>JAQMCX010000011.1:20693495-20723414 GCA_029814765.1 Acanthurus leucopareius | reverse complement strand
CCCCCCCCCCCCCCCCCCCCCCCCCCCCCCCCCCCCCCCCCCCCCCCCCCCCCCCCCCCCCCCCCCCCCCCCACAGAAAAGCAGCTGCAGTGGTGTTGATTTTACATCGAAACTATAAACTACAGTAAAGACAGAAGGTGATCAGAAAACGCACAGAAACAGAGACCATTAGGAGCGACTATGGCGTTACACTGCTCCACTCTAATTGGGTTAATGGAGCTTTACAATGTGCAGATGCATCACTTGGCAGCTTCTAAAACAGAAGAGAAGAAAAGACACAATTCCAATAACCGATGTACTTCATCAAAACTCGCAGAGCTTACCAACTAAAACAATGACAGCTTCAGCATCTTTGGGAATCTTGGCGAGGAGTTTCATCGATCTGGCTGCAGCTGGATGGCTCTCAGGAGGCAGAGGGTGGAGAGATTTCTTGGAGGAGCAACAGAAAAAAAAAAAAAAAAATCCTCATTGTTGTTCCAACCGATGTGATTTTGACACAATAATACAGCATGGGACCAATAATGCGAATACATTATGGGAAAATCAATGTATATGAACAATAATGTCATACCCCTGTGCGGTTCGTTTTAAACCGCACAACTGGATGACTGGTTCTTTATGTCTGAATAGCTTCTTTTTAATAGGCTGTTTTAAATTTGCCAACATTGTAAGCCATGGGGAACATTAAGTTTTCACAGTTAATGCATCAAGAAGCTTTAACTAGAAGCACCTGTAGGCTGACTAAGAATATAATTCAACACATGTGGCATGGGGAGGCTTGCTTTCTGACTTCAAGAACTACCTACGCGACTTCTGACCTCATGGAGGGGTGTTTCAAAGAACAATGCGAGAGCCACAGGCCTCACATCAGGAATTTAGTGTAATCATGCTTTAATCTATGCTTACTGCTGATTCTTAGAACTTAATTCAAACCATAAACTAGAACAAGACAGCTCAACGTCACTTTAATCTCTGTCCATTTAGATAGCTGAGTTCAATTATCCCCGTGGATTCCTGTCAAAACTGGTTAATCACGTACTTTGGCTTTGGTAAATCGTGTTTTCTGTGCTGTCGCCCTGCGAAGTTTGAACTACGTCACAGTCCATCATCAACCAGATCTCATATCTCAAAGTCACCAGCTTCTCACATTGATATAAAGAGTAAAGGAAGCAAAAGCAGGGAGGTTCGCAGTAAAAGTTAAGGACGAATACTAAAGAAAAAAGACTTACGAACAGGCTGACAAACACATCCTGCTTCGGGTCGTACACTGGCCCTTTGTTATCCTGGTGCTCTTCGTGCTCTTCGGCCACCAGTGGCAGGCTGGTGTCCTGGACGTGGTTGTGATTGAAGCTTCCATGAAGACTGCCGGACGATTGGTGGCGATGGAAACGATGTTTCAGGTCACTCGGATGGCTGTGTCAATAAAAAAATTTTAAAAAAGAGAAAACTTTTAAGTTTACAGTCATGCCGCTGACTTTGTGAGTAGACACAGCTACGAGTTTTATGCTAACACGCTTATACATGTAATGTTTAATAGGGTTAGCTTCTTAGTTTAGCGTGTTAGCATATTCATATTTGCTGATTAGCACCAAGCAAAAAGTACAGCTGAAGCTGGTCGGAAATTCGTTTCACAGCTCATAAACCAAAGCGAGATAATGATAAATGATGGCCTAAGACGAAATGTCAGGGGAAATTACATTACAGTCTATCCTGTGGATAACATAAATATCAGAGCAGTTTTCACGGTAAGACATCCAAAATCTGTGGAAACATTTAACTCTCAACCAAAAATGATAGATGAAAAGCCCTGAGGATGTATCCACTGTGGAATCTGTAATGTCTGTGGCAAATTTCATGGAAATCCGTTAAATAGTTATTGAGATATTTGATTTTGGACATTAGCAATGAAGCCCCCACTGCTAGCATGACTAAAAAGCAGTTATGATGGAGCCTTGTGGAGATAGGCGTGGTTTTGGTTTGCACAGGGGAGCGGGGTCGTACTGATGTTACAGTGGGGGTAAGTGTGTTTGTGTGTGTGTGTGTGGGTGTGTGCGTGGGTGCATGCATGCATGTGTGTGTGTTTCTGACTTCATTTAGCTGCCAGGAGCATCTGGAGAAAGAAAAAGGTTTGCGGGTTTGAGTTTGGACCAAGACGCCACGCTGACGCCAAATGCAGACAGTTTTGGGAGAAAATAGACTATTTCTAAGAAATTTTGTTTCACCAACCACCAGGAACTGTAAAAAAAAAAAAAAAGAGAAATCTTTTTAAACTGAACGATCGACATCGAAGGTGGCCGACTGACCGACAAAGAGTCTCCTGATGGAAGTTTAGCAAAGTCGCCCGGTTCAAGAGATCCGGTCACAGGTAGCAAGATGATGACCTACATAAGGCTACGACCCAGGGACGATTAGGTCACATTTCCACGTCTAATGCAACAAATAAGGAGTGACTTCAGACCGACTTAAAGTTAAAATTTATCACTAGCCTAAGCTAGCACAGCAGGTAACGACAGAAAGTATAAAATTATGAGTTAAATTCTCACCTTATAGGGCAGAGTTTGTTGAAATGACTTTAGCTTCAGCCTCTAAAAATCAAAACGCAAACCTTCCTATCAGCAGGACAGAACGCCTAACAGGTGCTTCTGCAGAATCACAACACTGAACTGTATTTTCATTCATTGATATATAAGAATAGCTTAATTTTTCTAATATTTCCAGTGAGTATCAGAAAACACCAGTGTGTATCTTCTTATTATCCACAGCCTGAGAGTGGAATTAAACTATCTTTATGACAAAATGAAAATAGTGAAGCCACTCTCACAAAAAAAAAATCACACTATCATTATGAAGTATTTTAATTAACCAAGCTGCAGGGTAATTTCTATTTTAATGACCAGCTGTGATTCTTGTTCGCCTAATCTGCCTTCTGTTCATTCGCCATATTAAAGAGCTTTACCTCACGCAGCTGCCAACAACTGACATGCATTTAGAAAAGTCATCTGCAGCGTCCTTTCAAATCTAAACCATTTTTCAATTTAAGCCAATTACAGAGGTCTTCTGAAAAAGTCTGAGTTGACAGGGTAATTTTTCAAAATGTAATATTTGCATTCGAGCATCAATAAAAACAGCAAGAGACTAAATCTGTGAAGCCCTATTAGCTTGCCTTCAAGCATGTGAGCTTAAGCATGTTTTCTCTCTCTTAAACAAAAGCATTGTTTCACATCAGCCAAGTGTTTTAGCACCGTTTCATTACATCACTGTGCAACAAACCGGTGACATCACCTCACTCATAAGGCCCTCAAGGTCCAATAAGACGGCGCCCAAATTGGACGCGACAGCACCATGAGACAAAAGAACGAGGTGTGACACCGAAGTGAATTGTGCTTTCCAGAGGATCTTTAAAGTGTTCTGAGTAAGCGATGAGCTAAATTTTAGCAGCACCTTAATGTTTTCTTTCCACGTCGTAAATCTGATATCTCAGACTGATGATGACTCTAATAACATGAGAGTTTTTTTCCCTGTGGAAGCGGCCAGTGACATGCTGGGAATTTATGTGGAAAGGCTGTGAAAGATGGAACGGTGCATGACGGCCTGCTGCTAAGAACGTCCTCTGGCCGGCTTACTTTGTGTTCATCTGTTGTTTCACTTTGCGTGAGCAAAAATCTGTCCAGTGCACATTTTAGGGAAGCAGAAAAATTCGGTCACCACAGTGTTAGCAATTTTAAATTATTTGCTCTGTAATCCATTAGCCTATTCCAAACCTTTTAAGTTTCATCACACCAAAGCATTTTCCTTGCAAGATTACTGTTGCTGATCAAAGCCGGGATGTAGCATGCTGGCTCAGAGAGGAGGCCAAACAGAGAAGAGCTGTGTACAGAATCATAAGAATTTCTTGACAAAATAAAACTAAAACAGGTATTTGTAGAAGTTTTTTCAACAGCAGGTTTTAAAACAATATATCTAAGGTCCATTCAGTATCTGTTTTAGATCTTTAGATCAAGTAACTCCAAAGGTTGAGGACTTTTAAGCCAATGTGGACAGGGTGTACGAATGAAAAGTACTCCGAAAAAGACCTAAAGGTGGCATGACATGAATTGCAGTTTATCCAGACATTTATGGTCCACACAAACCAAATTCAATGGCAATCCATCCAATGTCACACTGCTGATAGCACTAGAGGAAAAGCAGATATATCTTCTAAGCAAGATGAATGTATCTATCAATATTTCATAGCAATCCATCCAACAGTTGTTCAGAAATTACGATGAAAATGAAAAAAATTCAACATTATAGTGATGTCAGGAGAGCAGTAATTTAGCAGGATTTATGTGAGGATGTCACTGCAAATATCATAGCACTCCAATCAATACCTCCATCCGGTGGTTGACCAGCCAACAAACAGACTGACTCATACATGAATTTGAGAGACCTGATAAATATTTTTTTTTTCCTGATCTGAATTGCTAAATGATAAATGAGTAAAAAAATACTTCATAAGTCACAAAATGTTTACACTGGAGCGTGACGACAACATCTGAATCTGTGACAGGCATGGCTTGTCTTTCCTGTCTGTAATTGAATCTGACAGCCGACATTTAGTTACCTTGTTGTTTTTGTTACGTAACGGTAAAAAATCTATAACACACCATGTGTGCTGTTCCATCGGCCATATGTGTCAGGTCACTTTAGCTGGCATGTCAATGCGAATGTCAATCAATAAGTGGGGACCACATCACATGCACTACATCCACATGCTAACAGAGAGCAGGATCTGATGTAACTTTCCCCCTCCGGAGTTTCGTGAGCACGTAGATGAGATAATTTGTGTCTTTTAAAAGTTTCGTAGTGGGCAAGTCCTGCTCTCTAATGCCTTTCAGAACTGAGATCCTGACACCTGACAGCTAATCGTGGTGTCCTGTGATAACTTTACTCACTCCAAATAAACTCGAATACCCTTCTGCTGGTTTGAGAACATCACATCTAATAATTTCCAGCAAAAGCATTGACCTGCTCATGCAAAAAAAGAAACCCACAAAGCACCAAAAACTTAAAGTCTAAAATAAGAACTGACACCACTGATGAGAAACAATAAACCTTTGGAGCGAAGACACCCAAACAGCTCCTTTCATCTTCAATCCTAGAGTTTCTCATCTGAAAACCAGACATTTTATTGATATAATGGATCTGGATTTATTAAAATTAACAATATAATTAGACTGGCTGGTTTCAAGCTAGCAAGGTTGTGTTTTCACCAAGCTAAGGCAGTGCTTTTCATTCTTGATGTGTGGTTTTGAACCTTGGATTCAAACACCCACTCTTTTCTGCACATGAAACAGAAGCTAGTCTAACACAAAATGGGACCGAGGAGGCAGAGACAGAGATCAGAGGGCCGGGGTGGCTTACACAATGAAGAATCAGTCTTTTAATCCGAAGGTCGAGGCTTTGAGGCCCAGAGCAGCTTCAGCAAAGTCTTGACATTTGAAACTTATTCAGCCCCGGGGAAGTTTACCAGATGATGAGCCAAGTGTTGCTAAATGTCACAATTTGGAAATTCCCTGTTTAGTGTCCTGAAGTCTGCCTGTTTCTAACTTTCACTGCAGGATGATGATTAATGAGCGAAAAGGGAAAGAGTTAGGATTTCATTCACGCTGCCATACGTATGATCAAAATGTCAACAAAGCAGCATTAACGGCACAAATTGACGAGTCTGTTAACGCGAGGATAAAGAAACCACTGAATCTGAGATACAGTGTTTACCAGGGGGCTGACTCATGAAGCAGGTGGGTTAGTCATCTAACTTCAAATGCGACTGGGATTTTTTGAGATTAGATCAACATCTGTGTGGTGCACATTTATAGTCAGTATTTCCAGGAGCATTGCATGGGGGATTGACTGAGACTACACTGTGTTTTTGTGTTTATTTTAATGAAGGAATATGTCACTCAGGGCAACAGCGTGGCTCATTGATGCGTTTTTAATAGTTTTTGGACAACAATGGAGGTCTACGGCACGAAGGAATAATATATCAGGCTCTGACACACAGACAGTTCTTGTCAGTAGGGCAAATTAATTTTTTCAGTTTTGGCCTTTTATGGGATTTTTTGACGGCCATTAAAATCTGGAATTTTCCAAGCTTTACCACTCATTAGCTTTACATTTCATCCATCAGCGTACTCATATTCCATTAGTGGAACTCTGAAGAATCCGACTGATTCCTGCAAAATTTCAGTCACAAACCCCTTCATCATTTTTCTTTAGGACTTTGCATTTATGTATTTCATACTTCAGCAAGTCCTCATGAATAATCTGCTTTATTACAAGCTTTGTGATACGAGTTTTCAGAATTGTTACTATAAGTTCTAGTAAAGCCAAGTTAAAGTCGAGAGAGCTTTAGTTGGTCTCACTTGATAAATCAGGCTCAGGTGCTGCAAAAGATTTGTTCACGTTAGAAATTAGGAGTAAAATTATTTTTGGGGTTATTTTGGGGATTTTGTACATCTTAGAAATGCACAGAACGCAAATTTCCTACCAATTCTGCAAAATAATTTGGTCAAAAACATTACAGGAAAGGCCTTTAAACCCCTTTGCACCACAGTTCGATATTTTGTACTGATACTGGATAATAAAAATGCTCACTTTTATTGAATTAACATCAAAGTGAGTGTTAGTGACTGACCTGTGTTTGAGAAGCAGAGCTTGGAGAACACTGGGTCTGTCCTCAGCTCTGATCTGATCAGAGATGATCATCGTCTCCACCACCAGATGGGCGATGCCGGGCAGGGAGTTCTGCTCGAGGTCCAGGAGGATGGCACCTAGATGGGGGAGGTGCAGGAAGACAAATCAGATGATAACACAAGATGCTTAAAAGAGTCCAACATCCAGTTTTTGGATGAACATATTGTTATTTTTACAGATTTATTTCCTGCTGCTCAGCATAAATGAGCTTTGCTTATTTTTATGTCATGTTTATCCTTGTGGATTTTAATTGGGCTGCACAAGGAAACAAACAAACCATTAGACTGGTGCTGGGAGCATCTGCTTTGCTGTGTGCGTTCAGAGGCTGTTCACCTTGTGTGATGGTGCGGCGAAGCTCCAGCAGGCTGCGGAAAGAGAGCGAGGCCACATGTGGTTTGCCCCAGCGGTCCGTCTCCTCCTCCACATCCTCCTCAAACTTGATCCAGCGAGCTCGCTCCTTCCAACGCATTTCATGGTCCTTCTCCACAATCAGCTCGTTCAGCTCCACAAACAACTGAAGAAGAAGTAGAGACATGACTCAACATACCATAAGTCACCGTCACAGATTACATTTGGAATACGTTTAGGAGTATTGATAACATACAAGTAGGTAGGATGAACTATGGAGATCTGCATTTACCAAGGTGCAGCTGTTGATATTGGATGATGCCGTTAACCTTCCCCATTAATTTAATATTCAATATAGCGAGCACCTATCCAAAAAATTTGACTTCAGAAGACAACCACTGCCTGGCTGTTCATATTCTAATTTTTTAAAGCAAAGCATAATATTAAAGTGAAAGGAAAAGACATTCAAAGAACAGCCAATCCATTGACATAACTGACACATTTATGGGGAACATCTTGAGGTTTGAATCCAGCGAGGAGCGGTTTGGACCACAAGGACAACCGAATGATTTGGAGAGACATTTTGTCACATTTCAACATTCAGCTCATTCTTAGAAACGAGTTCTCGGAGCAACACGAAACTAATATTCATTTGATTTGTGTTTTTTCGTGAGATTTCGGCTGTCAAACTGAGGTGAAACATAAGGAACAATTTTGTATCAGGTCCCATCAGGTCAAAGAGGAAGAATGTGCTCAAGCTTCGACTACTTGCTTCGCACTTTAGAAGACTGTTTCCATTTATGAAGAAGTCGTCGTTAATCAATAGTTTTATATAACAGTAGATCAAATAACTATGTGTAGTCATAAACACACAATTATCGCCGAACTTAATTGACTTAATTATCATGGTGCTTTAGTCCCTTCAGCTCATTGTTTGGTGTTATTTCTGCCATTTTGCTTTACTTTTTGATCGACTTAAGGATGCCAATGTTGCTTTGTGTCTGCTGAACGTGAAAATAGGCAATTGCATGTTTGCATTTTCATCATAAGAATACTAAGATGAGAGGATGGCAGTGTTGTGTGAGGTTGTTTCCCTAAAATAAAGGGGCCAAGACATCAATAATGCTGTCATAAAATTTACATTTTAATGAAAGAAACTATGTTTTTAAGATGCCTACATACTGGAGAATACACCCAGCCATTAGTACACTGATTCATATAGTTATAGAGGGAAAAAGTCTCTTGCAAACCTCATGAGTCTTCTTGTCTGCTGCTCTTTTCTTCTTCTTCAGGCTGCATAGTTGTGTTGAACTGTTGCTGGCCCTGTTCATCTGACATCGTGACGACTTCTTCACCAGGTGGCGCCTCACCCCGGGGTTGTCCTCGAATCTGTGACCTGAACAGCCACAAATATTTTGTGTCAGAATGCAAAAAGGTCGTCACTGCTTAGTCATGAAGTCGTTATTTTTGGAGGATTAATTAAGACACCAACCAAACCAGGGGCGTTAAATACGTAAGCAGGAGACTGAAATGCTCTTTTTAGGACTGTAAACCAGTAAAACACCCTGTCAAACTCTCAATATACTCTGAACTTTGTCCTGTATTTACACTGATTCAACATGTGGAAAATCATACATAACAATATTATGTCTTTATCAGTTTCCAGCTTATAGAAAAACATCCACTAAGAGAAGGAAAAGGCTCCATTGGTGAATGAAAATCTATGTCTGCAGTGGAAAACTGTAACAGAGGAGGCGGTTTTGCCCCGAGTTCAAAACTAATTTCATTTCCAATTTCCTTGACCCACAAATCATATTTTATTGAATTCAGCGTAATGATAAGTTTTTTTCATTACAGTGCGGACATTGCCATCATCTGCCATGTAAAAGACCGGGGAGCTTGAGGAGCCAGTTGGACACAGGAACTGTGAAATGAGCAGTAATAAGTGAATCTCTCTGTGGAAATGAGTTTAAAAAGTGGTTTAAAGGATGTTTACATGACTTGAGGTAATGATTGCAATGCGGCAAAAATGTGACTCGAGTATTGTTTTGTAGCTCAGTTTGTGTTTTTTTTACAAATGTGGTAAATGTAGGTGAAAGGTGATGTTTAGGTATAGGCCTACGTTGAGTAATGCATGTGAAATGGTTACAATAAAATAAAGTGGTTTGGATTTTTTAACTGCAAATCTGGAGTATTTAGGCAAACTTTTTTCAACTATTTTCAAAATTTTGCCCAGTATTTATACTCATTCTGCATGTGACAGACAGCATTTAGTTATATTTATCCTTATTAAGTCTGCAAATTAAGTTACATGTGCATGACTGAAAATCATGCAGCAAACATTTTGTTGACTTTAATTACTCAAAGCTGGTAACAGCAACAGCAGGGACTATTTTGATATCTGTTGATGTGTTAAAAGATGCTTGCACATTTAGATTTGAGAATAAATACTTAAAAATGTGAAGTAGAACCTGATTTGGAATTATTAGGCTCTTAAAGTAAACCACTAGCACAAAGGTTGAAGGTCAAGATAAGAATTATGAGTCGGTTTTGGGTTTTATATGATAAAATAATATAATAACTTGAAGTTGGGCATTAAAGGTCAGGATAAAGAACCTGGAACATTTTTAAAACTCATATTTGCATTCAGTCTGGGACTGCTGTCGACCAGTCAGACTGACCAACAGATAAATATAACTTTTTATTAAATAAACACTGTCGTCTTTAATCTTTTAGACGAGCAGTCGAGGGTAACAAAAGTGGAGGTAAAAGAAAGAAAGAACGAGTGTGTGTGTGTCCTTGTGTGTCCATGTGCATAAACTACAGTAAGTGCTTCATTCTGCTGCACCATTGCTCCCCGGGGAAACAGACAGAAATAGAAATCAAGATGAAGTTAAATTGTATTTCAGTTTGTAGAGTCTCCCAAGGGAGACGTTCTCGAGTTTGCCTCCCTCCTATGAACTGCTGCTCCAGCTGATCTGGATGGCTGACTTCAGGAATCACAGATGCAGCCTTAAAAGGCAATGTCAGGTCTACCCAGAATTCATACTGTTTTCTGACTAAGTCTTCTGGTACATTTACAGATCTATGATTATTTCTTCTGAGTTGAACATTAGACCACTTGGCTTTTCTCTTTGACTGAACTTTACATGAGGGATTTCATGACTGATTTTGATTCTTCGATCCAGTCAGTGATGAGACACATGTTCAGGGTCATATTTAATCTAAGATACATACCTGAACTTACCTATCACCGTTTTATTTTTATAAGATTGCATATAAGAAATCAAACGAATCTCCAAAATGAATAAAACAATCCCTTTACTGTTAAAAAATATCATGCAATTATTTGCTTTCTGTGCACATAATGTATCTGACTTTCTGTCGCTAGTGACATCAAATGGTTGCAGGAATCTAATCTGGAACATAAATGCAAACAAATCATCTAAAATGTGTTTGTTCGTGTATAAAATAAGGTCTGGCTTCATAATAAAGAAACAGAGACTGAGACACCCAGTTTAGACTCACCATAAACCTTTCAAAATAAAGGGTTATTGATTGAAAAGATGGTTTCTATATATTATCCCAAAGTACAGTAGAACTGTTAGATATGTCTTCCACATCTGGTCAGTTCTGGCACAAACACAGACTTTGTCCTGGGTTTAGTTAACACTGAGAGATAACAGCTGGAATGAGCAGAGATTCGAAAGCACATAGGCCAGACTTGGGCCCAGGACCGAAATATGTATTCAGCCAGAAGCTTTATTTTGTTATCTTGGAAGCCGCTAAGCTGGAGATAAGTCTTTGGCCTCAGAGGTTTTGCAAGCATATCACTCTCTTACTTTAAATATCTTTTTTTTTCCTTTTTCAAACTTGTATCTTCAGCTCTGACCAGCACTGACTTGAGTGACATCACTTGAGGTAAATTAAGCAGCTCAAAAAGGCTTGATAGACCTTTTTGTTCACAAACATAGAAGTGTTCTCCAAGACCTGTAAACACACTTTGTTATGTAATTTCTGTGGAGTTTCCCTAGTGTATCAATATTGATCATATTCATTTTGCATCTATTTTCTGCTCTTAGGCTATAATTTCACTGCTGGTAAAACAAAGTCAGAACGGGGTGTGGCTTCAAGGCTGCCAGACTCCCACAAACAGGTCGATACTTTCTGATAATTGCACAGAGCTTGCCCTAATTAAGCAAGACCAGTGGTATACAGTAAAGCCACCAGCTCTTTGAAGGTGTGTTTTGGGCTAAATGTTAAGAATATCATGCTAACATGTTTAAATTTCCCATGTTAAGTTATGTTTACCATGTTACCATCTTAGTTTTACTAGTTATGAAACTAACATTTACGAACTTAACACAAGGTCCAGCTGATGCTAATAGAAGTGTCCTTATCAGATTTATATGTTTGTCTTCATTATCAAAGTTTGAGAAACGTTTCCCTGATGATGGTGCTATAAGAAAAGTTACTAAGGTCACTACGATATTTTGGTCAAAAAAAAATTTTTTTACACGAGTCCAGCTGATCAACAAGAAGATATTTCATTGGATGGTTAAAAACCAGCTGCTAGATGAAGAGTCAGATCACTGAAGGCAGGAGGATTAATTCTTTGTGTATCCTGAATCTTAAACCACATTTCAGAGAAGTTCATCTAACAGTTATCAAGACACTTTACACAAAACCAAAAATGTCAACCTCAGTGTGGTTCAAGAGGAATTTAAAGAGATCCTCAAAGTCCTTACAACTCATCCACAACCATAACCATAACCGCCTGCAAATATTTCATGCTAATCCATCTCATAGTTGCTGAAATACTTCATTGTTTTTTAAAATGGATTTGAGCGAGTTGAAGACAGGTTGACCAAAACCCAGTGATACATTTAAACTTACGAGGATGGTTAAAGGCATTTGTAAAACATAGATACCAAGAGGAGCTCAAAGTACTGCTCAAAGTTCTCAGCTACAACTGAACCCAACATCAGTTAGTGCTTTCAGATGTGCAAAGGTGTTTTTCGAAGGCAAACACCTTAATTTCTTTTGCATTTGCTGGAACACGGCTTCATTAAAGGACTAATGTGCCATGTTTATAGGCCCAGATGGGGACCGAATCACAGGTTGTCGGTCAATGAAATGTCTTTCCGCTCTAGCTGTGACCCCAAAACCAAATGGGTTCCACTGAATCAATAGGAAAGCAGGAAACAGCAGCAGTGCAGCATGGTGTCAATAAGCTCAATACCATGGACAACTTTGTTCTGTGTGTGGCTCATGATTGAGTCTTATATTGCTATTAATTAATCAAGCAGCAAGCTACATAGTCAATTCAATGAAAAAAAAGCGAACTCCTGGCCATTAATCATTTACATCAAAACAGAATAAAATGTTCATCCCTGTGAATTTCTCATGATTGCATCACAGCTTCCTTCACTGGAGGCCTGAACTTTCACAACTGTCAAACTGTCACGACTTAAAACTTGCATTGAACCGGCAGGAATGAAAAGCTACCCAGCAAGAGCCAACAGGTGAATCTCCACGAAAAACACAACTTTACACAACTTACGGATGGGTTCGAGTGGCGACCCCAGCTGAGTGTGGATTGACTCGAGCAAGTCATAGTCGTCAAAATCCAAAACAAACTCTTCAAAGTCCTCAAACCCTTCCACATTTGAAAATGAGCCGTGGTGCTCGTGTAAGTGCTGCTTTGGGGTGCCAAAGCTCCTCTGGATGCTGGACCGAGATTCGGGACCCTGTTGGTCGGTGCAGAGCTTCTTATCAGAGCTCCCTTGACCCTGGTTCTCCTGTCCCTCAACGTCTGTCATCTCCACGGTCGGTACCTCCTCCTATCCTCCTCTCTCCAAGTGGGCACACTGCTCATTCAGGGTTTCCAACTCTTGAACGCCGTCGCTCGCCCTGGGTCACTTTTCTGATGAGACTGGGTCTTTGCAAGGACCACTCGCTTTCCTCTCTTGTTTTGGTCTGGTTGTGCAAAAGAGCCAATAGGTATACTTCGGAAACCAGCTTGAAATCAGGTGTTGTTAAAGAACTTTTTGCCTCAGGAAGCCAAGAAAAAAATAGCTTCTCTTCAGGAAGTCCAACTTCTAAAAAGTGATTATATCAAGCAAGAAGAAGGGTCAGTCCCAATGATCTTCTTACAGCACAGAAATACAAATCATAAGTGAAGACACAAGATCCTCAATGTCACAAAAACTTCGCCTTAAATCCGAACAAAATGACAAAAGTTGGGGCTACACCCTCAGGCAGAAGCCCCCCTGGTGGATCCACAATCCAAGAGATGCATAAATGGTAGCGACATTTGCTTTCGCAGGAACTCCAAAAGAAAGTATTGATCAGGGCTGGTCTACTCCCTGAGACCCGCCCGTCAGCTGAACGGTAGCGCCGCCCTTTTGTTAATGATGTTCCAGGCCCATTGATCTTCGTGGCTGTTCGAAAAACAACACGAAGTGGATCAGAGCAGAAGAGCTGATGCTCTTTGTTTCCACAGTTTCCACCATTACTTTCCAACCTTGTGATGTATAGGAGGGTAAAGGTCAAGTTCCAAAGGTCGCTGTCTCCACCGAGATTACGTTAAACTGCAAAAAACACACACACATTCACCAAAAAAAAACACTCGAGCAGAACTCCAAGTGCACAAACACTACTAGCAAAATAACAGACTAACACCACGGAGGGACCAGCTCCAGCACTCTGCTTGGTGAGATATCATGGTGCTAATTATCAGAGCGAGCTGCACCGTTCTCCGTCCCTGGGTCTCCATGGAAACCATGCATCCCCTGAGGTGTCGTGGTCTGACTGGTCTACAACAGGTGCAACAGCATGAGCTAAACAGGACCCTCTCTAAACGTGCCCCGCATCACTGAATGTTGTGTTCCTGCATGTGTGTGTCTTTATGTCTGCATTCGTATGCATGTGTATGTGTGTCTATATATGTACCTGTATACACACAGTGCAGGCGTTTGTAAGAAGCATGTGGTATTTCTATTTTTACTGACTTGTATTTCTCTTCACTCTACTAAGTTGCATAAAAAGATGATTAAAGTTTACATACAATGTACGAACATGTTTTCTTGAGACAGAAGGTGTATTTGGTTACTAATGTTCTCAACAAAACAACAGTCATGACTCGTGTGAAAATATTATTATTCTCTGACAAAAAATGGGATTTAAATTCAAATAATAAATTTTAATCATATGATGTGTTGATTTCTACCAAGTATAACTTCAATTATCTTGTTTGTACATGTAAAATACTCTGATAAAATGATGTAGAGGTTTGTCACCTTCAGTGACTGACACCAGCTCTTCTAGCAGCTATTCCAGGTTGATCGCTAATTGTCTCTGTTAGCAGAGACTCATATCTGCATTGATGTCTCACACACTTTATGACATGAATTACCCTGAATTACACCACACAGATACAAACTTCAATTGGTTATTGGCTTTAACAGCTATCCAAGTCAGCTCTAAATCATAAAAGTACAGATTTCAGGATTTTATGTTGTAAGTAAATATATATAAAAGTTTACCCTTCTATATAACTGTGTGATAGTTAGGCATGTTAAGTCCAGAAGACCATGAGGACCATTTCTGAACACCTATGAGGATTATCCCCCTATATGACCATCAGTTTTTCTTTTGGACTGAGGTCCCATAACCAGGTCACATGGTAACAGCTGAGCAAACAACATTTACTAATGAGGACCAAGAAATCATAATAAGAAATAATAAGAATAATAACTCCCAGAATGAGAGATATCCACATCCAAATACGTGGAGTACTGACACCAACTCAAAAACAGTCATTATAACAGAAAGGTCCAACTCCATCTGCACACAATTACACCCCCCACAGCTAAATCAGAGTATTTACTACAGGTGAAAATGTACCTGACAAGAACAATGACAGGTTCTGTGCTGCACGTGTGAAAGGAAAGTTCAGAATAATGTCCAGAGAATCGGGTTCAGACACTGTTCGTATGTGAAAACAGCTTACAGAACTGAACATTAAATAATGAATCAGCAGGATCATTTTACTGAGGGAATCATGACTCTGTCTGCTCTTCTGTCACTCTTACATAAAACCAACCAGATAAAAGATGAGCAGAGTAAACCAGAGGGGGGTGCACGGTGGTTAAATGCAGTACCAGTCTAATGTTTCAGCACATTGTCCCATTTATTTCAATGAGCAAATGTGGCCAAACTTTTGGCTGGTTCTGAACACACGGCCTGTCAATGTCAAGCATCGCTCCCTACAAATCCAATGAGTGGCTCTGGGTGCCCTGTTTTCTGTTTCCAGATGGTTCCTAAATAGTCAATGATTACTCCGCTCTGTTAAAGCAGGAAAGGCCGGAGGCAGGGTCGCTGCTAAAGGGGAATCGACTGCAGCCTCGGTTAATTAATGCCCCTGGATGCTGTGAGAGACGGTTTTTGCCTCCCCATCTCTCTCTTCTTTTCCTATCTTTTGCTGTGTGTTTGGAAACAGATATTCAGTGCTGCTTAAAATAGCGGGGTTTGTTTGCTGCTCTGTGTACACGAGAGGACACATTTTATCTCAACAAGGGGCGAGATTTAGGAAGTTGACTGCTGGTATTACAATGCAAACACTTTGTGAAGGCAACTGTATCACTGAACTGTAAACATCCCAATCTCAGATGACACATGCATCACTGCCTCCTCGTGGTTTTTGTGGTCACCGATTAAAACAGTCCAAAACTGAAGATATTTCCTGTATAATTTTACTGTATTTGTTTGGTTTGCAAATACACAATATTTCTTCTGTTGGTTTTCATTTGTTTCTGGTCTGGTTTTTATTTCCACTGCAGTTAACTAGAATATCTTTAACTGTTTCCTTTCTATTGATTCTACACATTTAACTCCATATTTTTCCTGTCAGATCAACAGTTTTGGTCTCTAATCTGTAATAATCTGAAACTTTGAGCAGCCATGTGGTGAGATAAAGTCTAAAACAATTATAAAGAATCTGTTTTAGAAGCAGATTAAAATGTTATTTTCCATACTAATTTCCTCATGAACAGTCTTAGCTGCAGTGAGCCTATGAGTGAAATGAGTGCTGATGCATATATTTGATGCATTTGCATAAATAATGTAATTTCTCTGCATTCCGTCCTTTGTGTTGTTTCGTTGTACTCGAGTACATGTGGGCCGGGAGCTGTGTGGGAGGTTTCATGAGACAGAATGTGTGGGACGCCCACAGTGGAGCCAAGTCACTGGTCATCACCATTCAGCAGCAAAGTCACAAAATGTTCAGTGACCACTGTTTCAGAAAGATGATGCAATGGGTTTTTTATTGAAAATATTTGTGTTCAGATATGATTGACATATCAGATTGTCTTGTATATAGAAACTTGCCCTCACTTCCTGTCATAATGTGCATTAACTGTGTGTTTTCTGTTTGTCTGCAGGAGGTCTTATGATATAACTACAGTTAATACCATGCTGTTTGAAACTGAAACTCAGTGATTTTGCTTGATTTTCAGGACAGAGAGAAAGATTTTCTCTGTTAAATATAGCAGAAAATATAAATGAAAAAAGCCTAATTTAAATGAAGGTGTCTATTTTTAAGGTTCTTCAGACTGAATGAAGCTCTGACTTCTTGCAAACTTGTGTTATTTTCCTGCTTTTGAGGTGTACAAAAAGAAACCAAAGAACAGCAGCTGCTGAGTCACTCTGTCGAGGAAAATGATAACTTGGTTTGAGAGAATAACTAGTAAAAGGGCACCTGAGTGTGTGTGAACACACTCATTTCACACACTTTTGGGTGAACTCCTATCCCTGAATACACAGGGTCAGAAAAATATTATGGATTTTTCTTTAAAAAGTTAAAATGTTCAATCAGTCAGAATAACCTTGTTTTCTTTGAACTATTAAAATGACTCACAGGCAGAAGATGACTGTGAAGTACTTTTCATGACCAGTAGAGGGTGCTGCTGTTATGAATCTGGCCTTAAAATCAACTTTTAAGCAGTAACATAAATTTTAAAGCTTATAAGTGATATTTTGACAGAGATCTTGACATGTTATGGCAGCAAACTACATCCTTAATTAAAAATGTGCATTGTCATCGGAGCAGTGGGAGCAGCCTGCATCATCATGTTCAGCTCTCCGTCAGATTGGATGGATGCTGACGGTGTTTTTCCTTTACTGTCTGTTGAGACAAGACACAGTCTGAAGTTTATCCATTCAAGTTCAGATCAGAGAGCTGATGCAACTAAAAACTGACACTTTTTTCCCTCCTTCCTCTTTATAATCATCTTCTTTCTCTCTCCTTTCCTCGCATTAATTTACTAATTTTATCTAATACCTTTAATCCTTCTTATATTTGGCGTTCTCATTTTGTGCCGGTGCCTCAGATGTCATTATTGTCTGGCACTAAGCAGGATTAAATTATTGGTGCGTAACCAACTGCAGCCACCGAAATCGCCAGCGCTAAAAAACGCAGGCTGAGCAACATGAATGCGAGCTTCATGCACGACTGCGTGAACTGCTCTGCAGACTTGGCAGTTATATCATGAAATATCCTAGCAACCATGTCAGGTGCGATCATGGAGGTCTGACGGAGAACGGGTGAATATAAGACAACCACACTGGAAAAAAGACACCTCACAACGTTGCCGTCCCCCCCCCCCCCCACACAGTGTTGTTGTGGCGTGGGTGAAAAGTAAAATTGAGTCATCTCACAAGGAACATTTAGCAACAGAGGAAAAACGCTGCCAGGCTTTCGTTTCTCATTATTTATACTGTATGTCTCTTTATTTTTTCAGGCTATTGATATGAGTAAAATGTCCCGTCTGTGTTTTGACTTTGTGGGACAAAATACGCCTCAAAATAGCAACTGATTCATATTCAAACCTCTGTTATATTTGCAGACAGGAAAACTACGCTGTAACTTTAATGTTATAAATCTTTAAAAAAAAATAACATCTTTGTTTGAAACAGAACAGTGAAAACATTTCCCTCTGTGATTCTCTCCACATCTGCACTCTGTCGAGAAGAGTTTAAAATATGAAACTCTGAGCACGAAGCAGCTCAATAAAGCAGTTCTGTGGCTGTGTAATAAAAGTGTAATTGTTTAACAAGATGCCTCAAACATTATTTTCTGTCGACTTCAATACAGCAGCCGCAGCAACTCGGTTTTAACTTAATAATAAATTACAGTGCAGCCCAGAAAAAGCAAAAACAGGATGTTTGTTATCTACTTGTGTGAGATTATCACAAGTGTACAAAAAGCTGGTGAATGTGTATCTTAGTTTTAGACTTCTGAACAGCTGCTAACAGTTCTGTTTTCTGTTGTTTATTATTTTATAACACTGAAAAAATGTGTTGCTTCTTGATGTCTGAAAGCTGAGTGCTTGTTCCATCATTGTGAAAAACAGCTAATGGATAAACACGATGAGTGATGTGATGATCGTAATGATGTAATGATCACCTGTTGGTCTGAAACTAAATAAAACATGTCTTTTGAAGGTGTTTTTAGTGACAAAAAAGATCCACTGTTACCCCAAAAAACCCTCATCTTTAACTTCCTTACTTTTCATGTCATCCAGATCAGCGCTGGCCAACATCTGGGCCTCGGCCTCGTCAGTGGGCACCTGCTGGTAGACGGCCGTCTCCATGGCCGTCATGCTGCCGATGCAGATCCGCTCCCGCAGGTCATAGTTGCTGCGCTGGGCGCCCGCCAGCCGGTGGTGGACGGGCTTCCTGCGGAACCAGCCGCGGGTCGTGGTGGAACTCGAGGGATCTGATCCCGGAGGAACGCTGACAAACAAGGAGAGACACATGATGACAAGAAAACTGATGTGACATTACATGGAAAATTGGAGAATCTTGAAATTTAGATGCTAAATTTCATGTTATTACACAAGGAAACAATTCAAACTTAATTCTGACATTGCTGCTGCTCTGTTTTCTGTGTTTTGCCACTTGGTTGCACTGCTGTCTGTTCACCAGCAGAGGGCTTCACAACACAGGGACAAGGCAGCGTCTCCTCAACAACCCTCTGAGTCATCCTGTGTTGTGTTCAGTCAAACAAAAACCCATAAAATCCTGCATGAAACGAGCATGGTGGTGTTTCTGTGCTTTTATTCAACCAGGAATCAGCAGAGACAAATACATGAACCACAACAGAGTCCCTGACAGCAAACTCCATGCATCATTTTATCATTTTAATTTATGTTTAGACTGTAAGATAATCAAAAATCAGTGAAAATATATTCTGATGGTTACTCATATCTGCATCAATTGATTACCACAGAGTGAAGTAATGAACATGAGGAGTTGTTTTTCTTGATTTGTTTGATGCTCATATGACAAATGAAATATTAAGGTTTTTAATTCAAAGTTCAAATTCATAAATCTGATCCTCTGTATGCAATCAGAGCAGAAACAACTCAGCGCTCCTGTCGGCTCTGCTCTGTTTTGTGCTGCTCAGAAAAGCACCTGCTTTGTTAGAAATGTTGAACAGATATATTTGATGCAGGGAGTCAGTTCCAAATTTAGAAAGCAAAAAGCTTTTGAAAATGAACCAAATCTTATAACATGGCTGCCAAACACTCATTTCCAACTGGCTGGCAGGAGGCAGTTAAAATTTAAAAAAAAAAAAAAAAGAAAAAAAATCAATTTACCACAAACATTGTTTTTGTGCGAGTTGATCCTTTCAATCCACAAGCATAACAAACTGCAGGTAATCACAGCAACACACTTCATCCCTGAGAAAACTGTCGAATAAACCCACTACAAACAACTTTAACAGCCGCGTAATCAATATTTCTATTATTCCTGATAAAAAATCCACACAAAGACGCACAATCGAAGACAGATTATGGTGTGAAAAGAAGCTGCTCGTGGTGATTTTCCCACTGAAAACGGTCTCTGATCCCAGCTGTACAGAGCGTTTCAGCACCTCCAGGCTGATTGTTTTGGTTTGCGTGACTTTAACTTTACTTTACTGTCGTTTTTTGAATCCATCTTAAGAAAAAGAGTGATAACAAAGATCCTTACATTACATTTTATGGGCTGTAAAGCGAGTGGCTGAGTGCCAGGCAGAGCGAAGCTCAGCAGAGGTGAGAGGAACTGAAGAGTTGCCTGATTACTGTCTGTCGTTCATCACTACAGGTGAGAGATGCTGCGTCAGTCTACCTGCTGCAAGCAGCTTCCTCTCCGTCCACTTCCTCACTGTGTCCAAGAACGGCAACTCCACCGTTAAGAGTCTCCCCCTTTGTCAGAGTGGGCGTGGCTTTCCTCGATAACGGATGCTCTTCGTTTTCCGTGTGGAAGGTCGTGAGTGGGAGGGGTTTCTCCAAGTCTTCTTGGCTCCCCAAACTAAACTGAGAGGAAGAGGAAGATCAGTGAGAGGGGAAGAAAACATCAACCAACAGCCTTTTTGTGGTTTTAATTAGTTAACAGTGCAGAAACATGGAGGATGAGCTTTAATTGTATGAATTTATCTCGACACTTTCCACTGTAAAGCTCCATTACTTCCTCTGTCTTATTTTACCTGTGGTTGGATGTCAGGTGGCTCTGTGGGCGTGGCAGCAATCCCCTGTCCGTCTGTCTCAGACTCCGCCTCCTCCTCGTCTACCTCGTGGATGGTGGGTGTGACGTCAGATGGGGGGAGGGAGGTCTTTTTTTTCTTCCGTTTCTTTTTGCGCCTCCTGTCCGTGCTGTGCACCCTCTTGCGCAGACGCTGAGGCAGGGGCAGGTGGGTGGATAACGGGTGGTGCGTGTGGTGAAAGGTGTGTCTGTGATCTGCATCGAAGAGAATAAGAAATGAAATGAAACGTACATCTTGGTATCAACTGTTGAACTGGAGTCTGAATGTGCAGATAATGTCAAGGTTTGTCCTGTTTTGTTCCTTTGTATCTCGGTTCTCGCAGCACAAAGCAAAAAGTCTCACTGATGTTTCAGAAAGCAGACGGTGTTATTATGTGATTTAAAGTCGAATTGATGCTGAAAATGTTCAGTCCAAACCTCTTCTCAGGATAAATGATAATAAAATAATAATTTTATTTATATAACACCTTTAAAAACAGAGTTTATGAAGTGCTTTGACTGACAAAGCAAAATTTAAAAACTCAGTTAAACAATATAATGAAATCCACAACTATCAAGCCAAATAAAATGAAGACTAGATTAAGAACAAGTTAAACAAAAGGCAAAATGCAAAAATTGATAAATAAAAGGAATAAAAACGATGAAACAGACAAAATTCCATAAAAGCTCTTCAAATGAGAAGACAAAAATGGGAATAAAAGCAATGAAGGACGATAAAAATATGATGAGACGATTAAAAAATGATGATAAGAAGACAAACAGCATCATTCATGAACTTCACACTAATTTTTCTAAAAACCCGTGCAGAGAACATTTCGCAAGCTGGTATTTAATCTCTGCAATCTGAGCTGCAACACAGAGCGTTTACAGCATTATTAGCACTAAAAACCAAGACGAAGTGTAACCTTGAAAACACATAATCTGAATATCCACAGCACTCTGCATGCTGGAGTTTTTTCCGTATCTGCTGCCTGACGGGAGCAAACACTGTGTCCAAGCTGAAGGCTTCAGACTGACTGAGAGTCCTCAGAGGAGACGCTCCCTCTCCCCCCACTAATTCCCTATTAAATACTTGAAAGACACAACAAAGACAAAGGCTTTTGATTTTAATTAACATGCAATAATAGAGCAGTGAACTGTATAATAAACATCAAAAGGAAGCAGCTCCATCTAATCTTAGCTCCTATTATCTCCCCACCGGAGCATGTGGTATTCATCTGCTAATCTGTGTCACAATAATCCACCAATACACTCACAATACACAGAATCTGGTGCCCCTGCTCTGAATCTGATCACTTAATTTAACAGCAACTCAATCTGTGACGGACGAGTTCAGGAGAGCAGATTACACAAGTGTAATTATACACACAAGCTGATTTCCATTTAACCATGTTACGATATTAGAAAATAATGTGTTTTTCCATCAGTGTAAACACATTTTTAACAGGAAGTACTGAGCAACAAGAGCAGCCATGCTAGTGGCTCTGATGCTGTATTGAGACACAGTGGTGCTGTGGTGCTAAATGCTAACGTCAGTGCAACACACAGAGACAGCCGCAGTAAAAATGTGCACACAGTGGCTTCATGGCTCTGCTTACACTCAAAGTCCTTCTCAGTATAATGGCGTCCCATCCGCTCTCCACTGGTGGAGGCGGAGTCGCTGATGATGTCTCCAAAACGCTCCACCGACAGCGCTTTCTCCCAGTTCTCCTCCTCCTCTTCCTCCTCCTGTTCCTCCACTGATCCTTCCTCATCTTCCTCCTCCACCTTCACCTGCAGCAGGATGGATGAAAAAAAGGAGACTTTCACTTTAAAACACTTTAAAAAAAAAGCACAACAAGGTGACAGCAAGAGGTAAAAGTGCAGCATTTACAGGACAAACAGGAGGGATGTTGATATCCTTGTTTTAGTTTTAATCAATCGTTTATTATAGTTTATAAAAACTACAATGAATCAGAGTATCCGTGCTTGCAGACAGCAGCTACACTGCTGATTGCATGATGATTACATGAATGGTGCCACTCTGATTACGGCATTACATGTTCCACCCATGAGGGTAATGCAATCAGACATTCTTTCAGCGTGACACAGCTTGGCCCCCGACATCATGAATAACAGCCCCACGGGGGGGCAAATTCAAAACCGAGCAGAGTCCCATCACCTATTCAACAGTACGGCTACATTATTGATAACAGGGTTGCAACTTGTATGAGCTTCCCTCAGTCGATCATTGGTAACATTAACGATCAATTAACCAATTAAGAGTATTTTAAAAAGATGAAAGTTTTTAGCTCATCGATGTTAGAGCTTTATTTCAGCAGTAGCACAGAAAGTGTTTCTCTGGCAGATTTACATCGCTTCTTAGCCAATTAAAGATGTAGAAGCCTAAAAGAATTTAATGTTTTTAATAAAACTGAACATAAAATGCCGACAGGTTGTCATAAAATTGTTATACTGCACCCTCTGATTGCAAAGGTGTCTTTAAAATGCACTGATGGTATGAACCGGGGAAAAAAATGATATTTTGGAACTTTAATTGGCGGTTAACTGATTAAATTTTGTGTTTTGATCAAACCTGTGAAAGTTTAATTTAGCAATTTAAGCAAAACTCAAAGTTTAACTTGACTAAGATGATGATTTTTATAAGGATTTTTTCAATAAATCTACTAATATAGATGTGATAGATATTTCACTTCTAATTGCATCTGACATGGTGAATTCAGCCTGAACAAAACTGAACCAATCATTTAATTTTATTCCCATTATTTCCAGTTATTTCCCATAAACCCTTTTTATTCCTGTGGCCCCAATTAGTCCCAAACCTTTTATTTCACTTTTTATCAAACATAAGAGAAACCTCAGATGATTCTGTCTCACTACAACAGGCTATAGTGTCTCTACATCCTCCATTTTAGTATGAAGGACTCAAATCAATACAACAAAGTGCTAAGCAGTGAAGAACTAATGCACCAGAAGCCCCTGGAGACACTAGGCTGAAGGGAGTGTCCCTCCAGATCCGTGCGGTGCCTCTGATAGGTCAAATCACTGGGACAGGTTGCTTCCTCGGCCTCAGATTGGTGCTGGCATGGCGAGCGCTCTGGCTTCTGTTCTGTGGTCTCAGATTTCTCTGTGCCAAAGCTCCATTACTTCCTAATTACCAGTGGGAGGAAGGGACAGGATACGTTTAATGATCCAAGCTACCTATCTGCACTAGGGCCGAGGCAGATGAAGCCAGACCGAATGTAAAAGGAGAATTTTAAAACTGAGTGAGCTGTAAAAGCCCAGTTTTCCGCTGGACAGCCGAGCTCCATTTGGTTCATTATTTAAGGTGCTCTATATTTCTGCAAACCAATTCTGGTACGATCTAACCTCTCCTCCATCATCCATCCCTTCATACATTGCTCCGGTAAACACTGATCATCAGTGTAAGACTCTGAATTTATCAGTCTTATCGTGATGCACGAGGGAATAAAACTTGCAGCCGAGGCAGGTATTACGGTTAAAAGGTTTTTTCTCCAAACCTGGTTTTGCTTGACTCAACCTCCATTGGTGCAAATGACTCTGAACTCTTTCATGTGAGCTTTGAAGTCAGTCGGGGTGGAGGGGCACAGGAGGACAACACCCCCTGCCCGTGTGGTGGAGGCACAAGGTGGATGACAGACTATGAAACACAGTGGTTTTAAAACAGATCAAATTTTATCAACAACGGGCCAAAAGGCAAAAAGTAATGTTGCATGTTTAAGGGACACTTGCATATTTAAACCTGGGCCTATTTTTACATTTTCTGAGTATAAATGACTATTATTAGTACAGACGTGTTGGTATTTGTCCAGTAGATCACCTCAGGTGGGAGCTGTGACTTGGCTGCAAAATAATCCTTTGGGGCGGCTCCAACCATCTTTACTACATCCACTGAGAGTCCGTGTCTCTGCCATTTACAGGCCGACATTGTTAAACTAAAAATCACCTCAGAGTTCCCATCAGAGATGCATGTTTTGGTGCAGAGAAAGACCCTCTTTGTTGCACCAGAATGGCTCAGAAAAGCGTGCGAGTGATTTATTGTTTGGGTTTAGTAATACTGTCTGCATAAAACATGGCAGTAGATGAATACACCATTAATGACTAATTGATTAATTGAGGAAAATCAAAAAAACAGAAGTGATGCTTTGATATCCTGTGAAAACCCACAGGAGCACAAAGAGTCAATATAATCCATTTTCAGCGAGCTCTGCTGCCGACATGCAAATATAAATCTCCAAATATTAAAATGATATAATGAATGCTTGATCAGAGCTCTCATCTCCTCTCAGGCTGTTTGCTGGGAGTGTCAGCGCCGTGGGTTCACCTCCAAATCAAACTCAATATTACAGTGAGATCTTATGCATACATATTCAGCTACTTTTCGGCTGTTTTTGGCCACTTCTTGTATATTTTTGCCTGGTTTTTTTTAGGGGAGGGTCAGTGCTTTCAGTTCAAACAGCGCGATCATCTGAGCCGAGCCATTGTTCGGTTAAAAACACGCTGTGTGACCTATTCTCATGAACTGCCCAACTTCTACTGCAGCATTAATATTTCATATTTAATGGAATGCCGAGCCAGAGAGATGCATTAAAATATTTATCAGCTGCTGACTAATATGGAGGAGGGTCTGTGTGTGTGTGGGTGTGTGTGTGTCTGTGTGTGTGTGCATGTGTGTGTGTTATGCGTTTGCCTCGTTTGTCAGGATCATACACCCCCTCCCTAGTGATCAGGAAAACCCTTCATAGTGAGGAAATACTTGGGTTATTACTCTCCGAGACGTGCTGCTCTTACTTCTACTATAAAGGTCAGGCTCTGTAATTAGGCCAAAGGTTACAGCAGCCTGGCAAGAAAAACAATATGTTAATGTTTGAGTAAGATTTTAGATTTATTTTAACAAACAAAATGCTCAATGAAACTGAGAAGTTTCTAAAAGTAGAGATTATTTATTTCATTGGTTTATTATTGAACCCGGAAACAAAGAGAAACACATTTATCCATAAACCTGCAGACAATAATCATCAGTAATTAGTCTCTTCGACTCTGCAAAAACCACATGAGGTCCACCATTAAGGAGCTCCTGCTGCGCAAGTTTCCGCAAAACTTCATCCAGTATTCTCTGAGAAATTCTGTCAACCCAAATTTCATGCTGAAAAATCGGAGGAATGTTTAAATAAATAACATCCAGAATACTCACAACAGATGTCACAGTGCAGCCATACAAACATACTAATACAGTTACCATACAGCCTAAATAAAATGTAATTTAATTCTTATTTAAACAAACATATACAGAACAGTATTTATGTTTCTTTATGTCCTCTGGAAAAATTCCTCTAAAGATTAAAGCCTTTTTTTCT
The DNA here is from genome assembly GCA_029814765.1 of Acanthurus leucopareius. Lineage (NCBI taxonomy): Eukaryota > Metazoa > Chordata > Actinopteri > Acanthuriformes > Acanthuridae > Acanthurus > Acanthurus leucopareius. The sequence continues at coordinate 20,697,363 of JAQMCX010000011.1, read as the reverse complement.
GCAAAATCTGCTCAAGAACACAACAGGAAACCGCTGCTACAACAACAAACAACAGATCAACTTATAGGTTATTTGTTATTTGTTATTGTCGTGTTGGCGGATGAACTCGCTGCCACCAAGAGGCCAAGAAATGAGTGAGTCCAGGTTTCACATGCAGTGTGTGTGTGTGTGTGTGTGTGTGCACAAGCAAAGAGGAAGCAGCCCCTTGATAAACTGTGTGATAAAGTCAACACGCTGAGGAACATCTGCACACATCTGTACACATCTGATAGCAGCACACAGAGTCAAACAGCGTGGATGTGGTTCGGAGGATCCCAGTATTTTTGGCCACTGCATTCGTGAAAGGTGGATGTGTTGGCTAATATTGGGACAGCTGCACGCCACGCTGCCCCCGGTGAAAGCCTCCATGTTTGTTCCGTGGTGTCTTTACTCAGTTTCAGGAGGATAAAAATATGCGTTCAGTTTGTTTCACCCTGCTTTTCCCGATGCTTCCTGCTTCTTTTTATTTTACACTGTTTTCAAAGCGCTTCCCACTCCCATCATCCCTCCATCACTTCATCTCGGCCTCTTTGATGGAAGGAGCTGGCACACGTCCCAGACAAACAAATCCCGACTAACATCAATATCAGCGTCCGTGTTTTTGCTTCTCTTTTCACCGTGCAGCTGATGTTTACCAGCAATTATTTCGCCTTATTTCTAATCGTGAACATTTTTTGAATAAAATAAAAAATATGCTTTTTTTCCCCCTTAAATATGGTTCAACAATCTTCAAGCACTGAGAAATCTGACGAACACAATCATTCCTGTCACCGCCTCCGCACTTGTTATCTGCCAATTAAGACAAGTCAGATTCTGCAGAAACCCGAGGCAACAAAACACTGAAGTTATTGTTCCAATATTCAACAAAGGCACGAATAAATCAAGAGACACGCAGTTTATTCTCTCCTCTCACACTTAGTTTTTTTAAAGTCATTTTTGCCGATGTAACTGCTTTACATTTGAATTGACATCAAATGCGCAATGCTAAAGAAGTGAAAGTCCTAGCTTAATGTCGGCTATGCTGCAGGATATTCTCAATAAGTTCAGATAAGTGAAAGATAACTAGAAATGTATTTCTATAGAAGCTGCTACTAATGGAGGAGCAACATTTGATGAGATTTGATTTGACAAAAGCCAATAGTTACCACATTTTTTAGCATTTTACCCCTTAATATTCAGTTTTCTTCATTTTCACTCATGGAGGTTGTTAGTTAAGGTCTTGTTCATGTCCATTCTGGCTCAGCATTGCTATTTACCAAAGCTCACTCTCAACTTTTAAGAATTTTTATTTTTTTGCACTTGCACAACTTAATCCAGTGATAAAGTGGCATTAAGTGTTGAAGTTGCAGATTGGCTGACAGGGAAAATCTTACACACTGAACCTTGAAAGAATCCACATGAGAAGATCGAAACTGCCAACAGCTGGAAGAGAATCGCTTAAAAAAATTGGGCAACAAAGACTCAGCTGATCAGATGACATTACATTTAAATCCTTCATACATGCATGACCTCACAGCAAACCACCTTAAAACAAAACCAAAAACTGCTCATAGTTCAAAGAGGAATCAATAATCTTTTAGAGGCAACGATGCAAAGAAGCTGTCATCTCTCTCTGTGGTCGCTGTGTGTGTGTGTGTGTGTGTGTGTGTGTGTGTGTGTGTGTGTGTCTTTTAAATACAGAGTGCAAGTAATTGAGGGTAGGAAATTTATGGAGCCATGTAGCCGAGCATTCAGCCTATTATTTTCTTTGAATCGGTGTCACAATATGCTCTGCACACTGTGGACGGCACGGTCCCCACCGCGCACAATAACACATCACCTACTTAGCTGGCAGAGCTGTTTCTTCCTGAGGAACACGGGCTAATCTGTTTCACTCCAATAACAGCGAGAAAACGTTCTGCTGTGAAGGACGAGGGCATTTTCCACTGACCCTGACCGTGTGTGAGTCATCCTGCCTTCAGAGGGGGACAGTTCAGTCTCAGAGACATTTCAGTTGTGCTTTAAATGTTATTTCTATTTCCATCATAGATGCATATTGCACAGAAACAACGCAGACTAGCATGTTAGCAGTTTTGCACAAGCTTAACCTCTGTCAGACTTTACAGTGCTCAGATAAAGAACGTGGTGTGTAGACAGTTTGAGACGACAGTAAACACAGAACATTAGCTTCAACTGCATATTTATCACAGCTGGTGTCTCTGTCTTTAACTAAGTTAGCGTTAAAATCCAAAATTGTGTCGATATTTTTCCTGTTAACTGCGTCCATAATCGTAAAAGTAATGTGAGGACATTAGCAGAGCTTACTGGAGTTCAAACTGTCTTTTTGCAACAATGCATTGCAGCAATATCAGAGTGGAGCCATCTGACAGAAGTGAAACAAGCCCTTTGTTTTTCCACATTCATGGCACACAAGCTGTTTGAAAGGGCAGCGCTGGCCTGAGGGTGAGAGGGAAAAGAATTACAGCCAAACGCTTCTTTTGAAATACCAGATCCAGCAGAGAAATAACGCAATTTAAGAAAAAAAAAGAAGAAAAACACCACACGCAGCAAATATTTTGTGTTTCAGTCTGTGCAACATTTTATCCGATCCACCTGATTTCATCACTCGGCAATAAACAGGCTCTTTGGCAGCCGAATGGTGTAAAATTATGAAACGGGTGTTAGGTTTTTGTGCAGCTCAGACGTTAGCGGTTAACACACAGTGGAGCATTTTCTCAAAGCGATCTGTCAAACAAGCTCATGAAGTCTTTTCTTTTTTTTCTTCTCACTTCACTTTCTCCATCTCAGGCTTACAGCCACACTGCCGGCATTCATGTTTCCACCAAACGTCCTGCGGCTACACGAGGACTCTCACCGGCTGGCTGAGCACGACTCCATTGTACAAGCTGACACACTGTAGTAATGTCTCCTACACACTCGTCGTCCACATTGTTCTCTTTGGACATTTGGCGTAGTGGTTTTTTTTGTCCTCCTGCAGTCGAACCCTCTTCCACTTCTCTACAGTCCACATTTTTCTGTCACTTTTTTTAAACTGAACCATCACCTCTCCTTCACTTCCCTTCTTTCTTTATTCCACCACGGCGACTGGCACTGCCATTTTGAAAAGACAATTCATATTTGTTAAGATTTTTTTTATTATTGTTATTTATTATTTAATAGTTTTAGTATTATTTTTAATTTTTATTATTGTATTTTTATTTATCATTTAGGGTTTTTGTATGTCGTAAACGGCCTTGCAGAAGGAATCTTGTGTATGTTCTTCTGGCCAAGAAAACATAACCATATACTCCTTTTTTTTCGTATTTCAGTTTAAGAAATACTTTGACATGCATTTATTTTGTAGCCAAGAGTGAAATAAGGAGTTTGATATCACTCTCGTGTGTGTATTGAGTGTGGTGCTGGAGGTCATTAGCTTAGCTTAGCTTAGCTTAGCATTAGAACAGGAGAGAATGTTTGTATTAGCATCTCTAAATGACTGATTGACACTTTACCACAATGGAAAAAAGGTCATTTGTAGTTCTGTGGGTAATAACATGCTAAATCTATTTCTTGACCAACGAAAGAGACACTAAGAGGAGACTGAACAGCAGGTTTGAGAGAGATATCAAGATATGAGAGTAGAAACAGTTTGGAACATTTTTATATTGAAATATGACTTAATGTTTGTCTTTTCCTTGTTGTAAAGGCTTCATGAGGGTCAAGTAATGAAATTTGCTGAACTCAGTCGTTCTTTTATTTGCCTTTAGTCACTATATCCACACAACTAATGATTATTTACAAGAAACTGTTTTGTGTAAATAGTTTGAAAATGCACTACATCACTACAATA
>JAQMCX010000011.1:20665351-20692335 GCA_029814765.1 Acanthurus leucopareius | reverse complement strand
AATATATATTTATATATTTATAATTTAGGGTTTTTGTATGTTGTAAATGGCCTTGCAGAAGGAATCTTGTTTATGTTCTTCTGGCCAAGAAAACACAACAATATACTCCTTTTTTTTCGTATTTCAGTTTAAGAAATACTTTGACATGCATTGATTTTGTAGCCAAGAGTGAAATAAGGAGTTTGATATCACTCTCGTGTGTGTGTATATTGAGTGTGGTGCTGGAGGTCATTAGCTTAGCTTAGCTTAGCTTAGCATTGTAACAGGAGAGAATGTTTGTATTAGCATCTCTAAATGACTGACTGACACTTTACCACAATGGAAAAATGTAATTTGTAGTTCTGTGGGTAATAACATGCTAAATCTATTTCTTGACCAACAAAAGAGACTCTAAGAGGAGACTGAACAGTAGGTTTGAGAGAGATATCATGATATGAGAGTAGAAATAGTTTGGAAGATTTTTATATTGAAATATGACTCAATGTTTGTCTTTTCCTTGTTGTAAAGGCTTCATGAGGGTCAAGTAATGAAATTTGCTGAACTCAGTTGTTCTGTTATTTGCCTTTAGTCACTATATCCACACAACTGATGATTATTTACCAGGAACTGTTTTGTGTAAATAGTTTGAGAATGCATAAGCCCTTTGTACATCCCTGCATTTTGTGGTATTTTACAGAATATTTCATTTACATGCTTTGTAACGGTACATTTTTCAAACAAGAAAGTCTCAGCGTTTGATATTGATCATACTCTGTTTGGCTCCCTTCAGAGAAAATAGAGATATATATCATTTATCAACATTCAGCCTGAAAACAGAGAGATACGACCTGTTTGTCCATATCGCTGAGCCCTGCTGCACACCGCCACTGTTCACCATCAAGTAGCTGCACAGCTTAACTTCAATTAAAGAGCACAAAGCCAACAAAGCACATGAGAGACACACCGTGTTAATTAGTGAGCTCTGTAGCGCTTAGTAGGTATTTTTTTGCTTTATGCATCCAATCATTATGCTAAACTAAGGCGAGTCGCCCCCTGGGCCTCAGTCTGTGTCATGACATGGAATAAATCATCTCACTCTCAGCCAGAAAGTGAATAAGCACATTACCCAGAATGCTCTTTTATTCTTGTAAATATGCACATGTTCAACTCCTTTTTAAAAGCATTCAGCAACAGGAATAAATCAGCCAAAACACACAACAAGATGGACTGTAGGGGTCCATGTTACCGACGCTGCCACTGTTCTTAATCACTCAGTTGCAGAGGAGAGTTTCTCAGGTCTAATCAGCGCAAACCAAATCAAACTGAAAGCTGTCGGAGCTTTCACAAGGTTATGCTGTCTAAAGCTAAACTGAGCTGGACGGTCAAAAGGCAGCAGATTCTTCCCCGGCTGGAAGTGAACAGCTTTGAATTAAACAAGAACCGAGCCGGTGGATTTTTCTTCTTCAAAAAAGTTTCTGATTATGTTCTCATGTTTGAAATCTTCCTCATGCAAAATAGCTTTTAAGAGACACCTCAAAGTAGCTCTTACCTGTTGCAGGTTAATCAACACATCTATCTCTGGGGCATGACCTCCTGTAGCCATGGGGCCCGGCGTGCAGCCAGGGGGTGAAGATCAGCTCTATGATGAAGAACAAGGGCCTGCAGAAGAGACTGCCAGTGGTGCTGGAACAAAACTCGACAAAGACACCGGGAATGGAGTCGCTGTGGGAAAGATGTGACAGACCTAAAGGTGAGAGATGACGAGGGGGCAGGGTCAGGTGTGGGAGTCGGGTGGGGTTAGTGCAATTAGGAGGTAAGGGGGGGATAGATGGGGTGCAGAGCAGAAGGAACCCGGGGGAGGACGGAGATCAGCCTTTCTCTTTTACGGTTGGGGATCCAGGAAGCCTTCGGGGTGGCATAACCTGCAGGAGAAGAAACAGCGGGAACAAAGTTAGTCAACTCCTGCAAATTTAACTTTTCCCTCCTGCAACAGGTGTTTCTAAACCTTCCTTAGTGTTCTTCTAATCAGTACAACTTGAAAACTACTGTAGCAGACGTGCACGTCAAGGAAAGTACACTGATTATTTGGGGTTTTTACTTCTCATCCATGTAAACATGCCAGCGATTGTTGCTCTGTAATTATTCTGGGCAGTAAAACAGAAGATGAGTCAGACCACTGCCATCCAGCATCTACATCAGTAAAGATCCAGTCACTCAGTTTTAGTCCCAAGAAGTTTAGTCAATTTCCAGAGTTTCCATTCTGCGAGGATTATTCCCCTTTTGTCAGTGAAGAGAAGAAGGGATATCAGAATGTGCTGCTCCTGTAATCCCTCTCTGAAGAACAGGCATTAATCTGCCTTTGTGTTATTCATACTGTTGTATTGTTCCATTAATTATATAACTTGTGGTAAAGTGATGATCGTCTGTGAGCGTGAGATGGAAGCGGTTTCACTTCATGGGTTAGATGTGTGTGTCTGGGGTTCAGCGTTTTATGATCAACCATTTTACGAGGTTGATTATTGAGTTGGAACAGTGGCAGCGCCGAGGAGACAAAACAAAAAAAAAGAATATTGAATCAAGCATAAATTATGTGAGTATTAGATTCTGTGGACACAAAGAAATCTGGGGAATTGAGGGGATAAAATTCCCAAGTGAGCCGCCCTGTTTGGAGCTGCTGTTTTCCCTCTGTCACAATAAAAGGCTCTACATCTGTGTCAGTTTTATTCAGCTGACTCATTCGCTCCCTCTGAGACACTTTCAGCTGCCTCATAGCTCACATTATGCACAAGGCGCTGCACAAACAAAAGTATGCGGCTGATATGAGTCTGCAGGACAGTTTGAGGTTATCATTTGCACACAGCGTTGAATTAAAATGCTGCGCTGCATCTCCGAGATACAACAACCTACGGTGTAATCATAAAGTCACCACCTGACCTTGACCTATTTTTTTTTTAATTGCATTATTTTGATATTGTTTAATTTATTTGTTAAGCACACAAACACAAAACTATAACCAGTGAACGGTGGGTCAACTGGGCTAATGAGGTCCAATCCTCTGTCGCCGCCGCCACCGCTGTTTGAGTGTGTATTTGCACTCGCCAAAGCTGACCCACCTCCAGACCACCACCTCCTCCACCACCACCACCACCTCTCTCACTGCCACAGTAATATCAAATGACCCACCCCCTTCATAGCAGCTGTGTAATCAGAGAGCTCTGAATAGTTTGCCCTTTTGAATGTGTGTGTGAAGTGGATGGCGACATACATAAGTGACAGACATCGATGGTGGTGTTATGGTGGTGGTGGGTGGGGGTGTAGCTGAGAAATGCCAACAGACACAAAAAAAGGAAAACAAACCCTCTGATGAGCGATGGGGCTACAATACAAATCATAAGGGTGACTCAGGACTTAAAATAATCAATAAGTGAAGAAATACTGACCCAAATGCTCTGCACTGTGGACGAGATGATCACCTGACCCTCAATTTAAACTTCTAGGGAACATTTTATAAAATATAAATGATAAGGAAGGAGATATCTCATATAGTTACAAAATTTTGGAATATTATTTATAGATTAATGACTAAAAAATGTTATTATTCAACCGATTATCACATTTGAATGCAACTTCAGGTAAATAAGAAAGGCAGAACATGTGTTTAAAACCAATGGAAATTGGTAAATCTAATAAATATTTCAGCTCTTTTTGGTTTGTTTGCTTAAGTAATTAATGAAGTTGTTTAGATTTAAATACATTTAATTCTCACAGTACTTCCAATACTGCCAATAAACCAATAAACCATTGTTGTCTCAAGCCATGCGTATGATATGAATACATGCCAATTATCAAAACTCTATAATTAATGTGTTTACATGAATATCTAGTTAAATTTAAGAAAATATGACTCCAGACAAGACATTACACCAAAAATCATTGTAAGAATTTAATTAGATGTCAATTTCTGCAAGTCATTTGTGGAAAAACAGCAAAGAGAGCGACGGAGACGGCAGAATGGAGGAGGAGGTTGAACTTTCACAAACACAAACCAGGGGAGTACTCAGCAAAAACTGCACAGTTTGATGGGCACAGATGCACAGATGTGTGTGTGTGTGTGCAGTTATTTTTTTCATCAGTCTGGTGTTTGTTGCACATCATTTAATCAAAGAAACCACAGCGGATCATTGAGGCCTAATGGCACTGTGCTTTGGTGCAGCACTTTACAAATTAGACTACAGATGCCAAACTTCTATCTGCCCTGTGGCCTCCAGATGGCTGCAGGGTCTCGATCAGCTGAGGGGGACTTCCAGCCTCCAAGCAGTGACGAATAACAGATATTAGTGAGCATCACTCTCAATCTTCAGCTCAGCGGACTGTTTTTACTGACTTTCTTGCTTTAAATCAGTGTTTGCACGTTGATCCTAATGCATCTACTGTTAGAGATTACAGAGTGATACATTTTTAAAAAAATCAAAGGCATTTAAATCAAACTATATTTTAATAATCCCTATCTTTTAAATTGTTGTTTGCTGTGTATTTTTATAATATTTCTTTCTAGAGTTCATGCTTTTCCATCACTTTGTCTATTAACTGGAGTCTGTTGGTTGCTTTTTCTACCATAATATTCTTAATTTCATCTGATCCTTATTGGATGTTACTCTTCTAAATTGATAAATTATATATCCTGTAATTTTTATGACTGTAGAAACCAGAGAGCAATTAATAACTGTACAAGGATTAATCTTGGCATCGCTGCAGAGACATCTTGCAGAGTTTCACAGGACATGCTGGTAAACATGGACATACAGTGCAGAGGGAGAGTGTAAGATCACAAGCTACTGCAAACCACAGTTAACCTGTTAAACCACACATATCACTCTCCATCTCCACTACCAGTGATTACTGCGGCCTCACATGTTTGCACCACTTTAATCAACTTACAGGCAGCACTACTTAGCTCAAACGTCATCTGTGACCCCACTCCAGGCCAGATCGAGCCACTCCAGACACAACCATGAACCTTTTATTGATATATAGATCCAAGTGGGCAGACGAGTCAGAGACAGAACCGCCTGCAGCTCCTTCATTTCAAAAAAATTCAACACCACCATGTTATCAGGGATAGTATTCAAGTTTTAAGCACATATTACAATGTATAGATCAGTATTGTTTATTTATGGAGACAGTAGAGGTGACTACCATTAGCTGATATAAGACCAAAGCTAAAGGTTTGCTGTTTGACAAATCCAGTGTTTACCACTAGAATTAGTCTAATTATATTTTAAACCAAACACAGAAAACACACCAGTAGATACAGTGCAAGTAAAATCAAAACAGTAATAATTACCAAGAAAAATCAATCACACCTACTTGTTATGACGCCAATGTTTTAGTTTGGTGTGAATAAATATCTGTATTTCAGTCTGTGAGATTTCTGCCTCCACATCAAAGCAGCTGAGGTGAACTAAAATCCATTGCAGGTGCTTACAGCACTGAAAAATGTCTTTAAATATTAAACAGTAGCAACTTGTCTTTCCAAAAATATGTCCTAGTTACTCAGAGCAAGTCAAAGACCTCAAAAAGTTCTTTTCAAATAAACTTTTCACAAAAGAAACAGTACTCATGGTTAATTAAAGTACTTGGGATAAATGTAAAACCAAAATGTCTCAGAAAACTATTTGAAATTCTCGCATAAGAAAAAGATGTGATAACTATGGTGATCCATTAACTTTTTATCTAGCACCAACATCAGGTGAAAATTTGTGAATATTTTAATTAATGAATACAAACCACCGGTACAGTGTTTTGTTTTTGGTTAGTTTAACCTTTACTGCACAATGATATTCATTAATTCAGATAAGATGTTAATTTTTTATGGTTATGTCATTAAAATAAACTGAAAACACTACAACATTACTGATGTTAGTTAAAAAAAAAGTGAAATTTTGATGGGATATTAGCAAAACAGGGAACTTAACGCATAACTGGTAGCAGGCTAATGTTAGCATGCTAACTAGGGTTAGGCAGTAACATTTACTAATGTGATGTGATCACTTTATCAGTAACTTTTTATCCAGTAAGGTCACTCCTGGTAACTCCAATGCTGTATAATAAACATGTTATGTGTTTTTACTTAACTTAGAATATTAGCTTTTGATAAATCTGTACACAAACACAAGCTAACATTAGCTTTGTTTGTAGCTTGAATGTGTATTAACTTCACTCAACTGCAGGCTGATTGTTTTTCATTTCTGCTTGTGTAGAATATTAAATATGTGTATTATAAGGCAGTTTGTGATCATACTATTTAGCTAATGAAGTTTGCTTCTAGTATTTAGTGAAGTAATTTATTGAATATTGAGTAGTGAGCAGTTTATTGCAGTTTTCAGGTACAGAGTCGTACGTTAGCTTTGTCCTTGTACACATGTTAGCATGCTGACATTAGCATTCAGCTCAAAACAGTCACTAGCATGATTGCAGACTTACAGCCTTGTTTTAATAATACATTTTATTGCTGCAAATAGCATAAAAGATCATTTTAATTCAACAGAGATGAATCACATAACTCAAAAGATAAACACTTAAATCTTGCTGTTTCTGCATGATGAACTAAATGTGTCAAACAGTGTGTTTATAATGAACAGATGTGTATTCAGGATGAACTATCTTTTAATTATTTACTGAAGAATTTGTGATAACGTAATCTTAGGAGTAGTTTACACAGCTTTTTTTTTGATAACCTGATCTCTCCTTGTTGCACAGACATTGGTGGTACAATAATCAATACCTGAACTCAATTCTGAAATCGTGTATTTACAAAACACTGAAGCTGAAAGGTGTCATGTTTCCACAGCCAAATGCTTTCAGCACACTCAGACAGCCAGCTGCTTTAACCCTTCATCTGACTGCACATCCCATTAGCAGTATGAGTTTACTGTCCTCAGCTGCAGATTGTTGCTGAGTCATTACTGTGTGACCTTCCCCACCTCCAGCCTCTGTTTGAACTTGAATCTTAGACTATTTCACACAGATCACACATGACCTTTGCAGCTTCTCATCTTTTTTATTTTTTTTTCTAAGCAAAATGTCAATGCATTTTTCTATTAATAAAGGCGAAACGCTGCAGCAGCACAAGAACATCGACTATCAACATACTACCACCACCTCCACCACCACCAGAGAGCCACCGCCTCCGGAGCGATGCTGCTCCACCTGCACACAATGAAGATGTCTCCTGACTCACGGTGCAGCTTTTACCTGAGGACACAGTCTTCAGCGTTTATTCACAAGGTTGCATCTCTCAGTTTTTTGTGCAACAAAAATAAAAAGCCCCTCCATGCCAAAACGCCTCTGCTGAAGCACATGCATGTCTTTGTTGTACAGCAAGTACCGAAACATGGACTCAGCATCATTTTTTCTTGATGCCAGTGCGTAGTTGCGCACTCATGAGTCAATGCTCCGAGGGTTTGCATTTGTTATCCGCCGTGTTCGTCGCCTTACCTGTGATTTCAGAGAGCAGTCCAGCGGTAGAAAAGAAACTCGGAAGCGAGAGATGCTGCGACTAAACCCGGTAGCAGCAGCGGCAGCGGCGGCAGCGGCAGCGGCGCTGGTCCATACCGTAACCCAGTGAAGACACGCCACGCAGCCTGCTTGATCTGCGAAGGATGCTCGGCTCTGAGGACCACGTGACTCTGGAGGACAACCTGCCCGTCTGAAGTCACTGAGGGGCGGACAACAACAACAACAACAACACGCTGTCGTAACACTGTCTGATTTATTTTAGGTTGGTGTGCAGGTGAAATATTAATCCATCGATGTTTTATTCTTATTATAAATATTAATATTAGACTATTTTTAGTTAATATTGTTAGAAGAGATGATGGAAGAAAGAGCAGCTTTGCAACAATAAAAATTAAAATAAGGATTATTAATGGATGGATCTTTATGCTGTAAGAAAATTGTTTATAAGAATATATTTTTATATTTTTTTATCAAAAGAGAAAAGAATTAATCCCTCACAATATTACAGCTTAAATTACTGAGGTTTTGGACAGATAAATTACTGCCACTGTGTGGCTTTAAAGTCAAAGTACAGAGGAGTGATGAACACAAACTGGACTTTCAACCGAGCAGAGTGAAAAACTGCTTTATAACTCCACAAACAGCCAAACATAGCAACTCTTAAAGCAGCACAGTGTTTCTGTTTGCATGCATTTTCTAAATGCATTTGAGTGAAATTGGTGAAGATGTTTTCTAACTATTTGCATGTGTTTTGTTTATTTGCATGTAATCTCTTGGCAGTGCACATACTGGACCCCCAGCAGCCCCTAAAGCCCCCCCAGTTTACCATTCGTCTAATTTTTTATGCATATCTGAATGAATTTGTGTTAGTCTGCATAACATCTTCATTATTATTTATTACTGTGACTTGCTGAATGTCCTTGTATCAAATCCGGTTATACTTCCTTCCTCTCTGGATGTCAGTGAACACATGTACTTTACTGTACACTGTGTTAGTGTGTTCCCAATTTTATCCTCATCCTCTGTTTTATGTCGTTTCTCTGAGTCTCAAACGCTCCGCACTGGGCCGAGCTGCTTTATAACAATCAAGCCTTCAGCTTGGAAACTGACAGCGATCCTAAAATACAGTCAGCCTTTCCCCCACCCACTCACTCACAAACCAGATCCTCTTCAAAGAAGCCACCAAACAGCTTCTACTCTTTTGCAGTGTTGCATATTCGCTGCAGTGTTTGAAGCATTGTGACTTTCCACTTGTGTGTTTAACAAATAAAACTACAATTAAACAAATTAAACCAATGAAAACACTTATTTGCATAAAACACTGCATACGTTTTAAAGGGATTCTTGGCTCGGTTTGCCCTCTGCTGGCCTGAAGGGAACAAACTACTTGACTTTTTGCAAAACAAAAGAGTAATTCATTGACTCATCAGTGAGAATTTGTAAATCTATGATTAAATATTCAGTGTTGAAATGATTTAATATTCTGAAGCCAACTAGTAAAAGGCAAATGTTGTTGTGATCGTGGCAAAGACAAAACGAATCCTCAGATTCTCAGCACCACTGAACATAAACTGAATATCTGTTTGCTTATACTCTGTTTTCTTTATATCGTACCTCTGGCCTTCACGTTGAGTCATAAATTAGCCAGATTTTTTAAAGTCTGAGTTCTTTCTGTTCAGAGATGATGGACGCTGAGACTTCATCCAGCTCATCCAGTCACAGTTACATTCGTTATATTGCTCCGAATGAACAAGACAACTTCCCACAGTCAATTATCTTCATGTCAAATTTCATTTTGATGTTCACCAGGTGGTGTAAACCTGCCACAGATGCACTCTGACTGAACCAGATGAAATATTGTTTGGAGTGACATCGCTGTTATCTTTCAGAGGAGATGCACTGCTTGTGACATTTATACAAAGGAAACGAGAATAAAACAGCTGTAAGCTCAAATTAAACTGTGTAGGTTATAAAGATGATACAGCTGGCAGCTCAGGGAACGCTGGAACATCTTTAGTGGCAAATCATTTGGAGCGGTTGTTCTCAAACCAGATGCCAGAAAAAAAATTCACATCACCTCATAACTTTAACAGTCTTTACGGTGAAAGGCGAGGTGACTAATAAAAAAGTAGAATTTTCCAAATCCAAAGTGAAAGAAAGGTCAGCACAAAAGCATCAGAAAACTCATATTTTCCCCTCAAAAATGATATACATTCAACTTTATTTTGCTCTATATTTCCCCTCTTTAAGCCACCAATGGGGCCATGCCCTGCAGTTTGAGGACCATTGATCTAAAGAAAAAATTATAAAGCTCTTCTTGGATGCAGAAAAAAATTGTAAGTAAGTAAGCAGAAACAGTAAGGAAAGTAAACTCACTGAATCTCAGTGTTTTTTTTCTTTATCAGGCTTTGAAAGATCATTTGTTTTTCCTCTTTGTGATTCCTGATTGACACATTTGACCCAGTGACATAAAATCTGTACATGCATCCACACAACTAGATGTGCTGATATGTAATACGCCAACAGTCCACCAGAGGGTGCTCTAACTTTAACTATAAAAACACATTACAAGAGTTCCTTGTGCATGCTGTGGAGTGTCTCAGCTTAATTACTGAACAAAATGTTTGCAAGTTCATGATGCTGTGAAAGTAAAAACCACATGATCTCTTAAATTAGGAAAAATGAAGCCCCTCAAAAAAATGAAGAATAAGAATTAACACATTTTTGCATGTTATTAGAATTAGGCTGAACTTTTTTTTTTTTTATCATTATCATTATTATTCTTTGCAGCAGTTAGTGGCAGGTGGTTGCCACACAACATCCTGTCAATACAGGAAGACAGATGACCAGACAGACTGTATAATGGTGTCAGGAAACCCTGTTAATGTTTAAAGCTGAGGGATGTTTAAATCTGCTACACAGACGTTTCACAGCTGGAGGATCATCCACATGGAACATTTTCCACTATCATTAAAGAGAGCGAGAGGGAGAGAAGACTAATAATGTGCCGCATCACGTATTGTTTTCAGATTTCCTGCTGTGAATTCCTCTCAGTTTGATGATGAAGAGCTCACCGCCCCCTCGCTGCAACGCCAATTTAACAAAATGAACGCCTTCTGAATATTTTTACAGTGTCAAACATAGATTTCAGAGGATGGGATCAAGAGCCAAAGAAGGGAGAGTGGAGATAAGTTGTTGCCCAAGAGTTCTGGAAAAGAGTCAGCTGTGCCAAAAAACTAAACACATAAAGGCAAACAGTACAAAACAAGAGTCTCCTCACAGTATCTGATGAGCTTACGGGGTTTGTGATCACTGGCTTTGAGCTGGTTGTCAAACGTGACCTCAGACCACCTTCATCAGGTTCGTTTGCCTCCATCAGTGCCTGAGTCTCAGGTCTTGGAGCCGAGGGGCAGGGCTGTTTGTCAAATGATTATAGGTCTCGCAAAAAGAAATAACACGTCAAGAGCAGCAGTCATTTATTTCACTTTGTTTAAACACCTTCCTTCTTCAGACAAATACAGTCCTTGTGTTGTGCTCCTGCAAACCAGGGGCCACTTTAAATACGCATTGTCATTTCTATTTGCTTATTTAAAGCGGCGCTCATCCATATTTTTGCATTAACAATGGATCGAGTGACACTTTGTGGCTTTTGATCAATTCGGTTAAAACTCGTTTTTTGTCGACAGAAAACCAGCTATAGTGGCAAACCCACGGATAATTTTCTTTCAGCTCTAAAGCCTTTCAGCCAATCTTAGAACATTGTTTTGGTTCTCTGACCCACAAATCCGCTCTGATCAGCATCGTTTCCAGATGTACCAGGCAGATGTTTCCAGTGAAAAAGCTCAGTAATAAGTCCACTGTACTTATTACATTCCAACACTGGAAATACAACATGTGTTTAGGGTGAAGAAACAAACAAAAAAAAAATCATCTGTGGCAAACAAAAAAAAAACAAAACCCAACAGAACACAAGTGTCCTGCATGTCGATGTGTCACACGCAGGGAATCTTCAAATAGAAATGTAATTAAAGAGCTTCTCCGCTGGTTGTAATCCCTCATAAACTCTGTTAGCTTCCCTCCTCTCATAGTTTCCTGCTTCCTGTGGAATTTAATGAAGTCTATCAATTTATTTTGTGTAAAGATTTCATGCTGATAAACAAGTCGCAGCTCGCTCCTCCACTTCTCTCTGTGCCGGCTGCCAAACTGCATCTTTTATGTGTCACTGTATCTCATCTGGCTTTGGAGATACAAACCAGGAACACGGAGACTAAACTCCCGTGCAAAAGCGTTCATTAGCACTGTTAGTGTTCTGTTCTTAATTAAAAGATACGAACAATGAGGTTTGTTGAGTTGTAACACAACACTGATTATCTGATTTATTCGCTGTTTGCAGGGTTGTGAGTCTGATGAAGGTGATTAGTTTGAGGCCAGCAGTAATCTCCTCTCTGAAAACTATGGCATCAAGATATTTCCAGTCATTATTCTCACAGATTGTTACCATTCTCAGGGCAACTCAAAATAAAGTTCTGCATAGTTTCTTTGAGAGTGCAACGCGCTCCCACTTAAATGAATTGTAAAAGATGATTTGTTGAGAGCAGTGCGAGTACATGCCTGTGCTAGAAAATGGTGAAGCCAAAGCAGACATTTTGAAAGGAAGTTGGCAGGATCGGGCCTGTAAATGTGCAGATGATGAAAAGCATGCCTCTGGAGAGCCCGGTTCAACAGAGCCAAACATCTTAAAGGAACAGTCCGACGGTTAAAATGTACTGTGATCGAACATGTGAGTGTGAAGTGCAAGGAAAAAAAAGTGTATTAGACTCTGATTCTCAGTTAAAATGGCAGATAAGGTGTTTAGGACCAATAATATTCAACTGAACCAAACTACTCAAATAAATAAGTGAGGAAGAATTTGTATGAAAATGATGTAACTCCCATAAAAGCAGAGGAGAGGCTCCTCCTGAGAAATTAAGGAGAAGACTGTGGTAAGCCACACAAATACAGCTGAAGAGCCGTAATACAATTTAGGACTCGGCAAACAACATCTGTGTTGCCTCAGCTCCACTAAAGTCTCGAGGGGTTTGATAAGTGCAACAACCAAACAACTGAGCGCTCTGTCGAAGTGTACCTAAGTTATTAAGGAAACTTGTCTGAGGCCATGTTCAACCTCACATTTCCCTCTGGAGAGTCTCCCAGTGTTCATAAAAAACACAACGCATGTAGGCTGGTCTTCATTTTGATATCTTTTGAGCAGCAACAATAATATTCTACCACACTAATCTGAAAAAGAAAAAACAGTTGGAAAAATGTGTGTTTTTAGTTCCAAATGTGACCCAGATAACCAACACAAATCGCTAAAATTCCCTTTGCAGCTCCAATTTGTATAAGCTGTAAAATATGTAAAAGAGCTCTGAACCTGTAAAAAGAATTAAAGAAAAAAAAATTGAATAAATATATTATTCTTTAATGCATCAATCAGTATAATTTTTGGCTGTATGATTTTAAGAGTGTAAAAAATAGAACTTCACACTTTTCTTTTAATCTCAAACAGATTGTTAAAAAAGGAAAAAGTGTTTTTTTGTGTTTAGTTTTTATGACACTGGTCTACCACCAGTCAGCTGTTAAAATAAATGAAACCTTAATTTAGGCCACTTAAACAGTTTATTTTTCTTGTTGGCTGCTCCTCTGTCGCTGTCAATATTAAAGTCAGTCTGCTAACGCTAATGCTAATGCTAATGCTAATGGAAACGGTTTGCTAGGTTGCAGACTCGTGCATCATCTTCATACTTTAGTTCATACCGCTTGTAATCCTGAAGGACCACAGTTAAAGTATTTTGTAAATATGTGTGATGCAGCTAGTGTAGCGTTATTTGGAAAACTTTGCTAGAAATAGTTTGCTAGCTAAAAATAAATTTGTTACAAGACTGAATATACCGGTAGTTATCATTAGTGTGGATATATTAGCCGCAGGTAGCTAGTTGTAAATGCTAGCACTCAGTGTGTTTAGCTTGGCTACAGTAAGTTACTGTGGGCTAATAAATGTAAACACGGATGGATCTTATTATCAAAAAAAAAAAAAGAATTTTTTTTAAAATTGGGAGTAGATAAGTAAATTACATGTGACAAAACAATAAAAACATTGAAAATAAACTTAACTCTTAAATAAACAGGAAAATAAAATTTATCAGTATAAATTTCAGTTTATTTTATTATTATTATTAGAGTGGCAAGGGGGAAAAAAATTTAAAAAATCACTATACAGTTGAAACTTGAAGAAAAGTATAAAAAGCTCAGCTTATTTGCTCTTAAATTTAAATTATTCAACCAAACTGCTTAATGTCAAACCTTCAATTATTGAAAGCAACCAAAGTTTATATGGTTCCTTAAAAGTGCCCATTGTATCCATAAAGCATGTGCTTTTGTCAGTCCAGGCTTAACAAGAAACATTTGCTGACCTCTGTGTTTTTATGAGTGAACCTAAATTGTAGGGGACATCGACGACAAACGCTGAACGTTACTTTAAAGTGCAACTTTTCCCCACATGTGTGCCGTACATCAAGGCGTCTGCTCGGTTTTGACAGTTTTTACTGGGATGGCAGTATAAAGGCCAAACTCCTGCGTAAACACAAACCCAGACGCATCTACACGGAGGAAAAACATGGCCTGCTGCCAGAGAGGAACAGTGTAAACAGTGTCAAACTAACCCCCATCCAAGTGATGTTGTGCATGGTGTGGCACAGCCTCCTCTATCTGCACAGGCTAAACAAGGCTAAACAAGGACGTGAATTACTAGCCTGTCTGCTGCAGCCTCATAATGACTTGTATTGTCACGTTGATCTCAGGAAGTGCCTCTGTTGAAATGAGTAATTAAACAGAACCTGGAAATGTGATGCCTTCATGGGTAACAGACAAACCTGGAAAACTTCTGCAATCCAGCTGCACATGTTGTGGTATTGCTTTTGTACCAGCACCCACTCTGGGGAATGTGACTCAGCAGTTAAACTCTGCTTTATAGGGGGCAAACTGATTCAACCTTCACCAGACTGGGGGAGTCCCAGCCCGGCCTCCCCCATCTCCGGGAAATAAGGATAATTAGCTCAGTCGTTCCACTCTAATGTGGTGAACAGATCAGACCATTGAAGTCATCATGGAGCATTCATCATGGACAGGAGGCTTCCTTCTTCATCCCTCTCCTCCCCTGCACGTGTGAATTCAAAGGTTTTCACTGCGCAAACTCAAAGTCCATCATAAAAAAAACACAAAAAGGAAAAAATAAACGGATAAGTTCAAACATAATCTGCATTCAGACTCAACACACAACACCTCTGAAGGCAGGACCTGGGTTTTCTGGCAGCAGCAGCATGATTCATCATATTTTTTTAAAACAAAAAAAATGTTGTGGGTTCTTTTTGGAAAAAAAAAATCAACCCTGAGAAAAAAAACAAACACAAAGGAGTCTGTCAGGTTAAGACATACAGTGTTATTACTGGCTGTGAAGGGAAAACAAAGCTCAGCTCCTGTAGTTTAAAGGGAAAAACACACTTTAAAAATAAAGATATTTGAAGGTGGAAGACATATCCATGATGCCAAGGATTAAATATAACACATCTCAAAGAAACTTTAGGCATTTAAAGTCATTTGGATTTGTTTAACAAACATGGTCAGACCCCAAAAAGGCAGATAAAGGAAGCAGTGGACACTCAGAGAGGCTGTGATGGAGGTGTAGTGCACATGTCAAACAATTCAGATGAAGCACAAATTAGTTTTCCAGTGTAACAGCCAACTGGCCGGTTGTTGGTCTTGCAAACCACAAATGATGTGTTGACTCCTCAGTTGTGATTTTAATATGTGCAGTATATGAGCCACAGTGCATTAATCTCATGGCACAAGAGGCCAAAGTAGAGCAAAGTACTGAATGTTCAAACTGTTTAAAAAGAAAAAACACAGCCGTTCAAATCAGCTACAATAGATAGAAATATTATCTATAAATATTATCTATGAATTTGACGTTACTGAGCAATAAAGTGTGATTAAAAGAGAGTCTCACACTCTGTTTAGAAGAATCTGGATTAAACAAGATCAGATGATTTGTCTCTAAATTTTGTGCTTCTCTCAGTAAAATGAGTGTTTGGATGATGTGATGGTGTAAAAAAGAGAAAGCTGTGAGCATCGGTTCTTCTTAAATCTCTTACAAGACAGAGTTTTTTGGTAATGGGTTTCTTCTATTTATGACAGTCCAACAGTATCAGAGTATCTCAGTCTCATTTTTAATATTAATACTCCATTAACTCCCAGTTTCCTTTCATTGTTCTTTACCTGCAACACAACAAGAGTTTGCATTGACTGTTATGAGTAACTTCAGTACTGTGAGTTTTAATGTCATGACAACAACAATCTTGAAACATAAAGCTTATGAAGAAAAACCAGGACACTGTACATTTCTGCAGTTACACGGGAAAATAGTTCAAATGAGGAGAAACCCCTCAAATGGAGAGCAAACTTTGACATTTCAAAAGTTTAAAACTGATTTATCTGCACACAAGATAAAACAACATGCTGAGCTTCTCTGGCTTTACAAGTCGGTACAAGACGAGGAAGGTGTACTCTATGAATTATTGGCAAGGAAACCCAGCACATCCTCAATGTGAAAGGAGAAAAAAAAAGTTTAAAAAATGACATGAGACACACACCTACACACACACACACAGAGATCACCGTAGGCAGAGTCGAGGCAGGAAAACACATCTTACCTGCACCGACTACAACCCGACATGGTCGAATAAATAACTTTTTGAAGAGCTGTCATTACTCACCTATCAGCTATTTGCAACATTGCCTGCCTGAGGTGAGCTCTCCCTCTGCCTCTGCCTCTGCCTCTGCCCATCACTCAGCTCTGTAGGAACGAAGAATGGCTCTGCTTTAAGGCTCCTGTGTGCATTGAGGATGTCTGCACAGGCATGCAGCAGGTATGTTGCAAAGATCACTTCAAGGATCACGGATACTGTTTTCACAGGACTCAAGGGAGGCTGAGGTGATAACTTTTTAGCACTGCTGTGGTAAAAATAAATATATGCTTTGTATTGTTCAACTATGATTTACTGGCAGGCTGAGAGGTGATTTCAAGTTCCTGTTTTCTTGTTAATAAA
Source organism: Acanthurus leucopareius (assembly GCA_029814765.1). Classification (NCBI taxonomy): domain Eukaryota; kingdom Metazoa; phylum Chordata; class Actinopteri; order Acanthuriformes; family Acanthuridae; genus Acanthurus; species Acanthurus leucopareius. The sequence continues at coordinate 20,675,695 of JAQMCX010000011.1, read as the reverse complement.
ATATCAGATGAGCTGCCTTTTGCATTGATGGTATTTAGCATAAAGGTGACTGTAACTTTTCCCTGTAAAATGCTTCACACAGATTTCCTAAACCATGGCTCCTTTTTTTTTTTTTTTCCTCAGGGAAATGTACATTTTTCCTCTTGACTCACAGACCTCAGAGTGATAAATTACCAGGGTACAGACCCCAACTCACCAGACACACAGGGGTGGTTTACCCATCTGAAGAGCTGAAGAATATGTGGGCCATTAAACCCCACCCCCGCCCCTCATCCCACCCCCTCTGGCTGTGGAAAGTAAAGGCTCACATCGTAATAAAGTGTGACATCACCAGCGTGCATGTGTTTGTTTTATACCCGGTGATTATCCCCGTGTTGCCTGCCATAACTTTCTCATATGAAACTGAGCTCCGGCCGCCTCTCTCCCTTTCACTTCTTTGTCTTGGTTTCTGTTCAAAAAACACAATAAAGGTACATATTTTTTTCATTAATCAGAGCTGCGTGTATGTTGATAAATTGCACAAATAGAAAATATTACTGCACAAAAACAAAGTGCAGTAACATAAATCATTGATCTGACCCGTTAAAGCGACCGTAAAAGAAAAGTAACGGAGGAGGGTGGTCATATGCAACATCGCAGCCGATTGGCAGAGATTTTCCCATATTCTCATTCTCGGGGACTATGGAGTTCATTCGACCTCACCCTCAGTGCATTGTAAGAGGAGAAGGCTTTATTGCCCAAGCTCCACGAGGCCTGGACGCTTTGTGCCTCCGTATGCAGAAATGCTCCCCGGCTTGTGGTCACAGTGGGTTTGGATAAGACCAGCTTCTGCTGTTACACCAAATACTCCTAATTGGACCAGTTTTCTGCAGTGTATGATTTAAAATGGGAGCGAAAGCTTCAAATTGCTCATATTGCTGAGATGAAAGGATTGACTGATTGTGCACAAGCAGTTTTGGCGGTCGTGAGGGTGGGACTCGATGTTTAATGTGAGCAAAGTCTTTGTCAGTGGGTGGATGGCAGACATGCAAGGATAGGACAATGCTATGACTATTGAAGCCAAAAATAGTCCTCATCTTATCCTCAGGGTGGGGAGGAGAAGCTCTGGCATCCAGATGGACTTTGGTGGAGAATAATTTTAAATTCAAGAAAAGAGATGGTGGGGTTGATCAGGACATCTGACCCAGGTGTTACATCCATCCAAGAAGGAGAAGATTCAGCAGTAGAGGGTTTATTACTTATTGAATCTGTCCCAGAAATCTGACTGTTTGGGATCCAGAATACAATATTGGTTGCAAATGGATGGATGGATCAGTTTATTAAAAACTCAGCACTCGCATCAATCACCTCACTTAACTTGCATACTTTGTTTAACTTCTTATATGGCCTTGAACATCATCCAGTGGTTTTACACTCTTGCTTTTCAAGTCAAGAATTTTGTATCCTACAACAGAAAAAGGTGGGGCAACCCAAACTCCTGCTGTTCCTGTGCAGAATGAACCGCCTCTCACTCATTTAAAAACACTTCATAAGCCAGAAAAGGAAGCACAAACACATCATAAGACATTAAGTTAAAAAGATTTAAAAGAATGTTCTACAACAGATGTTGTACAGAAATATAAAGAGGAATTGTACTCTGAAAAAGGATGTCAGAAAGTGTTGTTACATCATGACAGAAGTTCCTTTATACTCTTAAAAAGTTTTTAAATCTCAGGTCTAAATATCAGTGGATTTTATTCTCAATGAAGAGGCTATGCAAAACTTACTTTTTGAGCTTGTGGATTAATGTTGTAAAGTAATCAGGACTGCTGAGATATCTTGTGATGAATGTCTCTCAACATGACTGACTGTGATTTGAAGATGAGCTTTGTTCAGACACGAAGTCACAGACTTTTCCTGATCTGGTGATACCTTCACATCTATCATTGTTCATGCATGGCTAGTGCCTCAGTGTCTGTGAAAGACAGTCAGATACAGCTGAAAAATATGAGCTCAATTATTTCTTCGTCTCTTGAAGTCAAGCCCGAGCCCTCATCAAACATCAGCACACGTACACCAAGTTGCCTGCCAGTTTCCAATCAGTTTGACAGCCGTGCTGTAAGCCCCGAGGACATGCAAAGTGCTTTAAGCTTATATAAAGCCTCCTCTGCACTCACAAACATGCAAGTTCTGTCCTGCTCCTTGTGAAGAGCTTCAAGTATGATACTTGGGCTGGAAAAGTTAAGGCTTCGCTATCACTGAAGCTCAAGTGGAATTTCTGCATAAGGGAAAATGGTGAGGTCATGAAAAGACACTATGATTAAATCTCTGGGATCATGAGAATCCATATCTAATTTCACTGAAATCCAGCCAAAGGGATTCCAAGATACCTTATCAGTGATGAAAGATTGGACGGTCTTTGGGAATCATGCTCTTATGATTATGAATATATTTAGAAACTGATAAAATACAAGTAGCTGGGTCAAAAGTTTAGTTGACAAAAAGTTATGTCTCATCAACTACTAGATGGCTAATAAATAATAAAATAATAATAAAAAAAAGGACTGTTTTAATAATTGCAAAAGTGTTTATCCTTGACATAATAATAATAATATATCACGACTCTAAATAAAGCTAAAAGAATTGGGAATGTAAATGATAAAGTCCGCACGCAAACATGCTAATAAGCGTCCTCTACACGTATAGGTGCGATTGTCACGCTAAGAGGTGCAGTAACCGACTGCCGTTGCGCAAGGGGGCGCTGTGGTGTGTTTCCTTCTCTCGTGAGCAGCGAGTGATGAGAGAGGAAGAGGAAGCAATACGAACTTCCGTATTATCGTGGCAAAAACGCACAAAAACACTGAAAACTATGCTGTAAAACACTGTTGGACACAAAAGAAATGTACTAACAGCTTTGGTTTATCCGCAACAAACTGTAAACTGCAAATATTTATCCTTTACAACTGAATTATGACAATGAAATGGAGGCTAACTGAGAAACAGACGACCTGAGCTGCAGAGGGAAGCTAACAGAGCTCACCTGCACTGACAGCTGCTAATGAGGAAGTAAACAGTGACCTCGGAGAAGCTGGTGAGTTTTCCAAACACACATCTACCTAGACTGGGAATATGGAAGCATTTAGTTTTACATTAAAAGCAACAGGGAGAGGGAGATTTGTTAGCTTGTTAGCCTCAGAGTTAGAAATAATCAAAAGCCCGGGTTAGCGTTGTAGCATAACAGATGCTCACAGGTGGCATGCTAACATCCTGATGTTTACTAATGCTGATATTGTTCTGAACAGATTTTGGTTTAGCACATTAGCATGCTAATATTTGATAAGTAGTATTAACAAAAGTTAACCCAAGGCCGATGTAAATGTATTTAGCTTTGCTCACAAACTCTTTGAGATTACAATTCTGACCTAATGATGGCGCTAATTGGAAACTTAATTGATCACAGACATTATTTCACATTTATCTAAGGGACCAGTACTCCAGTCCAGTACTTGTTTAGATAATTCATTCAAGACCAAATGTGTGGTGGAAGTACAGATGAAGTCAGGTGATAATTGAAGACATTAGGCTCCATCATTTGAGGACAATAATTGCTTTTTTTTACTGAATTTTAGGCAAATCCATCTGTTGATGTATATTACTCTGAACCAATGTGGTGAACTGACTGATTAACCTACAGATTAGTAGTAACATCTAGGACAGAGCATAGCTAAAATATCGATGTCATTAAGTGTGGCTTTAATTTAAAAAAAACACTGTTTTGAAAACTTAAAATGGTTGCAGTGAGATAATCATTTGCAGCACAAACACTCTAAGCTTGGACAAAATCATTCTGTAGAAATGCAATTTTGACAGTTTGCTTATGGTAAACATGTGCACCTATAGTGTTCATTTTATGAGTAATTTCAAGCGTTGGAACCACAGTATTTTTATCTCTAATTTTTTAACTCTAATTACAGGCTGCTTTGCATCATGGTTACACTTCTGCTTCCAGCTGGCTAAGTCGGTGCTGCATGCTCATTGAGATCATGAGGAGAAAAAGAGAGTTGTTGAGGTATGAATCACTATATATGCAACATATAACTTGCTGGACTCTCTATTCATTCTTTCTGGGTGTTGGATGTTTTGCTTTATGTTGAGTTACTCAGTGACTCTATTGTTTGTTGGTTTTTGGCCATAGTAGTAAGTACAAGGGATACTTGAACCACAAGCTGGCAAGTAAATGTATTTTTAGAAGTTCACACGGTGCCCCATTGTTCATATAGAGTCCAGCCATATTGTCTCATAAAACTCTCACCCACAGAACCTGGGGACCAAAACAATAGATATGTGTGAAATGAGAAGAAAAAAATGGTTGTAATAATCATGTGCTCGAAGTGATCAACTTAATAATGACTGAGTTTATCAATACCAAAGATTTCCATAGTATGAAAAGAACATTATATAATTTTTCTGTCGCTTTCAGAGGGGGAAAATCTTTAGATTAAGTTGCTGTTTCAAAATTTATTTATGATTTATATTTGAACAAAGAGGAAGGACGGTCATTGAAGCAGCAAATCTAAAGGCTTTTGTTGATAGGCTGAGGCTCAGTTATTGTATTGCACTTATTGTATTTGGGTTTTTCACTTTTACACATTGTCGAATCTAAGATTTAATGGATGTCAGGTCTAAGATTTGATGAATAATGTTGAAAGTGCAGAGCACATATGGGATTTTTGTAAAATGTCTTGGCCGTTCACAGTGAAAAGTCCTCACATCTCACTATAGAGTTGAATGAAAGCCTGAGAAGTAGTCATAATTTCCCCGTCTGCTGCATCTGGGCTCTCTTTCAGACATTAAGACCCTCTGACTAGCGATGATCTCATGAGAACTCCATCCACAGAGGCAAACCACTGCTGGAAGAAAAAATGAAAAGAGCTATTGGGAAATGCCCACATTATCATTTTGTTATAAATGAAAATACACAAGAAGCTGTTCATTTTTACAGTTTTACAGTCTTTCATAGCACCAAAGTATGTCATTGATTAACATCGTTTAATGCAATTTGTTAAGAAATTAACCGCACTTTTATTAATGACGTCAACAAATGATAAAAAGTTTGAGTTCAGCTGTCGAGGTGGGTGCAAGGACAGTTCTGAGAGGTCATCATAATTCTTTTATAATTGATAAACAAGCACATTTTTCCCAATCTGATTTGAAGATCATGACTCTCAACCTTAAACGCACCGCTAAAACCCCAAATTAGCTCTGCTTCGATGTTTAGAGTTCCAATGCTCTTTAAAGGAAAACAACAGCTTGAGCCAAAGTGATTCAGTTATCACGTGTAGGCAGTAAAAGTTTATGCAGTTTATCTTTTTTTTCATACACTGTGCAAATTCAGAAGAAACCTCCACAGAAAATCCTGCAACATCCGAAAATCAGTTAAACAAACTCTTAAATTGCAAGAATATTTGATCAACACCATTACTTGTAACACTGAAATGTATAAACGGACGTTTCTGCCCACCATTTTCCCTTTCTTGTGCCTCTCTGCTCCTCTGTCTGTAAAGTAAACAAATGTCTGAGTCCGGCGCTCAAAGGCAGGACTTCCATCCCCCTTCAAAGATAGCTGGCCAATGACTCATGCTCCGTGGCCTCAGTCCTCCTCACATTTTCCACAAGGTGCAAATCATTTCCCCACAACCATGTAAAACCAAATGTACATGTGTTTAGGCAATAGGCCACTCTGAAAACCTTTATACCACTTATTTGCTCCAGTTGTTCCACTTCTCTGGTTGTTAATGCTTATTTGAAAAAGTCGAGTGCTGAATAGAGAAGCTGTTTGGCTATAGTGTGAACTTCCCTCCTATCTGAAGCTGGTTTTGAGGGGAAAAACTTACATTTAAAAGCTTTAATAATTGGGATTGTTATATTTAAAAGAAGTCTTAGACCTGGATAGATTAATCTGCTCTTTTTCTTATAGACCACATTAGGTTTCATTCAGGTTCTACCATGAGTTTCTGACTAAATAACATTTTCCTCTACATCAAAAATAGTACTCCTCCTCCTTTTTGCGCACAGAGGCCAGGTTTCTTAATCATTTCTCAATTCAATATCATAAATTTTTGGTTGCCATGATGATCTTCGGACATGACGTGATGTGCACACACACTGGCACACACCAGGGAACGTCTCTCAATAATACTCTCCACTGAAGTGAATTTATTTTTTGCCATAAATGAGATCCTCAGCTTACTTCCCATTTCAGTCCTCCCACATTACTGAGGAAATCCCTTCCTCCGATTTCTCTCCGTCCGCCCGGAGGAGCCTGTCTGAAACTGTGACTGATGACTGTTTTGTTATGGCTTCGTTTACTCATTTGTTCCCCAACATTCCTATTGGTCGCTTTGTTTGAGAAGTTTGTTGGGACTTGTTCAGGTAGCTTCTCAACAAACTATTTAAGAGCATTCATCACTGTTACAAAGTAAGAGACACAGTGGTCAAGAAAAATACAACAGGAGCAGTGAAAGCAGATTAAATGAGTACTTATACCTGCATTGGACCAGTTCAGAAGTCCACAGTCTCTCATTTAAAACCTGTTTACATCCATGTTTACTAACAAGCTGTTTTACTCTTTTCTGTCTTTTCTGGTGCTTTGCAGCAGTCTTTGGTGCATTTTCATCACCTATATATTAGGTGAATAGTTTGAAACTGTTGGCAAGGATGCAAAAGTTGTTGCATCAACTGGGACCAATTAGAGACCCGCTGTTACAAAAAAAGCTGCATAGATGAGAGCAGGCAGTCGTATACGTCACTTTTCTGTCCTCAAAAGGACCATGTTCACTTTTGGGTGAAAGCAAAGGCTTCAAAAATCAACCAAAAATCAACCAACAGAGCGATGTGGAGATGGAGTTGGCCTAACTGAGATAATTCACTCATTGCCAAGATTTTCTTCGGCCTGTTCTCTTCAGGTCACTTTGACCTTGAGTCAAGAGTTCAGCAGGAAGCCCGAGGAAACAATTCATTTCTCTTTTGGGGCAAAGGAAGTCACTGCAGCATACGGCTTTCATATGCGGTCAATGAGCCGGGCCCCAGGTGTAAGTTACAACGTTTCCCTCTCTAATGCCTGAAGGAAATGTGCTTCATGCTAAGAACAACATGCCCCTGCAGCCCAGATTAGTTTTGAATTACATGATCAAAGAAGCTAATTAGGCGAGAACACAGTTTCATCCTCACTCATGGAGGGAAAAGAAGAATTGAAGATGAGCACCAGTGATGCTCATTTTTCAAACAGTGAAGTGTGAAAAGTATGAAGAGACTATTTTGCAAAAAAGCTGGTGACTAGCAGATGTATCAGATTACTAGGAGTAGTTAGTATCCTTTTTTGTGTTGGTTGTAGGCTTGTAACTTTTAGTGCTGGACACAACGTTAGTGGTTGTGAAACATGATAATATCTCTTGCAAGTTTCATTACTTATTGTTTGATATACACAATTTTTTTATGTAAATGCATGGATGAAGGTGGCTCCTGGTCCAGCTGACGTCCTAAAACCTTCACACTCTTTTTCATGTCTGCTTTTAAAACTTTCAGCATGCTAAGGCAAATTCTGGCTCTTTGTCCTTTCTGCACCGGAGGTTTCAAATTTCTTTGCCTGAAATTGGATTTTGAATTTGTGACGTACCGGATTTAACTCTCCCATGGTGCATTTGAGTCTGTAAGCGAAGTGCAAAGCCCCCCCTAGTGACAAACTTTGCATGGATAGAAAGTCAGTCAAATTAAAATCTGACATAAAAAAACCCCATTTTTGGGGGTTGGGGGCGGGGTTTCTTTAAAGTATTAATACTGCCTTTGTAATATGATATTTATGTAGCTCTGGTGGTTTATTAAACCAGAGGATAAGAAGCATGAATTGGGGGAGAGGTCTGTCCAAAGAAGATATTATATAACTTCTGATGATGACATGTGACTGTTGTATATCTCACCAGAACAGACTTGCAACGCAGAGTAGATAAAAAACTCTGACTTAATACTATTTATGCTTGTTTGTGTTGGACATTTTGTACCTCGGATTTGTGTTTCGTTCTGTTAAGAAAATCAGAATGTCTTGTTTCAAGTTTTCTCCTGTTATTGTCTCTAGTTTATTGGCCTCAAATGTCTTGTGTCTTGGACTCCGGAGGGGTGGGAGGGTGGGGGGGTTGGGGCGAGATGACTTTAGCAGATGAGCCAAGACCACAGAACTGCATGTTAGGAAAGAGCGGAAAAGTCTTTGCAGCCCTGGCAGTCAGAAACTCCGGCTCAGTTTTGTGTGGAGGGAGGATTGTTGAGGTACAAGTAGGAGATAGCACAGAGGAGATTTTTCCGTTGTAGGAAGTCTACTCATGGCTTACATTGCCTTGGAGAATTGTGTCGAGACTTTCTGCCTGATCAGTCAGCTTCTTCAGTGCGAAAAAGCAAAGTTTTTTGTGTGATTTTATCAAAGACTTCAGGTCATCTGGATTAAATTAAACAGAACAAAACAGAAATGCAAAGTACAAACATATACATCCACTGTAATGCACCCACTGTTATATCCTTTCAGTCTTTTGGAGACTTTGAAAAAACTAATTCATGCTTCTATCTCGACTAACCTAAACTACACCAACTCTGTTTACTCTGACATTAGCTGGAAATCACTTTTGTTTACAACTTCACCAAAACACAGCAGCCAAGATCTTCACAAACACAAGAAGCAGGCAGGTTTTCAGCTGAGTCTGGAATAAATTTTATTAGATTTTTCTTATCACACATATAGTGTTTAACGGTTTGGCTCAGACCTACATTTCGAACTCCATACACTGTGGAATGTCCCCCTCGGTCTGCCAGTAAGTTTCTCCTTCAGCTCCCCAAAAAATTCAAAGAGTAATCAAGCATTTTCAGCCAGAGCCTCCAAACTTTGCACAGTCTGTCTGAAGCTGTAAGAATGGCTCTGTTATTTTTCACATACATGATGATCAAGACATTTTATTGTTTTATTAGACAGCCAACGTTAGTGAGAAGAGGCAGAGATGGAGAATGACATGCAGCAAAGGTCCAGATGTTAACCAGGGATGTTATGGTTTATCACTTCAGCTCCAGATCCCTTTACATCTGTGGATAATGTACAATGGCATTGGATGGAAAAATAATCTGCACTGAAAGTAATCAGGTATCTTTCGAAATTGCCTGGTTTTCAGTTCCAGTGTTTCCTTTCGAACCAACTTATTGCTGCTCTTATATCCAGTTTTGTTTTTTCGTCATAGTCTCTAAAGGAGTCCTAGCAAAGTGCCACATAAAGAAAGATATTGTTAATATGATAACAGCCACAGTACATCTGTGTCAAATATTTGCAATAATATAGGTCATCTAGAGGTTTCTTTTATCTTTGTCAGATGTTTGACAGCATCATATAGTCTGATATATGACGTGGAGCTCTGCGTTTTACTATGGACTCCATGTGCATTCCATCTGCTCCGACATTCTTCCTGTCCAAGCCAATAGTTTGGTTTAAAAGGAAGTAACAGAAACAAAAAGGATTCTGTGTTGTGGATTAAAATGTGATCTTTGAAAACCCTCGTCGCAAACGGTGTAAGTTCTTGGTTATAGGGGGGCGTCTTCTTCCGTGGAATGGTGAGGTTGATGGTGTGTGAGCTCTGGCTGCAGGGTCTGTTTATTGCAGTATTTTGGCAGACGTAGCCTTGGAGACTTAGACACTGCTAATTATTTCCATTCTCTGTTTCAGTCATAAGCTAAGGTTATTTGGGATTGTATCAAAAAAGCATCCGTATGTCTGTCAATACCATCACATCCATGTGGACCTTGGATGCCAGAAGAAAGGAGCACAGAATGTACAGCTGCTTCATAGTTAGCCTTTCTGCTAAACAAAGGATGCATCAGCCAAAAGACCAAAAATTAAAGTTTCAAAACAACTTTCAGACGTGCTAAACATGCCAATTTAACACTGACAAGTTCTGATTTAATAATTAAAATAGTTAACCACCTACATCCCCACAGCTGCTGCAGGCGTCAACTTTGACTGCAGAGACACTTTAACAGCATATCAGGGGAGGAGAATGTGTGAAATATGTAGTGACGCAGTTTAGGCACAATCCTTGAACCAAAAAAAAAAAAAGAAAAAGCCAATAGGAGGAGTTAATTTACTGGGAGGAGATGGATGATGCTTGTTGTACCATGGCAGAGTTTCTGTTAACTACTTCCTCCAAAAGCAGCCTTATCAAAATAAAAGTCCTTGGATCAAAATAAGCTCTGTGCACACTCTCCAGCTTTATTTGACAAATATGGAGTCCAACCCTGCAGATACATGTTGTACCATTGTAGATTTAAGCCTTTAGACAG
>JAQMCX010000011.1:20632658-20664076 GCA_029814765.1 Acanthurus leucopareius | reverse complement strand
GCAGAGACACTTTAACAGCATATCAGGGGTGGAGAATGTGTGAAATATGTTGTGACGCAGTTTAGGCACAATCCTTGAACCAAAAAAAAAAAAAAAGGAAAAGCCAATAGGAGGAGTTAATTTACTGGGAGGAGATGGATGATGCTTGTTGTACCATGGCAGAGTTTTTGTTAACTACTTCCTCCAAAAGCAGCCTTATCAAAATAAAAGTCTTTGGATCAAAAATAAAATCTGTCGTCTTGAGACTGTGCACACTCTCCAGCTTTATTTGACAAATATGGAGTCCAACCCTGCAGATACATGTTGTACCATGGCAGATTTAAGCTTTTAGACAGAATACTATACATCAAAGCAAGCAACTAAATTCAAATATCTCACATTGCAAAGATTTAAGAGCTACATTAACTTGAATTGATTACAAGAAAATCAGCACAAAGCCTTAAAGTTAAAATCTTTATATTGAACTCAATGCATATCATTTCCCACTGATTTCTATCAGGATGGTATGTAATACACTGTTTGAGACCACCTTAAGACCCCCATTTTCTTACCAATTAACCGCCAAAACCAAGAAAACGTTGCAACCTTTACAAATCAGGGCATTTTGTGGATATGTTTATGTTGACAGAACTGAGCATTTTCAGGCTAAAACTTGATTGTTTTTCCAAATCATAACCAAATGGTTTGTGTCTAAACCTAATTAGACCTAAACCACAAGGCATTGCAGCAAATAGCAGGAGATACGCCAAACCTCGTGCTTTATCAATGCAAGAGAATTTCTCTTATTTTTTTCATGTATTTTCTCCATATGGTGTTTCTTTATGATGTATAAAATCAAGCTTTCATAGCAGAAAGATATTGTATTACATTATAAGCATATTATAGCATCGGCCCTCTGTAGAAACACTGGGATTTACAATAATACCAGGGTCTCTTTATATCGTTAACCTGATACTCTGTCTTATATCTGACCTGCACCATTTCATTCAGTCCAAACAAAAGAAAGGAGACTTTTATTTTACAGTTCATTCAAAGAAAGTAACCTTTTTGTGATGTCTAAAGGCAGGAAGTAGATCTTGATAATTATCTCCAAACCCCCTGAAACCTGAATCGAAATAATACTTTTCCCTTTTTTGAATTACAGTTAGTGATGACAGTATAATTTGTGTGACTGTGCCTTTATGTAAAAGGAAACCAGAGGTTGTAGATTAATCTGCTGCCCATTGGATAGGGATCACCAAAGAGGTAGATGTATCATATGCATGCCAAACTTTTTATATTTTAACATCATATAATTGACTTTTTTTTAAAAAATGTTGATTAAAACTGCTTCAAAACAACACTGTGAATACTTACATAACATGTGAGCTGCATTAGTCTCTGAAAATGTTCAAAATTTTGTTTTTTATTTACTTTTACCATGTAAATAGTGAATAGCAGCACAATATCATTTCCATTGAGAATACACACATTCTCAGGAGATCTCACTTAAGCACAGCCTCGATATCAAGTTCTTTGGTTGTGCAATATTAAACTGGAGAAAGTGGTTAGCATGTAGTGAATTAATTACATCAGACAATAGTCCAAGATAAGGAAACATTGCCATCAATCAGTGCTTTACTCCACATTAGTAGACATTATTGTTACCAATATTTCCTGTTAATTGTTGGCTCATAACTTTGGTCCAGACTGAATATTTAAAAAGAAAAAATTAGCTTTTTTAGTTTGTTTCTCACAGATGTGACAGCCAGAGCCAGCTAGCCACCTGGAAACAGGTGTAGACAGGTAGAGACACCTGGAGTCATGACAGTCCCACAGACTGCAGCATGTAACTGCTGAACACATCACAAAATATAAGGGACATTCAGCATCTTTTAGTCTTAAAATAACCGTTTTGTATAAATTTAAAAAAAATCTATCATCACAATGTTGAGAAATGCATAAGCAAAAATCATAATGAATTGAACTTTTGAGTTGGCCCAGCCCTTACATAGCACATTAATCGTGACATTCATAGTTAAACTGTTTCTGAATGCAGAATAATGATGTTTACTTTCCACCGTCCAGTTCCAAAGCTAACTAAGCTAACTTGTATACAGGTCAGCAGGGGACAAACCATGATTTACACCACTTTCCTAGAACACTTTCCCTTTGGAAACATTCTCTTTATTGACAAAATCTTTGGCAAACAGGCCACACCTGGCACTTTTTGCCCTGAAGTTTCCTTTTTTCGTCCTTGTTAAATATAACTGAAGCTTCTTGTGAGTCTTGTTGCAAAGTGACACTGAGTTGGCTGATTGGTTCGTGGGCAGGGTGAACAAGAAGAAAACAGCTGTCTTTCTCATTAGCTCTTCTCTATTCTCTTGACCTCCCCCTACACACACACACACACACACACACACACACACACACACACACACACTCACAGAAACACACATTCAGCCTGTCTGATGAAAAGCCAATCACCTGATGTTTTTAGCACCTTGTGAACATGGCACACAGCTGTTTCCTGTCATACGGTTCATGGTTAGTTGTGTGTGGAAAAGTATGGGTGAAAAAAAACTTGGTGCTATTTTAATGACACGAATACAAACAAATGCGATTAGAAATGACTTTGCAAATAGATGAACTGTGAATTTAAGATAATGTGTCTTGTAGTTTGATAATCTATAAATGGACAGCTAGAAAAAGGTGTTACCAGTGTGTACTATCATTATTTATGCAGATTTATGATGTATATGTTAATATTTAAGCTTTTGTTTAAAATGCAAGTGTTGACTGATGTTTTAAACATATTTTTTTTTTATCCAGAAACTTTTGCTCCTGACCGAGATTCACCACAGCTGAGTAGAAAAAAAAAAAAACTTAAAAAAAATTGCTCTTTGGAGAATCATTTTTTTCCTTAAGAGTCATTTCAGTGACTTAGAGGAGTAAACTACAACAGATCCGTTCATGTCTTTAGGGTGGGAAAGGAACAGCTCATCGTTCCCAGTAGTCTCGTTTGAAAGAGGCAGAGACCAATTTGCAGTTAAAGTTTATGGTTTATGGTTTAATCTTGCATCATATCGGATTTGAGAGTGTGTGGCATTTTCTGTGTGCACAATGACAGAAAAAGATCTAAAAACTGTTTCATATTCTATTGTACTGCAGGAGTGAAAACTTGATCCAATCATTGATGATACCGACTGACACATTTTGTATTGACAGAAACTGACAAAGCTAATATTTCTCACCGTAATCTAGATTAATTAGCCCTGTAATGGGATGTTAAAGTGGTATTAGCACTGTAGGCAAATTCCATTTTCTCACCATAAGTCAAGAGGTGTTGACCTCAGATTTCTCTCTAAATTTACACCCTGGATTCCCATATCATGACCACCTACACTCACGGCCACCCACAGAGACTGTCACACACTCTTTCAGTTTGCTTTTTATGTCTCTTTCTACACTACACTTCAGAAAGAGACGCCACTGATTTCATAAGCAAACGAATCGCCAAGCAATCTACAATTTCTTGACAGCAATTTCTCCTCAGCAAACTGCAGAGTTATAAACTCTATTCTTGCTCTTAATTGCTCAGTAAAAAAGGGATCCTCAGCTTACTGGGTGTCTTGTTTGGTGCCCCAGAGACAGCAATAAAACAGTACTTTTATGATCTTGCCTAGCAACCACTTCTGAAGAGAGGCAAAAAAAAAAAAAAAAGAAGAAGAAAGAATCGGTGACACCTTCAAACAAACAAAAAATCACTCTTCTTATCTGTCCAATGACATCTTTTTCCACCATTACATGCTAAGATAGCAAGATAGCCAGAAGGATTCACTGGAAAGTATGAGAACTTGTGAACATGGGTGTAGTTCTCCCACAGCCACAAAGCCTGTGAGAGGATGGTTATGGGAGAGGGCTGACAAAAGGGGGAGGAAAATTAGGCTCGCCAGCATTCTTCTCATTTAAAGCTGTAACTACACAAAAAAAGCACTCACGCAGTCTGGGCTGGGTCTGCTTGCTGCTTACAAGGAAGGGGTATTCTTGAATTCATGGTGGTGCAGTGATAAGCTGAGCTCCTTTTTTCTCCCCCTTTTCATCCTTTTTTCCCCTCGCTTTGCGCACAAGGGAGGCTCATGTCTTTCTTATAGACATGATGGGCTTTGTGCATTTAAGGACTTTCCTTTTTCTGGTGGTCTCCGTTGCTCAGGTTTTGATTGTTACATGTCAAGATGGGAACAGTGGTAAGTGAGCCCCTCTGCTGTTTATTTTTTACACCTAATTTGCTGTTGAGTTTTGTGTGTTAAGGTGGCTGATGTTTGCTCTTTGAGCTGACTGAACATTATCATGGACATTTTTTTTATGTTTGGACTTGTACAAGTTAGATTTAGTTATGTGAAAAGTTATTTTTTTAAAGTGGTTTAAGCATTTGACTGTTTAAATTTGCTATTGTTTAAGGGAGAAGTTATTTTTTTAAGAAGACAGAGTTGTCAGATATTGTTGATTTCAAACATCCTGCATGATTTTTTTTTGTGTGTGTGTCAGACTGAATCCTCCTTGTACCTGACAACTTCATTTGTTCCATTGCTTTGTTAAGATTTGCTGTTTTTTCCCCTTGTTGACTGCATTAAACATGTAAGTTAGATCTCTGTCGGGGCTGATTAACACAAACCTGACATGCTTATTAGAGACTCTGTTGAACTTATGGAAGATTTAAAAGAGATGCAAGTAATTCTAGTGTGGTTTATCTGCAATTGGCAAACAAGCCGTGCATGTCAGGAAACAGTCCTGTGGACATCTGTCAGTGATTGTAAGTGATGTCACCCTCAGGCACTGAAAATGTGCAGAGGAGGGAAATGAGCACCTTTGCGGTTTTGCATGACTCCTGCACTGCTCCACCACTTTGGAACATTCATTAAGTGTTACCACAACCAATTTTTTCCCCTTTTTGGACTACATCGTACATCTGCAAAAAGACTTTGAGCAGCAGAGCTGAGGGAGCGCAGGCTGCATGCTAATGCACAGCAGATGTGAGGAGACATAAGAGGGAAAGATGCTGCTGGACTGTTTGAGTCACTCGGTGAACTGCGGGTCTGCTGATGTCTTCAGCTGGAACACCTGAGTCTTCTTGTTTTACTTGAGCTGTGCTTCCCCCTCTTTTTTTTTTTTTTTTTCAGCCGCAGTGTTTGATCTCATGTGTCGTCACAGGCACCGTGTTGTTTCTGCACATGATGTCATGGGCCACACTGAGCACTGGAAAGTTCATTTGATTGGCCCCTGACGGCATGTAGAGTCAAGCAGCGCAGCACAGACGCTATTGTTTGTTTTCTTTAAGCTGTCATTCCCTCCTGATAATTTAAGTTTTTCCCTCATTATGTCATTAACTCAAATGAGTTGGCTTTACTCAGTTTCACATAAAGCAGAGACAGTTGTGTGATAGTGAGGCACCAGATAGAGCTCCACCCTGTGGTGGATGCAACACAGGGCCCCAAACACTAATGATAACAGCAACAGTTAAATTCATTTTCACTGATAAGGACACTGATAAATATTTAGACGGGATACTTAATCTGAACATGAAGGAAGATAAAACCCTACTGCTGTTTTGACACAAGCAGGGGAAACATTTGATGTTATTGTATGTTTATCTCGTGTTGTTCTAAAGCTGTTAGAGGCTTTTAATGAGGTTGAGCGTCGTCGTTCAGGGACCGTCTCTGTCTGTATGAGTCCATGTGAGACAGCACGGTGATGTTGCAGTCTTCTTTCCATGGAATCAGTGGTGGGTGAGGCGATTGCATTTCGACCAAATAAAAACAGTGGAAAGTTCATGGTTTTTTGTAGACTCAGGGAAAATGTGGTTCACCAGCACTTCAAACAATGTGCCTGTGTGAGGGGGCTCTTGTTCCACACGATGGCTACTTACTACTGCGAGGAATAGTTTTCAATCTGTTAGCATTTTACATTGCACCTATAGAACTTATTGATTAACTAGCATGCTTGTATATATGTCTTTCAACAATAAGCTGATGAAGTCAGCAATTAGACACGTCCAAAATAAGCACCTAAAGCACTCGTGGGACTTGAAACATGGAGTAGCACTGAACATTGCATATGGCAAATTTACCAGTGTTGCTCCATTTAATTGGGACTTTTATGTGGAAAGTTGCAGCTTCAAATTGAGTGTGGCTGAATGTTGATAAAGCTTTGTAATTGCAAGCAGACTCATTCTGTCAGTAAACTATCAACACCATTTTAAAAGTCTCTCTTCTAAAAAAAAACTAAAAAAGAAGCCAGCAAAAGTCAACAAGACCTTGGGGAGGGGGGGTTTGTGCCTTGAAGACTAGAAACATGTTTTAAGCAAATGTTGAAATATAAGTCAGTATGGTTGTACAGCTCTAGATAAAAGTCATAAGACTGCACATGTGGGAAAAGTTTGCATGCAAAGGGACATAATTTGGCAAATGAGATCAAGGAGCAGACTTTAAGCTCCCATTTAGAAATGGTGACGCCTGCGTAGATTATCAGGATAAAAATATTCTACAACCAGTAACGATAAAAGCAGAAGTGTAAAAATAATATTTGTAGTAAGGTTTTGGAGTTTGAACATGGAAAAAGGGGGAAAAAAACAGCCATAGATCACTAACTCCAATAACAGAAAACTGGAGTCTGGGTCCAGAGGTTTTAGCCTGACATAGAGCCATGTCTCTGCATGTGTGTGTGTGTGAGTGTGTGTGTGTGAGTTTAAACGTTACTCCTCCCAGACGCTGACAGAGCTGTAAAACATCTTCAAAGATGCCACTTAGCACCTCACATCAAAGATGCCGAGCACTCAGACTCCGTGGATTCAGTTTGTGAGCAGAGTTACGTTTTTCTCATCATCACCAGGTTCATGATGCTCATCTCAGCCAACGTGTGAATCAACCCAAAAGGTTTTCTCTCATCCCTTTTTTTTTTTTTGAGAGAAACACACTGGCAGAGAGCAAAAAAAAAAAAACCCAAAAAACTGGTATTCCAAATCAACAAACCTACATGAGGTCACTCTGTCCTCCAAATTGGTTCCAGTTGTTCTTGCCACATCACTGACATTGCAACAAATGGGCTGTTTTCTACCAAAGCTGAGACGTCCAAACATGTGAATTCAACCAGGTCCACAGACGGCTTTGATTAGAAACACATGCTGCATTTTTGAGCTATGACTTGATTACACGCCTCTTTTCTTCCAGAGTTAAGGGGGTCGGACTCACCAGATTGTACATTGTCTTGAGTTACACTTTTTCTTTTTTTTGTGGTAGAAGAAAAAAAGTTTTATCAGTGGCCTGATGTGGATCATCTGACAGTGGACCTGGGATGTCTTTTTGTGGTGCAGATGGAGAAGCTGATAGATTTTTAATGCAGCTTATGCCTGTGAGGACTTCTCCATGGGAACTACTTATAAACCAAATTATTGCAGTCAGCAAATGGAGGCTTGGGGTGGGGGGATGACTTCCAGATGTTAAAAGAGTTGCTTTGGCAGAATTTGGAAAATGAAAAAAAAAGAGTTTTAGCCTCAGAGATAGTTGAAATAGGAGGATGTTAAATGGCTGATATGAGACATAACGTCAGTGTTGCTTCAGGATGACTTGAGCATACTGTAAGTATAGATAGATGTGGCACTTCGTGGCTCGTTGTTTGCCCAAACAATTCAAAGAGATGTCATCTCTCCCAAATCTTTACACTAAACACCTCTGCAGGTTCAAGTTAAAGTAACTATTTGTTCAAAAGCCATGCAATTAGAGCTCCCCCCCCTTAATTGTCTCCTGGTCCCTGATGGGCACTTCCTCACCAACTCGCCCTGTGATCCTCTCAGCCTGTCCATGTGGGAGGATGACAGGACAGAATGTAAACACAGAACAGGCCGGGTTTTTCCCAAGCACTGTAATTTCATTCCAATTAAGAATGTGAAAGAGCAGTCGCTGATGTACAACAAGAGCTCGGCCACAAATTCAGATGCGACGTGTCAAAACTGAAAAATTAAACCATTTTCAGGCTGAGACTTGTGATATCTACAGTTTTTATTGCAGACCAGTGCTGGTTCAAAGGTTCTGTTTGTTTTCCAGGAGTCAAGACAATCAAATTTCAACACATTCTCATCCTAGTTCCTCAAATATGGATGCAGCTTTCATCACACCTCTTGGCATCTCAGTACTCAAGGCAGCCTTTACTGTCCGTCTTTCTTCCACAAAGCCTTTCTTAACACATGGTTCATGTTGTGAAACAGTCCCACTTTGGTTTAGGCTGCAAAAGTACTTGGTCAGATTTAGTAGAAGATTGTTGGTTTGACACTTTAGGTTTCATTTCCGGTTTAAATCTCAAACCCCTGGACCCTTCACTTAACCCTCATCCTGCACCCTCTTGCTAATATTTTACATCTGAGTGAGCTTAAAGCTTGGTGTTTCTCATATAGACAAGGTTACCTCCTATATCTGTATGAGAAGACAAGGGATATGACAGAGCATTAATTTGTGACAAACTTGAAATGGGAATGGCCTGTTAATTTATACAACTTAATATCACATATGAAGAATCTCCTTTATGGGGCTTTAAAATCTGTACAGAAAAAGAGACGAGCTCCATCCATCCAGACCCTCCAGTTGGATAAGGAAGAGCTCCAAGAAAACCCAAGAAAAAATCTTTTAACAGGGAAAAAATGAAAGAAACCTCAGGAGAAGACTGTGAAAACAGATGAATAATGTCTCTGTGGTTTCGTGGGGAGCTCTCCAAAACTTTGAGAAAATAACCCGTTTTTAATGGAAAGTCTGTATGAAAAGAAGTTGGCCTATAGGAGACAGAGATGGTCTTAGGTAAGGTGCTATTTGGTTGCATTGTGGGAAATATAGGATCCAGCATTTTTTGAGCTTGAGCCATAATAAAAGACACTGTAACTTCAGTTTTTACCATTTTTTTTAAATATCTGCCTCCAATTTTGCTGAAGTGCAAAGCTTTATTGCTGAAGTTACTCTTTCATTTCTCATTAGAATATTGTTAGAATGATTGTTAATTGTTATCTGATGAAGACTCACATGACCTTTTTTTTAACATTAATATAATAAAAAAGTTGTGTCCATCCGCGGATGCCAGGAAAACAAACACAACCACCATGTTACTGTCTTGTAAAGTCAGCCGTCAGTGGTGCATAGCACAGTCTGCCTGTACAGTGAGTGTTGATACAGCTGGTTTTCGTTTTTCCAGATCAGGAGGACTTTTGCCCTTTGGAGTTTATCCTCTGTAGGTTGGCAGGTCTTAGTGTAATATAGCACGCCCCCTGAACATGTTCTCAGTCTCTCTCCTGGTGACTGTTTCAAAGGCTGCTGTAATTGCTCCAAATCCTCCAATTTCATGAGAAGTTATGTCCCATCTGGGAGCCTCTCTCACTCTGTGGTGAAGGGCTTTGGGGCAGGTAATGATTCAGCAAAATCAGACTTAAGTTCCTGTTGCGTGAAGTCCTTCTTACTTACCTGTTTTTGATCTTATAATTACAGA
Source organism: Acanthurus leucopareius (assembly GCA_029814765.1). Classification (NCBI taxonomy): domain Eukaryota; kingdom Metazoa; phylum Chordata; class Actinopteri; order Acanthuriformes; family Acanthuridae; genus Acanthurus; species Acanthurus leucopareius. The sequence goes on along the minus strand of JAQMCX010000011.1, from coordinate 20,654,575 downwards.
AAATGGGCTGTTATTGTCAGTAAAAACAACACTGAATGTCATAAAAGAAAATGCATGAATGAGTCAGAGTTAAACCTGACAAAGACTTCAGTACAGGTGTTTGATACATTTTTGGCCTCAGGTAGGAGATGAGTAAGATGCAGCTCTCATTACATGCACATACAATTCAACTTTTTGTGTAATTATGCAGAAAATTTGATGTTAATACCTTTTGCAGTATTTTCTGTTTCTGTTGATTTTTTAGATGTGCAATTGAGAAAATGGACAACATTGACCTTTGAGAAGTTATCCTGGAATGCAGATATGAACATTTGCCCTTTTCACCTCTTTTGGCACACTTAGACTCACATAGCAGCTCCTTCAACTCCCTGGAAGTCCAGGATGCCGAACGCTACAAAGAGGGGATTTATATACTCCCTGACCTCCTGACTAATTGTGGAAATGTAAGAATGGGTCAATACTGGGAAATAAAGGGTTATATCTTCTAAAATGGATCTTCTGCACCACAGGCCATGAACTTATCAATCACAATATATTTGATTTCCCTTTGATGGCTTTTTAAATACCAGTAACACCCATTTTTGATGTATCATCCTCCTCATAAATTCTTAAAAATGTGGTAATATTGTCTGTCAGATTCTCGAGCACTACGCTCGCTTGTTTAAAATGCCACAAAATGGTGACTGTCAGCCATAATTGCAGGTTGTGGTTCAACCTAAATTCTAAGTTGTAGCCCGGTTGTGTGCAGAGGGCGAACCAGTGGAACGACGCGAGCGTTGGTGGGTTACGAGGGTTAGCAATGTGGCAAGTTATGTTTAGGCTCTTAACAACTTGTTGGACAGCTGATTGACTTGACGGAGAAATGCCTCATATAATCGCGGTGAAACGCCTGGAGGTCACTTTAGATTCCAGGTGGTCTTCTTGTAGAGGAGCTAAAGTGGTGGGAATTACATACTGCAGTCTGTTTGAAGTAATAAATCCTAAGTTGTCTTATAAATAATGAATTTCTAGTAAGGAGGTGATTGAAGCAAAAGGTGTAGCGTCGTTATCAGCGAGCTCAGGCATGCTGCAGAGAGCAAATGAGTGAATTCTTTAACTTTAAGCTCATTTTGATTGATGAGCTGACAGAGTTGGACCACATATGTTGGACTTCCTGATCACTGTGAAGACTATTTTTATGTCTTTTGTGCAACATATTTCTAGAATTCTAGATCAGTGGATTTCAGCCTTAAAACAAAAAAGAACGCCTGGCAGAAAGAATCACGACAGTGAACGTGCACCGCTCTTCAATCATTCAAATATAGACCTTCTCCAAGAGGCTCATGTTCTGGAGGACAAAATATTTGGTTTTAGTAGAGTTCCAACACACACAGTGCTGCAGACTTCAGCATGCGACACTGCCAGATCTCAGCAGAGGGTACAGTGTTTCTTGAAATGCAATCTAACTCGTCACCGTGTGCAGAGCAGATACATGTATTGTCTGGGAAACTCATCTGTTCCACGAAGCACTGAAGTAAGACTAGGAGTTTTCTTTTTTTTTTTTTCATCGGATCATGGTCTGTTGCATCAAAATAGGCACCGACTCCAAACATGTCCAGTAAGGAAGTAAGTCATTCAGTAGAGAGAAGGGTGCATTCTTTTCACACAATGTGAGTCTGTGCTGCCCTTTGCCCACTGGCCGCGATGTCCAGTCAGTGTTCCTGAACAAACGCTCCTCACACAGAGCCAGACCAATGAGATGTGGAAATGTCTGCATGTAGTCAGTGACTCATGGCGTTTAAACTAAATGATTTCACCGAATGGGGAAAAAATAAAAAAAACCTCTGCTGCAGAAGGAGAGTGGTTTTTCTGAACGAGCTTAAGTGGTAAAGCTAACACAATCGCTAGAATAAATGCTGGTATTGTATGTTTACCACGGATACATACAGTTGCCAACATTTTATTTTGGCGAATGGATTGCAATTTAATGTTTTGACAAAGCCGTGGTTTAGGTTTGGTTAAGTTTAGGCATAAAAACCACTCGGTCAGAGTTAGGAAAACATCATGTTTTGGCCTTAAATACCTAGTTTTGCATTGCCACAAACACGGCTGGAAAACGTCCTGATGTCTTGTTAAAGACCTGGTTTTGTTGGTTCAAACTGAGTTGGAAAATGTCCTGATGGTCACTGAAATGACTTGTTTTTTTTTTTTTTTTGGGTTAAACTCTCTACCGTAAAGTGGTTTTAAGTAGTGGTAACCTGCTTTGCTGTCACATTGTCTCCATCCTGTCATCCTCTGGTACAGAAAAGTCAGCTCATATGCACGTAATGTAAACTACGTGGCTTTGGTATGCATTGCAAAAAATATTGATTCCATTCCTATGAAGCGTCTGGTTTGCAGAAATGCACAATGCAACCTTTTTTATCTGGCGATTTGGACTAGAAGAAAGAACAACAAATTCAAATGCTGGCATGGAAAGTTACAGTCTGCTAGCTTGACAATGCTATCCATATGAATTAGATCAAATGCTTTGCACTCTGCATCTGTAAATATACTTAGAATTAAAGCAGAGCCACATGGTTTTTCTAAAGAAACTGGATCCTGCTGAATAACCCGGTGATTGCTGTGGTGTATATAGATTTTTTTCCTCTCTCAAGCTTTTCTTCATCAGCCACACCAGTTCCACATCAGCAAATGCATCAGCTTCACACAGCAAGAACTTTAATGTGCACTGGGTCCCTTTTTATTTACCCAAACTAAATTAGAGCTCAGAGCAAAGTCATGATTTCTGTGTAATCTCATGTTCCCTTTTGTTTCTTGGCTTTTCACTGATGTGGCCTGGCGTTTAGGAGGATAAGCTTTGAACAAGGGAACAGACTGGAGATGAGAGAACTTCATTTCAACTCATTTATATATCTACTTGGTGGTGGTGGGGGAAGAAAAGCAGAGGAAGAACAGAAGGTTGGAAGAGGAGGGAGAGGACAGAGAGGATTTAAGGTTGAAAGAGGAGGAAGATAAGATTAGAAATTTCTAATTAAAGGGAGAGTGGGAATGTGCTGTGGAACAAGGAGGCTCAGAGGATTGTTTGATAATTGTAATTAATGGCAAATACTTCTTGCTAATCTTACTCTCTACCCCCTGTATTGTACTTAGTAATAGAGTACTGCTCCAGCACAGGAAGTCTCATCCACTTGGTATTTCCTCTGGAAAAGCGCATGTTTTAGCTCTGGCTGTTATCATTAATGACTATTGTGATTTATGAGACAAACATGAGGTCTAAACACTGCTAACTTAATGAAGGAAATGTCATGGTCACAAGTAAATGAGATATGCGTTGCCGCCAGCGTTGATAGATATGGAAACATGTTCACTTTTCAAAAAGTCTTTTTATTTTTGGGACAGTAGAAATTAGGTCAGCTGGCAATTTGTTAGCTCTTATAAACTGAAGATGATCATAGCTTTTTCTGTGGTGTTTTTCTGCCTTTTGGGAAGACATCTCCAAGGCTCACACAGCTGCTGATGACATGTTTAATAAAGTATGCAGCTGTGACTGATACAAGGGAGGAGTTTCAGCAAACAAACAGCTGCAGATCTGCAGAAAACTAATCCTCTGCTTGGCACCGATGACATCGCAAGAATGCTCTTGAGACGCTAGTAAAGTCGCGTTTCATTGGTCGATGCAGTTTGGTGTTCTGCCATAATGTCACAAGGACATGGGTGGGAATATTACCCTCACACTTTTCTCATTAGAGAAATAAGTGTGTGTTCATGTGTGTGTGAGAGAACGAGAACATTTTTATGGGCAGATTTAACTTAAATCAGATTTAATTTAGAAGAAATGTCCTACTGAAAATATGAAGTTTGAGTTATATGGAGTGTTAGCATGTGATTTGTTATTTCAAAAGTCAGATCATGTCATAAACATGTCTGACTCCGTCTTTAAGGCTGCTTGTGTACAACATATTAAACATGTTGTATTTGAGATGTTTATGTGCAGACACATTTGCAACTGCAACCCAGCACATCTGATGAGGACCATATTGATCCACCTCGACCAAATTGAATTATTTCAGCACAGTCTTACTTATAAGTTCCTCAAAATGAATGTGATGAATTGAAATTAAACAGCAGATGATATTATTGCCCCCAAAGAGCAGCTCCTTGTATAATAGTAGACAGGAGGAACCAGGTGTGTTCATGTGCTGTATGCTCAGATTTACTATCACAGCTCTTGGACTGATGCAGGTCGCTGCCACTGGCTGTATTAATATTTGATTCACTGTCCTTGCTGTGATCTGATAACACTGTAATATCACCTTGAAGAGCTTCAGTGACCTCTAGCAACCTTTGAAAGGGTTTCAAACAGGTTAATGGACCAGGATGTGATTAGTGGAAGTGGGAATGTGTCGGCTTTAGTCCTCTAACTCAGTTCAGTGATGACACAGCTGCTGCAGACTCAGTAACAGCACCGTTTTATTAGCATAACTGCAAAGGTGGCTGAAGCTGTGATATAAATAAACAGGTAAAACAATGTAACTTTTAAATACAATATGTGTTTCTTACTTTCTTCTTCTTCTGCTTCTAACTTGCATCCAAAGTTACATATTGTGGAGTAAATCTGGTGAGTTATGGAGCGTAATGATACTGGATTTCCTGGTTACTAATAACAGTATTTGAGAGTTGTCATAAACACATAATTTGCTTTTCACTTTAATTTTACGACTCAGGAATTGTTACCGAGATGTCTACTAAGTGGGACATGTTGTAAGTAGTCTCTTTTTAATGGAGACACTGTTTCGGCTTCAGCGCAGCCTTTTTGAAAAGAGATCCGTGTGGCCGTGACTTAAGGCCTCAGTGACCTCGCTGAGCTGAAACGCATCATAACTTTGACCTTCTGGCCTCATCACCTCTCTCTGTCCATGTCTGTCTCCAGCGTTTAGAAAAAATGCTGCTGCAGTAAACTTCAAGGGCTCCATTTGGCAGTAAAGAGAAAGTGATAAATGCTGTGTGTCCCCCGGGCTTCAGCCTGAGTGATGTCACCACAGTGAGGGGCCTCACAGTGCGGACCCCTCACTCTGCACTGGGCTCAGTTATCTCACCAGCAGTCACACTGGCTACTGACCAGCAGATCTACTGTTTTTTTTTTTATCTTTAAATCAGGATGAGTCTCTTACAACAGTTTTAGACCAAGCTTGTTTTTACCTGTAGAGAGGCAGTGGGATGAATTTTATCCTTCTATGTTTTCAGTCAAGCTGAGAAGATTTTAACGGTTGCAAAATATTAATAGATCTATCTGGGAATCACCTGAAAAAACGAAGGAGACAGCTGATGTACTTCACCTGGAATTAAGTCATGGTTTCCATTTCGGAGATGATACTGGACGAAGGCCAAATAAAGCACATCTCAAATGTTTGGAGGAATTTTTTGGCCTAAACCTTCTGCTTAGACTGTGTTTTCTTTGCAGATTTAGTCTCTGCTTCCAAAGGCCTTTTCATAACATTGGCTTTGTGTCTGAGTTTCAGGACTGCAACTCATTCCTTAAATTTCATCTCTGTGAATACAATCATGTCATGTATCTCTCAAACAAGAATCTTCCAACAGGAACGTGATGCAATTTTCTGCATCGGCAAACCATGTTGCTGCATTCACTCCACTAACTTCTTCTATTTATATCTTACAACCCCTTAAACTTATACAGGGTTTCGGTGAAACAGTCATAAAATAAAACATTTTTTAAACGATTATTAGTATTTTCTTTAAAAAAATATGAAATGTGAGGTTCTGGCGAACATAAAGGGGTGAGCGCATACCTTAAATAATGAGAAAGGCTTTTCTTTAGCTTGTTTAAAGGGAGTTGGTCACAAAGTGCTAATAAATACTCAGAGTACAGCCAGTGTTGGAATATTAACTTATTCAGTTTGCCATTATAGGACATTTTGGATTAGCGTGTAAGCTAAAAATCACAATCTGAAGTAAATATAAATACTGTCAAAGCTGGTGACCTCACACCATGCAGTCCAGTGGAAAATGCAAATATTTATTGAAAACATCCTCCGCCTGAGAGGCTGCACGGATGATGCAGGCAGTGCTGCTGTTGTGGCCCAGCAGTTGCATCATGTCTCTAAGCTTTTTTTAAAAAAGAGCAGAAAATAAAGAGAGATGTACACACTCAAGTATGGATACAATAGAAAAAAGAAAAGACAAAGCAGAGAAGAGAAGAGAAGAGGAAAACAAAGAGGGAAAAGTCCCAAAGCTGACAGTTTGCTTTGACAGGGATAAAGAGGAAGAAAAGGAGATTGGAGAGCTTGACGGGGATATGAGAAATCACAGGCTAATGCGAAAGAAAAAGTGGGATTTTAAAAAAGGAGCCTCTGGCAGCTTTTTTGGTTTTGAGGAGAGGATGCTGCATCTTTAAAATGCTGTAGCTTTGCGGTCAGTCGCAATGTGCATGCAATAAGTCCCTCTGCCTTTCGGGCTGCTCTTTACCACTAATATAGGACACCACTCAAACAGGGACGATGGTTGCACATGTGTGTCAAATCATTTCATTTTTGTAGGAAAGCACTAAGACTGTTTAAAGTTCGTCTGCTGTGACTTTATGCTGCACCCATTGAAGTTTTTGTGCTGCATTTGTTTGAGTTTGTGGGTTGAGCTGCAACTTTGTGCTCGCTAGCTTCGTCCCAGGAGAGTCATGTTGCTACTGTATTGATTTAGGGACTCGGACTTCCAAAAGCCACAAGACTGTACAGAGCAAAGGTATCAAGATGTTGAATTAATGCAAACAACCATGATTAGCTTCTTGTATTGCATATTTTCAAAGTGAAGAACCTAAAGAGAAGGAGACAAAGACACCAGACGTTTCTGACAGCACCTCAGATTGCAATCCATGTGTTATTGATTTGAGCTGCAGGCAGTGTAATCATCAGTGCAGGGCAAACAAATTAATGCTTTAAAATGGTTGTTAGCTCAAAAACCTTAAAAAAAAACTAACTTTTTCTCTTTGCACTGAAGAATCTAGACATGCACATCATTAAAGCATCAGTTTTGTTATTTTAAGAAACTCATTCTTTGTCGTTTTGTTTGTGATTAAAGCATCAAAAGTATAAAGTATTTTTTCAATAGAAAGCAGTACAAAAGAAGATTAAACTGACCCTTTAATATCTTACACTGCCATGACAGACACCAAGCCATGTAACGAGTTTTTTGGGGGTTTTGTTTAAAACCTCTAAATTACAAAAAGTTATTTTGTTATGACATTAGTGAGTGCATTAAAATGAATCAACACTGAAAGAGAGCCGGCACTAACATGATCACCAGATGGTTTGTTACACAGGACCATCTGGAACCATGGAGGCTGTTTGAAAAAGGGTGGAAACTTTGAAAAAAAATACTTGGCATGTGATTGGAAGAGCTACCTGTCTATCATGTCTATCAGTTCCTCACTTTAGCCAATCAGATAAATGGACCGTATAACATATCAGGAGAGGACTGACAGTAGAGTCAGATGGTAAATCAAACAGCTGAAGTCAGTTGGAAGAAGAGTGAAAACATCTTTTTCATTGAGAAAAGCCTTCAGTGCTGCTCTTTGCTCTTTTATCAATCAGAAAAGGTTTAAAGCCATTACTTTAGATCTACAGAAATTTACTTTATCTTTAGATAACATGATTTGCTGTCATTTGTTATAATTACAAAGGCCGTAAACACTAGTCTTCATTGTATTCCTTTGTTCTTTTCAGTCACATAGGTAGAGAATAGTGTGCTTAAAAACAACTTTCCTCTGAGTTGCTCAGTGTTAAGAATCCACAGTTTATTCTGTAACATCTGGGTATGTGCTCAGTTGATGTAAAACACCAGGGTGCTCTGACCCCTTGTATATGTTAACGCTCTGCACCAAAAAACAGGAACACTGACGTCACCCATTTTCCTCTGCTGCATACCTGCTTTTACATCAACCACCCAAGAGCACAACTGTGTATTCATATCACCACATTTTAAAACTGTATTGTAACTTCAGGAGATTATGTTAATTATGTGTTATGTGCTAATTATGTACATGGAGAATCAGCCAATAGCCAGGCTGACTGATTCACCGAATTGCTCTTAAATACTATGCTGTTACTTCATTTATAAAGTAAAGATTGGACTGGCAGTGCAACACGTTGTTCACATTTGTTGCAGTGCATTAGTGTGTTTTGGAGCCTGATGCAAAAACCAAATGTTTGAGTGTTTAGCAGGACTTTGTGTAGGATTTGTTATCAAATCAAACAGCCTCACACTGTAAAGATAAACAGTGATTTTGGTGATTTGGTCTGTAGTCAGAGACCATTTCACATCAACATGCAGGCAACAAACCTGCTTATCTGCTTCTCTCAAGTTTGGCACAAAGTTATTTTAAATCCTGTATTTTGAAAGCCAGTTTCACTTTATTGGGTTATACGGTTGAATGAATGAGGACAACAGTTACTGTCTTTGAGTGAGTTAAAGTTTATCATCAGTGAGAAATTACTGAAAATCATAAGACCATTAAGTGTACTTTTGTGTAGTTGTTTGAGTTTAAAGGTCCAGTGTGTAGGATTTAGTGGCATCCAGCAGTGAAGTTTCAACCAACAACCAACAAACAGCAAATCCTCTTCTCTTTTCAAACAAAGTGCCTAGTTGAGATGAGACTTGTGAAAAATGGAAAAGGTCTTTTTAAGGAGTCAGTGTCAGATTTATATGTTAAAATTAAAAAAATGGCAGTGCAACATGGCAGATAAAGACATAAAGGGCTCATTTTGGGGTAATAACACAAGTTGACTCTAAGTATCAAGCTATGAAACACTAATGAAAACACAATTGTGAGTTTTATTATAGAATTGTACAAATATTATAGATTTATGCCATTAATTCCCCCTGAATATTACACACTGGATCTGATTGTCCAGTTTAACTAAAAACTTTTACATTCTACATTTTCCATGATAAAGTACTGCAATGGAAAAACTCAACCACGCTGCCTCCTGAAGCCACATGTCAGCAGATGCAGCAGCATATTTCATGCAGATATGCAGAGAAAACAAACATAAAGAAAGTATGTGGCCACGGAGCGATCCAAGCATTGTCGGAGTGTTGAGCGTAAAACAAAGGGATAACCCACATGATGACATGCTTTGTGCTGAAGCAGTGTGTGGATCATGTCTTCTCTGCAGTGCAGTTTTTCCACATGAAGTTTATCATGAGTACATTGTTGACCCTGATCCTTTTGTGAGAGCCTCAGATCCAGAGAGAGTCCAGGCTTTGATGCTTCCAGTGGAGAACATTCACAGTTTGCTAGCTTGCATTTCCATATCAACAGCTTGTGTTTTCTAATTCAGCAAATTACAGCAAATTATCAGAGCGTGCCATCTGTCGAACAGCATATTTAGTTCATAATGACTTCATGCACAGGCTTTTAATTGCATTTTCCATATGGTGTGAAGACACAGAATCTGTTAGCCTGGTACAACTGTAAACACCGAGGTTCTCTCTTTTAGTTATTGCTCTATCAGTATTTTGACAACGACAGTGAAGGAAGGATACTTTAAGATTTGTTTCCAAAATGCATAATCCATATTTTAATCTCTTGTTTTTGACACTTGTTGCTAATTAAAACAAACAGGAAATGTTATTTTTGTCGGTTCTGTATTAAAATGCAGACAGTTCAGACTAGAGTTCAGACTCTAGAGCTTATAAGATGGAGGTGAATCAAATCCAAAGCAACAGAAAGCAAAGAGTCAGTCTGCCAAATAAATAAAGATTTGAGGAGGAGGGGGCTGTATAATTTAGCAGGACCACAGTCCTCCGAGGGCTGAGCATTGGATGGGAACGGCTCGTAACTGTGGTTGCCTCTTTAAAGGAAGACCCATCAGAGATGGGGGCCTGTTGATGGAAAAGCCTAGACATGTAATCAGCAAGCTGCTTATTCATTTCAACTTTCCTGGCCCGGGCTTCCTACCCCTCCCTCGAGATACTGAGCTTTGTTCGTGTAAGCCAAGGTGAAGAGCATGTTCAAACTAGAGCGTTATTTCAGATTTCAGTCCCTGTCATCACAATACAGTAAACCTTCCATGCTTTAGATTATTAACCTTCTCTGACATATTAAAATCTTTGTTCAAGTCATTAAAAAAAGACTAATTACAGGGGGTTGATTGCACTTCACAGCGAAACACCGTGCTGACATGTTTTTGACCCGGTGCAGCTCAGGCTTTGGGCTAATATGGCAAAGGTCTTGTCTGATGTTTATGGAGGGGCTACTTTTATGATGGACTCCAGTGGATGAAACAAAGGTTGAGCTAAAGTTCCTTTACAGAGGGGAGATTTATGTTTGGCCTTGACACCGAGGGTTTCAGAGCAGGAAAGTGCAGCTGCTGCAGAGCCACCCCTCAGCAGCTGTAACTCATCTACATCTGGGCCAGGAATCAGGCCGGACTCCTCTCGGTATTAACCATGTCAGCAGGAACGGTTACTCTCACTGGCAGTGAAGAGCTTGTTCAGAGCGCAACTGGAAAGAAACGTCAAAAGTTGTATCATAAACTTATCATCCAAGACAGCACTACCTTTCTGGAGATGAGAACGCGTAGAGGCCTTCGGTTTAGGGCCTCTGCACTTGGACCCACTCATTTTTTTTTTTTTTTTCTGAGAGGAAATGAGAATTCCAGTTTTATGTGACTCATTGTTTCCATAAGGTCATTTTCTAACCCGTCGACTTGTGGCTGCGTGCTAGATTCTCCCAAAAGACAGTGTGTTATGAGTATTTCCATATTAGCCGAGGAAAATCCATAAACTCTCTTGCTTTGTTTGTCTCCTCACATTTGCCAGCTACATCACACGTCGTAGCAAGTTAAAGGAGACCTTTCATGCTCATTTCTAGCCTCGTACTTTAATTCACCGCCTCCATCAGAATAACTTTGCATGATTCACAGTTGATAAAAAAATTTCTTATCTCACGTTCTTGGCCTTTTAGGCAGCCGGTGATTTCACCATCTGTGTGAAACGAGCCACTTTAGCTCCTGTTTCTTTAAGAGACCCCTCCCTAATAGACTACTTTCTTTTTATTGGCCAGCATCCCTGAGCCCGATGAAGGGATGCTCTCAGTGCTTGGGAACATCGCTGTATCCTCCTTCCTGTGACTCAACCGTGTAACGACATGGTCGCACTAATTTTCACGAGGCCTGGTCTCATTGTTAATTACTGCAATTACTTTAAACAACACAACTTTATAACTTAATTCATTGAATTTGGTCGTCTTCACGCCCAGGAACTCCGCAGGCAGAGTCAGCTAATACTGTAGGAACGCTAGCTGCACAGCTATTTGAGCTAACTTGCTAAAGGCAGCTAACGTTACGGTTTGCAGCAGCTAGCTGTTGCTACCACTTAATGAAATACTCTGTAGATCATCAAGAGTTAAGTCAGAGCAGCTGGAGAACATCAGAGGGAAATTTAATAAGTATCTTCTTCATAAAGTGCGATCCCTATCAGACTCCTGGTCAGAGCCGATGTGAATTGAACTGAAGGCGTCCCTGTACTTTGTGGACATGTTGCCTGCAGCAGATGATCAACAATTAAGTAGAAGACGATCTGACGACAGTTCGCCATGAAAATAGAAAGAGGATTATTACTGTGCGCCTGTTTAAAATAAGAGAGGGAATAAAAAGTCTCCTGTAAAAGTTGGTTTCCCAGATTTTTCCTTGCGGTTGGGATTTGTGACATGACTTAAGGGAGAGGATGTTTCTTTGTTATCTGACTGATGTGTGGTGAATTGTACTAATGGTAGGTAAAGGGCAGACACATGAGTCATGCTGAAGGGCTCCAGACTGCATGTTTCAAACCAGGAGAGGAAACCGTCTGCCCTGTTAGCTGACTAGTGGAAAATCCAGACCGAGCCGTCACCGTCGGGATGGAGGACGGAGCATGCCTTTTCACCGTTGTCATGATTAAACTGTGCTTTTACGGCGTCTGTGGAAAAGTGTAGAACCTGCAATGAATTAACTGAGAGGAGGAGAGAGGAGGGGAAAAAGTGAATGTTTCTCTCCTCCTCCTCAAGACTTGCAGTGTTTTTTTGTGTTTTTTGTGTCTGCCCTAAAAACCACTCTCCCACCCAATTTCAAACTCTCCCAACATGCCGTGTTTTAATTCACAAACCTCAAACTCAACAGTAAAAATCGCTCTCCAGGTATGTGGCCGACGGCTCGGCCAGACGTCCCCGGTGTGGCGTTTTCATTTCTCAGCAAGGCTAAAAAGTACCCAAGTTAGACACAGTTCAACTCGTGTAAAATAACACTGAACTGAATGAGATTCCAATAAGAAATCATGCAGCGTGTTTGAAGACCCACCAACCAGTCGGTCATGAATAGGAATCTAAGGTATCAGCCATCTTGTTCTTGTAGAAATAAAAAGGATCATTGTTGTAAAAAATGAGTTTTGCGTTCCAAAAATTAAGATTCATAGCTTAAGTGATTCCAAGCATCTCCACAAAGGAAGAGAAATGTGCTCTTGCATTCCACACAGAGCTGGTTTTCATTTTGAAAAGGCCACAACTTATACAGTGCGATCTGACTGGCTGTTAAAAGACAGGAAGTGTCATTTCTGAAATATGTTGTGTGTTTAATGTCGTCCAAAACTTTGTGGCTGACAGAACAGAAGAATGGCTGAGATGCATACCTGCAGAGATGTGTTTGCTAAGGGATGATCTTTAAAAAAGTTAAACAGAGAAAAGCTGCAGTTGTCAGCCAACACAGCTGGTTGCAGAGCGTACAGAGATAAGGAGTTCATTACCCCTTTAACACTGAACAAAAAACCCATTATCAGCCACGGACGTCTGACTTTTTTCTGCATTGATGGAGAGTGCAATGAGCAGTGAGTCCTGGGTCAGATAACCATGCAGTAGTCATGAGTGTCAGCTCCGCTCCATTTTTTGTGGTGATAAAAACATGACAACTGGCTTGACAAGCTCTTTTTGAGGGTTCATGTTATGATTATTATCAAATATGAACTTTATTTATTGCTTTTAGTCTGGGAACGGCATGCAACTGTGTTTTTTTTTTGTTCTTTGCATTATGAAAGATGCAGCACTGGAGGAGAAAATAAGGAGACAAATTAGTGACTCTGTGAGAGACACTGTGATGCAGCCTACAACAAACCATCCCAAAGTCCAGCCGCCTTTATTTAAGCTCTGCTCGATCATTGTTGAGTCAGCATGGAGTCTGAATGAGAGACTGAAGCTGAAGACATAACAAAGTGACCACTGTCATGTTAGTTAGCTAGATAGTCTGGGATGAGCTGAACCAGCTGTGGTTTTCTCCTTTCTTTTGTTTTCTTTTTATCCTGGCAGAGTTGTAACACTGAATGTGAAACCAGAGCAGAAAAAAAGAAAAAAAATTGAAGAAGAAAGTTGATCAGTCAGTCAATCAGATTGATGAGCTAGTCAGTTATGTTAAATTCTGACTGCTGTTGAATGTCAAAAGTTTATTTAGGGTCCTTTTTTGTGCAGGACTGTGACTGTGTGCAGGTTTCCCATCAGTGTGTCAAGAGTCTTAATGAATAAACTGAAAAGATTTTGCGGGTTTTTATCAGTTTACTTTAAGTGAAATTAGAATTTTCAAAATGACTTTAAATCAGGTTTCCATACTGAATTGCAAAATGCACACCTTAGATTTACACCTGCTTACATTTGAAGCATTCATAATGTAATAAAAGAAGAGATAACAAATAAAGAAACTGTAAGGAAAAAAAAAGTGTCAAAAAAGGGAAAATCTCGAATGTGTAGTTTTGTTTTGTGTGTCTTTCAGGCCACTGACTGAGTAATGTTACCTATTTTTTGTGAGATTAGATGTAATGAGCTAAAGAGACTCTGATTACATGGTGCATTTGTGCAGAATCCAGGCCTCAAAGTTTCCTTTAAGTTGGGTTGTTTCAGACATCCCAATTATGTCTCATTAAGGCAAATTTAAATGTAATTTATCACTTTCATTGTCTTTTATCTACACATTAGCAGTCTTTGAACTAGAACCAAGAGTTCTGATGGATCTTTTCTCCTTTTTTAGATTTTACATGCAGCACAGGACCCTTTAAGTCATCTCTGAATAACAGATCAATGAACAGTATTGATATTTATGGGCCAAGTGGTTGAAATAGGTTTCCTTTATTGTTATAAATTAATAAAGTTATTTAGAGATTCAGCAGGTAGCCGACAGTCTTTTGCTGTCTGACACAGTGTTTTTGCTCATGAAAAGATGTGGCTCCATAATTGGAAAATAATCACAGTAAATTTTCATTGATATTTATCCTGGAATGTGTTTTTTATGTTGTCATCGACAATAATTAGTGCAACATCTGTCTAAGGTGGTGTCTTCATGTCTGATCATTGCTTCAGCAGTTCAGCGTTGGTCCTCAGGTTCTTGTCACAGTTGACTGATGATGTAAATTTAGTAGTTTTTAAACGGAGCTGACACTCAGAGTTCTTCTCTTGAGGTCGGCTCTTTTCATCTCTCAGGCTCTCAGATGAAAAGTAAACAACTTGCAGCTACTCCCTGTTCCAGGCTTGTCCAAGACAAATACAACCATGGGATGGAGCCATGTTAAAACATGTTGCTCTGATGCACAAGGCCTCAGTTCAAGGAGACCTGCACTTTACCTGCTGTTTGTCTGCTGTTTGACTTCACTCTTGGACATTTTTGGAAGCCTTTAAGAACATACAGAATGGATATTGTAGCTCTCTCGTTCTTTTTGGATGAACATTCATCAGTAGTTAAAGCTCCTCTCTGGAGCCTCTTTTTTTTTCTGAAGCTGGCTAACCTGCCTTACCTGCAAACTGAAGCTCAGAGCTGCCATCTGCTGTTTATGTTAGGAACAGGTGAAGGCTTCAGCTCCTTGTCTGCAGACCTGAGAGAGGTGAGCTCAGATTACAGAGTCTTTACATACAAGATTCATGTTAAAGACAGACACAGGCGGCCTGGAGCCTCCTTTACATTTACAGCTCATGACCGCGTTATATGACCGTGTTGCTGAATTTTGCTATTTTAAAAAAATATTTTCAAGTTTCTCGTGACCAGAATTGCATGTAGTTGTTGAAAAGTTGTTAATGTAAGAGTATTTGTTGATAAGAGTATTCGTGAATTAAAATAAGTCGGATTTTACCGTCGCCTCACCGCTCGCTGCAGGTTTGCTCTTTTGAACGCGAGTCAAGGTTTCGAGACGCTGCCTCAGGAGGAAATGACCTCATGTCTGACGGCTGGAGTCTTCAGTGAAACGAGCGTTTTCCAGACATTTTGTCTCTGACAGTCTGTGCAGAGAACGCTGGAAAACCTTGTTCCACATTACACTGTAAAACTGACTGAACAGCACAGAGAATGTGTGTTTTTTTGTGTGTGTGTGAGTGCATTGTAGCATTGTTATGCATTTTTTCTTTCCTCTTCAATAAGACGTTCTTAAATTGTTTGTTAGATTAATTGTTTTCTGGAGGTTGGAGCAGCTGTCAAAGCTGAGAATTTAGCTTTAATAGCATTTTAAAATCTGACATGATTTCTTCTGCAGTTTTAATGTCCTGCTGCAGTTTTATCAGACAGGATATAACTCAGTAACTCCTCCTCTGAGGCAGCCGCTTCAGGCAGGAGTTAATTAATGTGGCTTGGTGGTTCGTCTTGTAGCCTCATGGAGGGTGAATGTGTTCACCCTGCAACCTTGACGTTTTGTACAGTGCATGCTGTTACAGGCCCGAGCTGGAAAAAAGAGGAAATCTTGTTTCTTCACCATTAAATTTCATGTTGTTTTCACATATTTAGGTCAGTTTTGGCTTGGTTTAAATGAGAGCACTTTGACAGAAGGAACACTTTGTTCTGTCTTGTCTGCGGTCTCAGAAACATTTTAAATGTCTCACAATGATCGTAATGAGAAACAGGTGTTTGGCAAACCTTAAGTGAATGAACAAATGTTTAAAAAAAAAATCACAGACCGCTGGTTACTTTTGCTTTAAATTAAATTGTCACACAGTTAATGATCTTATCGTCTCCACCTCTGTGTTTTTCCAGGAGATGACATGAGCTGTTCGGCAGACGGCCAGGTGTACACCAACAGGGACATCTGGAAGCCGGAGCCATGCCGGATCTGTGTTTGTGACAACGGTCAGGTCCTCTGCGATGAAATCCAGTGTGACGAGCTGACAAACTGTGAGAAGATGTACATCCCTGATGGCGAATGCTGCCCCGTCTGTCAGACTGATTCATCCACCAGTGCCGGCGGCGGCAGGCAGGCTGTTTTCGGTGAGCAAGGCAGCCGCTTTCTGTCTTTATTTGTCAGGCTGGGAATGAAAAACATGTCAGGGATTTTAAATACTTTAATTTGCCTCATCCGTTTGATGGTCGAGCTCCACATGCCCATTCAGAAGGGATTTAAAAAAAAGAACAGCTGTAACATCTCAATTAAGAACAAAAAAAGAGGAATAATGTCCAGAATATTAACAGAATCATCAGCATGAATTATGTCTCAGCCTCGTCAGCTCTGTGTTGACAGTGAGATCATCTTCATCTGTCAGAAACAATCTATGAATTATCCGTGTTATTATCAAGCTGCTGCACATCAGTGGAGTCCTGCTAAAAATGAGTCACATCGGCATGATTGTGTTCATTAACTTTTTGCCTTTGTTTACCTCTCTGACCTGCAAAATGATGACAAATGAGTCTCTACAGAACTTCATCCTGACAAGCTTGTGATGCAGTTTGGATGAAAATATAATGTGATTCTTTGTTTTTTTTCCCTTCATGCAGAGGGAGGCAGGGTCTATAAGGTGAGATACAGTTTTATTAAGCTGTTTTTTCACTACTTTAACATGTGTATGCTGATATTACATGTTATTACAATCATGAATTGTGGTTTTTGTCATTTTTCTGTGTATTCAGGGTCAGAAGGGAGAACCTGGGGACGTCCCACTTGTGAGTATCTGCTAAAACTTTTTTTAAAGACCTAAAATATAAGTCAAAGATGTAAAGTCTAAAAGCAGGTTAATGACTGTGTATTTGATGATTTCCCTGCAGGTGACAGGTATCAGAGGCCGCCCTGGACCTATGGTGAGCATCCTGTTTGTTTTACCTGTAGCATCTTCTTAAAAATTCCTTGGAGGCTTCTTGTGTGTGAAGGTGGAGTTGCCTGAGCTGACACTAGATGGCATTAGAGGACAGTTACCTCCTGCATAACTTCACCTTAAAAGGACTTCTGCATGATGGTGCAGTCCTGGTGTCGTGACATTTTCAGCACCCATGTGACACGTCTGTGTGATTGAAATGTCATCGCTCTCAGATTTTTATTGGCTCTTTGTGTTTAACACAACAGGGACCGCCGGGCTCTCCAGGAGACAGAGGATCCCGTGGAAACAAAGGAAGGCCTGTATGTCACATCCACAAATCTCCACAAAACAAAAACACAACAAAGTTTTATTAGATTACATTCAAACATTCTTCACTTGCCAATAAAAAGATATCAAGTGGTGACATAACTTTCAACTTTCTGTGCCTTATGTTAGAAATATAAATGATGAATGCTTCCATCATTGCTTAGTATTTAATTTGGCATTATTAGAGCCTATACATTAGTGCACAATGTGATTTTTTTTTAATTAAATCAAGTATATAACCATACAGTCATGAACTTTGTCTCCCTTTGTGAGCTTCTGTGTGTTTAAATTCAGCAGAGATGTGCAGCAGAGTTTCAAAATCTTGTAGCTTCATTATTCAAACTGACATATTGTCCGTTGTTTTCATCAGTTTTTGATAAATAATTTAGACAGTTATGATAAATATATCCTCATGTCTTTGTAATCCATTGAAACTCCCTCTATGCTCCTCAAAATAACATTCACATGACTTCTGACTCGACTTTGTTGTTTTTTTCGGGGGTCATGAGAACGACTCCTTATTCCTGCCTGTTCTGTCAAACTAGAGAGAGAGAAGCCGACTGGCAGGCAAACTATAATGTAATGTGGCAAGTCAATGTATTATGTGCTCTGAAAGCAAAACTGTAGCATGTTGTTGAATGAAAGTGCCCCTCTTGCGGGGAGGGGGGGGGGGGTCACAATCCAGTGGAGGGCAGCACTCTGAAGATGATTTATTGGTACATAAACAACAGTTCTCCCTCTGCACTTTTAAGCTAATGGTTCGTTTATAAACAAGAATTAAGCCTCATAATTTGTTTTCAAAGGGAAATCATTTCCATTGGATATTCAAAGCTGCTCTGATCAGTTTATTGATCTATAAAAAAAAACCTTTAGATGCCAATAAAAGCTGCACTAGTGTTTTCACAGCCAAAAAATAGTGAGTGTGGTTATAAAATGGTTTTTAAATGCGTGAATCAGCATCTCTTTCTCTCTTTCTTTCTCTTTAGGGACAGCGAGGCCCTGCAGGTTACGATGGAGAGCCTGGTGTACCGGGTCAGCCCGGTGAACCAGGACCTCCAGGACACCCATCGCACCCAGGGGTAAGTTATGCATGAACTGCAGACACACATGTGCACACCAACGTGCATGTGCTAAAGTGCACGGAGAGTAAAGAGAAGACACACGACCACAGAGGACGAGTTGTTGATGAGAGTCAGCGCTCACACACCTGAGAAACACCTGTGAAAACACATCGCTGTCATCTGATCTTCTGTGCTCATCCTCACAATATCAGCAGCCACTGTTGTGTGATGCTGTATAGATTTTATGTAAATGATTCATAAACAGAAACCTGCACTGGGAGTTATGCTGCGTTTTCTAGTTAGTGTGTGTCAGATTGTAAATAATACACACACATTCATGCACAGGAAGACAAACAGAGAAAACTTCACCTATCCTTCATATACTTTCTCTCTCACTGACCTCGTACGTGTGCTGGTGTAATTTCAGCTCATTTTCTTTCATGTCCTCCGAGAGTTTTTTGTTGTGCATCATTTGTGTCCAGATTGATTGAATTTTTTCATTTGCACCTTTTTGACAAACATCTGAGGGACAAAAACACACTGATTAAAGCCGGTGAACCTGAACCAAAGGTCGTGTGCTTCACCTGCAGGGTCTGGGAGCCCAGATGGCCGGAGGGTTCGATGGAAAAACAGGACCTCAGGCCATGTTAAGCGGCTCAAGGGTGAGAGGAAGTATTGTACTAACAGTCTGACATGGTTTCCTTAACTGATCAGACAAAGAGAAGAAGAATGCACGCTAAATCTTTTAGGTTTAGTTTGATTTTGTATCAGAAAATGTTTTTTTTTCACTGCTTTGGACCAGAGACCAGAAAATCCTTCTGCTTTATTGTTCTGTAAATTGAAACATAAGCATCTTGTTTCTAGTTTGTTAGTTATTTTGCACCAACTGACTTCAGATAAGATCAATTTAATTTTGTTTCCATTAAGATTACAATACAAATTATAATTAGCAAGGACACAACCACAACACTTCTGCAGAGTTTTCAAGTCAAACAATTTTTCTGATTTAGTTTCTACAGTTTATGTAAATGTATGAGGAGATGAATAATCTGGTTTTACTTGTTTGACATTTAATGATTTCTGGCCTTTTTATGTGGATTCAGCTGAATTCTGTTCATCATTTGATTTTGCATCATGTTTGTTTCAGGGGGAGGCGGGAACACGAGGACCTCCTGGGCCAAACGGCTCACCTGTAAGTTCACAGCATCAACCAGCTTTGAGTGAATCTCTGCAGCAAACACTGAGGATCGTCCAATCACATGTTATTGGTTTATTATTTTTCTCCATGTTTATCTTCCTGTTGGATGTTTTGTCTTTTTTCCTCACTTCTCTCAGGGTCAAGCTGGACCACAAGGACTTCCTGGAGATGTCGGCGATCCAGGGCACTTGGTACATCATCTTTCCTCTGTACAGTTTGCATGTGTTGTGTGTGTGTGTGTGTGTGTGATGTGCTTGATCTTGGTGCATGCATACAGTTTGCCTGAATACTCAGCTCTTGAATTTCGCTGTTGTTGTTGCGGGATGTTTACATTCTGCCTGCGTTTTTCAGGGTTCACCTGGTCAAAGGGGACCTGAGGGCCCTCCAGGGAAACCAGGTGAAGATGTAAGTGGAACAAAATCAAGTTTGTCTCGATGAAAACTGCCACTGAAAAGCCACTACATCAGCTTTTACATGTTGTCTATTATATGTACTATAATAGCAAGCATTCAGTTACACAGGAGTGTAATCAGTTAGAAAAGACTGAGTATAAATCTGTAATAAAAATAAGGCTTTCTTCATTTAAACAGGCCTGACTGCAGTAATAATAATGTGAAGTAGAAGATTCTGTTAATGCAGATCTTATACTCAGTGACCAGCAGACACTGTTTTTAATGACAATTTGACAAAAGGTTTAGCTTCCCTTTAATCAAAATACACTTTTGAAAGCATGTTTCTTAAAATCCAACAGTATTTGTCTGTTCTCCCAAATATCTTTAAAGTAAAAACCACATAATGAGTGAAACACCTACAAACCCTGTAACAGGTTCAGTTTGGCACCTCTGATTAGAAGCTCACACAAAAACTGAAGGAAGAACTCTGAAGTGTGATTTAGTTTCACTGCTAAACTTTTTTTTGCAGTCAGATGAGTTTTTAATGCATAATGTCACATCCTCACACAGGGTGAAGCAGGCAAATCAGGAAACAGTGGAGAAGTCGGATTCCCTGGATCACCAGTAAGTTTCTACACCTCCATCACTTAAGGACACACACTGTGTTGTGTGTGTGTGTCTCTCATCCAGAATACACAGTGTAAGACCCCACAATGTGTGTTGTTAATGCATCTCAAACACTACCAGACATCAGTGTTTGCATGTTTCAGGGATCCAGAGGATTTCCAGGTACACCAGGGCCTCCCGGACTGAAGGGTCACAGGGTGAGTAAAAAATCTCAATTATTCACTGGTTTGTTAATGAATTTTACAATAATGGCATTTCCTTAAACACGAGCTCTTCAGTGTTTTTCCGCAATTGCTTCAAAGACCTTGGGATGACAGTCAATTTACGTAATTTGATGTTTTTTTTCTGCATCTGTTTCTCTGTAACAGGGCCACGGCGGACCTCTCGGCCAAAAAGGTGAAACTGGAGCCGTTGGATCCAAGGTATAAATGAATTCAAATAAAACTTCTTCTTAGTTGCTTAAGTGACACCAGTTTGCTGAGATGTGGACCTTAATCGCTCGATGTCGTCTGGTTACAACAAATTGAGTATTTTTCTGTTGTTTTCTAGGGCGCTACAGGTCCCTCCGGTCCATTGGGAGCACCTGGACCCATGGTGAGATATATTAATCAAATTTTTAAAAAAGCAAGTGAATTCTTAGGGATCCTGAGCTGTACAGATCAGATTATGATGCTCATGCACACACACTATTCGGTTTTCACTCCCTGCTCTTATCGTAGGAAATACTAAGGAAATCTGATATCCATTGTACGTTATATAACCCTCTGAGCTTCCTAACTGTAAACATTTGCATTGAATGAACAGCTGTTCTTTATCACTGCCTGTGCATAACAGGGTCCTGCAGGAATGCCAGGGGAGAGAGGACGCTCTGGACCTGGAGGCATAGCTGTGAGTAGAACATCACTGTGGATCAGAAACACCAGCTACCATCATGTTTTTTTCCTTCTGTCATAGATTCAAAAATTAATGCTTTTATTTGACTGATGTGTATTATTTGTTTCCTTATAAAGAGAGTTCCTGACGTTGGTGTTAAACTGTGATTTTTGTCGTGCAGGGTAAACGCGGTCCACCTGGTAACATCGGAAAACCCGGTCCAATGGTGAGTCTGCGTTCACACAGTTTTATTCTTGTAGTCTCACATAGTTTAGAATAGATCCACATTTAAGGTGGTAATTTAGTGGAAAAAATGCCTTAAATGTTCATATTTTTTGTAAATTATTTAATGTAAATGCACATTGCCAGTGTTCATTACTAATTGC
>JAQMCX010000011.1:20539817-20632408 GCA_029814765.1 Acanthurus leucopareius | reverse complement strand
ACGCTCTTCCGATCTTTTTTCCTTCTGTCATAGATTAAAAAATTAATGCTTTTATTTGACTGATGTGTATTATTTGTTTCCTTCTAAAGAGAGTTCCTGACGTCGGTGTTAAACTGTGTTTTTTGTCGTGCAGGGTAAACGTGGTCCACCTGGTAACATCGGAAAACCCGGTCCAATGGTGAGTCTGTGTTCACACAGTTTTATTCTTGTAGTCTTACATGGTTTAGAATAGATTCACATTAAAGGTGGTAATTTAGTGGAAAAAATGCTTTAAATGTTTATATTTTTTGTAAATTATTTAGTGTAAATGCACATTGCCAGTGTTCATTACTAATTACTGTAATTATTGTTTTGTCAGGGTCCCTTAGGTCTCAGTGGCCCACCAGGATATCCAGGAACCCCAGGAATGAAGGTACAGTGTTTATGATGAGCATAAATGATTCTGATATTTGCCAAAACATGTTTTGATGCATGGTGCCATTTCTGTTTTTTTGGTTAATAACCCACATATGTAGTCATCCTCTTAATTTAATGACAGCAGCATTTAACAGACAGGTTGGGAAAAGTATTCAGAGTTACTGTTAAAAGAGAGCAAATGCACTTGAAATGATTCATGCTCTGTATTTTACCTTGAATAGGCTTCTGCTGTAGTCTATAAATAGGTTTTGTTAAACTCTTCATCCTAATCATCTTATTAGCATCACTGTTTCTGTTGTATCGCTTGATAATTTGTATTTGCTTGTTCACCTCTGCATAAATATGCAAACTAAACAGCCATTGGTTAAATTTTGTCATACTTCTATGTATTAACTGTATTAATTGTCTTGCACAGGGACAACCCGGCCCCACAGGAGTCCGGGGTCCAGAGGGCCCACAGGGACAGAGAGGAGAGACGGGTCACCTGGGCAGAGCTGGACCAGTCGGCCTCAGGGTGAATTTCTTACTTTAACTTACACATTTCACACAGTTTATCAGTGGAAAGTTATTGATAATGTCACTTTTTGATCAGCAAAAATACATGAATCGTATTATTTTACACCAAAGTGAGATAATACTGTTCTAATTCTGCCTACCTTTGCTTTTATGATCTAATTTGAAATGTTTATGCTCAAAGGGACCCATGGGTACAGATGGTGGCCCAGGTACCAAAGGACCAGTGGTATGTACACTCATATAATGTTTAAAAAAACGCATCTACTATCTATAATTCAGATTGACAAAGTTAAAGTTGTAACTAACTTCTCTGACTCTTCACAGGGTCATCTTGGTCCACAAGGTCAAGGCGGCCATATTGGACCTGCTGGCCCACCAGGACCTCAGGGAAGCACTGGTCAGCCTGGTATCAAAGGACAACTGGTACAGTTTTTTAAAAAATTCCCACTTTTTAAATTCTAAATTAACAGCAGCAATAACTTGATGTGCAGTCAAGAGTGACACAGGAGTTTTACACTCGTGTCCCAAACTCATGACAGAGTACAAATACTTCCTGTCCCACTCTATTTCATCAATCAACACGTCATTTACTGGTCTGATGATGCATTTTAAAAAACAACAACACAACTAATATTATATTCAGAGCCAAGAAAACGTGTTAATTACATTAGAACTGCATATTTATACATCAGAACAGATCTAATGTTATTATAATTCCTGTCCCGCTCACATTAATCAACTTTCCTGTCTCTTTCCTGTCACATAATGAATAACGAAACTGTCACGTATAACACAAGATTCCCTCAGGAATCAACTGGATTTCAGATAAAATGTCAGCCTCTAATGTGCAGAAGACTCAAGCTTTTGCATTCTTGTGTTACAGGGAGATGTTGGTGTTCCAGGATTCAAAGGAGAGGCTGGACCTAAAGGAGAACCTGTAAGCTTCATTTACTGGGTTTTAATGCTGCTTGATGAGACACTGAATTTCTCTGTTGGGTTTAATATGCGTTAATGCTTCAATAAAACCAGAACACAAACGTTTTTCAAAGATGCATGTATTTTAATTTGGAGAAATAGGGAAGATTTGACTTTCTAATATTTCCTGGCTTGTGTTTCAACTCCACAGGGTCCATCAGGCTCCCAGGGAGTGCTTGGACCTCAGGGTGAAGAGGGAAAGCGAGGACAACGTGGAGACCCCGGCTCTGTCGGACCTCAAGGTCCCGTCGGTGAGAGAGTAAGTCAGCACTCTGCCTCCTACAGTAACATTCATCTGTCAAAGACCAGAAATTTAAGGACAGAAGTCTCAGTAAATTAAATCAGAAAAAATTAGAAGCATAAAAAAAAAAAAAAAAAAATCAGAAATGCTCCATTTATACAGGAGATGTATTGACTCATGCAATATGACAAATGATTAGCACCATCACCTCAAAGCAAGACGGTTGTGGGTTTGAATCCCAGGCAGCTGTGGCTTTTCTGCAGGAAGTCTGCATGTTCTTCTCATGTCTGCACGAGTTTCCTCCTGGTGGTTTCCTGCCACAGACCAAAAGTTAAGTGGAGAATCTCAATCGGTCTGACTGGCGGCAGCCTCCTGATGACCCCACACAGGATCAAGCCAGCACTAAAGATGAATGAACGGTGGTTTTCACTGTTGTGTTTGGTAGAAACATCAAGATGTTTGTGATATTTTCTTAGGAGCATCAGCACAGAGTTTTTTTTACACGTTTTGCTTATTCATTCATCTGGTTATATAATAATGTTACCCTTCTTTTGTGTAAGAAAAACAAAAGTGTGCACATGATGTAGAAGTTCATCCACAATCTCATCCACTTTTCAGGGAGCTCCTGGTAACAGAGGATTCCCTGGAGCTGATGGGTTGCCGGGACCAAAGGTACAGTATATTTTCCATTACTGCATATTAGAGTATGTATTTAAAAAAAAAACTAGGCAGAGAAATTACAGTGCCACAGTTGCTGATATTTGAAACCAGATGTTAGCAGAGTTTTGTGCTGTGGGTGTTTTGTTTGGCACTCGTGTTTCTGTCAGCGAACTGAACGAGTTCTCATCGTTTCTCTTCCTATAGGGAGCTCAAGGAGACCGTGGAATAAGTGGCCCATCAGGTCCAAAAGGATCTCTGGGAGACCCTGGACGTACAGGAGAACCTGGTCTACCAGGTGCAAGGGTAACACTGAAGAGCTTGGCATCCTAGTTTTGATCTATTATACCTTTTTAAGTGGAAACCTCTTATAGTGATCACAGTAACACGGATTGACTGCTTGTACGGATCAGAAAGCTGTGAGAAGAAACCCGAACAAATGCTGTTTTATTTTCCTAAAAGTGGTACTGCTTGTACATTAAAATCATAACTTGATAAATTAAAAATGTCGTCTTCTTGGAGCTGATGACAAACTAAACTAATAACAAGCCAGTGATGCAGCAGAATAACCATGATCCTCAGGCTGCCTCGTGTAGTAAACAGCAAACATTCATTCATTCACACCGAAAACAAAAACACACACGGGGAAAGTACCTGTGATTGAAGTCGCCCTTTGTCTGTTCAGTAAGCCTGATCACATGATGCCCTCTTCAATGGGCTCTTTGTGAGAAAAGCTGCAGTGTATTTCGGAGCGGTCAATAAAAATCAGTCAGTAGTGAAACTGGCTATTGAATCACTTTGTATCCACACAATAAACACACAAAAATGTCAAGTAGATGGAAATGTGCACGAGAAATATCAGTTGAAACAATCATCATGATCAATTTGAATGGATGGGATGTGATCACTATGGGCTGTTTCCACGGAATATCATTACATTTAGTAGGTTTATGTCTGTAGCTCCACTTCCATTGCTCATAACTTTTTTATCTTTTTGTCAAAGGGTCTTACCGGTACTCCTGGAGTCCAAGGAGCAGAGGGAAAGCCAGGACCATTGGTAGGTTGTAGCGCTCAATCACATCAATAATTAGCTTTAAGGCTATGATAAATTATAAGAAAGATTGAGTCAAAACTTGATTTTTCTTTGTTTAGGGTGCCCCTGGTGAAGATGGTCGTCCAGGCCCCGCAGGGTCCATTGGAAACAGAGGACCTGCAGGAATCATGGGAGTGTCCGGACCCAAAGGCTTCAGTGTAAGGCTGCAGAGTCACTCTGAACTTTCCACTTATCAATGATCAGTTTATCTCCTGTTCTGTTTCTAAGTCTAATCATGTTTTTGTTTTTTCTCTTTAACCTTGAAGGGTGACCCAGGAAAGACAGGTGAACAGGGTTCTGCAGGTGTGGCAGGTCAAAGAGTGAGTACTATTTTTTCTTTGGAATAAAAAAACTGTACAACATGTTGTTTTTCAGCATTAATACATAAAAAAACATGCAAGTTATTCATAGATTTCCTGAAAGTAAGCAAAACAAGAATAAAGACTGTGAATACACACAGCATGAATCAACAGCATGATCTGTCTGTTCTATTCTTCTTCATTATTCTGTACTTTTTGCACTTCTTCCTTTTCTTTCGGTTCTACAATCATCCACAAAAAGCCATTAGTCGGGCAATTTGAAGTTATCTAAAAGCCTCACACACCTTCAGGAAATGAGTCATTTGGGTCCTTCACAGATGAGCCATTGTCAGATTTATTAATGTCACTTTGTCTTCAGGGTCCACCTGGGAAAGACGGAGAAGTCGGCCCTGCTGGTCCTCCAGGCCCCCCTGTAAGTTCCTGATTTCTCTTTTGTTGCATTAATTGCAGTTTTTGAGCTGAAATGATTGAGACATTGCTGTTTCCTCTCAAAGGGAGTCGCAGGAGACCGAGGAGAGCAGGGACCTCCAGGTGTGAATGGATTCCAGGTGTGTAATTGTTGGCGGTTGGTACCAAGATGTGAGAGTTTTTTCAAAAAGTCAATGAAAGAAATGATCAAAAGTTCCTATCTGACTTTCTTGTGTTCTTAGGGTTTGCCTGGAAATCAAGGCCCTCCTGGAGAACCTGGAAAACCAGGCGACCAAGTGAGTGTTAAAAAACGTCTAAATGTTGCTTTGCAGAGATCTAAATTATACTTGACTCACGCAAATTAATGTTGACTGAGTATTTTTAAGTTTGCTTTCTGTCTGTGAATCATTTGAATTGTGATGTTAGGAGTTTGTTGTGATCAGGATTCAGTTTGTACTCAGCTGTGATACCTGTGTCTGCTCCTGTCAGGGTATTCCTGGAGAGCTCGGTGCTGTGGGACAGATCGGACCGAGGGTGGGTGAACTTCACCACGACAAATAATTCAGACAGATGATTAAGTTGAACACTTTAGACTGAAACTTGTGCTTTTTCTTCCTCAGGGAGAGCGTGGAGTTCCCGGGGAGAGAGGAGAGCTGGGTGCAAACGGTCTGCAGGGACCTAAGGGTATCCCCGGTGCACCTGGTCCAGACGGACCAAAGGTACAGAGCGTACAGCAAAATGTTAATTTGGATCATGTGATAATAAAGGTTTGTAAGTTTGTACTGCAACAGGCAACGAGCCTGCTGATCTCTGTGTTTGTCCCTGTAGGGCAGTCCTGGTCCTCCTGGTGCTCTTGGTGATGTGGGTCCTCCAGGTCTTCAGGGAATGCCAGGAGAGAGGGGCATCTCTGGCCCTGCTGGTCCCAAAGGTGACAGAGTAAGTTCCTCACTGTTCTTTTTGTTGTTTGCTGATGCCTGGAGTTAACAGTTCATAAAGGAGCATTTCAACTTTTTGCTGTCTTTTCTTTTAGGGCACGATTGGTGAGAAAGGATCAGAAGGTACAGCTGGAAACGATGGTGCAAGAGTAAGTCAAACATTTTCACCTGCTTCAGACACGTTATGACCCAGTGAAACCATGAACAGGGATGTTAAATTGACTCTTTTAAAAGAAAACCAAAGAAAAATATGACATCCAGGACATAATAGTGCAAATTAGAGACTTAATCACAGCTTGTCCACTGACTTAACTGCATAAGTGCTGAGAGAAGATGTTGTTTTCTGTTCACAGGGAGCTCCAGGTCCTGTTGGCCCACTAGGATCTGCTGGACCCAGTGGTGAGAAGGTAGAGTCTGTCTTTTCTGTCTAACACACATTAAGAGGCTGCTATTTACAATAAAATGATCCCAGGCTTTGCTAAGTTCTGTTAAAGTTCAGCACCAAAATCTGAGAGGAGCATCATGCTGCTAATCCTTCTGCTTATGCTCTTGATAGCATTTTGCAGCTTGTGAAAGACTGTTTTTATCTCGGATCGCCTTTGCAAACATGTGACAGCAAATGTTCAATAAACGTTTGTAGCTTTTGTGAGCAGATGTGTGATATTGTTTGCAGGGAGAACCTGGACCCAAAGGACCAGCTGGACCTCCAGGATCCAGAGGAGTGCCTGTGAGTGACCTGTTCAGTGTTTTGTGCATGATGTCCACTTAGACTTATGTTTGTAGTGGTGACACAGAATGGTTGTACACTAATAGTGCACGTAAACATGATGATTTATCTCCCATGACAGGGATCAAGAGGTGACCCCGGTCCAATCGGTGCTGTTGGATTTGCTGGACCTCCTGTAAGTATTCACCCACTGTCATATTGTTTTATTCAGTTTCTCAAACATCAATTTTGGCTCTTTGATGCTTCAGGAGATGATGTGAAAGTAACTATAGGATGAAACAGTTTTGATGTATTTAATAATAGTGCCGACATTTTATAGGGTCCTGATGGCCAACCAGGAGTCAAGGGAGAGGTTGGAGAACCAGGCCAGAAGGGAGACGCTGGATCACCAGGACCTCAGGGCTTGTCCGGTGCTCATGGACCTCCTGTGAGTTTGAAAATACTCAATAAAAATCCCCTCAGAAAAAATTGTTTAAAAGTAGTTGTGAGGGACTTTAATTTAGTTCAGTTTGTAAGTTTTAGTGTGTTCATTCCTGCAAACTCATTTGTCTTCAGTTCACTGTCGGTCCAGAGAGATCAGCTCTCACTTCTTGCAGCTGTGCTGCCGTTATTATTATTATTATTATTATTTTCTAATAAAGTTTTTTTTTTGTAGGGGCCAGTTGGTGTCGCTGGACTAAAGGGAGGAAGAGGAACACAGGGTGCACCGGTAAGATTATTTCATCATTCATTTATCATATCAAAGTTTAAAATCAACTTGAGTAGATATGAATTCATTTCTGACTCAATTCATCTTTTGCAGAGTTTAATAACTTAAGACACTTTGATCTGTGATGTTACTGTCTCATAAAGCAGATATTCCTATTCCTTCAAATAATAAAACTCAGAAAGCAGAATCTTAAGACTTTGCATATTTTTTTGTCTTCAGGGCCCCACTGGTTTCCCTGGATCTGCAGGAAGAGTTGGTCCACCCGGCCCACCTGTAAGTACCCCCCCGATCTGTATGAAAAGCCTTTATTTAAAACTGTAAGGGACCTCAGTGTTTAATGTGAAAGTGTAGTGAGATAAAAACCTAAAATCTTTGAAAGTGCTCATTGGATTATTGATCAGGACCTGAGGAAAATAAAAAAACATTCAAAAAAACCCTTTTCTTAAACAAATTATCCAAATTTATGCAAATTAGATGCAGCTCTCCGTGTGGGTGTGCAGAGGTGTGAAAGGTGCATTATTCTGTGTGGCCACTTGAAACAGGTTTAAACATGTTTTAGTCATCTAATAGATATTGTAAAAATGCAGCACTGCTAAACACTGAGACACAGAGACTGCCCAGCTGACTGAAACAACCTCCTGAACCAAAAACCTTCAGTTCAGCCCCAGATTGAACAGTAACAACCTGCAGAGCTGTGAACCTGCTCCTCTTCACACTCTCTACCTGCATGTTTTAAAATAGACGTCAGGATTTTACTGATGACTGTAAAGGCTCTTCATGGCCTCTTTCCCTGCTCTCTCTGAATCCTCTGAGTGCCTTCAGCACCAGTAAATGGAAATGGTAAATGAATTTCTTTCATACAGAGATTTTCTAGTCTTTTTAACCGTTCAAAGCACTTTACAGTATAATTCAGCAGTTACCTTTTTTAAAACCCACATTCATGCTTTAATGGCAGGGTTTCTATCCAATTTACCAGCCTGCTTGTCCGTTTTTAATGCTCTTTAGGTAAAGATTAATATTTCTTATTATTAAACAGCTGATCTGGTAAGACAGCTTGTTGTGTGAACTGCTGTTCTTCATATGAAACATGTTGAGACCATCTATTTCATGACCATCTCTGTTCCTCCCAGGGTCCAGTTGGAGAAGCCGGACCTCTTGGACCTCCTGGAAAAGAGGGTCCTGGTGGTCTTCGTGGAGACCATGGACCCCCAGGAAAACAAGGAGAGCGAGGACCAGCAGGACCACCTGGAAGTCCCGGAGACAAAGGAGACTCTGGAGAAGATGGACCCACGGTAAACTGATTTTATTGTTATGACATCGCATTTTAGCTGCCAGATTAATTTTTTTACCTTAACCACAAATATAAATGTTGAATTGATGAATTGTAAGTAATCAGTATTTGTTGCAAGTACATTAAAAATGCTAAAGTTACCCTTTAAACAAGCTAACTGTGAGAATGTGTTGACTAGACATTAGATCCAGTTGGGATTCACAGGGATCATCCTCCATTATTTAGTCTAAATCTCCAGTGTGTGTTGTTGTCGGCTTTAGGGTCCTGATGGTCCTCCAGGTCCAGCTGGAACTACAGGACAGAGAGGCATTGTGGGTCTTCCTGGTCAGAGAGGAGAGCGTGGGATGCCAGGTCTTCCTGGACCAGCGGTCTGTATCTCTGAAGATCTGATTCTCCTGCAGAATCCTTTTTCCTTCATGTCATCACACTGAACCTGTAACTTCTGCTTCAATTGACACTTTATACTTCAGTGCTTCCATGCGTTATGTGTTATGTGTTTTCCTTTTAGTGCTTTATTGTGAGGTACTTGTTTCTTTTCTTTTTTTTTAGGGTCCACCAGGAAAACAGGGATCCGCTGGGCAAACCGGAGACAAAGGACCCCCTGGTCCAGTTGGTGTTCCTGGTGCTAATGGACCTCGTGGTGATCCTGGTCCTGATGTGAGTACAAATTCTGAATCAGCTGTGATTCTTCAATGATATCACCCGAATATATTCCTCTAATATTTGCAGCTGTCTTAATGTTTTCTGTCGGGTCTTTAGGGCCCTGCAGGATCTGATGGCCCACCAGGCAAAGATGGTGTTCTCGGACAAAGGGTGAGAGAAGAAGAGAATGAAAATGTGACCTGTGATGTTTCTCATGTTTCACATGTTGCATGTGACTAACTGTCTTCACTTTTCTAGGGAGACCGCGGAGATCCTGGTCCAGAGGGTTTGGTTGGTCCTCAGGGACTACCCGGCCCTGCAGGTCCCGTTGGTGCACCGGGTGGTGCTGGAAGGAGAGGAGATGCTGTGAGTGAACTTTTTCACCTCCATATCTCTGAGCAGTCTCTGCTCTGTGTGTGTGTGTGTTAGTTTCTCTGTCCGTTTGTCAGCAGGATGTAATTCTATAATGACAGATTTGTACATGTAGAACATATGATTTGATTTAAGCCCACAGGGCGCGTTGGAACATGAGCGGAGTTAATATTTAATGATAGGAGTGAAATGTTTGGGTATAGCAAGGGGTTGGGGGAGTTTTTCAGTGCTGGCAGTGTTTTTTTGTTCCCTGAGGGCCTTCTAACAATCTGACCTACTTTCAGGGCTCGAGAGGACCTGTTGGTCCGCCCGGCTCAGCTGGAAAGAGAGGATTAGTGGTGAGTCACCAACTGTTCATACAGCACACTAACAAAGCCCAGATGCACTGTAGATTTGTGTAAAGACATTTTTTACAAGAATTTTTAGTAAACGTGACAGGTCATTAACACAACCTTAAACTTTCTAATTTCAAAGTAGTTACTCAGGAATATGTTAAATCCTCCTTATTCAGGGACCACAAGGACCCAGAGGAGATAAGGGAGACCTGGGTGATCATGGAGAGAGGGGGCAGAAGGGACATCGTGGCTTCACTGGCTTGCAGGGTCTTCCTGGACCTCCAGTAAGTTAAAATGATGCTCTGTAATTGAACCAGTGCTCCAAATCAACTGTACAGTGAAGTTACCAATATCTAAAACTCCAGATTTAATGTGTGAATTGAGAATTATGAGTTTTTACCTTTTTGCTTTTAGGGTACAACCGGTGAGCAGGGAGCTCCAGGAATTGTTGGACCAAGCGGGCCGAGGGTAAGTGCTTCACTTGTTTTCAGGAGGAAAACATGGTTTCCTGAACTTGGTCTTTTGTGAAAGTAGGATGATTCTGTAAAGGAGCAAACAGTGATATTTTAGTTTCATGTTCAAAATCCAACTCTTAATTTTAAGGCTAAAAGCTAACCAACTGTGCAACATTGTGATTCAGGGGCCTCCCGGACCGATTGGGCCCTCTGGAAAAGAAGGATACGTCGGACAGCCGGGACCAATGGGACCCCCTGGAACTCGTGGACTTAGTGGAGAAATCGGACCAGAGGTAAAGTCTCCTCATACAGCGAGAAAGTTCTCAACGTATGCAAGTTGGACTAATAAAAAGATTGTAGCAGATTAAAAACAGCTCATAATGCAGCCGGCTTTTACAAAGAGACAGTCATGTTCTGAACATGTTTTTAACAGATGCTTGATAAGTGAGATGAAGGGACTACAAGTTCCTTATTAATGTCTGAAAAAAAATTTTGACCAGCTCATAAAAATGCAAAAACTCTACATAAAAATACAAGTAAACTTTTTCCTAAATCCACAGGGCCCTCCAGGAGAGCCAGGACCCCCAGGCCCCCCTGGTTCCCCAGGACCTCCAATGGCTGCCATGGATGACCTGTTTGGTGGCCCTCAGGATTACGACTCCGGCCCCCCTCCTCCTCCTGAGTTCAGTGAAGATGAAGCTCTGCCGAACAGCAACTCCTCCAGCACGGTGCCCGTGGACCCCAGCGTCATGGCCACCCTGAAGGCCCTCAGCAGCCAGATCGACAGCATGAAGAGCCCCGACGGCAGCAGGAAACACCCTGCCAGGACCTGTGACGACCTGAAGAGATGCTACCCCATGAAGAAGAGCGGTGAGTGTCAGTGAGAGTCATCGAGTGAGAGGAATGTCAGAGAAAATTTTACACTTCTACAAGAGGCAGGAAATGTGTCAAGCAAAAAGGTGTAATTATCTCAGGAAACGTGTTTTCTAACAAGTCATAACAAGAGTAAAACATATACATCATGAACTTTAATCACATCCTTCTTCACTCTTTTTGTCCTGTAGTTTATTAAGCTCTTTGCTGTTATTTTTCCTGCTAATTTCCCCAGTTTCTCTCTTTAACATGCTAAACTCAGAGACACTGTCAGGACATCACGCCTCTCAGAACTAAACCTGTTTCCATGCAGCACATGATCATTTTACGATTGACGTCTCACCAGCTGTTGGAAAAAAATCTCTTAAATCCTGATCATTTTGTTTTGTAGGGGAATACTGGGTGGATCCAAACCAAGGCAGTGTGGAGGATGCAATCAAAGTTCATTGCAACATGGACACCGGAGAGACCTGCATCTCTGCCAACCCAGCCAGCATACCTCGTAAAGTTTGGTGGAGCGCTTCCAGGAACAAACCTGTGTGGTTCGGAGCCGACATCAACAGAGGAACATATGTGAGCAGTTACACTTTTGATGATGAGAGGGAGGAGCAAGCAGGCTGTATTAAGCAGTTGTTTTAAGATTTTCTGGAGAAAGAATCTTCTGAAGATGATGTTAATCATCAAACATTAAGACAAATACAGACTGAGTTAGACAGGTGTTTTTAAAAAGGTTGCATAACAACCAAATGTTGTGAAATTGTGGAGGAAAAAAAAGCATGTTGTTTGCTCAGCAGAGCATCTTAGCTGACTGATCAAGTCTTTTGAATTTGTGTACTGACTGCCATATTTGCTTCTCTAGTTCGCTTATGGGAACCAAGATCAGCCGGCAAACTCAGTCACAGTTCAGATGACTTTCATCCGCCTGCTCTCCAAAGAGGCATCTCAGACCATCACTTACCACTGTAAGAACTCTGTGGGCTACAAGGACGAGAAGATGGGCAACTACAAGAAAGCTGTGATCCTGAAGGGCTCCAACGATCTGGAGCTGAAAGCAGAGGGAAACAACCGGTTCAGATACACAGTGGTGGAAGACTCCTGCTCGGTAAGATCTGCATGATCATTAATTATTGATCATAAAAAATAATAATGTGAGGCTGTCATTATTCTATATTCAACTTAGTCTCAACAAAATCTATGAAATGATCAAAACAGACCTGATTAAAGTTGCTGTGTTCAGCAGACACAGAGCAACAAGTTACCCCTTAACACCTTCATAAAGTGATAATGACAGTGTTTTGTTTACAGTGTGTTGTGCTGCCCCCAAGTGGCTGAAAATTCAAGTGATACAGCTTTAAGGAGATTTAAATAGTGCATGTTTATGGGACTATTTTAAGCTACAAAATAATGCACTTCAGTGATTTTTTAAGCATTTTTGGCAGCATGATAGGAAAAATGTGTGTGGAACTGAGTCAAATTATACTATATTGTGTGTTTTTGTGTTAATGAAGGAACGAGTGCAACATTGTGGCTCACTGATGTGTTTTTAATTGTTTTTTTTTTTTAGAAAATAATGCAAAAATAAATATTTAACAAATACTCTTAATAGCCAGTGCCTAAAAGAGATTAATAAACACAAAACAAAGTAATTAAAATACTATTTATCATTTCGCTGAGACACTGAACATCTATTTGTCTTTATCTTTCACAGCAAGCAAACAGCAACTGGGGCAAGACAGTGTTTGAGTACAGGACACAGAAAACAGCAAGACTTCCTATTGTGGATATGGCCCCTGTGGACATTGGTGGCCCTGATCAAGAGTTCGGCATCGATATCGGGCCAGTGTGCTTCTTGTAAAATCGAGAGCAGGGATGCGTCGAGGAGAATCCTGAGACTATTGAACTGACAGCTGACGCGATCAGCCACATTGTACATACGAGTACTGAGGACTATTCCGGCCCTGTGGCGAGATATTTATTGTGCCTTTCAACCCAGTTAAAGACATCGAAGATTTGTAAGTTAGAATGAATGTTTGGAATTTGCATAAAAAATTGGTAAAAAATCAAAATCATTCCTTTGTCTTTTGTATGTTTGACGTAACATTTAATGCATTTTGAGGCTCACTACGGTGCAGCTTGGTCCAAGGATCTTACCCTTTAATTTTATTTCACAGAACAACATTGCCAAAGATTTATGAACATGAAAGCTTTAAAATGGTAACTATTACTGCTGTTTATAGGCCCAGAAAAATCTCAGTGAAGCTACATCAAATGTTGTCCTTCCGCTACTATTTTTTACAGATTTGTCTCTTTCATTTTTTTTTTTCTGTTTTAAATGTTTAAATATAAAAAACAACATTGTGGTGCTAACAGCCAATGATGCGTTTGCTGGCGCAGGTATTTTTGAGACAGTTTTGATGATCATGTGTCTGTATCCAGTTATTTTGAACTCTGTACCAACCACGTACAACATTAAAGACACGTTAAGACTGTTGATTCCTCAGTGTTAGCTACCTCGTCACCCAAACTGAGACACGATGACACTACATGTAAATCTTATTTCACAGGTGCTGTTTTGTAAGTAGTGTGATCCTTGTGCACTCCTCCTGGCTGCGCGGTAGGGCAGGGTTTGGGGATACCAATAAAGATCTTTCTATCAACAATGGAGAGATGAATGAGGTGTCATGTGAGTGGTGTGTGGTGATTTGTAATAATTTTTTTTTTTTTCCTTAAATTTTAATATCGTACAGTAAAAGGTAGCACAGAATATTTTATTTTTATGCATGTCAGTTCCCCCTTTTCAGCATTCTGGACTTATATGCTCCTGAAATCCTTCTTGTAATCCGTTGTATAAAATAAGCAGGCTGTGAGTGCCTACTTGCTTTGTATTTCTTGCTATGCAACAAATTAAACTAAATGCTTGTTAATCCCCCCCAGCTCTTGTCATATTAATTTAGGCTTAGTTAGGTACTTATGTTTCTCATTTTTCACAGAAACTCATTTTTAATTTGAATTTGTAAAAGCAGTTTTTTTTTTTAGATTATGCTGGTTTTTCTTTTTTTTTTTCCTTCTAATTTCATGAAAGTGCCTTCAAGTAATTCTTTAGTGGTAATTTTGTTCATATTTGAGCATATTTATAAAAGTTTAGTCACTTTTGGAAGACTAGACTGCCTGCCATCACCCCTGAGGCAGAGAGGAAGAGGAGGAGGATGGGGCTTTCCACACTGGAAGCAGATGCCCTTCATCTTTTGAAAATAAATATTTAAAACTTTTTCTCTTTGCCTGGTTTTGTTTTAGAGGAGTTTATTTGGTTTATACAAACCTTTGTACCATTACAGAATAACTTAAGAATCACTAGGGTGTGAAGGACTGAGGCAAAAAACTAAAAATTTAGAGATGAAGGTCAAAAAATAGGACGCCAGACCATAAATATGAATAGATGTAACTTAGGAAGTAGGACAGCAGCGGACTGAACTGCTCCTCAAACTAAGGCCAGACACAACTATGCATTGAAACTTCATGCTAATATCAGCATAACAATGATCATAATAACAATGCTAACATGCTAATGTGCAGCAGGTGACATCTGCCTGGCTCTGTATCTTAGTGTGTTAGTGTGCTAATATAAGTTTATTAGAAATTTAAGACTGTAATGTCTACAAAAAACTAGAAATGTGTAATATAATCTGTTTGGATGTTTACTCACATAATAATATTAAATGCTCCCGACAATGAAAAAAGAGAGAAATGCGTAGTTTTATGAAGGTAAGGGTGTGATTCATTTGGTCGTATGTCAACATCGTCATTAACGATGCAAACATCATGCAAACAATGGGGATGTCAGAGCTGAGTAAGCTGCAGCATCGAAGGAAGGAGCGTTTGTTTCTATATTTAAGTCTTTATTTTAATTAGTAATTTCTGTAGAAGTTGCTCAGCTTCACAAAGTTAAAAAGTTTAACTTTCAAGTATTAAATTACCATGTCCTTTCACATCCACATTGTGGGGCTAACATCTGTGTTAGCCCTAAGCTAACATAGATCAGGATAAAAGTATTTCATATCGCGCCTCATAAAGTCTTTTCAGCTGTTATCAGACACAACTGAAACACTTTTAATGGTAAAACGTCAACTCGGGTGCCTTAATGCTAAAAAATAAATTTCCACCATTATAAAGTAATAGTTAAGTAAAATTAGCTTGGTGTGCTACTGTGAGGCTTCAGACACACCAGATAAAGTATCATGCAGTGAGGAAGGAGTTGGTGAAAACGACAAATTTAACTATAATACACGACCTTCTGTCTTTAGAGAGTCGCAAAAGACAGATTTTTATCAGCCATTATGGCTCTTTAGAAGATGACAACTCTGGCGCTAACTTACGATGCTAGCTAGCCTCAGCTAGTGGTTAGCACTATCATAAATGGATATTAGCGCGCAATCTAATGACTGTCAGTGTTGCATTTTCCGTCACATTGTGTCCCAAACTGTCTTGTATAATGTAATAATCTTTGCTAATTGAAGAGTGTGTGTCTGTGTTTGAATAACTTACCGGCATCTCCGGATCACAGCCTTCCTTCTTCGCAAGCATCTGTCATGGCAGGTTTGATCCGTTAGCTTCCATGGTTGTCTTTTCCAGTTAGCCGCTATCATTTAATTTTTTAAAAGCCTGAATATTTGTGGTTGTGTTGGTTTGTTGCGCCGAACTCGGTTTAAAAGTTTCTGTTCTCTTCAAAGCTTCTTGTCTGACCAGCATCCCCTTCAGCTCAACCAGGAAGTACTTCTTTCTTCCTCTGCCTCCTTTAGCTGGCTGCTTAATGAGTTATCCATGGCACAACAGCGCCCCCTGGTGTACTGTCATTAGGTCCCTGCTTTTTATTACCCTTACATTATCAATTTCTACAAAAGTAATCTTTAAGAATAGCATGTTTGACAAGAAGTAGGCCTACATCTGAAGCCGAGGGAAATTAAATTATATTTTTGTAGGTATTTAGCACATAAAACGAGGAATTAGAGAAACTAAAAAGTCTTATCCAAAGATGGCCCTAACAAAAAAGTATGTGCATTCACCCCAGAAACATTAGCAGGATTCCTCGTCTTGGAACTTTGAATATACGAGGTTATACAGAAATATTAATGACTGTTGAGATATTTCAGTCTCAACCAAAGTGGTGGACTGATGGACCATTTTTGCCTTGAACCGTGCCAGCAGCGTGGCTAACAAAACACAAAGAACTACAAAACAGTTAAATTTATCTTAATAAATCAAATTATAGAATCACTGAGAGGCAAATTTTTGCAGTCAGATTTTCTTTAATAACTGTAACAGCAAAGTCAATGCAACCAAAAGTAAATTAAAGGGAATAGTACTGTATATGGACAGAGGCTGTCCAAAAAAAGTGCCTTCTGGTGCAAGAAAAGCAGACTAAAATGGCAGAGTAAAAATATGACAGGTAAATACTGAAATGGAAAATTAAAACTCTTGAAATGCAAAAAAAAAAAAAAAAAAAACCAAACAGGAAAAAACCCAAACAACTCAAAGTGAAAAACAACAGTGGAAAGGTCAGTAAGCCAACGAAAATATCAGACTGGATTAATTAACGTGTGAATTAATATTGAATAAAAATAAGCTAATATGACATGTGCAAGCTGTGTTAATGATACAGATTTCATTTCTTTTCTTCACCAGCTTGTGTTCGACATACAAACAGGAATGTGTTAACAATACAGAATTCAAATGGTGCATACACACAAACCGTCTCATATGAAAACTCTGTGTACCATTGGACATATTCGACTATTTACATCTCTCATTGCCTGTGCAAGCAAAGGTACTCAAAACTAATCCATCCATAAGATTTTTTTTATTCTTTTACAAAAATAGTTCTTTTTCTATAATGGATCTGACTTTTGAAATATCGAAAAAACCAATCTAAATGCAAATGCATATAAACCTCAAGATGAAAACTGTGACATCTTGACTCAACTGTGGAGTGGATTTTGGCACTTCTTCATACAAACGGGATAAAAGTTTGCCAACAAAGAGCATCTTCTTGGCATCAGCAGCGGCTGTCCAGCGGGTCCAAAGAGAAGACGGTCCCCTCTAAGGTTAGTCCCATTTTGAACCCCTCCTGTAAGAAAAGCCAGAAACCAGCCATGACTTTCAGTGACAACACACTCCGACACATTACACGTCCCAATGTTAATGGATAAAACACCACATGAGGGATTTTATGTTTTTATGTTTAAACCAACAGCAAAAAACTCTATAAACCTCTGAAGGTAAAAGAGAATAAAATGCTAAACAATCAGAAATGAAATCACTGTTGCTCCAGCATGCTTGGTCATGTGTGAGATCAGAAACACAGGCAGAAACAAGGCATGCAAACCAAGCAGTGGAGAAGCACTGCAGTTCATTTGTATCAAATTTATTTGAAAATTGCAAATATCTGTTAAAAAAAGGGCCATATTGTGTTTGTAATGTGCTCTTTTAAAAAGACACACGAGTTTTTATCAAATCAGTTGATAATACTAGCACATATCTTAGCAATTAATGCCAATATATATGAAGTGTTTGCTTATATTAATTAAAAGGTCACAGTCTGCGACCAGAACAGCTAATTAATTACAGAGCAAGAGAGCTGCTGCTCAAAGACACGGAGGCCTGAACACTACAAACTGTGCTTCTCCACAGAGAACACGAACATCTGATGAAGGATGGGAGAAATAATCAGACACCACACTGGATTTAAGCATGCGACGAACTCCAAGCATGCAGCTGCAGCTGCAGTCGCAGCACAGACACAGACGCAAACACTGAAAGAGTACAAACCATCTCTGACGCTACACGTGGAAGGAGCAAGAGAGAAAGTCAGATGTTAATAATTAAGTGGAAGGAAGGAAACTGGAGGAGAAATTCAAGCACATTCAAAAAACAAACATGTCAGTGCAACAACGCCTCCTACTGGAAAGTCTCTGCTAAAACTTGCCGTTAATTTGCAAAGAGGACCACATGAGTTGCAGGTAATTTTTTAGTTAAAGAAGTGATTTTTTAAAATTATACTGTAATTTAAAAACTGCTTTACACAGAGTCACAAATATTGACTTAATGTTCACATAATGACATGAACCATTTGGTAACAGCAGTCTAACTGCATGCTGACTCAAGCTTCAGCTGTGGTTTTGAAAGTTTTTCCCCCACAGCTTCAGACTGTAACATCTGAATGATGACAAATTATTAAAGCACTTCAACGATGACGTTATTCTTTTACTTATTCTCACTTCATTGAAATGAATAAAGGAACAAGCGAACAAAACTGTGTGATACAAAAAAGCCTTTTTATGAAACCTTTTCTAAACTGTGTGTTAATGTCCCTTATAAATCTAATTAAACAGTGATTCATATTCACCTCTGAGTCAGCAGAGGTTTTCATTAAAACCTTTATTTTCAGTAAGAATATTAGCAAAAATGAAACAGTGTTATCCCTCACATCTGTTTGTTTTGCTGCTCTGTGCACAACAGCAACACAAACTTGATCCATTTTAGCATTAATCATTTTAATAAATGGGAGCTTAAAGGCCAATTAAGACCACACAGCACCGCATTAATTCAGAAGAAGCCCACCTCTGAGGCAGCGCCCAGGATGTACAAAGCCTTTTTGTTCTTGTAAACAACTGAACATTTGCATCTTCAAAGTGTTGAAACTGATACAAGGACAGACAGGAAGGCCGGGTTTCACACGACGTGAAGGGAAACACACTCAGACTGCAGCTCACCTGCATCTCATCCAGCTTTGACTGAATATCTGGAGGGAAGTCTGCAGCCCCGCAGGTGAACGGATCAAATGGCTCAGCACCAAACAGGTCTTTCCCTGCAAACACAGCGAGCAGACAAACATCACACTGACTGACAAGGGGAGAATAGCTTCTGCTGGCAGTGAGGCAACACTTCTGTGTACGACGCTATAAATATTTGAACAAAGGGTGTTTTTAACGGCTGCAATCCTTCACTTCTGCAGGATAAATCTATCAGAGGCTGCAGAGCTAATTAAAACCTGTAAATCTACTGATCAGAAGGAGATAAAGTAAGTACTCACTTATATCAGGTGGTAATGTGGTTGGCGGTGGGGGTGGGCAGCCGTTGCTGGCCGGCGTGGGAACCAGCGGTGTCACGGGGGAGAAGGGAACCATGTCGAAAATGTCAGTAGACTGCGGTTTCATGGAGATGCTTCCTGCCTGTATTTTAAATTGTCAAAATCATAAGTTTAGCTCAGACTTGCGTGAGCTCGCACATGGACGGAAACAACACAGCTTCTTTTTTTTTTAATACAAAGGAAAGAAGCAGAAAAGCAGAAGGCAGAGAAAAAGCAGGAGATACTGAGGCCTCAGGGGCAGCAACAGAGCACACAGCAGAAAGACAGCAGAAGAAGAAGAAGAAGAAGAGAGTGTTTACGCGAGGCCGCGGGATGCTGCATCCCTCGGTGGGTTTAGGAGGAAGGAGAGCAGGTTTGGAAGGTGGAGGGGTTAGTAACCCGGCAGACAGGTTGGACTCCGGCGAGCTCATGGGGGTGAGCGTGACGGAGGAGATTTCCAGACAGGAGAGCGACTTGATGCTGTGACACCAGAAGAGAGAGGAGGGCCTCTGCAGC
Source organism: Acanthurus leucopareius (assembly GCA_029814765.1). Lineage (NCBI taxonomy): Eukaryota > Metazoa > Chordata > Actinopteri > Acanthuriformes > Acanthuridae > Acanthurus > Acanthurus leucopareius. The sequence continues at coordinate 20,612,804 of JAQMCX010000011.1, read as the reverse complement.
ATGTACGCCTCGTTTGTTGCGTTTATGTGCAGCGGCTGTGCAGGAAAGATCGCAGATAGGAAACGAACAGAGAGGCACAACATTACTCAGTCCTGCAGAGAGGGAGAATTGTGGGTAATTGCATTTGCAGGAGGCTGCTGTGAGTTCTGGCATTTGGCTCAATTGGATGGGAAATGTATCACATTCCTCATCAGACCAATCAGGTGTGTAATTGCTTTGCCGAAAATGCAGCTTAGACCCCCACGACTGCCTCCAGATAGGTTCGGTCACTGCAGACTGGAGTTTGAGGGGATCGTTTAAATCCTAAATGATTTGAGAAAAACACTGCTTCATGGACTTTTAAAGTTGTCAGCAGAAATTCAGTTTAAAGGAGACTGTGTCACTTTTGAAACAAGAAGACAATTTTAGTCTTAGAAATAAAGAAAAATAATTCATAATCCAAAAAATGGACCCCTGTTTAATTCAATAAAGAATATTTTGGTCTCGAATTTTTGCCATTTTTTTAATAAATATTGATATGTAGAAGACTTTGGCGATATATTTCTATTTCAAACTGGAGCTACAGTTTACTGGGATGCTTGATATTGAAAATATTGCCAAAAAATATTATGTGTGTGTGTTTTTGTGTATGTATGTGTATGTGTGTGTGTGCGTGCGTGTGTGTGTGTGTGTGTGTATGTATGTGTATGTGTGTGTGTGTGTGCGTGTGTGTGTGTGCGTGTGTGTGTGTGCGTGTGTGTGTGTGAGTGTGTGTGTGTGTGTGTGTGTGCAGTTCGTCCTTACTGGTGGCACATGAGCAATCATCAGCTGCTCTTCAAGATCTTGAAGCTGCTGTTTCAGCTCAGAGTTTTCTGTTTCCAGTTCTTGAATCTGCAGAAAAACAAGAGTTCAGTGGTTTAAGAAGCTGCAGTAAATTAAATGAACCTGAATATGAAGTCAGATATTGAAACATTAACTGTCAACAACCAATTTATCTGCTTATTTTTAAGAGTCAAGTTGGGAAAGGCAACATTTTTTCATGAAAGTGTATATCTCTCCTGTCAAATATATCTTCAAAAATCCAAAAAACACAAGTTTGTTTTCAGCTTTTTTATTTCTTTTTGGGCTCTTTAATGGTATATTCATCATTATGTCACCAAATGCTCTCCATGAAATATAGTTTGACTTGGCTTTTTCAGAGCTTTTACTCATATAACAAGATCTTCATCACATTTCTTGTCCATGTTGGACGTTTTAAAAGTGTTATGGATGAAACAACAGAACAAATCAATGTGACCTTGTACCAAAAACAGGCTTTCAGTCTGACAGCTGCTGGTCGTTTGAACTGCAGAGGTTTATGAAATCTGCAAACTTGTAATTTCTGTTGTCATTTGTTAGAAAAGATATCGAGTTAAACATGGTGGTCCAAAATCTGATGTTGCTTCAGTCCCTTTTTTTATTTTCTCTGTTGCTTTTCTTGTGTCTTTGATCAGGAAATATCAACCCAGCAACGTCACTTCACCCAAAGTCAGACTAACTGCTGGTTTGGTGAAACTCAACCTGTTATTTTCTTCAGTCTCTGGTCTAACAGGTAAATAAGGTGAAACCTCACACAGTAAAAGTGATGTTTGAGATTAAACATTAAATTATTTCTCAGTTGTTCTTCGTCCTCTTCGCTTCACAGCATTAAACTGTATGCACATCTGAAAAAAGCCGGTTAAAAGTGAGTTTTATCAAAGTTGTGTTCCCGAGAGCAACCATGAACTTTTTCGTTTTAATGTGTAATTTCACCTTTGACCATTTTTTCATTAAATGCAAAGTTTACAGTACTGCTGATGTGGAAAGTAGGTTTTTTTTTTAAAAGCTTTTCCAAGCAGTTAAAACACCAAATTGATTCCTTCATCCATTGTTTCAGCAATTAATGTAAGTGAACCTTAAAATAAATGTCACACTGGTTTTCAGCCAACTGATGCTGTCAGTCATTTAATCAGGTTCCTGCTAATGTTTGATTAAATCACCATTCAGAGAAAACCACTGGGAAAACACCACGGTTTCCACAGGAGGCACATTCATCCGGTTCCAGTTTGAGACCGAGACAACAGAGCTTTACCGTCATTAATATTCATATCTGACAGCTTTCATCAACACAGACTAATTGTCCGCATTGAATCAGTTAAGGCAATCAATACAAACAAGCTCTGCATTAATTAATAGAGATATCAACGTGTCAGCATGTTGGAACAAGTTTTCAAAGTGAACGTGAGAGCAAACGAACAGAGTCCGCTCACTCTTTTCTGTAGACTTCCGATCTGTTTCCTGGTCTCCACGTCTTTGCCTCCAGACTCCAGAAACTTCTTGTAGGCCAGATCGAAGGCCTGACCGATAGTGAGAGTGATCTCCTCTGCCTGCAGGAGGAGGAGACGTGATCATGATGTTCACCTCAATGTCATTAAAGCCTGTTTTTACTGACTGTTAACAAGATTTTAAAAAATAACCCGTCAAAATGAGGAATTAAAACCCTAATGTGATGATTTTAGATTCTGAGTAAGTTTGTTTTGTATTTGTTTTGATAAAAAAAAGACACTTACACACTTTTCACTGTCAAACACATAGCAGAGGTGTTTGTTGGATTCGGAGTCTTTGCAGATGAAAGTGAATATCCTTTTATCCGTTTTGTCGTCTGCACAGAAGGATATCCGGTGTAACTGACAGTTGTGCTGCACGTCCTGGAAGAAACAAACACAAACACAAAAAAACATTGGTTATGTTCTGACTTTATTAACGCTGACAGGCAGACACGTCTGTCTCCACACGCTGCTTGTTCTTTAACTCCAGCTGTCATGTTCGGTGTTGAAACAGCTGATGCCGACAGACGGCAAAATTCAAATATGTGGACTCACTTTTGTCTTGGGATCAAGTATCTTCACGCCATAAATGGAGATCTGCAGTTCCACTTTGGGGATCTTCTGTCCCTCTGACTTCTTGATGTGTCTCTGAAACTGTCGATGAAAGAACAAAAATCACACAGTGAAACTTTAAATTCAGCCTCGTGTTTCCAAAAATACCTTTAACACACCTTTAAAGATGTTAATTAAGGGTCAGTGAGCAGACATTTATCTCCATCTGCAGCTGTTCAGCCCATTAAACCATCTGTATCTGTAGCTGCACATGCATGTTTTTACAGGAAGTGGGTGTAGTGTAACCAGGAAGTGAGTGGGACCTACAGGAAGTAGTTTATTTTAAGACTGAAATGGAAAAAGGTTGATCAGATTTTGCTATATTTATGATTTATTAGAAAAATATTTACAGAGCAGCTTCTGAATTGAATTTTAAATCAAAATTTTTGATCAAGAGACTAAATAAACTATTTATAGAACAAGTTACTTAAATAAATAAACTATAGCGAATCAATAAAGGATAACAACATTTTAAGAGCTAAAAAAGTTAAATTCATGAATTAGAGTTTCAAAGTCAACACAACTTTCTTTATCCTTTTAATATTTAATTTTTGGAAATAAGCTTCATTTAAACACTCTGGTGCTTCTGTGTGTTTTTGAGGGACATTTGGCTCTTCAGCTCAGTGAGACTGAAAACAAAAAGTTTGTTGGCCGCAGAAACAAAACAATGAGCCAGAAGAGGTTTGCTGAGTGGATCTGAGTCGGGTTGTAAATCTCCGAGGGTCACTCTTATGAAAGTAAATGCTAACACTGAAAATATTCATTACAGTTGCTTTAAAAATCTTAATTAAATTACGCACAACTTAACCGTTGATTCTCTACAATAAAATGTTATAAAGCACTGAAAGACACAAATATAATTAGAAAATGAGGAGGGAAAAAAGCAGCGTACTAAAGGGCAGAGTGATTTTTTTTCATCTGAAGAAAATGTCATTATTAAGGTTAAGTGTTGTACAGCAGTTTAACGAGGAAATTAAACAAATCTGTGATTCATCCAACGGCTGGCTCTTTCGAGAGCTGCCAAAAAGCAATTTAAATCTTTCACAGTGATTTTTGCCAACTGACATAAACGCTAACGGGACTTGGCAGACGGTTAAACGTCTGTTTCAAAGAGGAGTGAAAACTGTCAGTGAAGGAGACACTTTCATTACATGTAAAGACACTTTCAGGAAGCAGATGAAACCCTCTAATCATATATATATTTCCACTATATGTAGCAGTGAATGTTGGGAGATTGAATCTGCAGCTCGGCTCACATTTGCCTGATTGCACTTTCGACATGAGACCATCATACTTTGGTATTTGAACAGTTTTTTTTTTTTTTTAAATTATTCCACTTTAAGGCTTAAAGAATAAATGATATATTCAGTAATCCCACAAGTTGAACTTCTATAATTTAAAAGCATTTACTCTGCAGCAGCCTGCAGAGAAGGATCATGAACAGCCCGGGAGAGACAACAGTGAGTGTGAGTTACGGGCAGATCCATCTTCCCTGAGAAAAACACACAGGGGTTTTTTATTCCATCTGATTTATTTGACCTAAACCAGCTCACGCCTTCCAGGGCCGTTCTCCCCCCCAAGTTCGATTCATTTTTTTTTTTTTTTTTGCCCTGCCAACAGTATCTTTCCCTCACATGACCTTTGGAAAGATAAGCCTGCACTCGCAGCGTATCTGGGAGAGTAACCATGGAGCCTCGGTCTCCAAACAGGCTTTCTAGATCAAATGTAATGTAACAATAGAGGTTTGGGGTTTTTTTTTTTTTGGGAAAACAGCCCTCCTCCCCCCCCTACAAGTGGCCTCACAGACTCAACTCTTGGCAGGAGAAGACAGCGGAGAGGCCAGCAGGCAGCGAGCGAAGCCACATTACCGAGGAGCTGTGAGAGCGGAGAGCCTCTCTGGGTTGAGTTCCCATGTATGAAGGTTAACTCTGCTGGTTAAGCTTAACTTCGTGCATGTTGAGGAGGTTTAATGAAAATGTGCCTGAATACATCAGAGAGCCTGAGGGCTGAATAACAAGTCAGACTGTTTGTCGCTGCTTTTAAAAAAGACCCACTAAGCAAATTTTGGTAAGTTAGACTTAGTTAAGGAAAGAGTTTAGAAAAAGACCAAAACCTTCTGTCTTTGCAAAGCTGTACCTTTAAACCCTTAAATGCATATCTGAGATCACATGACACGATGTCAAATTAATATCTAATATTAAATCAAGCACTCAGCTCCTTTATTGTCACAAATATATTCGTTTAAAAGAGCTCCTCTAATTAAAAAATCCTGTTTTAAACCTTGTAAATCTGTTCCTGTAGTTTTTTAATGCGCTATAAAACTTATCATGAGTGAAACAGTAACTGGAGTGTGTCAATAACATTCAGAAAGTCAGGCTTCAATATGTCACATGCTCAAGGAAGCAAGTCTGATAACTGCTGGAAGGCAAAAAGAATAAAGTACTTCAGGTCTAAGCAAAGATTAAAACTCTTGGGTCGTTCTTGCAAACAGAAACCTACTGACACGACTTCCAGTCACACAGAAACATCTGCTCTGATCTGAAGTCGTGTCTCTGGTCTCCTCACAGTGGAGTTATCAGGTTTACGAGAGACGAATCTGTGGCCCAAAAACCAAAACAAAGAGCTGAAAGACAGTAAAATCCTCTGCAGAGCTGGTTATGATCCTCTGTGTGTTGCTTCATACTAACATCACCTTTCACTTTACACACAGTCACTCTGAAGCAGAGTTCATGTATAACTGGGGCAGCTTTAATCAATGTATTAATTAACTAATCATTTCTCTGTTTACATGAGCAGTAATAACACTGACAGCATAACTATACTTTTAGAGGTATTAAAGGTTTCATGTAGGTTATTTCAAGAAATCTTACCCTCATTAATATGCAAATTTAGGCTGCAGCATTTATTCAGGTCCTGTAGTAAAAACGAGGAAACAGTGGTGGAGATTATTGAGTGTCAGGAGTTTTTATGGTGCTGGTGCTATGGAGCTCCATCAGGGTTTATTAAAGCAGCTGTGCTTCAATAAAGCCACTTACTGTTGGTATTTGGGGATGGATGGAGGACTTCAGATTGGGAAAAGAAAACAACAGCTTTCATTGCAGATAAATATCCGTTTTATTGAATTCTGCATCCACCCGGGGAAGGTCGACGGAGCAGACTGCTGTGCTTATCCAGCAGTTATAGGCATCACACACACACACACACACACACACACACAGAGGGAGCTAAAAAACTCCAAAGGCACCTTGCTGATAACTGATGAGGGATCGGAGCGTTTGTCACTCACTCCCACCTCCCCTGCCCTCAGTCTCCGATCCAACGCGGTCACTCGAGAACACTGAGAGCTAAAAAAACTCACTCTGAGGACCAGCTTTACCTTTAGCTTTCTGACTGCATCCTTCACAACTTCAGTGCCTTTTGGGGCTTCGACCTCTGTGTTTCCAAGGAACTGGAAAGAGAACAAAAAGGGCAAACGTCTGTGAGATGACAGTGATACAACAGAAGTGTTTGGTGCTTTAAACAGAACAGAAAGGTCGCAGAGGGAACTTAAAAACCAGACCTGCGGGAGAAAACAGAGGAAATACTTTGGTCATAAACTGAAAAAAATATCCTCAAAATGAATCTTCTCATTCCATCTTCATAAAGAAAGAACATCTTTATATTTGCATAACAATCACTGGTGACATTTGAGTCAATATCATCTGATATTTCTTGATATAACTTCAAAGTGAAGATAATATTTTTATTAAATTCTTGCTCACATCCTTCACAGACCTGAATGTACAACCTCATATTTCACCTGCTACAGTTTCAATGCTTTCGCTTCATACATGTGAGAAATGCATGTATAGAAACACACACACACACACACACACTTGGTGCAGCACTTCTCTTGTTCTCCAACAGATGGAGCCATTAACCTTTTGTGCCTGAGTGTTGTGTGTGTGTTTTTTCCATCTGGCAGCAGCGGCAGTAATTGCTCCAGTCACACACACACACACACACACACACACACACACACACACACACACACACACACACACACACACACACACGCACCGCCTCAGTGCCTCCTGAGCTTAATGTGTGTAGCCTGTTCCAATATCAGACTTCATAAACAGCGGTGTCAGCTCCTTAAAGGCTGGGAAAAACAAACTAACAACGTCTCCCACTGGAACGCAGCGAACGGCTCCGACAGACGCCGATTGTCTCCACGACACAACAAAACCTGTGTGAGGTTTCCTGCGACTCTGCTCGGCTAATGTCTTCTGTCCTCGTTTGTACTTCATCTGGAATGATGCTATGTTCTCCATGGAGATGTTGCTTTTACTGTGCCACTTTTTCCAGCTGATAATAAAAAAATACTTTAAGGTTCTTGACAAATATAAAAAGAGCTCCAAAATAGTTAGTTTCCAAAACATACAGCCAATTAAATACGCAATATTTTTAATACATATAAAAACTAAATGACACTTCTTGATAAAAAGCCCCAAAAACAGATGGAGGCTTCATATGAAAGTGTCAGCACTCTGCGCCGGTGTGACAAATGTACTCCACACACTTAAGGACACGTCTGAGAGCGCCGCTGACAGGTGCCCAGAAATAGAATGGAGAAGCTCTTGTTCCTGACCAGCGCACCAGTGCATTCTGGGCCACGACTGGGGAGGTTTCACAAGGTGGACCGAGCTCGGAGGCTCATCAATCAACTGGTGCATGCAGCTGAAAAACGAAGCACCCCTGCCCCTCGTTCCCCACGGTGAAGCTGCACATCTCAGCCTTAAAGGGACTGTGCACCGTAAATGCAAACACAGTAAAACATGCACAGAAAACACAGTTATTTCAACGCGTAGCTGCTCTGAAAACACCTCCACCCTCCCGTCTGAAGGCTCTCTCATGTCTAAAACAGGCAGAATCTGCGTCATGTTTAAGTGACTTCTGGATTTGATATAATTGGTGATGTTAGACACACTGATCACAGCAGCTTTTCTATTTTTTTTCCCAGTATTCCAGAGGTCAGTGACACCTGTGGAGCACAAAAAGCCTGCAGAAACTCATTAACGCTGCAGCTCCCCCCCAAAAAAAGCACCAATAACATCTTTGTGTAACAGCCGAACAAATGAGGAGACGAGGAGTGAACACGGTTTCTGCAGTCGACTCACAGCAGCATCGAGTTAATGACATTCAAAACAGGAAAATGAGACAGCGACCATTAGACATGAGTGAGACCGCAGGAAGTCATTTATAAATGTAATGATACACTGATACATTAGCAGCAATTTAGGTTTTACTTACAGCAACAACTAATGATCGTTTCCTCCGTTAAACGTTCTGTCGATAAAACGTCCCCAAAGCCGAGTGAAATCTGTGTAAACAGCTTGTTTTCTTTTATTACCGACAGTCCAAGATATCTAATTTATTATTATGACAATAAAAAGCTGAAAATCCTCACATTTAAGGAGCTTGGAAAGATTTAATGAGCAATGAGGTTAAAAAAAAATCCTCATTTATAACAACTCGCTTTTTTATCTGATGCTTTATATTTTATTTTTTCTATTAAACTAAATCTATACAAATTTAATGGAGACGGAGCCTTTTCATAACACTTTTTATGGCCTTAAAAGCTAAAACATTAAAAAAACCAAGTGTCTAGCTTTAATTTCACTAAAGCCAGAAGCAAATGCACAGTTTTTAAATAGTTTGCAACTATTCAAAGTTAACAGACGAGTGAAATAATCAAATAAAAGTGTTTGAACTTGAAAAATCCAACAATTTTTAGAAAAACACAAAGAACGTGACCATTAAAAGCCCTGCTGTCCGCTGTGAGACTGTCTTTCATGTCATGTAAGTTTGAGGAAACACTGCAGGAAGTTCAGTCCTGCCGTCAAACAAAAATGATTCAAAACATCCAAAGATTTTTAGGATCTTGTTAAATCAATGCAACACAAAATAAAAAGTCGGAGAAAAAGTCAGATCCTTCTCTGCTCTAACAAGCGAGAAGATGGAGCAGGAAATTGCCAGCTGAGCTTGTTTTGGGGAGAAAAAGGCCAAGAACAGTCTCAGCACTTTGGCTGCCTCATTCCCTCCAATTTGGTCGGTGATGAGTGTTGAGCTCCGATCTCAGCAAACTGAGCCAGACAGGCAGCTCATCAAGTGAAAGCTGACAATACACTTTGATTTTACAGACAAGTCCTCCTCATTTTCCCCCTCCTGCTTCACTGCCTCGTACAGTGAGGGAGCTTCAGCAGTTTGGTGGTTTTTTCGGGGGGTTCCACCTCAGTTCCATCATAATAACATCCATGAAGCTCAGGATGCAGGCTGACAGTTTGTGCACCTCACAGGAGAGAAAACTCTTTGTAGAAATGAGGCAGAAAACAAGTCTGACAGAGAAAAAGCTCCCCAAGTGAGACGTGTTTGTCAGGAAAGTGTTTCCTCACTCGCCGTGACTCCAGTCACAACCGTGTGCATCATCCTTTCATTTCACATCAGGATCAGGAGTTTGGGCTGGTTTTTTCACAGAAGCATGAGTCACTTTACGGAAACATTCACACATTTTTTCAATGAATAAACCAATCAGGAGGGTTAAAATACAGAGAAACTTTTAAATTAAAGTTTGAGGAGAATGATTTTCCAACATGTCAGCACTGAGAGAAAACAGCTGCTTGGAAAAATAAATACTTCATTACACATGATGCAATTAAACAGGTCATACTCTTGTTATTTTGAACGTTCTGCCCAAAGTTTAATGATGCAGAGCTGGTTAAGATAAAAAAAAGTTTAAATTGGTCATGACGCAACAAATATTTAAGTTTTTTTTTAAATTATTTTGAAAAATCTGCTGTGAATTACTCTTTAAGTTGTGGTAGCGTCCAAATAAAATCGCTGTTATTTGCACTATGAGTCATTTCTGCCAGTTGAGGCCTCTGTTAGGACAATGACAAACAAAAAAAAAGATGCACTTTTGTAAAATTTGCAAACAGTGCGGGATCATGGGACTTTACCTGATGACTCAGGGCGAAATAGTTTACAAAAGAGGAAATGTGATATAAATTGATTCAAGTTGCGTCATGATGACTGACTGACTTCCTCACTTTCTGATGCATCATCTGGTGTCGAGATTGACACATGAACACGTGAAATGTTGCTTAACTTTAAACAACTTTAAACGGTTTCTCCAATACTGAACATTGCTGAAAACATCTGGAATAATTTAAGGACACAACAAAAATATTACATAGATCTATGCATTTTTTTAGACTTTTAAATGCAGAAATTTTACATATTTTTCCTTCAATTCCCTATATTGTTGTTATAAGATACCTTACTTGAATATCAAATGGATAACGTAAAGGATGTTGGGATGCTGTTGGCTCCATCGGGCGTCGATGGACCAAAACGAAACAATAAAAACAACACAGAACAACAAAATGTGCTGAGCTGCTGTGAGCTGCTGCTCTTCCTGAAAGGCCTGGACGTCTCTGGAGAAAAGCATCATGATCAGGAAGGCTGAAGCCACAAAAGGAGGGATTTTTGTTTTGTTCCTGTATTTAAATGTGGACACGATAAAAAGCCTCCCACTCCATTGTTTAACAGCAACATGTCTCTGTGGTTTTTTTGTGTTTTATTTGATTTTTTTTTTTTTTCCTAAGTCACAAAGCTCCCACAGTGCAGCAGTGTGATGGTGGCACGTACCTTTGCATTGTAGGGTATGTAATGCTTGGCCAGAGCCTCGGGGGTGTGCATCCATGTTTTATCTGAAATGATACAAACAGCCTCGTCAATGAAGGAGTCGGATTTCATGGTCTTTGTCTTATAAGGTGTCAACTACAAAGAACATAGTGAAATCTCACAGAAGTAAACAGGCAAAGTGAGAATATTATACAACATATCATCACTTCCACCATCACCATCACAGGAGAAAGAACTTATTGAATGAAAAAAATGTATTTGGTTCAAGAAAAATAAGAAAAACAACTGGGAGTAATGAAAAAGATTGTTTAACTTTAACTTTAACACACTCTTGTCATCACTTTCATGCTAATTCACTGAAAGTTGGTGGCAGTGACACAAAATAAGGCACAGAAATCACCTGAAAAAGCCTGTGGTAAAGAAGACTGTAAGCTAATAAACACAAACATCAAAATTTAATGCAAAATATCTATTTTACAAGTTTTTGTGTGGGATGTGACTTGTTTATTGAACAGGTTTTGGTTGAGATTCACTGAATGTAAACTTTTGTTTACAAAAAAAACTCCACAAGGCAACTTTTCAGGTTGAGATGAATTCTCAAACTCTCTTAAGTTTGCACTTGTAACCAAGGCTGGAGAAATAAGAAGGAAGAGACTCCAGGGGGAATAAACAAAAGGCTGGACTGGAGTTTCCAAACAAGCTTTGAGATCAGCGAGGACACAAACATACAGAGAGGTTGGTTGTGTGAGCGCCCCATCCTGTTTATGTGGAGTACAAGACGACAGATTGAATGAAAATCTCTGGCTCTTCAGCCTTGGTGCCTTTTCAAGCTAACAAAACTTTTATGGGAGTTGTTATCCAGAGGAAAGATACTTTTCCTTGTCACAAAAACCTACAGAAACACTCATACGCACCTGATCACAGCGTATGTTGCCAGGTAATTACAGCTGTACAGTTTGTGCATCAGCTTTTCATTGACATTAAACCTTTAGCACACAGAATCCTGCAGATAAATGAATGTGAACGGAGGCTAAAACAAAGAATTCAAACAAACCTTAAACCTTCCTCTAATACTGATCCTTGACTTAATGAGTTTCAGGTACGACAGCAGTCAAAACGCCTCATCGTGCTCCAGTTAAACACCGTCAGCTCCTCCTGAAGCACAAAGTTGCCAGCGTGCAAACTGTTGCACCGACGAAACAAACAGCAGTCGGTCGTTTCAGTTCAAACAGATACACACTGATTCAGCGAATAGCAGGTGCAAACAGGAAGAGATTCGGAGCCTTTTTGAAGCTGCTGTGTTTGTGTGTTAGCTCGATTTTGTACACGTGTTACGGCTCAAAGGTGCAGCTGTCGGATCAAATTATTCTTTCTTGCAGAGAATTGAAGCAGTCAGCTAATTTTGTGTGATGCTGGCTTTATTATTTTAAGCAGAGCTTCTCGTCTGTCAAACAGGGGTTTCGTAGTTTTCGTAGACTCACTGATGTGACTGGAAGACATACGGGTGAGTCTCATGAGCTGATTTGGATTAAGTTCCTATTAACGTACATAAATAAAATGTAATAAACAGATGGAATCTTGTATTTTTAAAACTATTTTACAGTTAAAGTTTAAGGGATTAGACAAAGAGTTTTCTTTAGTCTGAATTTTGATACAATGACTTATAAAACTGTATGTACGGTTTATTTTTTGCTTAGAAATCATCATTAAGACGCATTGAGTCCATGATCATTAAACCATGACAAAGTGAGCAGCTGATCAGAGATCATTACGGGTCATTGATGGTTTTTTATCATTTCTTAATCAGCCGCTGATTAAGGAATCTTTCTTTCTTCATTTCCCGTTCATAAAGGGCTTATCGGCCTGTTAATGAATCCGGTGACAAAAGATGCATGACAGTGACCTTGGGGCGCTCGACTTCTGTAGGTTGATTGTGTTAATCAGGGCTTTGCAAGGTGCAAATGATGTGAATTAACTTTAGCATGTCCTCTGCACAAAAATGCTAATGACTTTGTTTTCACTGGTGTTGCTTGTCTGAGTGGCTTGATAAATTCAAAGTCTATTCTAATTAGTGTTAATTTGGGGCTCTCCATTGGCTTAATTGTGATTGCTTATGTTTGCTAATCTCCCGTATTATTTACACGGAAACTAATAGGCAAATTCTCGACTTGCAGAGGAAAGTCATGTTTCTTCTTCGGGATATTTGTTACGATACAAGTAAACAACCGCTGACCCACAAAAAACGATAATTATGTTTCACTTCTGAGACACCGCACGGCAAACCAGGAGACTTTTCCTAAAATGAACTCCCTTTAAGTCAACTTTACAGCTGTGCAATGAGATTATCCCGTTCCTCCACCGTGCAACAGTCTCCTCCCAAGTGCAATCACTTTCCTCATTGGACTGCTGAATGAACGTTGATGGGGGGACGACGCATCTCCTCTCTTTTTCAGCTAAGGAGGCTGAGGAATGGCGTGGCAGGAGGGCTGACATTTTTTAAGGTGTCAGCACACACTGTTCTGATTAAAGGAGGGAAGGTGAGTATGTGTGTGTGTTTGTGTGTGTGTTTGTGTGTGTGTTTGTGTGTGTGTGTCAGGGCGGGCATGCTTCTTTTCTCACTCTTTTTTAACTGCATAAAATGGCAACTACATGAGCACACCACCAAAAGTGGCAAAAGTTACACCCGCTCTTCAAGTCGCCAAAAGGGAGGATTAACTGTTGGGGCGTAAGAATGAGTCGCGGCGCCTGAAGGTCACTCTGTGTGGTTGAGTTGTCAGGTGTTGGATGAAGATTCGGGAGATGACAGGCTGACAAAAGCCGATGCATCTCCGTCACACTGCAGCGTAGCGCCAGCGTGTCTCTGGAGACGGGCGGTGCATCGCCTCTCAGTGCTTTCTGGTCTCCTGCAGAGCCGGTTAGCACATGTGAGAGCACAAAGGTCACCGGTCCTTCATGCTTTTCACACTCCAGCAGCTACTTTGACAAGCTTTAGCTGCCTTTATATTTCCCCTGCCACATCATAAGTAATAAATTATGTTACCTTGACTGTTCTGTTATCGATCCTGATGTTAAACACGATGCTTTTGTTTTCTGAGACATCCACTTTGTTTAAAATCCAACCTGATCTGTTGGCAACTGTGCAAACTGCAGCTCCAAATCCTGCCCACAGACACCTGCTCTAATTAAACAGAGAAGACTGATATAAATAGTTAATCACTTGGAATTAAAGAAAACAAAAGAATGTAAAAAAAAAAAGTGAAGCTAACATTAAAGGCTAACTCCAATGCAATACAAATGAATGAGGCAGAGGAGGAGTGATGGCTCTTATCTGCCTCAGCTGCAGATCGCACAAAAGCTGTAACACATTAATGTATCACATCCTGTGTCGAGCAGCTCACATGAGCAGAAAATTAAAAAGTTTAATTAAGTTGTGACACTGGAAATGTTGCCTTTGCTACTTTTTCTTTTTAAATGAACAGTTAATGTGTTAGCTTATAGCCTTGTTTTGTTCGTTTGCCTGGTCAGACGTTTGTTTCAGTGCATATGAGGAAAAAAGACTGACACCTTGCACAGATTTCATCCTGCACAGTGTGGTAACTTCAGGGTTTATAATAATGGTCGGATCTTTTTAGACCTTTATCACAAAGTATCTCTTCATATCTACAAGCCAACAGCTGTGTTTTATCTCATCCTCCTTTATCTCATAGTCTACTGCGACACCAGGCAATGGGATGATAAAGGGTCTTCACAGCATTCAATGTCAATGAAATCTGCACCAAAAGAAAACAAGTGCTCCTGTTCCTCCTCCACTATGATGCACAAGCCTTCTGCACTAAAAGATACAACACGGTCAAGGAGAATATTTCACTGTAAAAAAGGAAAAAAAAACAAATATGCATGAAAGATCAGATGCAGCTTTAATTTAAAGAAGTTTTCGATGGTTCAGCTCTGCTCTCAGAGTAGCTGCATTAAGAAACTAATTGCCAACTGTGTGAAATTGTGTTCAGCATCCTCAAATTAACTTAAAACAGCCCTTTTTTGTCTGCAGTCTTAAGTGTTTTCCATTTATGTGGATGCTTTCTTTGTAGCACTTTGCAGTTTTTCACCTCAGCACTGGTGAAAATGAAGCAGGATGCAGACAATTATTATAAGCAGTGCAAGCAGTAATAAATATGTCATTCTTATTAATAATAACACTTTAAAAAAACAACCAATTCCTTATTAGAAACTGTAATTTTTTAACTCGTATCGTTAAATGTTGCCATCATCCCTCCTTTACATCCTTCCAGCTCAGCTCTTATCTCTCAGAGCTCGAGTGCTGAGCTGTAAGAGCACAATTTCTCTGTAGGGCCACAAGCAGTGGGCAGGCAATAGCCTAATTCACTGCAGCGCTCAATCAATGACACACAATGAATTTGCTGGGTATGCACAGTTCTCCATCATGCAAAAGACAACCTCGAATGGGCTCAGAGCAGAAAAAGGACCCAGACCACACTTCTGCAGAGGCCCAATAGGACAGTGTTATTTCGAGATAAAAAAAAAAAAAAAGCATTTTAATTTGTCAGAGCAGAAGAAAAGCCATCTGGTTCCATACATCAACTGCTGTCTGACATTAAGTTTGACACCAGAGTACGACGGGAAAAAAAAAACTGTAATGCAAAAATGTTGCAATGGCATAGAAATACTGACAGTTTTTTTTCCTTTGAGAGAGTCTTACATGAGGTTTTGTCTGCACCATATGCTGCAGTGCATCTGAGGGAAATGGAAACAAATATCACAAGCTTTTTACAATTTAATGCAACAACTCCATCTACATTTACAACCTGACAAATGAACCTCTGTGGTAATAGAAACTGAACAACGGTCCTGCTGTTTGCTGGGTTGCTATATCAGAGGATGTTATTCTGAGTTTGGAGCTCTTGTTAGCTCATGAAATGCCTTTTCTCTGTTGCTGAATAGCACTCGAAAAAGGTTCACTCAGTTTAATGTGAAAATCAAATGCATAAATTATTGCTCGTAGGAAGATATTCAGGTTCCACTCAGGGCTGATATGAATTACATCGAGCCAGAGAGGAAATGCTTTACAATCAGAGTTGTGGCTTTATAAACCGTCAGGGTCAGAAGAGACATTCAGGCGCTGACACATGAAGCTCAGGTCTCTCATTTTACATGAACGTGTCCTTTCAGTGCAAAGTTATCTGACTCTGATCATGTTACCAGCTGCTAAGGAGGACTTGTGTCATCGTTTCAAGCGACGTTTCCGAACAGATCGTCACTTAAACTGATATTCAGCCGCTAACAACGGCGAGGATATTAAAGAGCTCGTGTGTCCTCGGCATCTAATTTTCTGTGTGAGTGCTTTTTGTTGATTTGCTCATAATGATGGATGGAGGACAGCTAACCTTAATAATTTAAAATAATAGCTTAAAAAAATGACGCGAACATCAGAGCTGAGATGAATGAGCGTCCGTGAACTCAACAGAAATATTAACAATCGCTTTATGGTTTGATTTCAGCAGCTTTCATTTAGATGTGAAATTATCAGCATTGAGAATCTGCCCTTTATTTTGTTCAAGCAGCTGAAACACAATTAAGACAGATTCACCGTGACTGTGTGGATGATTATTATTAAGTAAACTTGTAAAATATGTGTCACTAAAACACCTAAGTAGCTCTGGTTTCCTGCTGCTGTGAGAAAATCTGGGGCAAACACGTCCACAGTGCTTATCTGCTGTTTAATCACAGCACATTGGTCTGTTACATGCAGGAGATTCGTCTGCACAAACATGATTAATCTTCAGCAAACATCTGTTGGCGCAGCAGAATTGTAATGTATTTATTAATGCGGTCAATCAGCTCAGATATGATGCAGAACATTACAATGACCTGCGATATTAACCCAGAGTCCTGCAGTTCAACACCAAACAAACACTGTGGATTCGATGTGTGTTTCCAGACATTGATAGAATTAATGAGTCAGTTATTTCATTTTTAATCCATTTATTTTCTAATTGCAGAAGGCTGCAGCTAAATTGCAAACTGTAACCTTACAAAGATGATATTCTGTATCTATTTTTTAAATGAAATTTGTCAAAATTAATTAATTTGGCTTATCACCTCTTCACCTGGATGTTTGATCATCACTGTGCAGAGTCACATGTGCAGAATTTGACACTTAAAAGCAGCTTTAATGTTCTTCTGCTGACATTTTATTGTGATTTTTGACATTAAAACTCATCAGGAAGCCAAAGGTTTGAAGCCAGTTATGTTTTGAAACCTTCAACACAAATACAGTGAGAATGGACGATTCAGTGAAGTCAGAGGCAGCATGTGGCTGTCTGTTTTTATGTCTATACGTTATATTTACATTTATATGTTCATAGATTGCTGGTGAACTGATGTTGAACTGTTGCAATAACTGAGACAGACACATGCAGACTGATGCACATTATACAGAACCTGCATTCAAAAGCTCAAGTCACCTCCCAGAAACTTTTTGGTGCAGATGAAAACTGACAGATTAAATTTGACAGATAGAATTGATGCTAGGCAAGTTAACTAATAAACTGATGTACAGCTTTTCACAAGTTCATCAACTCCCATGTCAGAGTGTCACTTAAAGGGGTCGGAGTAAGTTACAGTGCTGCTCTGTGGCTCAGCAGTCCAGCTATTCAGCGCCGGTCACGTCCAAAAGCACGAGGCAATAAACACGGGACATAAAAATGATCGAGCTCCCTGTTGGCATTACCTGCCAGGCGTGATCAAGCCCACAAAACACAGCCAGACTCAGAGATAAAGGCTTGGAGGTAAATCAGTGGAGTGGATGGTTGTGTGTGCCAGCCTTCACTCTCACAGCCAAAGGAAGCTGAGGCAGTCACACCAGGTATGAAAAAATTTATTAGGAAACACACCACACACGTCTGAGTGTGTTTCCACTGCTCTGATGGATTTATGTGGACAGACATCACCGATTAATAAGAAAAAAAACAAGCTGTAAGTGCTCTGTAGCACAGTTCAAATCTCCATCGTGTATAAATAATAAAATGAATGAACAAAAAAAAAAATAAAAGTTTAATAAAGATAATGAAAGGGAGCAATGTTAACAGCATCAACAACACAAGGCAATTATCTTCTTTTAGAAGCACTAAGAGTTCAGCAGCGACTGAATAATTTAGTCTGATGTGAAATCACTGGCATGCAGACCTCGAGCTCGGCCCGAGAGGGAGAGTATCAGCTGCACACCAAATGAGGCATTTTAGATGTTTCCAGCTGATATTTCCAACAAAGTCAAATTAAGTAAGAAAGTGAAAAAAGTCAGACTTTCAGAATAATCGTATCACCGCCTAATGAGACAAAAACTGTCCACCAGTCTGTTAAAATCTGTTCTCTAAGGCTGAAGTTTCACCCAGAGGAGCAATTTCCTTCTGATTCAAACGCCAATTCAAACCTCATATAAGGTGCTCAATGCATTTTTGTGGCAACTTATTTATTTTTGATGGACAAACTTCCCATGACATTTTTCTGTTCGTCAACATTTGCTTTATATTGCAACAGGAAACTTGGGAAACTTAAAACACACTGAGCACACACATGAATGATTCCAGACATTTTTGGATGTTATGGTTCACGCTCTCACATAAAAAAAAAAAAAACATTTCATTTTTCTTGGAGGGAAAAGCTTTGATTGTGCCATCTGTCAGAGACCTTTTGGCACCTTCTTGCCTTTGACTGACTGTAAGAAATGTAGCAGAAATTAAAGGGGAGCCTTAAGGTCGGGCGTCTGTTGGTCTTCAGACGCAGTGGTGCATGCTGGATTTCGGGAAACTGTTGTTCTTCTCACAGATAAAAGGCTTTATGGGACGGTCGACTGAATGCAACGTTTACAGCTTCTCAAAGTTGCAGAGAAAAGGACCGTGTGTGTGTGTGTGTGTGTTTTAGCCTGTCTGGAAGAACTACTGTTGTCGAGAGGAGGACTGTTTACGGTCTGTTTAACTGTCCTTTTTTGCAGGGACCCTCATTATCTGTCTGCTGCAGCTGAACTTTAGGCTCGAGCGTTGCTTCAGCTATACATTTACTCTCTCCAACATGTCCACACAGCTCAGGCGTGTGCAAACGTACAGCTGAAATCCACAGAAATGGAATCTGCTGGTCCATTACACTTAAGGGAAGCTTAATGTGAGGTGCCGCTCTCCCTGATTACCATCTAAAGCTCCTAAAATAGAAGACGTAATGGGAAATAGTGAATTATAAACCCCCCCTCCACCCCAAATATCATTAAAGCCCGACGCACCACCTGGGCCCCGGACACTTTCCCCAACGCTGTCCAAGGTTTTCTCCAGGTCTGCTGATTAACACCAGAGGGAGCGGGACAGATGGTAAACACATCAAGCTGTTTGGCACGCTGCAGTCCCAGATATCCCCTCCTCTGCACCGGAGCAAGGTCACCTCAAGACTCTGTGGTGCTGCACTCTCACTGTTAAACACTCGTATGCACACGTATGCATGTCTGGACGTATACGTTTCCATGACTATTGTCTGTTTCCTGTTTTGTATTCTGCTCGTATTCACGGTGCTGTTGTCCCTCACAGCTTTATGGAAATGATTACTTTTATGTTCGGGGGCTTCGCTTTATTGCAACCAGAGTCCGTCAAACGGCCTTTGAAGCTGCTGTGTGCAGGACTTTAATCTCCAAAAAATAAAAAAAATCATTTAATCAGCAAAATAATCAACATAAACATCACACAGTTTTGTTTTTTTTTTCATTTGGAGCTTTTAAGTGTAAAGACTTTATAGTCCTGCTGAACTGATGAATAATGTGAGGCTAAAATTAGGATGACCACTCCGATCTTCTCACTCAGACATGGTGGACTCACAGAACAGTTTTTCTACAAATTCATTCAGTAAATATTGAACAGCTGATGTGTTATTTATGGCAGCTCTTTAAACACTTGTATGGTGTTGATATCTCTGATGTTTGATTACAATAAGCTGTGTGATGCTTAAAAAAAGGTGATGTATCACCATGATTGACCGCTCAACTTAACCCACAACTGAGTCGGGTTGCTGTGTAGGCGGGACCTGAATAACTGCGGCTCCATCAGCTGGTCACCAGTGTGCAGAATCTGCCTCCAAACTGCATCATTGAGCTCCAAAAACACACTTCAAACACAACCAGCACCTTTTACTTGATTCCTCTTAAACCTCCAGAAAGTCCACGTCATTCAAACCCCACACTGAAGACTTTGAGTTACAGGAAAAGCAAAACTTAATGAGTTAAATTGGTGGAGTGACCCTTTAAAGTGTATGACATCCAATAACAGTTCAGGTCCAGAAAAGGGTCACCTATGTGATAAAACAGCACTTTTATGTTGCACATGAAAAGGTCACATGACACAGAGACACCTGAGAGAGATCTGAGTTCTTCCAAAGTAAAACTTTCTCTCTCTCAGATGTCTTTAAAAAAAAAGAGTCTGTGCAGCCTGCTGAAGCTAACGTCCATAAAACTAATGAGCATGTTTTTTTGATTCCTGCTCACCTTTTTTCCTGTTGAAGGCGCGGTTCATAGTGGAAAATACGTCTCCGAGTTCCCTCCTGAGAATCTGACAATATTCCACCTGGAAAAGCAGCAGGGAGAGGCGAGTTAAAAACGACTTTGACCTCAAGTCTTCTCTAAAAGTCAGAATGTCTAAAAAACAAACTATATGAAGTATTTCTCTGCAAAAAACAAAAACCCCCACCCGCTGTGAGCGAGGTAGCGTTTAGCTGTCAGAATATTGTTTGAATTAAAGTGCCAGTTCATTCGCTCTGCCTTTGTTTACCACTGAAAAACATCACACTCATCATATGTGGAGGCTTTAGTTCTCATCTTGTGGTCTTCAGAATAACAGACTTTCTGTCCTCTGCTGTTCTGCAGCGTCGAACATGCCTGAGAACTGCGGTTTTCTCTCAAAGGTGAGTCATAGTGGTACACAGGAAAACCGAAGCATTGTTTCCGAGCATTTACAACAAAACTTAGACATATTTTTCTGTCTCTAAACTAAATGTTCGGCTGTATACATACAACTGAAAAACAGAACAAAACAGAACCTGAAACTGAATCCAGTGAGGTTTTTGATTTCATAAGAGATGCTGAAGTTTTGTTTCTAAACATTGTTAGATTTCTGTCCTCAATGAAATTATCTCCCCACAAAACACAACACGAGTGTGCAGAATATTTTTATTCTGCTTGTGCTGATTTGGTCTGAACACAGCGAGAGATGAACGTGGTCAAACTCAGCAGCTCTTCTTCTTCTTCCTTTAGTTGTAGCAGCCCTGAAAGGTTGTGCTCCAACATGCATTCACGCTGTGCTACGTTTCAGAAAAAAAGGCAGCCATTTGTATGACGAACACAAAACGTCCAGCATCTCCAAAGTCTGACACTTTGCCTTGACTGCTTTCAGACCTTTGCATCAATTCCCCATGAGAGCTCAGCAATCTAGAGGACTGCAAGGACAAACTGTCCAGGAACTAGGTAGCTGTCAGGCTGCTCCACAATCAATATTCTTTACTCCTTCACTGTGGGAAAATATGCAAGGCTCGCCGCATAACAGCCATTTCAATCCAGGCCTTTGCAAACAAATTAACTTGTGCTCGGGCAATTTAGAAAACGCATTGAATTTTTCCATCTTTGGCATTTTCCATTTATCAAGGAAAGCATGAGCTATTATAAGTTTTTTTTTTTTTTTGTGAATGGAAAAATAAAATCCTGCTCGTGTTTTGGATCCAACTTACAACATGCTGCATGCATACGACAAAGTACTGCAGCTCTTTATGCAAACACTCCTGGAAAAAATCCATCGGGTGTTGGAGTGTTCGCATAAAAAGAGCTGTATGTATGTATGCATGAGTAAATATACTTGCTTTATCTGTTTATTTATCTACAGGGAAGCAGAAGTTGGTGTTTGGAGCTGCAGTCGACAAATGAAAATCCTTGTAAGCTGACACTGTTCCTGCTCATCAGCCAATCGATTATTCAATGCAAAAAAAAAAAAAAAAATCTGCAAGTTGTCAGATGAACTCATATTGCTCTGCTTCGGCTCTGATGAAAACCTTCCTTTCTCAAAAAACATCATTAAGGCTGTATTCACACATGCACGGCAGCCCTGAACTTCTCTTGACTCCACCTGAAGGATCTGAATGTGAGAATGTAAAACCTGTGAGTCACTTTGGCTTTAGATTAAACCGTCTTCACTCCTGGTACGATGTCAGCGTGATGTTTGATCAAGCCCTTGAGTGAATAGAGGAGGTCATCATCATCAAAAATTCACAGTGAGTGAGTGAGATTGTTACTGATGTTCATCTTAAAAAAAAAACAAAAAAGAAACCCTTAAGAATTTCCATTAGGTGAGAAAATCCCTGACACAGAAAAACATGCATGAAAGTGCAAGTCTGCAACAAACATCTGAGCCTCATCTGAAAATCTCCACATTCTCCAGAATTCATTAAGAAAAACAGGTGAAGAGTGAAGGCTGCTGTGCCACAGAGAGGCGGAGAGGCAAAGAGGAAGGCATGCAGAGAGTGGAGCTGCACCGGTGAGCGAGCACAGCTGAAGGAGAAAGAAGCACTTTCCTCATTAATAAAGTTAGACCAGTGATTGTCTGACTACAGAGAATTAGTTTGGACAAGAAAATATCGACGACCATCCGACAAATCAACTGACCCAAAGGGGGGCAGCCTGAGCAGAGAGGGAGAGAGATTCTGCATAAAGATATTTATCTAAATCATGAGTTAAGTGAATGTGGATTGGAGACACCCATGGGTCCAAAATCCTGGACCGGATCTGAAAGTGCAGACCCGAAGCCTATCAGATTGTATTCAAGCACACCTGAGCAGGATGAGACCTGACGGATCATTCGATTGGTGCTGAACAGACAGAAACAAAGCGAGCAAGGCAACACTTGCAGCATCTTGATGTGACACGAGTTCAAAAGTGTTGAAAGGACAGAAACACATGATGAAATCTACACATGTGATCACAGCTCAGATCTGCTAAAGTGTTTCACATACTGATGCACACCTGAGACCTGCAGCATCATAACAGGACTCAGTCAAACTCAGGTGCCAGGTGGACCTGTGAAGGACTCTGCCGTGGTTTTACCTTCATGCCCTCATGTGTGCCGTGGAGCATATTACCTCTGTGACTTCCACCGCACACATCAACACTCCATCTTCCAATGTTACTTTGGTCAAATTCAATCTAACAAATAAGACCATATTTAAGATGGATGGCCCTGTCGCCTTCCTCTCATGCTGTTAGCGCCTCTTACACTTTCAGACTATAAATTTTCTTTTACTTCCTGCCTCTTACCTTGTTTGATGCACAAATAACAATTATGAGCGCTGTATAAACGATGCCATTCAGAAAATAATGTTTTATGTAAAAGGCACCATCAACCGACCGTCACGAGGCCGAGAAATAAGATAAAACACACAAAGCGCGCAAAAACAAATCAATCAGTGTAACGTGGGAGGTTAATGGGTCATTAACTTTGGCTGAATAGCAGTGAGGTGCCGCTGCAGAATGATGGAGTCATGCTACTGAGTCAGATATCTTCATTGCTCCTGGGAGGAGCCGGTGACAAACAAACACATTACTTTAAAATATGACGGCGCTCCAATTATAATGGAATCTGCAGAGAACATGCTCTGCGGTGATGAGCAACTGTCTCTTTAAATGCAAAAAAACCCCCAAAAGCACTTAGCTGACTGCACATAATAAAGGCACATAATGACATGTGCTATATAACTGAAGGAGATGTAGCTTTCAGGGACAAATACAATGTATGTGGGCTCTCATAGTAAGGGGATATTTAACTACTGCAGAGGCCCTGGAAAAGGGCTGGAGAGATCTGCAATGGAACAAGCTTCAGGGTGGAGACTGGGACATTCCTCAGTCTGCCAAAGCAGAATATCTTTGCAGCTGAAAAAAAAAAGAAGACAAACTTGTGTTCCCTTCTTCACAGGTCTAACATGCTGATGCTGGAAACATCAGCATGGGCGGATGACCAAGGACACTGCCATTGTTTACTTTCTCTGAAGACAAGGAGAGTGGAGTCTGCACATCTCAGCACCGAGCAGCTCTGCAGCGTCTCCGCTGCCAAATCAGGATCTTAGCCGAGGCGGCCTGAGTGACCCCAACCCCTCCAGTTTAAGAGAACAAGCTTTTTTAGATTGAAGTGCAGTGTTTCCCTCATCCACAAAGGAAGACAGATAAGTCTTGTTCTTTTAAACAAAGAAGCACTGCATTAAATAAATAAAGCTCCTCTTTAATGGTTTATGTGGTTTAAGGCTTTAATTTATGAGAATCTGGGGGAAAGTGAGCTTCAGGGGTTTTTTTTCTTTTGTGGCAGGAATTATGGAGGTGATTTGGACAGCCTCACCTCGTTTCCATCAAGAACATTAAAAACTGTACATTTAAAGAAAAACAGCAGTCTAAAGGTGAGGCACACCTGAGAAATGAAGATGAAAAAGATTTATTTTTAAAATATTATAATAAATTCCCACTGGAGTTGTTTTAAAAAATGACAGTGAAGCAGGTTTGACAGCTGATGCTTTCAGAGTAAAACGGCTGACAGCGAAGGTTTGAAATCGATCAGGCTCTTTATATCTAATACAGAATCATTAACGATCCTGCTGCTGTGGATCAATATAGAAAAATATTCACCTCTCACTCAGAGCTTTAAATATTAAAAGCTGGTCAGTGGAAAAGTCTGGCAGCAGACAAAGACTGGCTGCCTCTTTGTCTGTTAGTGACATCCTGAGGTGTAACGCCATGACACCTGACTGTGATGTCACTCACTCTGATTGACAGCTGCAATGTTCGGCCCGCTTTAATAGCTTCCTGTCTGGTGATTCAACAGCTCCCCCCCTGGGAGAACTGTCGACCCAAAGACACACACACACACTCTCATGCACACACAGAAATACACACAGACTTAACACCGAGCTGCAAACTTCCTCAGTCTCCCCTTTCGATGTTTGCTGGCTGCAGACGGGTCGGTTTGCTCGATGCCTCGGCAGAAGAGTGTGAGACTACAGGAAAACATGCGAGAACACAAACAAATACAGCACAGGAGGAATGTGCTCGCAGGCCGTCCACAGTCTTTATCTGTCTCACACACACTGACCATCCGATTAACGCTCAGTCATTATGAATGACCCAAACATCACACGGCAAAATCAAACCCAAATGAGGCCACAAACTGGTTAAATTTAATGTTATTTAAAAGCCCAGAATGCAGTTAAAGTCTAATATGATCAACCGAGCCACTAAAACAAAACCTGAACATGAGACTGTGATAAAATCTACTCAAAATAACTGAGAAGGAACATATTAACAAGAGCCATTTAGGTAAATAACTCTAACATGTAGAGTAAGTGCAGCTTTAATTGTGTGTAGTGGAAAATATGTGCAAAAAAGTTCACTTACTCAGAAAATCATGGTCCAAACTGCTCAGCAACAACCATGTCCAGACTCTAACAGCTCACCTCCAGTGACTCAAACATTTGGAATTTAGCTTGAGAAAGACTCTTTCTGGAAATGAGCGCGACCTACTTTGACCCTTTGGAGTTTCTCTCCCCCTCGAGCCCAAACAATCTTCACATGAAGAAAACGAATCCAAATACGAGTTGAAAAGTTTCATAAAAGCTGCTGTTTAAAGAAAAAAAAAACCAAAAAAAGCCCTCTTTAAAAAAACAAAAAAAAGAAAGAAAGAAAGAAAGAAAGAAAGAAAGCCAAGTTGACGTCCCATTTATAAATGCCTCTCAGCTAGTCACTAATCTGACCCATATGCACTAAAAAAAGGCAGCAGGCTTTTAACATTGAATAGAAGCGGAGCAATGCACTGTGGTCCCAACATAATGCCTCAGAAAAGAAAATCAACAAAGATCCTTTGTTTTCTTCACTTTGCTCTCACCCCGGCTCTGGAATCTCGCTGGCTAAGCGCGGCACATAAGACATCGCAAGTACAATCTGTTTATGAATTTTAGTCCCAGAATTCCTCAGTTGAATCAAACCGTGGTGTCTTGGTGTCTAATCTAAAATCCAGCCTTTGCTCTCTCACAGCCTGGCACTTAAACTCCTGCGGATCAAACGCAGCACCCTGACATACTTTATCAAGGAAGAGCTCTGCTACTCTTTTAACACAGAGAGAGAGAGAGAGAGAGAGGAAGAGAAATAACAGATCCATGGAGGAAAAACATGAAAACAACAACAGAGCTGAGATAAAAGCTACTTACTTGCCTTCAGACTGGGGAGGAATAGTAAAGAGGAAGTTCCAGCGGACTTTAATAGTTTTCAGCTGTGGGCCAGATGGTGGTACGCTCAGGACTGCAGCGAGCAGTGAGATGATGGGGTTTGCAAAACTCAACAAGAAGCTTTTTGCCTCGACACACGATACTTGACATTCAAACCAAACTTCCTCCGCCCACAGTTTGTCCAAAAGAATCCTTTCTGGAGTTTTGCAAGAGCAGGAAAAGAGACCCCCTTTTTTTTTTTTTTTTTTTTTTTCAGTGGGAACTCTTTCACTGGGATGCACAGTGGCATACCAGAGATGACCTATAAAAAAAAAAAACCCCAACGTGCAAAAAGGTTGCAGTCTGACCCTTCTGCAGCAGCGGCGGCGGCGGTGGTGGCAGTGGCGGCGGCGGCGTGTGATTCATCATCACACTGCGTGAACTGGCAGCAGCCTCGGGGTCAACATCTTGGCATCAATCACAACAGCAGTGAGGCCAAAACACTTTCTGACACAAAAGTCACAATATCTTTCCGGCACAAAGCCCCCTGAAAGCCTCCCTGCGAGATTATGTCAACTTAATAACACCTTTTCTTTTTTCCGCCGCACTCAGAAACATTTAAAGTCTGAGTTGCCATAATTGACTTTCCTTTTTATAACAGAGAGATTAACTGTCCTGGACGCTCTTAAATGAAGAGCAGGAGGAGGATGTTAGAGATGACAAACACCTGAAAGAGAAGCCCCGGTGGGTCGGTCACTCCGTTTATTGAGCTGCTCGGTCTTTTTTCCTTTAAATCTCCAAATCTCAGACTTCATTCAAACGTGTCTCTCTGTGATCTGATCAGGAGTCCGTCTGTCTGACAACGTCATCCTTTAGCAAGCGTGCCTGTTTGAGGAAGGGAAACCGACGAGTTAAAAATAACTCAAAACCACTGAGACGGACATTGTCTGCAATTTAAAATAAAAGAAAGAAATGGAACTTCATTGAGATAAGATATAAAATATGAGGTTAATATGAACATTAAACACCAAAATGGATCCCAGGACATCAGAAACTGTTGGAGATGCTCAGCTGTCTGCGGTCAGGAGCAAAAGAGGAAATTTAAATATTGCACATTAGCTTCTCAAACCACAATGGAGACATTTATCTCAACGTAACGAGTCAGTTAATGTCTTTACTAGCACTGATGTGAATGCACGTCTTAAGTTACTGCACTTGGACTTGAAAGAGCTGCTGGAAAATGTTGTTGGGAAACTCAGAAGAAAAGCAGCTTTATAGAATCAGTGTTTTGGGAGATAAACAGCATTTTTAAAGAGACAAACCAAATACAGGAAAAGGTCAACAAAAGCACTCGCTGGCTTGTTAACAAAGGTTACTAAATTCCATCGAGGGCACTTTTCTTGTTCTTATAATGGTAGCTGCTCGGAGCTTCGGCTCGGCCGGGGCCTCCGGTGGTGGTATGTTTTTGCTGGCCGGCAGACCTTCGCTCTCTGCCTGAGAGAGTCTGTTTGAAGCAGGGAGGGTCTCGGGATTCGGGCTGTTCTGTTCACACTTTATTTTTCTAGGGGTTTTTCTTCGCTCAGCCCCGTATCATTTCGTGTTTTGCATCTTGTATGAACAGCTGTGGTGGGGTAAGGGAAGTGGCTGGCCCAGACACTTTCCAGGAAAAGTGGGGCCCTTTATGCTACACAAACACGGATAAAAAACTGAGCAGAAGGGGAAAAAAAAGTGTCTGAATGCAAACGTAGTGGAAAACGTTGAAGCTGTGGTTGATGGTATATGTAACACTTTTTCTTCTTACACTTATTTGTCTGTGTGTGTGTGTGCAGTAACCAAAGCCACATTTCCAACATGCACTTTGGGTTCAGCGGCCTTGGATCTCGCTCACATGCCTAAACCCTAAATTTGTTTCACATTTCCACCGAAGACAGACTTCTTAAATTACAGGGCTGTTTCCGGACGCTTTTAGCTGCTTCGGCCGTGTAAGTTTAACGTGACGTCACATCTGACACAGAAAACAAAGGAAAAACAAGAACACAGCAGAGTGTGTTTTCTCTTCTCTTCTTCTTCTTATGTAGTGACGAATTCAAAACAGGGTGACGAGCTTTGACACAAGTCAGGGAGGTTTGTGTCCTGAGTCCTTCGGCGTCTAAAAAATGATGATTCTGTCCAATCAGAGAAGGAGAGATGTTGTCCTGAGTCAGTGTGTCAGGAAGAGCAACAGTGAGGAAATAGAAAACAAGAGTGGATCCCATTGGTTGCCGATAGAGAAGAAAAAATGAGAGTAAAACTTTCATGTTCCTGTGCTGAAATATTCTTTAAACACATCACAAATCTGTGCATCTGCATCTCCTGCACCGTCTCTGTGAACTGTGCAGATGTAAAAGGTAAAGTTTGTCCAACAAAACAGCAGCAGATGGGACAAAGGACAACATGCATCTGTCAGGACCGACTCTGGGGAGACAAACCCCCCCCCCACCATGACTGAAGCATCTGGAACTCGACATGTAAAGGATGTTGAAGGTTCAAAACAATAGTCTGTGCTTGATTCAGACTTCCTACAAGAAGGTTATTTAAAGTACCGCCAGCAATCTTATCGCCTGACTCAGCAGTTTTCAACAGTTTGTTCCCATTTTTAATATTAAGTTTGCCAAACTAGCAAATTACGAAAAAAAGGCCAAAGGACCGATTGAATTTGTCATGAAATTAACTGTTTAAATGTGCAACAAGCTGAACTGTTCAGTGGAAACATGATATAATGTGGTTCATTCAGAGTGTCAGGGATGATGCAGAGAAATGTGCAGAGTTTGGATGAAACTCGATCGTGATGAGAAGCAAAGTAGTTTCAAACTGCAGCAAAGACGCAAAAAACAGACACAGCAACTCAAATGCATCTGGGTCAGCAGCTGAGAACAAAACCAACAAGTCACCTCCTCAGATTTTATTTGATAAATAGGCTGCGACACAAAACCTCTTCTTCATATACTTCATTTTCGAGAAGAAAAACTCACAATAACAAAAAAAAAAGATCCGGCTGGATAATAGTAAACAATATAACAACTAAATATACAGAAAATTCAAAGCATCTTCACTGTTTCCTTTTGGTTTACGGCTTTAAACAAGTTCAGAGTCCAATTATTTCACTCCTCACTTGGGATGTGTGTGTTTTCGTGGGAGTGGGTGGAGAAGAAGGATCGTGCATCTCAATGAGGAGAATCTCAGTGGATTTTTCATTGAGATTTGCAGCCTCCACATGATTTGTGTTCCGTCTAAAGCAGTAATGCAAAGTAGAAATGTGTGATACCGGCGGTGTATTTTCACTTGACACGGCTCGAGAACGTCCCCTGCACCACACACACTGCACCAAAAAATTATGATGACTGCAGCCGAGAGCGAAAGCAATCATTTTCATCCACTTCTACGGCAAAGTGCAGAATTTTAACTACATTAAATGCAAATGTTGAGCCGGAATGATTTAAGACCCAACCTGTCCTTGATTTGAAGCCTTGTATTGAAGGCAGGAAATTATTATTTTTTTGACTGAACTGCAATAAATATGAGAAAAAAGAGTTAATTGGCCAAGAGCATAAATAACAGAAGCTCTTGAAGTTATTTTCTTTTTGTAGTTCAAGTTTGTGAACCAGACTTGAGACGCTTCAGGAGTCCAGTCCCTCTTTCATGAATCAATGTCAACGCAGGCTGTTTATTTTTCAGATCATCCTCCCTCCAAACAATGGCTGTGCACGTTTCGACTCTACTATGACCCATATTTGCCTTCATTGTTATGTGGCATCCTGTTCTGGGCCCACTTACTATGATTGGAGCTAAAGTAGGAGCAGAGTGACGTTGTATAAAGAGCATGAAAGTCTATAGAGGGAGGAGGCCACTGAGGAGAGATCAGTCAAAAAAACAAGACTTATCAAGCACTTAACATATGTCATATATATTTAGAATTAAACTTTTAAATAGAGCTGCTTGAGGCTGCAGGGATTGTGCAATATTTCCATGGGTTTTTTACCACAGGGTATGTGCAATATGTGCAATGTGCAGTATGTGCAATATATAATAATATATCGTAGAATGACTTATTTTACCCAAACATGATCTTTTAATGTGACCACTGTACAAGTTTAAACTTTTTTTTGTCCCACATGTCTGTCATTTTGGTAGAAAATGATAAATAAACTGCATTTCATGTAGCATTTTTCCAGTCTTTTGACAAATCAGTGCTCTTTATAAAACAATCACCTGTTCAAATGCACATTTACATACTAATGGAGCAGCATTCAGGAACAATTTTGGGTTCAGTATTTTGCCGAATGACATTTTGACATGCAAACTGGAGGAGTCAGGGATTTAAATACTGACCATGTGATGACGACGACCTGTTTTACCTCCTGATCCAAAGCTGCAAAGGACCCGTTCTGTCATTTTAGTAAAGGATGTGTTATATTTTAGTAATAAGACAGCATCATAAAACGAGCTGTGTAATCCCTGGATAAATGTTGTCACAAAGCCTTGTCATCAAATCAGACTGTCAGCCTGAGATTTTTTTTTAATTCAAACATAAAAGGCAGAAATTCTGCCAATCACATACGACGCAAACACAGAGTCGTGTTTTGAAGATTAAAAAAATTCACTCTGTCTGTTCATAGAGTCATAAAATAAGAAATAATAAATAGAAATACCAAGAAGTCACATAAGGTTTGAACACAAAGCAACAAAAACTTTATGTTGAACATGTTTCAGGAAGTGCCTGCAGTCCCTCTGACAGCCACTAGATGGCTACAAGAAATGTGAAAACCTCCAAATTCTTTCTTAAAAATAAAAAGTCAAAAGAAAGTTTCTAAAATAAATTAAATTCTCAGTTGGTACTTTGATAATTTGGTTCTTTAATCACACTGGATTTAAAAAATTTAATTAATTTTTTGAAAAATGTGTTATATTTAATATATCTATAACCACGAATTGGGAAAATGAAGCAGCTTTTTAAAGAAGATTAATGATTTAATCTGGATAAAAACACTTTTAAATTACGGATGTGTGTAATGCAGTAAAATTAAAGTACTTGTACACACAAAAAAAATACAAACTGGCTCAACTTCCAAACCAGTTATTTATCTTTATGTTGTGATTTTCAAAGAAAGATGCGTTATTTTACTCGCAAATATCACAAAAGATTTAAAAAGTAACTTAAAATCACACTAGTTTCAAAAGGGAGAATTTTTTTTTTTAAAAAGGGCATAAACGGTCATTTTAAAAAAAAAAAAAAAAAGGAACACATCACAGGGTCAAATCAATGCGCCTCCAAACTGTACAACAGGAAAAGTCAATAGTGTCATGAACTGACCTTTTTTTGCTGAATCCACACCAGGAAGCCAATTAAAAGAGACAAGCTGAACAACATCAGGAACTGAGAGCAGGAAGGCGTCTGATGCTGACGTTCCCGTCGTCACTCCGGAGCTAAACCAGCCCCCCCGACACTTCAAAAAGGTCAAGATATATCTGCTGCTACGCCTCCTATTGATACCAGAGAATTAACTCATCTTTGTCTTCATCCCACTGTTTCCGTAATTCACCTTTAGCCTCTGCGGCAGGAATCTGTGGAAGTCTAATCCCGTTTAATACGCCAACAACTGACAGCCGGAGTCGAACATCAGAATGAGCTTAAGAGCTTACAGATCAACACACAACTGAGAGTCTAACTTTCCAAACATCACTGCCTGTGACGTTTCCGTCTCTGGAAAATCTTCTTTGACTAGATATGTGTGACAGATGCATGCACACACACACACACACATGCATGCATGCACACACACGTAATTAGTGCTTTTAGCATAGAGTCATAGAATTTGCATAATTTCAGAGAAAATATCAGAAGTTAAGCTGATGAACCTCAGTGCTACCTGCTTGAATGTGCATCACATATATTCTCTCTTTTCCGGAGTGTTTGTGTTAATATGAGCTACAAAATAATGTAAAACAGAAAAAGATTATTTTTATTTATGAGTCAGATCCAGTGTGTTTGTATAGCAGATTTACTTCATTCACAGATACTTTCTCCATGAGTGCCTCCTATCACCTTTTTCACATGTTTACTTCCTTGTTTAGAGATTAAATAACTATTTAAATGTAAAATCCAGTTTGAAGAATTATGTGTTTCATGCTGAGCACACTTTCTGCTGCTATTTTCATACTGTCTGTATTAAACCTTCGATCAGTGTCATCAGACCGGCAGAGATCTGCAGCTGATTTTCCCTCCTAATACATCAAAACTGGACAGTTATGATAAAGCGTCTGAGTTACAAGGCGTCTCTTTTAAGCTGAGTTCAAATATGTTTCAGCATCAGTGATCGATGGACAGAAGCGGCTGAGCTCCAGATTTTCTCCAACGGTACGAATGCACAGACTGAATGCAGATATGGAACATTTCATATGCTTATTCATCTTTTCTTGGCAAATTTTTATAATTCTTTCAAAATAAAATTCAATTTGAACAAATTCCTGTATTGAGAAGTGTTATATAAGTCCCACTGGGGAGAAGAAAAGTCATGAAAACTGTTTAGCTGTCATTAATTTATGTTTTTCTGTGTGAGATGAGATGCACTGTGACCATAACTCATGTTTTCTCTATTCTACAAGCTGTTCGGAGGTTAATGAGTTGTACTAAATTATTTCATTTGGCCACTGATTTCTCTACCTGAATTATGTAAAACACACAAAAAATGTTTTCTAGACAAGATGAAGGTCTGACTTGTTACATCAAATGGTGAATATTATTATCTAACATTCCTATTATGCATGTGAAGGACTAAAAATCAACAAATTTTAAATGAAATATGAACAAAATCAGATCTTCTGAGAAGAAATTCTGCTGATTCATGATGAAAAAACCTGATAAAAATGGAGAAAAGTGGACACAACTTTAATGCAAACAAACTGGCAGTTAGCGGTGAAGCTGCATATGAAGTGAAGGACAGTTTCCACGAGGACACATGAAGTTATGACTCTATATGGATGTTACCTGCAGAAACAGCTGGTGGTGAGTCAGTTTACACACAGATGTGCTGAAACATCACACACTCGAATGTTTGTGACTGCAGCTTGCTGATATTCGCCGGTAAACGACGGATTTCTTACGGATATTTGATGCAAATCGGAACATTTTCAAAGATAGCAGCACTTTGGCGAAACCCATGGTTCTCCGTACGGGAGGGATGGAAATATCTTTTGAATGGAACATGTGAGATATTTTTCAGCCTGTTGTGACTCTGACATGTTTACCCCTTCAGGACGTCTGTGTACGAACTGATGCTCCATCCACTCTGTTTTCAAGTGCACTCGTTTTTACGGTAGTTTACGTGCACACGTTGCACCGCAGGCTCTTCGTGTAATGATGTCAAATCAATTCGCTTTCACAGTATGACACACACACACACACACACACACACACACAAAAATATGAAGCCAAACCACCAACAACAAACTTAAGCGATGTGTTGCACCTTATTTCTATTGGCAAAGAAAAAATCCGCGATGGAAAGCATTTCTTTAATCTGTTTAAAACTTTAAAGAATCTTTCCTTTAATTTCATGTTCTTAATTCAGTCTGTTCAGTATCTTCTTCTGTTTTTTTAATACTGGTTGAGTTTATCAGGAAGTGAAATTAGGCAACTTCCTCTCTGAGGGCACGAGGTCGCTCAGATCTTTGACGCTTCAAGCTCAAATATGAACTTGTGGCATCTTTTATTTCTATTTGATAATGATTCTTTAAGTTTGACAAAGCTGCATCTTAAAAATTCTGCCAAAAAACATTTTTTAGAAGACATATGAGCCTTTTTTTTATCTCGCTCTTGTCACATTTGTGGGCCAAAATGGTCTGACAAGTCTTAAACTATGAAAAGAAAAACACGTCCCCAGCCTTTGAGTCTCGAGAGAATCTGCCACCAAAACCTAATTAAGATAAGCACCTTAATCAAGACAAAAAGTTCGGAGTAAAAGAGGAGGAAAACCTGAAAAAAGGCTTCGGGAAGCAAAATCCCCTTCACTGCAGTAAAGAGCTTCTCAGTGGTGTGGTTTTTTACTTTCAAAGCATCCCAGACCTAATAAGAGGAATACTGGCAATTACATGAGGTTGAAACAATTTCCTGACACTTTTAACAATGTTTCCACCAGGATACTTTTATTGCTGCTATAATTTTATGATGTGCATTTTTTTTTTCTTGTTTGGCCTCATTATGCTTCTGAAGCATGAAATTGAAAAACCAAGGGAAGCTGTTTCTTTAGTGCAGGTTTTATAAAATCACGTTGTTGTTGTTGTTGCCAGGTTTGGTACCGAGTGCCGATGCGGAGACCAGAATGTTCCCTCACCATCCAAATCTGGCAACCGCAGCTGTGCCACAGCAGCATTTCGTGGAGACTGATGTGTTGCATTTCTGTTCATGTTCGCACTGTTAGAGGTGTTAGTGGTTCCATGTTTTCACTGCGGACCGAGCCAAGCCAACACCTGGGTCCCGTCTTCCTGCCACGCTGAGCCGAAGTCGTCCTGACGCCGGCTCAGGGTTTTGATGCCAGAGATCAATCAAGGTAATAAGTCAACAACGGATGTGAGTTTGATTGATTTTCGATTCTCAGTCACATTAAACAATCCTTAAGCAAATGTTACTGACACTATTAAGCAGAAAGGAAAAATGTCTGCGTGGTCTATTTTCAAAATGCCAGTTATTTTTTATTTTTAACACATAACCTTTCATGTTAAGCCAACCAGGCGAATATCTGTAATTCCACCATGAAAAACAAAGAAGAGATGTGGAAAGTGAAATTTTCGGCGACGATCAATAATGTTCTTTATTTTATGTCTGCTGGTCTGAGCACATTAAGAGGATCACTCACTTCGATACAAGAGTTACGATGAGTGTCACAGTATTTTGTCCAGGTGAAGCTCTTGACTAGACCGTCTGAAACATCTGACCAAGCAGAGCACATCTGGAGAGGCAGCTTAAGATTGTACAGACTGAGGGAAGTTGTCTGTTGGACGGACAGACGTATATGTTTCAAAATGCCTCCAGCCACAGCTATCACAAAGCAGAACAAGGTTTTGACATGTAAACAAGGTAAAAAAGGGAGAAATTAAAATATTCGGCATCAATAATAACACAGTAGCTTGATATCAGTACTGGTTTCATCTGCCGCTGCCTCTGGATTGCGGTGGTTTCACTGGGAATACAAACGCAGCTCTAACTGGTGTGACACTCTCATAAATCTTAAAGACGGATTTCAACGCCCCATTTATGGCCCAAATCTACCTCCATAATTTACCTCTAATCTACACTCCTGTTTCTGCAGGATAAGACCTTCCTCCGCTGCAACATAAAAATCTGGCTTCAGTCCTTTACATGAGGCCATATTTTACCGTCAGCGACTGTTTCACATGCACGCTGCTGACTACACTGGAAAGCCAGGCGAGCTTTTATTTTCTTACTATGTGGAAAAAGACTTTTCAGGTCATGTTTACTCTCAATGCCTCTTGCGAAGTGCACGAGAAGCAGATGAGGCGCTCAGCTCAAGCCCACGAGGTCTGCAGACCATCACATGGGACTTTCATGACAAAAAAAAACCTCCTGCAACCACAAAAGCTGCCCTTTTTTGAAATGGTGAGCAAGGTGCTGCTATAAAGACACACCGCTGAATGAAAAGTCCAGACAAAAAGCAGGAAAATTTGTGATCACATTTTCTTCGACATTTTCATTCTCAATGCAGGAAAAACTTCAAAGCTTCGACTTCAACAACGCGGCTCTTCTTTTCTCCGCCTCTTCTTCACTCTCTGCCCCAACTGAGCCTCCAAAATAAAGCCTCTAATTGAAAAAGACACACAGTTTTGTATCGTTTGAACTTTTTACCTCATAAAAGTGTGTTTCTGTGAACTGGGTCACTCAGGACGTTTGGTGTTTGATATTCAGTGTTTTCTTTTCCATCACTCATTCACTCATCTAATCATTGACTCCGGAGAAAAAACAGAATATGAATGTTTGACAAAGCTGCAGAGCAGATTTTTTAACATTCATGCTGAACAGTGTTTGATTTACATGCACACTTGCATGTTCATAAGCATGTTGCACACATACATACATGCATTTTAACAGTTCAATCATCAAATTGCATCATATTTACTATTTTTTAATGATATTCTTGCATAAAAAAGCAGCAGATTTCAAAACTGGGTCACCTGGACATTAAGAACGTACCAATAATGCCACAAGATTATGTACTATTATGTAAAAAATAACTGTTATGTGCATATTTAACTAAAATATAATAAAAACATAGCAAAAAATACCATTTACGACCTTTTATTAAACATTTTTTCACATAGAATTATGAAAAAAAGCCCAGAGGAATCGAGACAGATCTCAGCCATCGACACAGTCTGATATCACCAAACACGAGTCAACAGTCACAGCTGCTTGTAGCTTAAAGTCAACAGGTGAAGCCAGCTGCCAACATCTGTGGGGAGAAGCTATCCACTGCAGTAATGATGCATTAAAGCTAAAGAGAAATATTGAGATAAAACACCTCTTTAGCCTGCAATGAACATTTCCAGCTGCTAAGTGAAGAGAAAACAGAGTACAAACATGATGCTGCGTGCAGTTTTTCTATGTTTTCAATCAAAACCACTGATGGTTCAGGAGGTTCAGGAGGTTCAGGAGGTTCAGGAGGACGAGTGGTTCGTCTGTCTACTGGACGGTTGGTGGTTTAATCCACATCTCTGTATGAACTATACGTCCATGTTTCCTTTAGAAGATCCTGAAGCTTTAATTGCTCCTGATGGCTCTTTAATTGCAGTTTGCGTCTGTTTTTGACGAGCAGGTTGACACTTTGTATAGAGGCTATTAGTGTGTGAATGTGTGTGTGAGAGTGTGTGAATGATGACATGCACTTTAAAACACTCTGAGTGGACAAAAAACCAGAAGAGCTCCATATGAATGCAGTCTGCTC
This sequence comes from Acanthurus leucopareius, assembly GCA_029814765.1. Taxonomy (NCBI): domain Eukaryota; kingdom Metazoa; phylum Chordata; class Actinopteri; order Acanthuriformes; family Acanthuridae; genus Acanthurus; species Acanthurus leucopareius. The sequence continues at coordinate 20,575,915 of JAQMCX010000011.1, read as the reverse complement.
TCCGATTCCTCACCAAAGGCAACCAGCATGAATTTCAATGATGCGCTTTTAGGTGAAAAAAAGTAGAAACTGAACTGCAACGTTTGGAGAAATTAAACAGAAAAGCATTGAAGGGTCCTGTTTGTGTGACATCACACAGCAAAGAGATGCTGATGAAAACACACACACACACAGGGATGAATCAGGTGTTGAGGTTGAACCTTTTACAACGAGCGAACAATGAGCAGCATCATGTGCATTAGGACGTTCATGGCCGAGATGGAGCAGAAGCAGGATGTATAACAGCACAATGATGATCATGTTTGATGATAACTTCACAGACGGCTCTGGAGTGTGTAAAGCAGGAGATGTGGAGCCCTTACTGTTACTGTGGCGTGTTGATGTTCAGGTTCCTTTGTTGTGCCTCAGTCATCTAAAGGCTGCTGGAGGCTCATTAGTGCTGCATCTTCTGTAGACAGGAAGAAAAAAAAAAAACCATTTAAGACTCGGAGCTTTTTAGAGACGAGCGAACTCTGCCGCACGCCGTCGACTCTCTGTGGTAATTACATCAAGCAACTTAATACAATCTACACAATTATATATCTGCCTGAGAGCTATTTATTAATTTCGTTCAGTTTTAGAAAATTAATTAGTTTGATTTAATGCGTTTCAGTTGTCAGCAGAGCTGTGACAGATATATTACATAATAAAGAGGAGATTTTGATGTTTTTGTGTTTGTGCCTTCAAAGTGATTTAAAGATTTCTCTGCCAAACTGTGTCGACTTCAGATTGATTAGTCATCAATCGACCGACACTCGTACTCATAAACGTGATCAATGCAAAACCTGATTTTGTCTGAAACAGCAAGAGTCTTAATTTTTAATAAAAGATAACTCACATCCTCATTTATCCAGTTAAAACCCTTAAAGTGTTGAGTTTATGGATCTTAAAATGCAACAAAAGCACACTAAAAGAATATATGCAGCCATAATGACGACGACGAGTGCTTGATGACAAAAAAAACTTAATGAAACATAAAAAGTATTTTTACTGAAGCATCATAAACGAGCCGTCTGTCCAGTTTAAAGCACATTTTTATCACTGTGAGCTCTGAAAGTTACAGCAGAGCGTCAGCGAAGCAGAGCTGTCAGAGTTTATTAAGAGTCCAAAAAGAGCAAACAAACACATCGATCAATCAAACACAGAAACACAATGTTAAAGAAAAAGAATCAATGAAAAGCTTGTCAGGTAAATCTAAAATCAAAAGATCTTTTAAAGTAAAGTTTCAGCTCTTTTGTCTTCATTAAACCTTCAGTCCTTCATGTTTCTTCTCGGGTGAATCCTGATCCAGAATTTCAGAGGTGAGGAGGTTCAACAAAAACAGGATTTTGACTTTGATTTTGGAATAATCTGAGAAGATTATATTAGATGAGAAACCTTCATATCTGGATTAAAGTGGTTGTAATCAACAAATAATGACCCACAGTTTTCTATTTCTCTGTATTATCACACACTGAAGAGATTGTCTGAGAAATCAGAGGGAAATGGCACTCAGAGATCAATGTAAAGGACCAAACGTGCAATAATAAGGGCTAAGTGTGTACTTCATGCTTACAATGTCACACTTAAAGGACGACACACATGACAATACACACACACAGGTGTCAGTGTTCGGTATTCATGGACGTTCTGTCAGTCAAATGCATCAAAAGTCTGACACTGAAAAAAGAAAAGCACAAAAAGTAACAACCAGCAGAGGAGACCTGCAGTTTTTCAGCAGCTATAACTCACAAAGGTTGTTTGCAAAATAACTCAGTTTCATTTAAACCTGAAATACATAACATGCTTTTTATTATTGGAAGCATCCTTCAAATCTGAACAAAAACAAAACTGATGTGATAAAAACTTCTCCGTCTCTCCTCGGAGAAGGAAAAATGTTGAATGCTATGCAGAATTTTTCTCTCAGGGTTGGATGTTTTCAAGTGGGAGCCCTTTTGGCATCTCACGGTATATATTATAGTGAATAATGGAGGAGAAAAAGATAAACAAGCAACCAGCCATTTTAATCTCCCCTCGAGCAACAAGTTTAGGTCTCAGAAATGTGGTTTTACATGAGAATTAGCTGAATCCGAGCAGATAAACACGTGTTTGTGATGCTGAGCACATCCGAAACACAGATTTATTACATGATTAAGTTGTTACGATTTTCATTCTGTTGATTTAAGATGTCATTGTATCTTAAGAGTACATAGTTCACTCTCTACCTGTCGCACAGGTGATCAACCCTCCTGCAAACGCTTGAGTTAATGCTGCATCACTTGTTCCCATAAAACATCACGTTGGAGGAACATGTGAGAGAAAATGGCAGAGGATCACAGCATCATTCAGTTGAAATTAATTTATCCTGTTCCTCCTCGTTAGTGGAAGCCAATCACCCAGAAATCATAATTAAGATACGCTGGCAACGAGAAGCTCAAAGTCCCGAGGACAGAGGGTGGGTTTGCTTGTTATGAGGGAGGGAGGTCCGCTGGATTAATCTTCTCGAGCAACTTCTGACAGCTCGGCAGAAAGTCGACTCCGAAAGCAAACCCGGAGAAACAGGCCTTGATAAAGCATTCCAAGTCAAGTCGGATTTATCTGCACGGTCCGATATCAGATACGACTCAAAGGAATTTACAAAAAAAACATAAACCGAACCCGAGATCTCCAAGACAACAAGGGTTTTTTTGTACTGCAGGCCAATCAGATCTGTTTCTCTAATCACATCTGTTCTGTTATTTGTGAACTGATTAGATCAGATTCATGGATTCAGACATCACCGATCTATCTGACGATGGAGCCTTCATGAGAAATGGAGGTCTGTTATCTGGAAGTCTCAAACTCCCCGGTTGCACGGTAACACTCTGCTGCTCCGGTGCACTTTCATCACTCTTGATTTGATGTCGTCATTGCGTGCCGCGCTGCAAAAACAAACACTCTCAAATCCGAGTTACTCTGTTAGTTTTGGTTTCATTATAAGTGTACAGGTGTTTGCACTTATCCCTCGTTGTAACTGTAAAATCTGAATTAGAAATGTAGTTCAAATCACCTCCAAATGTGGCTTGGATCAGATTTGCATAGATGCAATCTGGAAATGCCAAACAGATTTAAGACGGCAGCCTGAACGAGGGCAAAAAAAAGCCCTCGAACACACCCTGAGTACATACTCATGGAAGAGCTACGTCTGCAGGAGATGCAGGAGCCAACACTGTAAAACAAAAAAGATGGCTGTTGCAGAGAATCTGATTATAATAGCTCTAATGCTAACGTAGTAAATCCTGTCTATGACGTCTAAGTCTAAGATATGCATCCAGTGAAGGAAGCTAAGGCTGATTGCCTCATAAAATCTGTTCTCCACGCTGCTCCGGGTTCACGTCGGCTGTTCGGATCAATGGATGCAGCAGTTTTAGGGAATTTTTATGTGTGTTTAATGAATAAGGTCACTGAGGGCAGCAACCTTTCATCACACCCATGCATATGATGATCCTTATTAAAAAAAAAATAATAAAGTTTTCCAAAGATCTTGAACCTTTTCCTTCCCTCCAGGCTCTGCAGCCTGAGCTCCCTGATAACAAAACACCATCATGTGGGCAGCAGCACGGATTCAGCATGTAACATGCTGGAATCGGCAGATAAGAGACGGGGAACACACACACACACACACACACACACACACACACACAGCAGCAGACTGGCTTCAACCCATCCTGCTTCCTGAGGGGGACGACTCTGCCTGCATTGGAAACACGTCAGGTTTTCTGCAGAAGCTACGAGTGGCATCTTAAAACCTGCAGTGTCCTGACCTACACAGACACTACAGAGTGAACAAAAAAAAAAAGGGATCAGCTTTGGAGTGTGTGTGTGTGTGTGTGTGAGAGAGAGAGAAAATAGGCTGCTTTAAATAACAAGCAGAGATTTTTTTTTTTTGACTCATGGGTTTTTCTAAAAAGCTCATCCTTTATGGTACATTAGTGCTCTAACAGCATTAAATGACAATGGGAAGAGATTATGTAAGTGTGCTTTAAATGTAGTTTATGCAAGTTTATTAAGTGAGGAATCTTGTGCAGGAGATTTAAACTTTTACTTCTGGATCTCTAATGATCCTGGAAACTTAAAGTCCTGACTTTTTCACAACATGAACGACACTCAAAGAGCAACACTTGAGATTCTCAATGAGCAGATGAATTAGATTTCCTCTGCAACAACCACGAGGTCCACTGAGAAGCTGCTCTGGATATTTTCAGCACGGGCGACACACATGAAACCTCCCTTTCGTTCCAAATTTCATTTAGAAATGCAAATCTCCATCTGCTGACGAGGATCATCATGTGTGGACCATCAGCATGCTGATGACTCTGTAATTGTGGGTCGTCTGCAGGGTGGAGGAACAAGATCAGGGCTCAGGCTTTGATGAACCAGCTAACTGGTGTGACTCCTCCTCTTCCTCCACATAAACAAGGCGACAACCAAAGACAAGTTTAGTGTGTGCGTGTGTGTGTGTGTGTGAGCGAAGAGGAGGTAGTGCAGCAGCGTGAGGGTTCGCGAACTGTCCAGTAAAAAGACACAAACTGTTTAATTTTTAGGGAAGCTGCAAAGTTTTAATGACACTGATGAAAATGTTTCATTCTCTTTTATTGAGTGTTTTCATAAATTGCAGCTTTGGCAGCTTTGGTCTTAAAAATAGGAACAATCTGGTAAAAAGTGCTGCTATAAAAAAATACTGAGGCTACAGAACCTGTAGGAAGTGATGGATTGGGAGTATTTTTTGTTGGATTACTGCCTGTAAAGTAAATTACAACAAACAAAATGACAAACAGCAACTAATCACATTAAGGTTTTGCTTTACAACTGAAGGTCGACCTGAAGAAGTTTCAATATGAACATCTGAACATCTACAGCTGAGCAAAGCTGCTGATAAAAATCATATGATAAGAAAAAAAGCTCCAGAACAGCTAATAGATGGACTTTAATATTTAAGGAGGTATAAATACAATGTTCAATACTGCTCATTTCTACATTAAAAAGAACTTTAAGAAATATTTTTGTTGAGTTGTGAACTTAAAATATCTCAAGTGTTTTCAACAAAGTTCAAACTCAGAGAATATGTTGTTCTATTTAAAGTAACGCCGTGTTTTATTTTGTCTCCCGTCTTTAACTTCCAGGGAAACATCAGCCGCAGAGTGAGGAAGGAAGTCAACAAACAGGACTCTGCGTCACGTGAATCAAACTTTAATCCGTTACCTCGTCTGTAAACATTTCAGCCTGAGTCAGTCACACTGATTGTTATCAGCCACCGCGGTTGTTTAACAATGAAATAAACAAATCCCATGATCCCACACTGCCTCGCCGCATCAATAAACCGCGTGTTTTGCTTCCATTGTTTTGACTGAGAGACGTGAAGCAGTGGGAATTACATACTGTGTGTTTAAAGTATCAAGGTAATTGATCGTCCTTCCAACGCAGAGAACAGGATGAAATGAAGGTTGCAACAAACTCAGAACCAATCAGATCAAACGCACGACTGCAGGTGTGTGCATTTTACACATATGTCATCTATACACACATGTACATCATCTGCAGATTACACACACACATGCAGAGTAAACACTGATCTGAAAAGAGACTCCTGCATCACAAACACAATCTGATATGTAACTCTGCATGTTTTTATTCGTCACTGTGTTGCAATTTAAAATCACTATTGTTGCCTTTTATTATATGTCCGCATCCCCAAATCCCAACAATACAGAGGTTTTTTGGAGCAGAATAACACTCCTAAAAAATAGAAAATTCAGAAATAAGGTCTGGGAAGTAAAGAATCTTGTTTTCATCTCTTGGTAGCTGAGAGGCAGGCGTCCTTCAGCGAATTCTCACGGAGGAAGGAGAAAATTGAGTCGGACACGTAATGAAATAAGGTCTGCTGAAAGGCTGAGAAATATGCACGAGGTGCGAACACTGTTTATGCTCATGACACAGACTGCATCTCACCAGACTGGAAATATTACCAGCACTACATTCAACTTACACACACACACACATGTATAACACTATGGAAGGAGTTTTGATGCATAAAAGCTGCTGCGTCTCCTTTGCGTCACTTTGGGAGAAAACGGAGCTAAAATGCAGGTTTAATGTGCAACCTGACCCAGTTTGAACACTAAGTGAGATTCCATGTCAACTTTAGTCAAGCTATGTTCAACTGTAATTCGATGTGAGTGAAGCAGAATTAATCAGGATCTGCCCCCCCCACCGGTGTGCACGCAGCAAGACCGCCGGCTGACGAGCAAAAAAAACACAACGCAACAAGAGGGGTTTGTATTATTGATGAAACATTACCAGCAGACCTCCCGGATCTGCGGAACAAACACAGGAACACTTCACTTCTCCAACCACCTACGATAAACATTCTGCCTGCGCATTTATCAAGCGAGCGTGCAGATTCTTCTTCTGCTGCTGCTGCTGCTGCTGTCGTCGTCTCATGTGGGTTCGAGAGGCTTCGACAGAAACAAACACCTCCGGCTGAGCGTTGAACTCCGAGCAGATACCTGAAGTTAAAACACCTGCAGGGCTTTTCAGTGGCAGCAGATCTGGCGTGCAGCGTTTACACACAGATGATGAATGAAGATAATGTCAGTGGCGGTGCTCCTGCTCAGCCGCTGACATTATTAAAGAGCTTCACTCTCTTCTTCTTCTTCTTCTTCTTTTCTGGCACATTTTCATCATTTTAAAAAAGGCCGTCAGAGTTCACGGCTCTGTAAAACTCTTATCAGATCAGAACATAATGAAAATCTTTTAATAAGTAACATGGAGATCTGGGAGTCATTTTATATTTTCTTCATGTGGATTTTTGGACTGTGAAGAATGGATTTGGGAAAATGGAAAATTGAAGAACTGACAGAATGCAAGGCTTGTTTTAGTTCATATTGATTTAAGCAGTGGGGGGGGTGAACCCGAGTCACAGTGTGATTTACTTCTGACTGACCGGCCAGCAGGGCGATTTATGTCTCCTTCATCATGTTTTTCCATTAAAACAAACACAAAATCATGAACATTTTTCATTTCGCTGGTCTGTTTTTTTTTTGCTTTCAGGAACAAACAAGGTGCAAATCAGCACAGTTCAGCATCTGAACAGTTTACTTTGTGTGCGTGCAGGAGTTTTATCTCATCACATTTTCATCACTTCACAAAAAGAAGCATTTTTGCAGGTTTTGATTTAACATTTGAACAATTACATTCACCAGATGATCTGCATGTTAAGGTTATGGTGAATAATTTCACTGCCATCACTCAGACACTGATGCTTATGGGGCTCATTTAGCGACTCGTGCAACAACAGGTGTTTCTGCAGCAGACATGATGTTAAGAACAAGGCAGGCAGGAGACTTGAAGATGCTTTCAAATTAAACTGATTCATGCATTGCTCTCTAAACATTCCTTCAAACCATGTGTAGAAACTGAGATGCGTCTAGATGCACCTGAAACAGTTTCCTCCTCTGACTGTCGTCCTGACTGTTGCTAATCAGCTTCTCCACATGGACTCTTTGCAGGCTTTGCCTCCTGAACATCCACACTTCTCGCTCTGTGGCACTTGCTGAAACGACTAATTCTGCTGTTTTTCTCAGTTGGAGATTTTCAATAACCGAAAGCAGCGTTCAGGGATTAAAAAATGGGCACGTTATCTTAATATGCCACCAGCACAGCAACAAGTATGGATGAGGCACAGACATGCGAGTTGCTGCAAGTCCACTTAACAACATAACAACACTGAGACTGATACTTTTCTTTAACTAACTGCTTTTATTGACTGAAAATTCCCTTTTCTTGAGAGTTAGATGAGTCACTTCTGATTATGAGGCAAACAGAAGCCCGTGTAGCTGCTAACGATCACTGATCAGACTTTCAGACTCTGGCTGAGACATTTCTGAGCCTTCAAAATTCATCTTGTCTGTTTCCTTCTCCGGAGACAGACGGAGAGGATTTTAACCCTCTTTAAAACATGAAAACGGATTCATTGCAAGCAGATTAGATTACTGTGATGCTCTTCCCACTGCTCTTTCTCACAAGTCTGCTGAAGAGTTAATTCAGAATGAATTCAGAGGTTTTAACAAGAAGGATCTGAAGATATGAAGGCCGGCCTCAGATCACTGCTCCGGCTGCCAGGTGGTTTTTAGAATTTATCATAAAATTGGCCTCATTGGCCTTGCATGGCCTTTTACAACTCTGACAGGCTTCTTGGAAATGAGTCCGACCTCTTTAGATCTGCAGGATTTTTTGGGTTTTCAGAGCGTGGGTTTAGTTTTTAATGATCCTGGATGTTAGTTTACTCTGCAAGAGAAGATTTGCATTAAGTTTAATGACCGTTTGTTAAATCTGCTCTTATTTTAACACAGTTTCAACACAAACTCTCTTATTTCTCCTACATATTTGATTCTTTTTTTGTTTTTTTGTACATTCCCATTGTCTCATATAGCAGAACCACAGTCTGTGCATCTCTGTGGTGTTGTATTTTCCCTTGAAAACAAACTGCATCATCTGCTTTGGGTTTAAAACTCACATACAAGCTGCTGTCTGCAAGTTAACACGTTCTTTTCTACTCGGCGGATTGAAAACTGGTTCACTCGGGCAGCTGTTAGACTCTGGCTGTCTTTAAGTCAAAATCTCTCCATCTCCCACTCGTCTCCTCGGGGCCAATCCGGCACCACGGGGGGTTCCTCTCTGGTCATCCCCGCTTCCTCAAAATCCTCTCATCTCAGCTAAGAGCACTTCTTCCCAGCTCTTTTCTGCAACAAGCTTCCAGCTCTGCAATAGATTTTTTTTAGCTGTTTTGATAAAGGTTTCTTAACCCCTACAGACCAAAACATGTTGACTGATTATTTCGTTTTCTCTGACCTATTTTTACAGTCAGCATCAAGTATCATATATATATTTTCAAGTATATATATTCAATTTTCAGCCTTGTCTGATCTACAGTCACAATTTTGCATTTGCTTTGTATAAGAATGGATGATTTTCAACTCTAAACATGTGCAAGTTGCAGCCTTTTATTATGACATCATCGAAACTCTGGTGTGCATGACTTTTTTAAAGCATGTGTATTGCATGAGCCGTTCAAAAGCTATTAATTATTTATGAACAAAAACAATTTCGAGCCGCAGGCGGCTGTTTAGATTCATGGAGGGTTAAATTATTGTTTTATTTAAGGGCATTCAATGAACCGGAGAAACGAGGAGAGCCGGGCTCATAGCTGATGTTTATATAATCCCTGTTAAAGTGGAACAGTTAATAATTCCCCCCAAAAAACTCTGAGCCGGTGAAGCCGGTGAAGCCGGGAGAGTCAGACAGGTCCACTAATGGCAGCTGCCTTCTCAGACGCACTTAAGGGAAAAATGTCACCGTTTCTTAAGAGAGACTAAATCTTGAAATGGCTTTAACTGACACATATACATATATATTCATTATTTTCTCTTCAAGCCTCTAAATTTGACAGCTTTGACTCATTCGGTGCTCTAAACTTGTCAGAAAAGTAAAAAAAAAAAAAAAAAGTAAGAAGAACCTTCAGTGAGTTAAATCAGCAAAGTGTCACAGAGACGCTAAGCTGCATTTTTTACACCGGTCGCATTATTCACCCAGAAGACTTTCACCATAATTTATCCGTTCCTCTTGAGGTTAAACTGTGTTTTACTCTAAATGTTCCGAATCTATTCTGGGGAAACGCGACCTTTTCAACGTGTTGACCTTTGTGAGCGTCGCAGCAGCAGCAGCAGCTGTGATGTGCGACGGCCGACTTCAGTTTTGATTTGGAGTTTGACAGGAACATGTTGGACAATAAGTCTAAGCCGGCGTGATGGGAAATCATCAGTTCTCATCAGGCCGTCTTTATTGTCGTCGCCTGAGGGGAGAACAGGGTGCTTCTCTAAAGACTGATGACAACGGAAGACAACTGTGATGCTGTAAATCAGAGAGACGACTCAAGTGATCGTAAACTCCGAAGTGGGACAAAGAAAGATGACGAGACGGATCACAGACGTCTTATTTCTTTGGTAAACAGCCTCCTGAGAACATAATTCAATAAAGTGAGGGTGAGCGATTGGCCATATTATTAGTAAAAATATATGTTTTTAAGTATTTTGTAACTATAGACTCAACATTGAACAGAAATCACTGATAAACTGTGTGATAAACAGTTCAGGTGCAAACAGACTGGATTCACTGGCAGATGTGGAGTCCACAGATCCTTTTCAGTTCTTACGGACGGCAGGAGACGCGGCCGCGTGACGCAGGACGGAAACCACAGCATCAGCTGATCGAGCGGTCGCTGAATCTTTCATAATCCCGCCTCAACCTCAGCTCATTACAAACGAGGCAGTCCAGCACGATGCACCAGTGCTGATCAAATATTGATCAAGATGTTTTCTTTTCTGCCTCAAATGTTTTCATAAACAGATTTTCTTGGACTGTTTATTTGTAAAATCAGAAAGTTTTTGACCTGAACACACGATCAATAAAAAAACATGCAGCACATCTCCACTTCAGACATCCAGGATGCATCTTCACATGACGCAAGTAGCATGTGACCTCACACATTCAGTATCTGAGGCATTTGTGTGCTAAAATATAAAAGATAACAAGGTGACAAGCATCTGTGTTACATTTCCTGCAAATACTAAATGAACTGTACATTGAATTATTAAAAAAAACAAAAAACATAAAGGCTTTTATGATCTCAATCCATCTGAGGCTGTTTCACATCCTGTCATTAGCAGATGCTAAAGCAGTACAGTGCTTTGTCTGATATGTTCCCTGTATGTCAGCTGTATAATTTCCTGCCTTGACGTTATATTTACACTCAGCTTAACTCCTTTGTGCTTCTTCCCTGAGGTCAAAGTGTAACACGACCGACATGCCACCTCTTTGTGGCGGCTTCAGCTCCACCTGCAGCTTCTCCAACACGTGAGCCATTTCCTCTGTCGGAGTTAAACTGGGAACTAGAGGCTAATTACACGGTGACTGACAGTGATAGCAGCTTGCAATTAGAATAAGACGTGACGGGTTTTTGTCTGTTCAGGTGCAACGAAACAGGTTAGCTACAATTAGCCTGTCAAAACACACCGACGTGGTTTAAACTGTCAATGTGTTTGACGAGTTCGCACAATCAGTTTGGTGGTTTCGTTTCTGTCCTACATGGGAGACTCATGAACAGAGTAAACTCCACACACACTCACACACACACACAGACAGACAGAAAGGAAGACAAACCCAGTGCCAACTTTAAAGTTCAATGCATGTACGGGCCAGTAGCCAAAACAATCTGCCAGGGGGCTATCCTTCCCTGTCAACGTGCAGAGTAGCTGTGACAGGAAATAGCCTTGAGGGTAACTAAACAAGCGAAACACATCTCCAGACTTCTTCCAGCTCATCTTGATTTAGCAGTTCAGCTCAGAGGTCAGGAATCCTGAGTCTTTCCACAGAGCTCAAACTCCCCCGTGGGGGCAGAATAAAAGCATCCAGACCCAAGTGAAAATAATTCCTCTGCCGCAGAATGAGGATCCAGCTTCCACTCGGAGAGAAACTATCTCCAGCACATATACAGCAACTCGTGCATGCACGCATTAAGCACACTATCGGTTGGCCGGCTACATTATTCATCATTGTACGCGGCATTTATCACACTCCAGATAACCTTGCTGCGGTCTGCAAAGCACAGCTGTGTGACTGACGGTGTACAGTAGCTGCTGTCAGGAAACAGGAAAATATAAACTGCTTTACGTCCTTGTACTAAATGCAGCTTCCCTGCTGGGCTTTTCAGGTGAGCAGCGATTTAAAATGAGACTCTCAATCGTTGTCTTCACACAACGCTCAACAACAGAACCGGCATTTTGTTTTTTTGCACATTTCACGGAATAATTATTTGAAACATATTCCACCTCACTTTTCTCATGAAGGAGGTCTGTCTGTCATCAGGCCGAACACCGGAAGCCAGCGTGAGTCGTTGTTGTGAAAGTGATGGAGGCAGATGATACACATAATTAAATGTGTGTGTGTGTGTGTTTATGTGTGTGTAAATGTTCCAACTGTGACTCTAAACGACCCTTTTTTAAAAATTTGCACGTCAAATGTCTCTTTGTTACTCTGCTTTAAAAAAACATGACTCATTACAGTGTTAATATGATTCCGCATGAGTCCAAACATGAATGAATGAACAAAGTTCGTGCGTTGTTTTTAAATCATATTCATCATTTCTCGCTTCAAGGCCAAAACAAATCACATTCAGGAATAACAAAGTGATACGTAACAGCACTTTTCTGCTCACTGAGTCCATGTGAAGCTCTGCTGTGACGGGAGTTTCTGCTCATGTTCCCCGAAGAAAAGACGAGGCACAAGTAACTATTCATGGCCTCCATTAATGCATTTAAGTATGTCAAGTGCATGAGTGTTTCTCTGGTTCTGGCTCTTATAGGACACATTTTTCATTAGGTTATTGTGTATTTACACTTAAATGCATCTCCTCTATGTTGTACAGCAAACACAGGTCAACAACTGAACCAACAACTAGTTTGATCATCAATAAATAGTTTACTTCTTCAGTAAAAAAGCAAAAATGGTCCTTTAATGTGATGATTTGCAGCTGTTCATTGTCTTGTTATATCATTAAATGGACTTTTTTTTTAACTTTATTTTCATGTTTAAATTGATGGCTGGACAAAACAATGTGAAACATGAGGATGTCATTGTGGACCGGAGATTGTAAAATTACATTGCCCCTGTTTACATCCCATTTATAGAACAAATTATCCATAAATTATTCTAGAAACTATTTAAAATATTAATTCATAGATAAAATGTTTGTTAGTTGCAGCCATTCCTTCTTTAAGTTTGTTTTGGATGCTTAAAAAGCCAAAACAAAGAAGGTTAAAGCAGCTTGTTTTAACTTGTTAGCTTTAATTACAGTACAATTCCTCAACAGAGGTCAAGTAACTAACGCGGACTGTGTTTTTAAGGCTGATCTAGTTTGATCCAGTTCTTGTTGATCTGGTTCTAAATCCGCTAAGAAGCAGAGTGTATGACAGCAAGATGACTGTTAACTCAAAGACAGGAAGCTTTTCCCAAAACAGCAGCTGAACTCTGAATCCTGTGAGACCTGAACGTTACAAACACTTAATATTGTGACTGAACGGTTGAGATAAACAACATTTTTTAACCACACAAACAAAGTCAGGAGAGTGTTTTTAGGAACCCTACAAGAGTTGGTGTTAAAATGTGTCATGTGGAATCAATAAATTTATTTTGCAGCTCATCATCAGTCAGGAAAACTGTATTTTCTTCAACACTAAGAGGACAAATTCATTTTTCTTGGTTTTTATTTTCCGTCAAGTCCCTGGAAGACTTTGGCATCAGCCATCATTTCATGAAAGGCTGATGTTCTCCTTCAAAAACTGCCACTTCCATCAATATTTAACCGCGTGAAATATTTCCTGATAAAGAATTCAGCAGCTCGTTACTGAAAATGGAGTTCAGAGGAGCATTTATCAAACACTAAACTGTTTAGGAGAGTAAAACAAGCTGGTTTCTATTCAGCATTTTGCTAAAAATGTGTTATGAGCAAACCACAAAGCTTATTTTTACTTCATCATTCAGGAAAAACATTTACCAAACCTGCATGTCACATCGGTAATCATGTGCTTCGACAGTAAAGTGAGTTATATTACAGAAGGTTTTGTGATTCAGGGGTTTTAATAGTTTGTAAAAGCTGAATTAGCATCAGCGGTTATATAAGCAACAAAGCAGAGCGATAAACACAACGAGGCCATCTGTGCAAACAAACAGCACACGAGGCCGCCATCAAAGCGGCTCATTCTGAGGTAACTTTATCTAAAAACCTCCGTGACCCAGCATCTCATCTCTGAGAGCAGGAAATGAACACTTACAGGCCACAAAAAACATCAATATTGGATATTTTTGGCTGCCTGTGACTCTGTTAAGTGTTTCATTTCCTGCACTTTATTAAGACTTTTATGAACAGAAGCGCAGATTAAAGTTCACTTAGTTATTTACAGCAGAGAGAACAATGTTTTAGACGTGTTTTTTGAGATTGTCGTGATTTAAATACATAGAAATACACGTCAGTTTCTTGTTTGTGAGCACTGAACAGTGGGACTAATAACGGGGAACGGCTGTATTCCTAACAGTGATACTGGTGCTGGAAATAAGCAGAGCAGCAGATCTTTTCACAGGCTAAAAGGGGGGGGAAGCTTTGGCTGAGCTTGTTGACGAGGCGGTGGGTTGGATGGCACACAGGCGAAGTGATTAGCATCCATCACTGTCGCTTCCTTTCAGACAGCGAGAGGGCTGTGACAGATGAAGGAGACACAATCGAGGGGGTGAAACAGCAAAGCATGGCAGGAGCAAGAAGCCCGGGAAGGAAGAGGATATGAGTCCGGCCCCGCCGAAAACCAGAGACAAAGTCGGGACGAGAGCTTTTAAAGGTCAAGACAAGGATGGAAAAAAAAGGAGGCTTTGTGAGGATGACAGAAGTCTGAAAGCCCATTGTTTGTGTGGGAGAAAGCCAGAGAAGATGCATTGGGAGGAAAAAAAAACTGCAATTTGTGCACCACAGGTAGAATTTTAATAAACGCCTATTATGTCAAAAGTGTCCATGAAGACAAACATCAGCCTGGAGGACGTTTCTTCATTTCCCACATCTGAAAAACAGGCATGAACGCAACTTAAAGTGACAGAAGAACAACAGCAGCGTCAGCAGAGTTATTAAAAAGAAAAGAAATGTGCCAATGCAAATGTGGGGTGTTTGCACTGAGAGCAGGGCTGCAGAGCATGACCACTCTCTTATATTTAGTCCCCCCCCGCCTCCAAGTAGCAGCGCTCCTTTGGTCACATTAGTGTGACTAAAGACCTCGGCTAAGTGTCTGGAATTTCTGACTCGTAATTTTCCTTCAGGACAGCAGAAGTTTGGGAGCCGTGTTTCTCGGGTTTCTGAAGCCATTAAAGAACCGGCTGTTTCTGCTAAATGACAGTCCATTATGAAAAGACAAAAGGCATGAGAGCTCCATTTGTTCCTGACGGCGTATTTTTCATTCCCCGAAGCAGACTGCTCAGCCGGCATGTGATCAAAAACCCCAAAGAATCAGAGTCACGGTGAATTGAAATCTGCAGGGGGGCCATTATAAAAAAATCTTCCTGCAGGTAAATATTCTAAGTGTCATGATGTCAAATCAAAGTTTTATAGATTTTCTTTAAAAAAAGTTTGACTTGCAGTTTCATTTCAGCATCTGTTTTATGAACAGAATCATCTTAGTACTTTGTTCTGTTTTCATTTTTCCCATCTGATGACTGACGTTTCTTTCTGCATGAGATGAACATACTGACATGTTGTGTGCAACGTCGTCAGTCATTTGTAACTAGTCTTCCTGCAGTAATCAGTGTTCACAGATTACATCTCCTCATCACTGTTTTACTTTATTTTATCAACACATATTTGGATTCAGACGCTACAATAAATGATAATATTTGCTTCACACAGCAGCAGCAGAGAAAAGCAGGAGATCAGATTTCATTTTTCATCTGATGAGAGTGAAGAAAGTTCACAGACGAGGTGACGGCAGAGTGAAAAACATTTAAACTCACTGCTAACAGGGAATCTGACACCATTATTGAGATAATGAGGTACAATTAAATGATGAAGTTCTGATTAAAATCATTGGTTAGTGCTAAAATCACTGACACATCATGTTTCTTGTGAACCTTTTTATAAAAAAGGTCACTCGTGTTTCACCAGTTAAACTCTTTTAATGAGCTAAAATAACAACACAATGTTCAGTTTTGGTGTTATCGGTCATGACCTTGCTGTCGCAGGTTTATCAATCAGCGGTTAAACTTCCTCTCTGTTGGATCTCTGGTGTTGACCCTCAATCCAAAAACAAGATGATGATAATCAGATGTGAGCCGCTCACATCACACATGGATTCACAATTAAAGGCAAAACAGCCTGAAAGTGCAAGAGAGGAACGACAACAGAGTGTCTGTGCTCAAAGGCATGATGGGAAAAAGAGTGTGGAGAGTTCAGTTTCACCTCAACACATCAGATCATCGGCTGTGTGTGAGGTCAAACACTTGGATTGTTGATGTAGTAAAGTTTGGAGACTTTTCAGATGCAGCTTTTTTAATAATGATGTGAGTTTGAACTGAACTGGTCTTGTTTATTAGTGAAGATCAGATGATTTATTGTGAGCTGGTTCATTGTTCTCACATGGTGCCACATACTAAATATGCAGGACCTGAATGTTTGCAAAGACCAGAGACGTTTAATTTTACAGTAAAGCTCGAGTAAATTAAGTTTAATGCAATAAGCAAAGTTCTTTGTCCTTTATAAATCTCTTTTTGTTACTAACGAGCTGCTAAAAGACCATCAGTCTGTCAACTTGTTGTCAAAAAGCTGAGAAATAAGTAAAGTTAACTTCTATGGAATTAGTTTTTTTGTTGCCTGAACTATTTCTCTTTCTCTTTCTTCCATTTGGACTCTGTCATCACTCTATCAGCTGCTCACAGTGAGTCTGTATCACAGTCAGCTGCTCAAAGGCCAGTCTGGATGTTTCATCTGACAGACCAGCATGGAGGAGACGCTTACCACTGATGCAGTTAGCAGCAAAAAATCTCTTCCCTTATAGGAAAAAAAAAACAACTGGTGGCTTGAATTTGACGAGTGCTGACTAAGACGAAGCCGGAATCAAAATTACGTCTTTAGTTGTGAGTTTGAAGGAGACAAAGCACATAATTCAGCCACAGATTTCATTTCATAACGCTCTCTGGAGGTTCGGTGCTGCAGGTGGGCCACAAACTGTTTATCCAGCCAAGTTTGCATCAACAGTCTCTGAGGAGTCGACCACCCCCCCCTCAGGTCTGTATCTCAGCCCCGGCACAAAGACCGAACCCAGACTGCCGTTAGTGCAGCAATTACACACTGGATTTCCACACTGGCCTCATTTTTTAGCCAAACTGCCAGATAAGCCTCCTGAGAAAAACCACCGACCGAGCCGGTGAGCAAAGAGACGGGAAACAGGTTCTATGTAAATCAGAGGAGGCTGTTTTCTCTGAAGGCCCGCGGGATGATGATTCATGTTGTCCATCAACCTAAAAAAGTGTTGAGTGATGTCAGTATCTGCCCTGTCTGCCTGTGTTCAGGCTGTTTCTGGGTGTTAGCCTTCTGTCACTGGTCTGCAGCCCCCCCGGCCAATGACAGCGCAGAGTCTGGACTCTGTGAAAACACGGTGACCAGGTTACATCGACGTCTCGACAGGCTCGCCAGAGGCAGACTTATGTTCACACACAGCAGAGAGGATGTGTGAGTGTGTGTTTCTGCAAAACTCTGACAAAATGTGACACTTCATCACCTTCCTGCAGGTCTGAGCAGGTGTGGGCGTTTTTATTGTTCTTTAAAATGAAACCACGGTGAAACAGTCAGGAAATAACACTTTTACTCTGCGTTTTTTGTTTTATTTAATGCACAGCTTTGCCTCTCTCTCTCTCTCTCTCTCTTCAGTCACACACTAGCTAGCTCGACCACCGCTGCTCTCTCAGTGTAGTCGAGTCAGAGAGGAGGGGCCAGGCCTGAATGTTAGCTTGCAGTAACGAAACAGACAAATGCTGCATGATATGTCTTTAATTGTATAATATCTGGAGGAATCATTTATTAACTTGGCTCTTGACTCCAAACTGTGGTGAAACTTAATTTTTGCATTTTACTTGATGATATTGTTCATTTTTTGTGAGTATGAGTCAAGATTTTAAAAAGTCCACCTTAAGATCCACAAAGAACAGGTTATAAATAGAAAGCTCTGGCTGAACTTTGAATGATTTTCTGTGAAATTGATCTCAGTTGTGTTTATTTGTGGCTTGTTGGTTATTGATACATGCATCTTGTGTTTATTCATTAATGCTTTATTGATTTTCTAAGTTCAGCCCTTTCGTCTTCTCTCTTTGTTTATAGAAAATTAACAGCTGAAAAAGAACCAATGAAGGGAAGAAAGAACTCAATAAGCTCATTAAAACACAGAGGCAAAGTTCAGGTTTTTTTGGTTTTCAGACAGCTGCCATTTCCCTGCATGCAACAGGGGAAAAAGCGTACGTAAAGCTGACATGGTAAGAAAATCCCTTGCTGTTTTGTTTTTGCAAACGAGTCACAATAACGACTGGAGAGCGACTAAACTGAGTCGGCCAAGTGTACGTCAGAGTGATAAAAAGAGATTTATGCTCCAGTCATCTCAGAGCACAAACAACAGCGAGAGAAACAGTAAAAACCCTGACTGTTTTCACAGAGAGGCGGCTTCATAATGAGCCCAAATAAATCTAATTAGTTTTAATATGAATGATCTTTATGGAGGAAGCTTCCAGGCTGATAGAGGGGAAATAAATAATGTACTTGAGAGGGATAAGTATTTACTTCAGAACTGCAGCCTTGGCAAACGTCTACCGCACATAAATAGCCATTCAGGCCTGCGAGGATGAGATATGCAGTAAACTCAGAGAGCGAACGGGAGGAATCAGTCTCCCTGCTAAAGTGCTAAACAATACCGATAAAACACACATAACTCCTGCCAATTCATTACGAGAGGAGGGATAATGCAGCCATGTTGTCTCAAGTGGAAAAAATGCCAGCTGCGGAGCGCCGAGGCCTGCCCACTGAAATTAATGGTACTCATGAAGACATAAAAGAGCCATAAAAGGCCGTCTGTTTTTTCGCCCACAATGGGATGACTTCTCGGATTAGCTGGCAACGCCTCGGACAGGCGTGTGCCGCTGATTTCCTTTCGGAGGTGTTTGGATCAAAGCAGACACGCGTCCTAAATCCTCGGCCAAATTGGAACACCGATGAGGACGGAGTTACTCCGTCTTCCTCCTGTCTGATTCGCTCAGAGGCGTCGGCCGTAAACGCTGTTTGTCAGCTCCGCGAATGAAAAACACAATCTGTGATGTTCGGGGTTGCAAATGCAGCTATCTGAACCTTTTATCTGCTGCCTCCCTCAGTGATGCAACTGAACGTGACACACACACATACACACGGCGGCCTGATTATTACTTGGTTAGAGGACGCAGGCTTTGTGCTCAAGTGCTTCTTCATAAAACAGAAATGTCACAGTATAATGTTTGAATAAAATACATCACACCTCCGTCACCTGCATCTCCTCATCCGCCCGGGTCACCGTGGCATCATCTGCTTCTGCATTTCAATCTCGCGAAATCAAAATCTGATCCACCGACGACAAACAGCACAGAGATGTGATGTTTTGATGTGTGGATCACCTGCTTCACCCGGAGGTCAGGTGTTCATATGTTCTATAGGTGAGCAAAGAAACTGCACAGAGGTCATTTCCCACCGGGTTTTATAAGAAAAGAAGAGCGTGAACTCCTCACACATGCTTCAGATCAGACGCTGACAGTTTTCTGGAGATGACTGCGGATGATTGAGCGGACACGAAACATAATGTGAGATGTAACCTTGTTTATTTGAGTTGCCTGCCAATTTCGCTGATTGTGTCATCATTCTTGCGTCCTGTCAAACGTCCGTCTGAGGCGCATTAATCAATTATTAAGTCAGGAATTTTATCTTTAATTACATTTAAACCATCTTTCCTAGTTAATGATCTTTTCATTTCATCCTGTATTGTGAAGAATTTTGTTAATTCCGTTTATAGAAGCTATAAATTAATTCATAATCATCCTTCATATTGGTGGCTTGTAGATGAATGTGATGAAACAGAACTAATAAGGTGGGTTTTATAGTTCTGTGTATGGGAGCTATAAATAGCGACAGCTCTGCTTCATGGTTGAGCTGCTGGAGAATCTCATCGATGTGTCAGCTCAACTGGATTTCTTCTTCTTCTTCTTCTTCGCTGTTCTTCTCATTCACAGGTCTAACAAGTGGAGAAGCTGACACAAACGTCCAAAGTCTGAGTCTTGCAGCTCTTTCACCAGAGCACCGTGTCAGCGAGGAGGAAGTCCGGCTGCAACCTTTTTAACTCAGCAGTGCAGCAGCATGAACACAAGATGCAGTGAGTCAGACTCCTTCATGGTTTCGCTGTGGGGGTGCATATGTATGGCTTTATAGATTTAATTAAAATGATTCTGCATATTTGTGTGCATGTTTGAGTGCACTCAGCTTTAGCTGTGACTACAGCTGCTGGTGGTCACTAACTTCGGCCCTGAAAGCTCCCTTACAGAGCTCTCTGGGTCTTTAATATTGATATTGATATCTGAATAACAAATTAAGGCAATATGTAATATGTATCTGGCCAACATTGCTTTTTAAATATTAATGTATAAGTGAATATAACTCATAAGGAACCCTAATGTTTTATTCATTTTTATTTATCCTTGGTTTTCCTATCGGATATATCCATAAGCTGGTGAATAGGCGATGTAATGGTATGTTCATTCCTGATTTCCAACTTAATTTTGACTTTTTCTGCTTATTTTTCGAGCAGTTTATAAAGAAAATAGCAGTTACAGCGACATGACAGAGGCGAACAGACACCAGTGAGGCTGCAGTCTGTTGAACGGAGGTAAGAACAGAAACTCAGCGGTGAAACAAAACTTTAAAGCACACAAACTCTTTCATTTAACTTCTGAAAGCTGAACATAATCAGCAGTCTTGTGCTCTTTCTGTCGCCGCCACACGTTGAGCCAATCAAAGCAAAGGCACAGCTGAGCTCAGGGCACAGACTGTCCCGGCTTGGCACGGCTCCCGTGCAGGACGGCAATTAGAGAGCAACACCCTGCAGAACGGCTCACAAACAGAGGCCCTGTTTTGTTTTTTTTTGTTTTTTTTTTTTTACTTCAACTTTAATATGTTTGCAGCTGAATGGACGGGTAGTTTTAAATTATATGTAATGCAATATTTCAAAAGGTCCAGTGAGTGGGAAAATACTTTCATACTCCCTTCACAAACATGCGAGCGAAGCTGCAGCCGCCACAAAAAAATGTAAAAGTTCTCTTTAGAGTCACAGTTTGGTTCTTCTGCTGCAGGAACTTTGTGAAGATGCACAGATTACAAACCTTAAATAACAAAGATTCTTATTTACAGGTGTTTTTAAACTTAATAAAACATACTTATACATAGTAATTTGCTAATAGTTCCCTTAAATCGTACTTTTAGGATGTTCTGCCACCTTTCCTCCTCCACTACACTGAAAACTTTAAATTAAAGTGAGGAAATGGAGAGAAAATGCTGCTAAGTTATCTTCACTTCCCACTGAAAGCCACAGATTTTGTCTTCCAGTCGTTTTGTGCAGTTCTCTCCTTTTAATTGGCCTCAATGACTTACTTTCACAGTGTGTTCTTTTCATCTTTAAGTGTTTTTATTGACTGGTTGAGCAAAGTGAAAGAAAGTGAAGTTCGGCTCTCTTGTCTGAGCAGAGAGCTCTTTCTGCACTACAGTGGAGTCGAGCTATGAGTCGAACAAGCTGCCACGGGCTCCTGAACATGCACGGAGCTGCAGGAATACAAATTCACTGCTAAAGCGAACAATATGCATCACCTGTGGTGAGTTTAACAGCTCTGATCTCCACAGAAATGAAAGGTCACATCCTGCAAACATGTGTGGGAGCTCACTGAGGAGATAAGGATGGAGGTGTGAGCAAAAAATGCAAAAAAAAACCCCCAAAAAACACACACACAAACCCACTTAACCTCCAGTTTATTCAGTCTGCTGTTTCTAGCCACAGTTAACTTCACCATCGAGTTTTGATAGCCACCAGCGATAATTGTGGGAAGTCCTGTTTCTCATCCCATTAGCTTATCTCTCGCCAATGAATCTGCACATTCATCAGGAAATTACATTGCAGAGAGACCTTCATTAATCAAAATGTACTATGACAGGCAATCCTCATTGACATTCAGCTGTGACCCAGCAGTCAATGACACAAAAACACAGCCTCGCTTTCACCTCGCTATATTAAAACATCACGCTCCGTCGACACAGAAACACGCGGTGAAACGACACACCGGAGCGAATCAACGGCAAAACATCTGCAAATGTACGTCTGCTTTGTTTTAAGGGCTTTTTTTTTTTTAAATGCTTTTTAAAAATAACCAAACATACGATTCAGGCACGAATGAGGAAGGAAGTATAAGAGAGAGAGAGAGAGAGAGAGAGAGAGAGAGCCCAAATCATACAGCGTCGCACGCAGAGCCTGAGATGTAGACCACATTAGATCAAATCAGCGGTTGTGATTTCCCTCAAATCAGAGGAAGTCAGAGGTCACGCTCTGAAAGCAATACTATAATGAGCCTGAGGGGAGCTTTCTTTTTTCATCGCTCATTTTCTTCCTCATCAGCTTCCCTTGTCTCAGTTGTGATTTACTTGCAGGATCAATCTGACCTATAGCCGAGACAGTGAAAGACATTTCCTCCAAAATGTCAATGAACAGCAGATGGAGAAGAATACAAAAAAAGCACCTTTTTTGTAATTGTTCCCGTCCTCTCGTCTCTCTTTGCAGCTCATGTTTTAAAAAAGCTACGGGGTGAAATTAAAGATGCTGACTCATGCTCTTCTTTGATTCAAAAGAACATAAATCAAACATGGCGGCGAATGATTTTTAAACGCTCACATGAACTGACTGTCAGAACAGTTTCCTGCAACAATAATCAAGTTCCTGTAAGTTTTTTATTATTCAGTCAAAGGGTGAAAACACTGTTTGTTTCTTTGATGCACATGAGTTTGCAATCTGTAGCGGCCATGTTTGGTCTGAGGTTGTTTTGGAAAAAAAAAACTTGTTGACTTCTTTCTTCTTCACAGGATGTTTTGTTTGTACGCCCCCTGGCATTTTGGAGAATACTGCAAGAGGAACGCCTCTGAGCGCACTCTTGGCTCAGACACCATCTGCGGAGGCATAAACAAAGCTTAAAACCCTCCCGAGGAAATGCCGAGACTGTGCAGTCCTGTTCGTTTGGAAAGATTAAAGGCTGATGGGAAACTCCAGCACTCGACCAAACAATGATTTAAATTCATCACTCGGTCATGGACGGATTAACTCTGCTTGATGCAGACCAGTTAATAAGGTTTACTTGTTTTATTTTTGTTTGCATGAGACATTTCAACAAAGAATACCATATAATAACGAACATCACTGTATCTGATGGAAAGGACTAATAAAACCATGATGATCCATGTGTTATACATAATATAATGTAATACTGGCTGACTGATTTACAGGCAAGATTCATGGCAGCACTGATGTCACAAGAGAAATTAAGAATAGGAATAAAAAGAATAAGAACATAAGCAGGAGTGCTTTACAAATGAATAATGAACTCTGCAGGTGCAATAACAACAACTCCACTGTGGTTCCACCTCAGTGAGGTTCATCCATCATGACACTGCTGCGTGTTTGACACGCATGCTTCAACCTGGGAGAACACGGAGGCTGACACCACGCGAGCAACGCTGAAATATTGGTCGTGATGCTGCTTCTGCATCATGATGTTTACCAGCATTTCTTCCTCCACATGCAAACAGAGCGTGGTTCATCACAATGACTGCAGAAAAATCTCAGAGGTTTGGCAACGAGCTCCACAGACAGACAGAGGGAATGCTCAGATAACCTGCAAAGAAACGACTCAGTCTGCTTCTGTTCACAGATATCTTACTTTAAAGTATTAGTTTTGTAAAGTTAGATGCATTGTGTTCACTATTTATGAACAGATAAGGCTGATTACAGTCTCAAAAAACTAATATACGTAATCAACAGCTTTAATAAAAGTCTATGGAAACTAATGAGTCCCGCCCCTTCCTCCCAGCAGCTGTCAGACTTCACCCCTCACCCCCACCAGCCTGGACAACTGAATCACACTGTACTTTAATTCACAAAACTCTATAATATTATTAGTAGTATTTCATGTGCACTAATAATTTCATTCACGTGCAATATCCATGTATATTACTACTGATTATGACCACTTCATACCGTCACCCTTGTAAATATTGTTCAATTTCTCATTTTGTACTTATTATTTATTGTTCTCTTATTTTTTATTGCTTCTCTTTTACATGATGTTCTTACTGTCCACTTGCTGCTGTGGGACGAATATCTTCTCTTATCTCACTAGACAAAGTAAATGTTCTCTGTCAGAAACATATAAACTCTCAGAAACCTGATCAAAACAGATCTGCTCTGACTGACCTACTGTTTCCCATGACACACTTCTGCCGCCGAGCTCGAGCGTCAGCACTTTGACAAGTCAGTTTACCGCCTTGCATATTTCATCTGCGACCACAATCGCTGCTGATGACCTTTCCAAAGTCCTGCCAGGGAAACTGACGCTGTATATCGTACGAGCACGAACCGTGAAGAAATCATTCACACCATATCTCTTTAAAAAAAAAACCTTCCACGACCGTCGCTGGTGAAAGTTTTGCATTATTAAAGGAGTAAATTCTGATCTTTTATGGACACCTGAAGGCACAACCTTTAGGAGTGTTTTACACACACAAAAAAAAGCCATTTCCATTCTAGTCTGTAATGTGGCATCTTGGGAGCAAGGCCAATAAGATGGTTCATTTATCACCCTGAAAGTTTTCATTAGGTCCAGCGCCTTGTTTCTTTCACTTATTTGGCAGATTTATTTACCATTGGCTCATTTGGCTTTTAAAAAGGAGCTGCTGGGACAAAAAAAAAAAAAAAGTCTGTCCTGACCCAGAAAATGACCACTTGTTTTATCTCGTCTAGTTTTTCTCCTGTTAGCCTCGTTTTCTACAAGCAGACGTGAGTTTATTGCACACACCTCTACAAACACATACTGAGGTGTGATTCCAGATCCGCCCGAATGTTTTCAGAAACAATACATCACAATTTATTCAGCAGTGGCTCTTTAAACAACTGCAGGAGCGATTTAACTTACTTTGGAGGAGCTGTCAGCGCCCCCATGAGGCCATAGTTCATCTTATGCAAAAGGATGTCTGTGTGAAAGTCCTTTTTCAGACCGAGTCAGGCGCCAAAGTGCAGGTTTGAGCAGCAGTGCATGAATGTCATTGGATGGTGCAATTGCAAATGCAAATTGTCGTCTCAGCTGATTGGTCGATGCAGCATGACATCAGGTTGCATTTCTCCAAAGTTGCTGCTTCAGCTTTTCATCACAGAGCTGAAAATCTGCATTAAAATGGACAAAAAACTTGATTTTTTTGCCAAAAAACATCTAATTTAGTTTGAATACAGCCTCAGATTTTGATTGGATGATTCTGATTCTGAACCGATCCAGTTAGGCAACATTTTTTTGAAGTCACTGTTTCCCAATAAGTTTTATGCATGTTGTGATTCAAACGCTCTGAGAGAAAACCTTGACTTTTTGCACCTTCTCTTGCTTCTGTTTTTAGGCCTCCCCAGAGGAAACTTTCAACATCAGATATTTAGCCTGCTTCATGTCTTTCAGGCGTCTGCGAGGCATCCACGAGCTCTTGGATCGCGTCTTTGAACAGTTCAGAAATAGCGGGGCTGCGCTGATTTGTGATGGCTGAGCAAACGCTGATTTGCCTCTGATCTTTGGGCGACAATCTCCGAAAAACCGTCAGCGAGTCGGAAATCAAGGCTGAGATTCTGTAATGTGAACTTGCAACGACACGCTGCCTTTTTTTGATTCGTCTCTTTGTCGCATCAAAAGAGTCAAAACTAGCAGGAAGGTCAATAAATAAAACTGCTAAACTCAATTTACGCAACAATAACTGCACGCTGGCTTGTAAATTTTCTTAAAAAAAAACCAAAAACTATAGTCTGGAAATGTTTCATACACATTTTTTCACCATCACACATTACAACACTACCTTTTTCCTCATTTTGCTTTGTGGGTCTTAAGCTGAACGAAGTGGCACTGGAGTGTTATTTCCAGCACAAACATCAAAGCACAGAATGCAAAAATATATATATATCTTTAGAGCGTCTGAGACCTGAGCCATTACTTCTTTTTTTCCCTTTTGTGCGTCTGGATTTACTTCCAGAATGACACATTATATGAACAACAAAGAGGATCCATTAGAGCTGGAAAGGAGCCTCGATTTAACAAAACAATACCAGAACACTCCAAGAAAAGGCAAGACGCATGTGTGTGTGTGTGTGTGTGTGTGGAAAAACATGCATGAACCTGAAGCTCCATCAGCCGTCTTATTTGCAAAAGCCCAATGATTAATAGAGATGCATTATAAATGCTGAGAGGATTAGTTCAATCACAGAGACGGTCGGAGAGAAGGCTCTGACATTTGAGGGGAGTCAACACCTTCAGCCCGGCCAGACTGAAATATCAATTACCTGGACATAGACGAGCCCACCGGTGTGCTTTCAGCTTATAAAGGGGAGGGGGGGTGATTTTATTTCAACACAGACACGATGACGATAAGAAAACTGAGCCTGTAATAAGCAGCCGTGTCATCTTCCTGCTCAGTTTTGATACCAGAGGTAACAGCAGCAGTGGATGTAAAGCTGTGTGATGTTTTTTTCCGACAGCACACACACACACACACACACACACACACACACACACACACACACACACACACACACACACACACACGAGGCTGAAGTCACTCCGGCTCTTCAGCAGCAGCAGCAGTCTGATGCCAAGCGGCTCGCTCTGTATGGGAAGATGAACTTGCTGTAATGGAGTTTGTTGGTGACAGTGAAGAACAGGGAGCACGGACGGGCAGTAATGATGTCATCAGTCACCGTGTGATCTCACGCTGACGGATGAAGCGTCTGCTGATCCCTCCGAGGGCAGACAGCGAGTGATAAACATGGACTCAGTCAACAGCACGGGGGCAGAGACGCCGATTTACTTAATTAACTTAATGCGCTGAGATATGATCATTTCTAAAATATTCATCATCACTGCAATCAGAATCATTGAAGTTCAGCAAGTTCAGTGTCCAGAAATCTGCTGCAAAGTCAATCAGAGTCTGAAGTAATAACCTCTATCAGCTGATGCAACACAACTTTGTGACCATGTGACTACAATGTAAAGGATTACAGGCTAAAAAAAAAAGCTCTCCATGACAACTTTACACTTCCTGTTTACATCCTTCAACCCTTATATTCATCTGTCATGAAACCACAGCAGGGACGAGAATAAAATTTGCTTTTTCATTGTTTGTTTTGCACAAAATCAGCACATTTTGAAGCTGAAGCACAGAAGGGGAAGTCAGATGTGTTTTCTTTTATCCCCTGAGCACTGACACTTTCTTTCCATCCAGACATAAATTAACCACATGTTGAAAACCTTAGAACATGAGGCACAAAAAAAAAATCCAAATGTCAAACTCTGGATAATCACATGTGCTGCAGTGACACAAACAAGTCAAAAAACAGCTAAAAATAACAATATATGACACGACTCGCTGATGTAAAGTCACCATACCAGCAGTGTTTAATGCAAAGAGTCAGAGCTGATGAAAGAGGAGAGTTCAAAAGTGTCCCATGAAACCTAAATCTGCTCTTTGTGTTGATAATATTCTCAACCTGCAGTGACTGACAGGCATTTAGCAGGAGGTTTTAAATGCTTTTTGAAACGACCTCAGCTTGTAAACACAGCCAGTAATTCCTCATGTTAGGATCTGGGTCACTATTCAGCTGCACAGTGTACCAGGAAGTGTGTTTTTCATTCAAATGCAGCAGGATTAAAGGTGTTTGGACCCAAATGACGGCAGAGTACTCGAGTAAATATCACACTGCTGGAGTATTTTAAAGCACACTGTGATGCTCTGTGGTTAGCAGAGGACTCATCAGACATGGAAAAGACATAAAAGTGATGACCAGGACTGTTTAAGATGAATGAAACGGTCATTTCACAACCTTTAATGAATCAGATCCACAGGATAACCACGTCACAATGCAGCCAGATTACTCTTACTGTGAAAAACTGCAGTCATGCATCGCAATTTGTAGAAACCTCAAGACTGATTCATGTGGATTTTCACACCATATGAGCCACCTGAAGAGCAGCTATGCAACGCTTCACCGCCACCAGCGGCTGAGGAACGTCCAGCTCTGAGCTCGATGGATGTTAACCATCAACCTGTTTAAAGGCAGACTGGAAACAAGGCTTGTGCAACAGTGCAAAACACACACACACACACACACACAAAACAGTTACTGCTGAGTTCAAGAAGTCTGCTGAAGCTTCTGTTTCACAACCACAGAAAACGGTGACTCCTCAGCCGAAGAAATGAGAAGTGCAAGACGGAAACCAGAAGTCGGCTACCACATAATCAGATGCTCATCCATCCTCAACATAATGGGTGTATCCATCACTTAAGATATTAATATCTCACAGCACACAATGGGAAGCGATAATCTCGGCAGATTATCCGACAAGACAAGTGAGAATGAAAAATAAATGGCATTTAACAAACGCTTGTTCCTTTTAAAGGGCGAGTGTCCTTCAATGAGCCTCTGAGAAAACGATAAAAGCCACAAACAGCAAATAAACTCCCATAAATAAAACCTCGGACGATATTTTATAGCATAATTAGAAAACAAAATGTGTTTGGAGTGAAGTAACTTCATCCACATCGTGCTCTCTGGTTCATACAAACAGTGTAAGAAGCAAACATTTCCTATTGTGTCTCCATTCATAAAAACAATGATTAGAATAAACCTCAGTGTCGCCATAGATAAAGAAATGACAGCCGGTTATTTTTCTCGTCTTTTCACGGAAAGCAAACAGTCATGTGAGAGCAAAAAACGACGAGACATCCTGAACATTTTCACCGTGTTTTCACTCAGAAGTGACAACTACAGCGGAGGTCTGTCTGCGGGACGGAGCCGCAGCCGCAGCCGCTCTCCGTCCACCTTGCACGGACTTGCGCAACAAAGTTTCCCGTTCGGTCAGGACTTTATTTCACCGCTACGGAAACGCAGACGGTGCGTGCTTTTCCTCGCTTCAAATACAACATTAAAAAACACACAGAGTGAGCAGAGCGAATCCACAGCTGCACAGCGGCAACTTGGAGCGAACAACACATCGCCGAGGCGAACAGGAGCGGGGGGTGCACCAAAACACAAAAGATCTGCGCCCGCAGCCGAGAAAGTCGCCCTCAAAGTCCGATCAGCACTGAGGGGGGGATCTCGGTTCCTGCAGACAGGAAAGAAACCAGGGTGGCGTGTACTTACAGTGAAGAAGGAGAAGAAAAGGACGGAGAAGAAGAAGAAGAAGAAGAAGTCCGAACGGTCCCGTTTGGACGGAAAGCAGGCAGTCCGCGGTCAGCGCTCCGCAGCCAGAGCTCCACATCCAGCAGTCTCCACTCCCTCTCCTCCTCCACCTCCTCCTCCTCCTCCTCCTCAGCTCGCCTCCTCTTCTGCTGCTGGTGAAGTTTGCTGACGTCAACAACTCCGTCTCAACCGGCGGAGCTCTTTGGTCGCAACTTGAATAATACATGGAAAAGGAGGGGAAAGACGCGACCGGAAAGAATCGGAGAGGCAGGCAGCGCGTTAGAGGCCACCGTCTCGCGACAATGGCTGGATTCATTAGAGACGAAGAAGAATAAAGAAGGAAAAAAAAGTGTGCTTTGGGAAAAGGTTAATAGAGTCAATATGCAGCCTAATATCTGGATTTACATTAAGATTTGAAAATACGCGTCAAGTAGATCTCAGTGCTTGTCTTTCTTAAGAAAAAAAAAGTTAGGAGGCAAGTGCTTATTTGGGGAGTTTGAATATCAAAATATAAGAGACTGATTTTGTGACACAGACAGAAATCAAAGTTATGCAGCTGAGTGAAGCTGCAGGTTCAGGAAGAGACGCGAGAGCATAAAAATAACGAAGGCAGAAGCTGCAGGCTGCAAAGAGTCCTGATGCATTCATGGGAAAACAGTTAAAAAGCATGCTTAAGATACATATTTTGTGATTTAGACACTACATTTCTGTAAAAAAACACACAGGAATGTATAAAGAGCTAAAGTGTTGAAGCAAGGGCATCTGTAAATGTCCTGCAAAGGTCACTGAAGCGGCCAGAAGAGGCAGTGATCTGCTGTTTGTACCAACACCGAGCTGAAGCAACACACTGTGATTCACTGCAGAAGCACATATACAGTATATACATACATATAAGAATAAATATGTTAATAACAAGTAGAAAAAAAAGAAAAAAATGTGTTTTATTGCTTGATAAGTCAGAAACATACTTGTAATCTGCAGAAATCATAATATTGGTGATAACTAGAAAGATGGTTTCTGTCCCTGAGGAGAAAAAAAAAAAGACAGTTTCTTACAAAGATCAATGACACATCACAATGTGTTTAAAAAAAAAAAATGAATGAATTTCTCGAGGATTGAAAAGACAGAAATCCACTATACAAATTCCAAATAGGTCAGCGGCTGCATCCTTGATGACGGAGCGCCCGGCTCTGCACTTTCAAATGAAGCCTCTTGTTTGAAGCGTTTACAAGGAAATTAAGTTTATTTCATGGCAGCTCGAGTCTGGCTCAGATATTTCACAGAGGATTATATGGAGCCTGATCTCATAGAAGCTGGCAGCGAGTGCGATTTTGAATGACTTTCCCCCACTTCTACAGTTTGCTAAAAGTGTATCAGTATCACGAGAGCATGGCCCCCGGTGCTGTCACAGTATTTACAGTCTCCCCCTTTTCTCTGTCCAACTTCAGAGGCTCTTTTGATGACATTGCAGATACAGCGAGAGTCTTGGCTTCCAGATTTCAATGTTTTCCCACAGTGATGGATTAAACTGTCCGTGATGATAAATAATATGAATATCTAAGTAATACGGTCTGGATTTTTTAATCCTGGGTGATAACACGAGCTTATCTCACAGATACAGCGATTAGCCACAACATTAAAACCAGCGATAAGCTAAGTGAATAACACAGAGGATTGTGTTACAGTGCGACGCTGTGCTGGGAGAAAAGAAAGAGCATCAGGGAGATGTGATGGAACGAGTCCGATCCATGAAACCTGCAGGACTCACAGGTACCAGCAGAGGACCATGGGACCATGACTCAGCGAGTCAGAGCCCCCGTGGATCGAACATGCTCCAGCATATCGATCAGATGGGATCTGAGGGGTGTGGAGGCCATGTTGGAGGTTGACCTCTTTATTCTGAAGCTTTTTCTAAGCAGATTTTGAGGTTTGGCAAGATAAGTTGCACAGCCAGGGATTTGACTCATGAGGCGTTCACGGTCTGCAGCAGTTAGAGTTTTGGCATCAGGCCTCGTTTGGGTTCTGCATCCACATGAATGCTTAAAGTTCATGCATGAACATTTTACTGTGACATGTTTACGGCTGTGCACACTAAGAACAATAACTATAACCTAATACTTTAATGATAATGATGTGAGCGTCCACACTGATGAATGATAATGTTCTAACATAGATCTCGATGACCCGCTGTTGCTTTATTTTGTGAGGAAGTTAGTTAAAAAACAAACCGAGAAGAAGATGTTTGCATGAAATTCTTCAAAAACAAAGAGCATTTGGTGAGTCACTCACTTTTTTACATCTTTTTTTCATCTTTTGAAGACAATTTTTATTTATACTTTCATATGAATCAACACTGACGATCATCAGAGACATCAGTTACCACTATTATGTGACGTCTAAATGAGACAGATTCTGATTGGCTGTCAGTGTTTCTATCGTTCATTGCATCACTCTGAAGTGTCAGTGCCGTTCAGTTAAAGCTGTGTTGTGGACTCTGCCATCCACTTGAGTCAGAACAATTTTTAAAACCATATCATCATAGTTATCTTTATAGTTATCGTTTGTGGTGTGGACGGCCCTTTACACTTGTTAGTGGGTGTTTCATCTTAAGATATTTATGCAAAACAAACATGTTCTTGATTTACTTCACTGTAGCTTCACATTTGATGTCAAATTAAGTGAAAAATATACAAACCAATGTTGAACTTGTTTATCTGGAGTCCTCAGCCGCACTTTATCAGCTGCAGTAATTCTGACGACAAATCCTTTTGTCTCTGGATGTATTTTGTGTTGCAAATTAGTCATATATAAAGGAAATTGCTTGTAGATTGGAGCTGAATAACAACCTTTAGCTCTTTGTGCCTTTGATCAGAGTATCAGAGTCATTTTTCTTTGGACATCAAAAGGTAAAAATACAGCAGCTATCAAACAAAACCATCTTTGTTCCTTTTTTTTCAAAGCTTCATTGACTTTTTCTTGCCATGGTTGGAGTATTTTGGCCTGATTGAGACATCAGCTAATGATGTGGCACTGCAGCTAAAAAAAAAAAAAAAAAAAATCAAACCCTCTTTTGCCTCAAACAGCAGATTTTCTGGAACAAACCTCTCCTGCTTATTTATGGGGCAAAGCTACAAACAGCATTATCCACTTTCTCCCAATTTAATGTTCTTTTTGTCAGCTAGCGTCCCTGTTTCACAGCACAGGAACAGAAAAATGTGCTTTTTTAAAAAGAGCTCCCCTGCATTAGAGATGCTGTCTCCTCTGTATAATGTCAAAGCCTGCTGATTTTAACTGAACCCTCCCAGGCGATTTTTTTTTTTTTAAAAAACAAAACCTTTTTTTTTTTTTTGGTTTACAGCCAGCACCACAGATTTTACCCAGCACATATTAAAAAAAAACTCACATTAATTCTAATATAGCAGGAGATATGAAAGTGGATTTTCCGGTTGCACTGGAGAAATTGCTCTACGCAGCAGTGGCACCATCAGGCCGCCTCTATTTCATGATAATGTTTGCAATCCTACTCTCCCTCCATAACAGGGGTCTTTTTCCAGAAAACGCTCATCATTGACACCTAAAATCCATCCACTTCCACCTGCAGAGATGTGGCTGCACATTAGGAGCAGAGCTTAAGAGGGATCTGCATATCCATCATCGTTGCAGCTCATCAGCACAGCCGTCAGGAGAGATCATCATTGAGAAGATAAATGTATAAAAGGTGCACAAGCAGAGACTTGCCGTGCTTATCTTTTACTTCTCCTCAAGCTGAGATGAGAGCAAAGTGTTCTGCCTTTTTTTTTTTTTTTTTGGGAATAAAACTGGGAAAATTAGAGCCATAATTGGCAGAAATCACAGGATCAGCCTCTGCAGCTTCAGCGGGAGCAACAGTTTGAGTCATATGGTTTGATATCTTTCATAAATGTCGGTTCTGTTTGCGTCTCATATTTCTTTCTCTGTGTGCAGTGATCATACTTTCTTGTGTTTCTATGATGCTCACATCCTTGAACTGTTTGAAACTGTAATGGCTTCAATGTACTTTCCGTGTCCTTGGAGATGTTTTTTTATAACACAGCAGAAGTTTAACTTCAAATACCAAAAAAAATCACAAACAGTCACATACACAACATCGTGATACATTGTATTAACCCTTTCAAATCATTGAAAAAGGCCTCAAAAATTCCTAATTGTTGTTCTGCAGATGTTCTGTCTGAGGTGCATTGTACCAAAAGTACAGCAAGGCGATTCCACATTTCATGCGCAGGGTGTTTCAGATTCAGCCGTCCTGTGATCTGCTGCTGCAATAATTGGATTTGAAATCCATGCAGCACCATTGTGAGCTTGGGGTTGATTCAAAAGTAGAGCGTTACACTCTGTATATCCGATCTCACGAGAATGAAAAGATGAGATTATTGATGTCATATAAGGCATTCATTAGGGGAACTGTGCTTTGGCAGTCTTTACTGGCTTTCTGTGATGTTATTGGCTAAAAAAAATTTCACCGGGATTGCATGCATTGTCATGCCTCACTCACATCAATTACTCCTTCCTTTTTTTTTCCCCCCCTCGCTGGGTGTTCAGGATCCAGACAGAACGGTGAGTCTGAGAGCAAATCTGACATTATCGTAGAAGAGTGGTCTGTTCACATTATGCATTCCCAGTCACAGCATGGCAACTGTTAAAAAAACGTCTCTAAATTCAAAAGGATATTGCTGCAAAAAAAAAGGGTGGAATTTACATCATGCTGTCTTCCTGTCTCGTCTCGAGGAGGCTGCAGGTTTAACTTCACCCTGAAATTGTAAATTTGCAGATCAGAGCAATTAAAATGTGAGTTGATGATATGAGTCTCTTTAAAGACAGCAGGACTGTTGCAGAGCTTCTCGCTCAGCTTGGTGGCAGAAAAGTCCAAACAGCTTCACTCGGAGAAGAAATGGCCTCTCATGAATCATCAAAGAACGGAGAGTTTTATC
This sequence comes from Acanthurus leucopareius, assembly GCA_029814765.1. Lineage (NCBI taxonomy): Eukaryota > Metazoa > Chordata > Actinopteri > Acanthuriformes > Acanthuridae > Acanthurus > Acanthurus leucopareius. The sequence goes on along the minus strand of JAQMCX010000011.1, from coordinate 20,541,732 downwards.
TCAGTGGGAGCAGCAAAGTAGCAAATTTAGAAGATTTGATGGAGGCAAAACAGTATTACAGGATAAACGGCATCATTAACCCACAACAAGCTAGCAGGATTTTTAAACGTGTCACAATCAGTCTTGTTGCACAAACTTGCAGCTTTGTGGGGCAATTTATCATATTATCATCATCATCATCATCATCAGCTATTTTCAGTTCTGTTTTTCTCCAAATGTTTCACCGAATCTAACTGAAATCATCAGACCGTTTTTCATTGCATTATGAGCAAAGTGAGGCAGCACGTGAAAAGAGAGGAAAGTGGGAAGTTGGCACGCTAACGTTGCTGCCCAGAGGAGGAAGAGGAGGAGGAAGCTCAGATGTTTTAATGCAATAAAGAAGCAAATATGGTGTAAAAAGTACCAACACAAAAACACACTGTTGGTACTGAAGAATAAAAGTATTAACAATTCATAAAGGCCCATTTCAGAACCCCAAATATTCTGTTCCTGGATTATAATTTGCATGTTTACATCAATTTAATGTTCCAACTTTTAAAGGAGCATTTCAAGTAGTGATATAACAAAAAAGCTGATTTATATTTTGTATTAATAGTATAAATCTGAAAACTAGTCACAAATAAATCTATAGTGGAATAAGAAGCATAAGTACCTCAAAGTTCTTCTTAAATGCAATACTTGAGTAAATGTACTCAGTTACTCTTCACAACTGGTGCCAGTTTTGAATCAATCTGATGGAAATTCTGTGTGAAACTAATTTGCAACAGGAAACAGATTTGAGTCACATTCAGCGTGGCAGAGAAACGTCTTTAATTAAAATATCTGGAAAGTTTCAGACTGTTTAGTTTTATATACAAACATCATTTCTCTGCACAGAAACAAATTAAACATCTCTGCGAGAAAAAGCTTGTTTGTAAATGAGCAAAAACAAATTAGTATTATGAGATCTGGCCGCCTGTCGGCAGAAATTCTTTGTTTGTCAGAACTTTCCAAAACTGCTACAAATTACTGCTGTTTCCTGATCTGAAAACACTGTGGTTTGGTTTTTGTGGGGATTAGTAAAGATCATAGTTTGAGTTACAATATCTGCTTTGTAAAATTGGAGCTAATGGGCTTTCATAATTACATTGTGGTCACAACATAATCTCTGCAGGTCCTGCGCTCTGTACCAGCCTGCAGTTTGAGGAAGGGTGGGACTTTTATTTTCCTCCATGTTCTTTGTTATCAGCGGGTGTGGCCTCTTAAATATTCTTCCTTTTTTTGGTGAAGTTACAGTCGTTGCCCTGGTTGCATAAAAACAATGTTCACTCCAAAGTTCAAGTGTTCAAATGTGTCTTCATGTCTCCCTGAAGCCAAATAACTGAACTCTTATGAGCCAGATCAGTCAGTCCTGTGTAGAAGTTCAGCATGAGTGTCAGACTGCAGATCATGTGAATGTCAGCTTTTCAGTTTTCACCACTGACTGTATAAAACACTGGACAAACCCTCCGTGACGTCACCCATTGGTTTCTGCCGGCGAAAGTGAAGCCTCAGAAATCTCGTCCTGGGTGCCACCATTTGCCTGCGCGTGACTCCGCCAAGAGCCCGCCTAAACGACGAAAAACCAAATATGGGAAAAGAGGTGGGGCTAAGGCGGGATCAAAGGACGGACAGCACACCCACTTAGCTAACAGCCCCCGGCTAGCCATCAATAGACTGTCAATCAATGAGGCCACGCCCTAATTTATGCAAAATGGCCAAATTTTAAGCTTAAATGTAAAATAAACAAATGAGTTAGAAAAGAAATCCCCCCCCTCAGAGTTTTCATGAGATGGTAGAGAAACTGTAGACAAAAAAATAGGCTGTAAATATGTTTATTTCTGCTCTTAAGTTGGTCATTTTAACATGGGCTCCAATGGGAATTTGCTCCCTTTTG
>JAQMCX010000011.1:20520878-20539512 GCA_029814765.1 Acanthurus leucopareius | reverse complement strand
GGGAATTTGCTCCCTTTTGGAGCCTCAAGTGGTCAGTCGAGGAATTGCAAGTTTTTGTACTTCCTGGTTGGCTTCAACGCGGAAGTGGAGAGTTTGCTCCTTGGTTTTCACTGGTCGAGGACGTGGTAATAAATCTTCTGCTCTTGTTGAAGTGATGTGAACAGCTGCTTTAAAAACACTGCAGCAAGTTGGTTGACAGCACATTTGTCTTTAATTCTCTTAGAAATTTAAAACACATTACAATATCAGCTTTTTTATCCCAAACTCATATTGTAAGTTTCTCTCTGCAGCTCAAACTCCAGTGTCTCCTTAAAAGGCACCAGATGGTGAATTCTTTAGAGGTTCGTCTTAAAAGCTTCTCAGTCATCCAGGTTTTTGTTTTTCAAAGCATCTTGAATCGAGATAAACTAGACTTGGCTTCCCTCATCCAATGGGCTTCAGTCCTGATGAAGAGTCTGAGATTTTAACCTCTGTAAAGACATTATCTACATCATTGACACCCCTGGTTCTTCTGCTCCTGGCGGCTGTAAGGATTGTTATTGAAGCTGCTGGAGTCACCTGGGGTCAGGTGTGAATGACCCTCATTGGATTTATCCCATAAGCTGGGTGGGAATGGTTGTTAAATCTTCTGGGAAGAGAAGAAAGGACAGCAAAGTAGGCAGATGATGAGTGGCGTTGTAGACCTCCTCCTCTATTAATGGATGACTTCTCTTCTTTTATGCACATCTTTTAGGTTGTGTGTTCATCCTGCAGCCATAAAGGTTTTGAGTTTTTCACTCTGACACATGATGATGAATTGTATTTTTCTAATCTGAGCAGACTGAGCTGCTTGAAGTCATTTATTTGCACTTCTTTCATGTTCATCTCATCAAATTTGCAGCATTAAGGTTGTGCATAAAAACGTTTTTTTTTTTTTGTGTGTGTGTGTATTTTCTCTTTTTAATACAAGTTCAATCAGGTAATAGAAATCCACAGACCACAATGAAACACTAAAGGAGACCGGAGAAGCCATTTGGAGCTCAGCATTACAGCTTTGAGCATGATTGCAGCCTCAGGCAACTCAGACCCAGAGGGCAGATACAAGTAAATCAAATCTTCATCAGAAGTGAGGAGTCCATGTGTTGCAGATGTTATTACCCTCATTACTGTGCCGCTTGGTGGAACACAAAAGGGAACGAGATGAAGCCTGAGAGTCGTTTTTTTCCTGTCTGAGGTTACAGCTCACCTCTTTAGCTTTTGTAATCCATCAGACGGGAGGACGAGTTCCCGCTTATCTCGTGTTATTTCTCATCGAACCAATCCCCCTTTTTTTTTTTTCAAAGAACAGACGCGTCCCCAATACATTTCATCTTTTTCTTTAGCAAGGATCTGCTTTGTTAATACTTTAGATGACAGATTAGCTTCTGCACAAATGAGTCATTATTACACATTCGGAACAAGACATCAGTCAAATTAAAAAGCTATCTCTCCCTGAGACTCATTTAGAATACCCGTCCCTTCAGTTTTAATTGACTCTGTTTAAAAAAGACGTCGCCGGTTGAAGTTCTTGTTATCAGACGCCTGCAGGCCGGAGACTCGCCTCTGCAAAGTGAAACCAATTCTCCATCAGTCAGCATGATAATCCTGAGAATTAAAACCTGCGTGAAATAAGTAAATCAAAGATCATCCCCGAACATGCAAGACGTTTAGAGCCCAGATTATGTTGCTGAATGGAAAACAGATTTTCTCCCACACCTGTAACAGGGATGTTGTGCTGCGATGTCAAGCGTAAAAAGAAGAGACAGAGGCTATAAGACTGATGATTTACTATCATATTCCTTCCCAGAAAGACATAAGATACATTTTTAGACATGTATATTATTACATAAAGTCTCTATAGTGCTGTATCGAACATTAACACTCGCTTTATCCACTTTTCACCACCGAAAAAAGAAAATTCCATAGAAAATTTTAGAGATATTATAAAGAGCTTAATGCTACTAAAAATGGCCGGCCAAGCTGTCATTGAATGCGCATGTTTGCACATTCCTGGAACTATTTTTCCTCCTTTCATTATCACATTATGATAATAGGATGTTCTCCAAATTGCATTCTGTAGATTTCCAGCGTTTGGCCACTGTGGCTGCTGAATCAGGTGTTCTGGCGAGGCCATGCAAATCTGCTAAAAGCGGGCAGGTTGCCTTTAGTAGAGGTGGATTAGAGCGGAGGATTAGAGGAGCTCACTGTCATTTTGCCTCAGTGCATGTACCAGGTTCTGTTCTTGATCCCAACAGCAACAGCTTTGAGTCCTCGCAGGCTCTGTGCGGCTACGTGACGCCATGCTAGTGAAGAACCAAAAGCACCCAGCTGCGACTGCAACCTCAAAGGGTGTGTTTGGAGAAACCTTTTCTCTTTTTTTTTTTCTTTTCTTCTGTTCTCCAGTGTAATGTGGTGAAAAAGTGAGTTAATTGCTGGGGTCTAGAGTTAAAAAGACAGAAGCCGGGGAAATCTGTTGATAATTGAGAAAGTTGCCCTGTCAAACCAGATCCACACAATCCCCCTGATAGAAAAACACGCCGTGCCCCGGTTTGATGTTGTTTCTCTTGATCTTTCTGTGTAAAATTAATTCAGCATCACTAATAACCCAACATAACCCCATCAGTTTAAGCCTGTTTCTATGACAAACTTGAACAATAGTTGAATGAGAGTTGCTGGAGAATGTTTGGGGGCTAAGCCAGATGTTTTTGGTGTAACATCAGAGATAACTCGGCAGGAACGACGGTGTGAGAACACAGGGGTGTTTTCAGATGTGAGGCAGGTCAAAGGAGTTGTTTTTCTCTGAAATAAGAAACCAACACAGGCACAGCATTTTCCCAGCTTTATTCCATGACTGCTGACTTATAAGTAAACATACAGGCTCCACCCATCTACAACCGTACAACACTTCCTGGCTGCAGCTGATTGGACGAACTCTGTCTCTCATGGACTGTCTGGTCCTGCATTTAAGTCCAGAGTGACTCCTTTAGAAACTTTTGACTCTAAAAGCATTTAAGGGAAGAAGTAAGTCATGCAAATACTGAATCAGTTTTTATTTTTTGATTAAAAACAATCACTTTTTTTTCAGCGTTTCTCCGCTTCCTGCTGGATGCTTCGGATTCACACAAAGTAGCTGAAAACTCGTCATATTACATTGTAATGAAAATTCTGCTGAGACATCTTAATCATCCATTTATTATGTGTAATCATCCTTATATGGTGTTTGATCAGTCTATATTTAGAGAGCTTGGAGTCAGCATAAAACAAGACTACGCCTAGCATATGAATATGAATGCAATGATATGCATATTGTTGTTGTAGGAGCGATTTCCTAAAAGGAGGCCGACCCAGCTGAGCATAAAACATCTGTCATGTTCCTGATGTGTTAGATCTCTATTTAGGTGTAACTGCATATTGATGTAGTGCAACTGTAGAGATCTTCATGCTGCAAGTAAAAATAGTTTAGAAGCCTTCCTGAGAGTCTGCGTCTGTGTTAAGCTTTAAAAGAATTTTTCTAACATATATATGTCGAGAATTTAAGCAAAAAAAAAAGAGCAATCAAAGTGATGCCTCGTCTCTCTGAGCACGATGCAGCACTAAGTGGACGGTGAATGGATTAATGGAAATGACGGATCCTTTGAGCACCTTTAGATGTAAGGATCAGCATCCCCTCCATGTGTGTGAAAAAGGCTTCAAGCCAGCAGTGATTAGCTTAATTTAGCATTAATCCCGGAGGCAAAGGGACACAGCTACCATCGCTTCATCTTAAAGTTATATTCACCTACCAGAAACAAAAGCTCACTTTTATAATTTTTTTCATAATTTGTCAAACTTTCCACCAGCTGTTACATTCTGCAGTTCTTTCTCGCAGGATGTCTGTTGATCCAGGTTTGGACCGGTTGCCTGCTTGTTACTTACAGCCTGTCTCTCATGTTGTTCAGCAGTGAAGCATGTTTCCTTTGATTCTCAGTGTGGCAGAAGCCTAAAGCTCAGGAGTCATGGCTGCTGGATAATAATTGCCTCGACCACTGTCAGAAGCATCAGACTCAAACCTCTTTGCTGAGGGCTTTGCAGAGGCTGACTGGTGGGGGGGCTTGAAACCTCAACAAAGTCCAGCCTCCAGTTCAGAGCGTACGTCCCCCATAATAACCTAAAGAATGCAGTGTGTAAATCTTGTGTGAACCAGTTTGTTGGTCATTCATAAACTCAAAAAGCTTTGAAGGGATTGTGGAAGAATTTCTCATGTTGCTTGTTCTTGCTGTTTCTTGGAAAGTGTGTGAGATGAAAAACTTGTATTTTTCCACCTCAGTATCACTGTTTGTACAATGATACACTACCCAAACTGCTCATGCTGGAGAACCTCAGGGGGCGTCATTTTTTTGTCGCCACTTCGTCCACCTAATGTTGTCTGTGGCATCACACTCCCTGCACACAGCTACTGCAACACAGCAGGGGCAACGACTTCCTCAGGAAACTGAATTATCACAGCTGTAATGTGTAAAATGCGTGTCTGCATGGTTTGATGCGACTAACAAGGTCGCATGGATCATCATCTTTCAGGTGGATGCATGCAGATATTCGGTCACGGATCCGTCAGTCAGAGCGTGAAAGCTGGCCGGATTCAGCTCTGCTGTTGTAACTGTTTGTGTGACAAACCTGAAGCCTTTTGCTTTCAAATAACATTATTGAATTCGTGCAGAGTTCTATTATTCAGGAGCGTCGCCGCTGATTCATTATCCAGCTCCGTGCACCAACAGGAGGTAGAGAACAGAAGATCAAAGGCCACAAAGAGATGACTTTTCATCTCGGTAATGGTGACTCGCTGCTACACATTCAGCGATCGTGTGTGCGTGTGCATGTGTGTGTGCGTGTGCATGTGTGTGTGTACTGCAGATCCTGTGTCGTTTATTTTTGCACCGGAAAGCTTTAAATAAATTATAACAGTGTGGAGTTTTTAGATGTAGGCAGCCATAGAATCAATGATTTAAGACACAACATTTAGCATTCAGCTCTTCGGTACAACACCGAGGGGAGGTTTACATGTGTAGGTGTGTGTGTGTGTGTGTGTTTGTGTGTGTAATTATTCCATTTTTAACTTTCACTTGATTTAATGGGACTTTCCAAATGAGCAAATTATAGATTTTGGTGAAGAGTGTTAGCCCTCTGACAGAGGACAGACAAAAAGTCTTAATTAGTGTTTTAAACGAGGCAAATGAACAACAAACACACAGATTAATCGTGACATTAATTTGCTTTTCATGTGGAGGATCAAAACAAATCAACAGTTCATTGTTCTTTACAGATTAGTGCATTTTTGGATGCTCATGCTTACAGAAATTCCCCAGCAGTGCAGAAATCAGGCTTTTGTTAAGCTAATGTCAGTAAGAAGCACATTTTATGTTAAAATGTTATTCAGTGGAAAACAGTTCAGACTGATTTGAGTCCTGCATGAAAAAAACTGCAGTTCCTTCATTTCTAAGAATGAAGCCAGTCGGTTAGAGCGAATACAAGTGAGCGAACATTCCTGCTGGATTACTGAGTAACTCCAACACATATTTCTACTGTTAACTTCCTGCAGTTGTCAAGTCCTGTTTTGAATATTATTAACCTTTTGTGAGAAGTTTGTGCCCTCGATAAGCCTCCAAGCACCTTAATCTGTTATTCCAATGACTAACCGACACTTCCTGAATGATAAAAAAGTGTTCATAGCATATTAGCTTTTATTTTTAAAGTTATAACCTATTGTGTTTACAACTTACTCTGCTGCCCCCAAGAGGTCAAAGGAAATAAATGTTTCTGCTTTAACGAGGACGTTTTTTTTGTGAATTTCAAGTTTCTTTTTCTTCTTTTTAGAATTTTTCGAGGAAAATCTTGACTTAAAATTAGCAAATCAACAAGCTCAACCAAAATAAAGGTTTTGTTCGGATTAGTCCATGTTTTGTATAAAGTTAAATAAATTGGGACCAGAAGCACAACACATAAAGTTAGGATATAGGTTTGACAGAAAATGACTTTATGGACATAAATGGCTGTGAAATTTGAAACAAGTGAAAACAGTTTTGCAATGCACAGAATTAAAGATAAACTTTTCTCTAATGGGGTTCCAGCTTGACAGATTTTCTGCCCACACGATCTACAACAACTCAAACCAACATTGTTTTGTTTAAAAACTCCATCCCCTTCCTGTGTGTGGCATCAGTCTTTCAGTGTATTTTACTCTGAAACATCTCAAACCGACTGCAGCGTCTTTGCATCTTTGCAGAGTTCCTGCAGCTCTCTGTCCAACAGAGACGGCTGATGATGCTCAGGGATGCAGCTCCTCATTCACACTGTGTCGGTCGTTTGCTGAGTTTCAAAGACTCTCTGACACTGGTGAGGTCATTATAACGACAGAGTGAGATGCCCATGTGAAAACAGGATTACCTACTCATATGTATGCATTAAACCTTTAATACAGTTATTAAAAAGATAGTTTAGGTATGAAATTAATTGCTTGTGTGTGTATTGTGGCTTATATTTGTGTATTTTAACTGTTAAAAGGAATAAATAACCACATCTGTGTGTCTGTATATGTGTGTACATGTGCTTTGGCTGCTTATATACAGTACATACACTTAATAAAAGGAATATTTGTGTGAGTGTTGATGGGAGGAGGTCGTGAGCCTGTAATCTTTCTCTCGGTGGGTGACGGACAAAAGCATTCACCACACAGGAAGGAACCCACAAGAGCAGAACACACGGGATTGGAAATCCCATTAAAAGTGGTCAGCTGATAAGAGAGATGGGTACAAAACGCCCCGAGTGATTCCCAATTTCACACCTCAACATTTCCTCTGCTTTCAGGGCAAAAGATTTGGGGGGTGCTGCTGGAAAGTGAGGAGAGCTGCATATGCAACACAACAAAATTCCTATTTATTCAGAAGACAAACAGTGTGTGCCGAAACTCTGCAGATGACAGCAGAAATATTGCTCTGAAATGAAACACTGCCGGGGTTTTTTGCCCTCCTACCTCCTGGCTCCTGTTTCAGGTCTCTGATCTGCAAAGTGGGAGAGGATTGCAGATGGTTAGTTCCTCCATCATCATTGTTCACAACAAACAGTCCCAACCTCACAGTCGTGGCCAAGGCACAGCGCCGGAGCCATAAATCGCTTTTTTTTTTTTCCGCTGTGCTGTGGGTGGTGCTGCCTGCTGTTTGGCTAAGGGTCAATAGATTTGCTGTGTGCTTTGTTATTTATGCTTTGAATTATGGTTTTTTTATTTCATATTTTAATTTTTTTTTTTCCTTGATTCTAAAATTTATGGGAGATATGTGATCCTTGGTCATAACATTTTTATATATATATATGTGTGTGTACATAAACACACAAACACACACAACCTGTCTATGTAGTTTAAACCTGTCGATGCCAAACCATTAAATTCAGCCATTAAAACACGTTCTGGCTGCAAAACAAAACATGGTGGGGAATTGGTGCTAACTGGTGACTTCACTGTGGGCCAAAAAGAGGAAAAAATGGTCAGAATCAAACACTTTTAGAGGAATTATTTCCCCATGTTTGACATATTATATCCCTCTAAAGCTGTTATGGCTGAAACACTTGCAAACCTCTCGTACAACCTGCAGACACAGAACGTTGGTATTTATTTGGAGTCGTGTTTCCACCTGATAAGTGTAAGTTCAATATTCACTCTCCTTGTCTTGCTATTTTGGTCTCCACTGACTCCAGAGCTGCTCAGTGTTCCACTTTGTTCACCAGCAAGTCTCTAACTTTATCTGTCTGCCTCTGCAGGTTGAGTTCAGTGGGTTTATCGGAGCTTTCTCTGTGTGAAAAAAACAGGAAGGTTTCCAGTAATAAAACATTAACGATGAGCATAAAAACCCTCAAACACTCAGCTGAGAAATGTTAGCATTATGTTTTAAAATGTAAAAACTTGAGTTAGGAATATAAAGCAATATGGCAAGATTCATTGTAATGCATTATGACAAACTGCATTTGTGCCAAATGAAGGAAACTGAAAATATAGGTCAAAAAGTGAAATTAACATCCAAATATTTCCTTCTGTAAACTAAAAAAAGAAAAGGAGATGAAGTGAAATTGCGGCGGGTTGAGTGATTGACCACCACTGTGACTGCGGCTGATTGTACAGAGCTGCAGCTTCCTGCTGCTCGGCTGCAGCTTGTTTTGCTTTGACATGACTGCTTCCTGACTGATGATTGCAAAATAACAGTCATGCACAAAAGTTCAAGCGTGCATGTTTAGTTTATTTCAGTTCTGTTTCTTGGAGAACCAGCTGGATGCTTCACTTAAACGGCACTCAAATCATATTTCAAAACACTAAATTCTTGATGAAAAACTGCATTGACTATTTTCAGTCGAACAAAGTGAACAGGGCTGCAGTTGTCTGTTGTGAAACTTTCCCCTTTCAACTGCAGAGAAAATGATGAATTGGGCTGCAAGAAAAATTAATCTGTCCGGAGCCAAATCAGGAAGTGGTAGCCAGGGGGGGGAGCACGCTATATTGATAAGAATGTCATGGTGAGAATGGTCTTTAAAGGGTGAATTATGGCTCATCCGTGAGAGGTGAAATTGTTTTCCAGCACATTATTTGGAGACTCTGTTTGGAGACTCTCACTACCCAGGATGCACAGCTGGCAGTGCCAGTGCACTCGCTGCTGCAGGCCAATAGGAATTCATTACTTAGCCTGGCCATTGATTTTCTTCCCACCTAGAAAAAAAAAAAATATGAACAGCTTTCAAGAGAGATTGCCAGCATTCAGAGGGAACTTGAAGGACATTTTATCATGACAATACTCTGTGTTCTGAGGCAAATAACCTGAGCTTATTTGCTGCATTTTATTAATATATTTTTATTTCAAAGGAGCCAAAAGCAAAAGTTGAGCTTTTTTTTGTTTTTTTTTGCAGACTGCAACAAGTTGCAATAAAAAAAATCATGAAATTTCTTTAAATTAAATAGCTCATATATCATGTGAAGTTCTGCTCTTTAGGAATCCGTCCTCGTCAGTGATGAGCAGTGACTTCTGGGACGGAGAAGAAGCTTCAGCTGTATGAATGAAGATACCATCTCATGGTCTTATGCCGCCTGTCTTCCCTGCTGAAAGCCTCTCCTGCTTCTCGCTGCACTCTGCTTCACATCTGCAGCTTTTCTGCACGCCTTCCTGCTCAAAGTATCAGGATTATTCCTTTGATCTTCACATCTTCAAAATATTTATCATGAACTAACAGTGACACACTCCGGTGATGACGCACAGTCTTGTTTTTTCCTGCCTCAAACTTTCTGCAGCTCCTGAAAAGAAAACTTTTAAACTCTAATTAACAAAGAAGAAATGATTAATATGACAACTACAGAGCAGAATCTGAGTATAAGACTTTGTTATCATGTCACATGATTAACCGTAAATATGTAAACAGAATAAATATGAACTTATTTAACTCAGCACATCTGCTCAACCAAGCTTATTTATATTATATTCTGATCTGAAGACAAAAAACAAAGTACAACATGTTGAACTTGTGTTACAGCACAGCAGGAGTTTTATTGTCTGTTCTTGAGGATCTCCATCTTCTCTGTGAAGGATTTCCTTGGAAAAGAAGTTAATTAAAGTCGGCTTCATAATGGGCTCTAACTCCTTGTTATCACACATGTTGACAGAGGCGATTTAGAAGCAATTTATCTCATTTGAGATGATATTAAACACCTTAATGCCCTTAAAACTCATTAGGAGGAGACACTTAATGCTCAATTACAGTTCCCACAAGCGTGCATTTGTACAATAATGCCTGCGATGTGATAACTGATCTCAGAACAGTAAACGCTGAGTCAAACATACGTGTCTGTAGCTTGTTAGCCACAAAAGATCCAATAAGGTGTGAAGATGAACGGGACTCAATCACGACCACGAAAAATGACACAAACGGGTGAAAACTCGTCCTGACTGTGGATCCGGACGACGTCCAGTGGGAGCTCTGATGCTTCAGTCTGGTCTTTCACCGGGGGGGGGGGGACCATGTGGTCCACATTAGCTCACATTAACACTATCTCGAGCAGGATTTTACAGCAGGGGGCCTGCAGATTGGCTCATTAAAAGGTAATCACACCATATAAGACTTCATCAAAAACAAAATTTGAACTCGCACTGATGAGATTTTCTCAGAGAGGGGAGAGTGCATGAAAACATGCGGCAGATTTCCAGTGAAGACTGTTTGTGCTCGGATGTGTTCGCCGCAGCCGTTAGACATGCTCGAGAGAATCAGCACAATAAAATAACCTTACGTTTCCCACCTATCAACCGGTTTATGGAGTGTGATGAAGCAGCCAAAATGTTTATTTGATGCATATTAATTCAGGTCAATGAGCATTTGATGTGTTTTGTGTGTGTTATTTAATTTACCTGAGTGTGTTTAAAGCTCTGTCAGCACAAAGAGGACGACATCATCACCACCATCACCATCATCACCATCATCACCATCATCATCACCATCATCATCAGTGGAAAGGCAGACTCTCTTTGTCTGACGTTGTCGGAGTTCATGTGCTTTGATAAATGGATGAAGAATAACGGCTTTGTGGCCTCACAACGCGCTGGTCAGTTTGAGCTCCGTGATGGTGACAGCTCCGTGACAGCTCATCGGGCCGCTGGAACGCCAACCCGAGCTCTTCTTTGTGTGTGTGTGGGGGAATATAGCCTGCAGCAATATCACACCGGCCAGCAGAAACTCGGCTTATGGCGAAGTGGGGGGGTGAAATGACAATACAATGGATGGAGTTTGCATCTGGAGTTATTTTTCAATGTATTTCTTCACGGGGAGAGTTTTTTACCCTGCGGCTTTGAGAGCTAAAAATGGAAAAAGTGGTCAAAAAAACCCCTAAAAAACACACCCTTCTTATCACAGCTGTCATTCATTCTTTTTCAGAGTCCTGGAGGATTTGGCCTTCTGTTTACCCTCTGTTATACCCGCAGTCCTAATGCATTTTGATTTTTTTTTTTTTTTATCTGAAGGCAGAGGCTGAGGAGAGTCATGTGCCCAAAGGGGGGAGCGGTCGATACCTGCCCAGTGTGGTGAGCTGCTAAGTGGAGGCTCTGTGGCAGCTCTGGAGGTATATCACCATGGCTACCTAATTTCACAGCTTCACTTAAGGGACCAACAAGGGCAATTTTCTGCTCTATCAACACTTCCTTCATTTTTTTTTCCCGATGCGCTGAGATCACATCCTTTTGGCCTCGGTGTCACAGAGCAAGTTGGCTGCAAAAACGAGACAGAGATAAAGAGCCCGAGAGAGAGAGAGAGACGGAGAGAGATGGAGAGAGAGAGAGAGAGAGAGAGAGAGAGACGGAGAGAGAGGCGAAGAAAGATTAAAAAAAAGGAACTGTGCTGATCAAAAACAAAGCGGCTAATGTCCAAAAAGAATATGCAAGAATGTGGAGCAGCGCTTTAATGAAGCTTGGCAATCCACCAGCAGAGCATGTCCCCGATGGAGTGACCCACTAACACAACAAAAGAGCGGTGATTTGTCCGTTTCCTTCTCTCCAAAGCCAAGTGGTTCAGTCAGTGCAGGCCCAGTTCTGAGGCCAACATGGTCCGGGTGAATGAAGCATTCAGGGTTTCAGTGTGGTCCAGCAATCAGTCTCCCCTCCCCCCCACTGACCCCTCTCCACGCCTCAAGTGAAAAGCACAGTGCTTATTATCAGTGTGCACGGCTGGAAATGATACACAGTGCAAGCATTCTCAGCGAGGGCCACGGTGGCGGTGGCGGCGGCAGTGGTGGCGGCGGCGACCTGCTCATTAGAGACTCTGCAAAAGAGCTGAGACGCATCTCATCGCTTTTTGCAGGACATGATTAATGTGATTCAAAATGCACACTGGATAATCCTTTTTAGCATCACGCTGCATGATTAGATCTGAGATTCCTCTTCAGCTCCATCAAATGAGACGTCTGAATTTTTGGTTCATTCTTTCATCATTAAATTTGAAAAAGAAGAAAAATCATGTTTCAGAATAGGTCTGTATTTTTCTTATTAGCAACAAATCCCATTAAAAGACCCAATCTAACAATAAATAAACACCATAATTAAGTATTATGTGTATCCAGAGTCTGATGCGTCTTCCTCTGCAGTGCCACAGAGCTCCGTTGTTTTCCAAAAACTATTAAAAACACATAAAAAAGAGCCACACTTTTGTTCCTTTATTACCAGGAACAAACACTCACTGTAGTTTCTGCAGAGTCAACCTCATATTCATGTTCCTGCTGCTGTAAAAAAAAATCCCCCGCAGTCGAAAAAAGAGTCCTCAACAAATACATTATTTACTCTTGTTTGCGTAACCTGTGCTTTGGCGTTACAGACAGACTCTTAAAGTCAGACAACGCTGAAAGACAAAGAAACAAACCGTCCTTTCATGAGATTTAGAGCCAATAACAGAAAAAAACAAAGAGTCTTGTTGGTTTTTTGTGGTTTTGCAGGCCATTCCCCCCCCCCCCCAGCAATCCAAACATTGTGTGCAGGTTTGCATCTGTTTAGAGTTGCAAGTCATTTAAGCAGAATCCTGCAGCCCCTCCCCCCAGCTGTGACATAACAGACTCTGAGGTGTATTTCATTCATTGCCCATTAACTCGAACACGATCTGTGCCAGCCGAAAGCGGCAATGTGTCAGTTCGCCACTTGCCAAGACTCGGGACAACTGGTTGCCCCCCTCCTGCCCCCCCCTCACATCGAGTTTTTAAAAATACTCTGGCTTGGCAGAAACACACTCATGGTGCCCTTCAGATATTCAGTGTGAGGAAGTGTGACTTCTCCTTTTTTCTATAAGTGTGATGTGAAATTATAATACAGCAAAGGAGAAAAAAACCCTTGCAGATAAAAGCAAACGAGTCTTTGTCTGCAAATTACACTGTGATTGTTTTTATTACTGTTATGTTTAAACACACTCATAACTAAAAACCTCCATTTTTTTTTTTTACCTATTATGTCTTTACACTACACATTTTAAGTATTTATGATATAAATGTCTTTTTTCATGGGAGACTTATTGTCTAAACTGTTGAATTTAATCAACAAAAACTGATGTTTAGTGATGGAAGATTAGTGAGATAATTAATGCTATAAATGGAAATATAGCCAGAGGTGCACATAACTTTTTCAGTGAATTACTCAGGTGAGCACCAGGAGATGGTGTGTGGTACTCACCCCATATGTAGCATGGTCTTAATAAGTGCAGTCTTCCTCACTGTCCTCCTCAGTGCCCCTCCCCCCCGTCCTCTGCTCCAGCTTCCTGCATGTTAGATGATGAAGATGCTGCAGATGCACCTTCCTCTCCCTGGTTGAGCCTTTGATTAGCTGTCTCCATCCACAGGTCAACAGCTGGCTTTGGGTCAAATGTTAGCTAGCTTATTTATTAGCAGTAGCTTGCGCCACATTCATGTGCTCCTTGCTCTTTTCTTGTCTGTCAAATAAAGGATGATTGAAATTCTTTGAGCCTGTATAAAACACACTTGTTTTGTCTGCTAGATGTGTGTGTGAGCGGCAAATCTTGCACTACATTTCAGTGCGCTCACTATTAGCTTCAAGCCACGGCACATCATGCTTTTCTTCGGCTCCGGGCCCGGCTCGGGTTGCCGTTTCTTTGTCGGCGGCGAAACACCAAAGAAGCTGCTTAATGTCTGTTGTTTCTTTGACATATTACACAGTAGTTGGTTACTCCATAGTGTGTGTCTGTAAATTGAGATGTGTGGCGTTGCTAAGCTAACTGTCAGATACACAAAGGCGCGTAGTGATACAACTGACGTTACTCATTCCTGATTCCTGTCGTGCATGCGTACATGCGTACCAGTTATGTGCACCCCTGAATATAGCAAACATTTGAGGTTTTTGAGTGCAGTGTCAATATACATCTCCTGCAGTTTCAGTCGTGTAAAGTATCTGGTATAAATTCATGGGGTGTTTCTGCACTGTAACGAAATCCATCTGAACTCATGGGGATTGAATAAACAAGACTGCAGGTCCAGCGCAACTGATAGTCTGCTATATAAATAAATATGTAAAAAAACATGTGGAAATATAGAAACACAATGCCTCTCTGCAGCCTGCATGCAGCACAGACTGACACTTTCACACAGTGCCAGAGCATCTGGTAAGATTTCCATGCCAAGTCTCTTCCTCTCCCTCTCCGCCCTGTGTCTCTATCTCGCCCGAGGCAGCAGGTATGTTGGCGTGGTACTAAACACAGCGACTGTATGCTGTGACATCTTCAATTGTTTGTCTCTCTGACAAGAGTGCATTGTATCCTGAGCTGATGTGCAGGCATTGAAACTGCTGTCAGGAGCCACTCGGAGCTGCATTTCTTCCGAACAGATTCTTTCAGATGGGAGAAGCTCTGCTTTGTTGTTACTGGTGAGGAAAGTCAGTGAAGTCTGTCTGCTTGGTTTATGATGAATAAATGAAAGAGGTCAGTCAAAAACACAGATGTGTCTGATTTTACTCTGAGGGACTTCAAAGACGAACATATGAGGACGAGTTGTGATGCTGCCGTGCAAAGGTAAAGACAAGTTAGTGCAGTTTGTGTCATTTGAAAGTCAAATCTTACAAATCAAGTTTTTTTTTATTTTTCAGCTTCACAAACTGCAGAGAAACTGAGTCAGGATGTAAAAACTGAACTGAGACTCTGCCGGCTGCACCGAATCAGCGGTGATCATCTGTTTAGACGCACACGCAGATAAATGAGCTGAGCTGATATTAAAAGGTTATGTACACCATCTCTTTGGTATCCTCTGTTGTTAGAGCGCCGTTATCTCCTCTGTCTGTGTGTGTGTGTGTGTTTGTGTGTACTGAATGTGCGGCTGAGCGAGTGATGGAGCGAGAAAGCAGCAGAGAGTGACGACGGACGCGAGCGGAGCAGAAGAAAAGGTTAGCAGTTAAGTTGTCAGCCTTTGCAGTGAGGTCTGCAGTGTAGGTTACAGCCTGTCAGCAAATAAAGGCTGTAGCTTCTCAAGGCCGAAAGCAAAGCAACCGTGTTGTTTCCAAACTGCTGGAAAAGTGAGGGGGGGTGGGGGGTGGGGGATGCGTGACATCGCCATGGCAATCAGCGAAGAATCCCGTCGATGCTGAAGGAAGACAAAGTCAAGAAAATACAGAGAAACAAAAGCAAACAGAGTAAATTACCTCTGGATCCTTTGCTTCTTGTCTAATTTAAAGCTTCTAAAGTACAAAATTGTGATACTTTTGACATCTACAGACGTCGTGAATTAATTCAGTCATTGCAAAGCATCTCATAAGCTGCAAAAAGGGTTATTATAAACTACTTCTGCTTAATTAAAAATACTCTTTTTTTTGCAGAGAAAAAGAAACATGTGACAACATGGCCCAGAGGAGGATTACCAGCCAACAGGAGCAGATAGAGGAGAACATCAGCCTCGCTCTCATGTTGTGTGCAAAGCTGGGAAACTTAAAAATTTAATCAGTTGCTCATTTAATATTAGCTTACATTATTCAACAGATAAAAAGCAATTAGTAAGGCTGCATTATTCACTAGTTTCATTAGTTTCATGACTCCGTCCAGCTCACTCAAATGCTTTTTTTTTTTTTTAGTCTCCAAGCTCACATGTCACATCTTTCATGTTTTTGCCTCCAACCAAATTATCTTTAAATAAGGGACTCATTTTCTCGTGAAGCTCCTGTTATTCAGAGAGAAAACTCGGTTTGAACTCATTAATCACACGCTGTATCTCTCTCTGAGGCTCGTTACTGTGAGTGACGCCTGGTTTGACAGCGTTTTGACTGCGTTAAAAACACAACATCAGCTGTAAAACACATCTGCAGCGCTCACCGCAGCTCTGTGTCGCAGCATCCCATGCAAATCTGACCTTTCCTCTGAGTACTGTAATTTGAGAAAACAGACATTTCACGTCCTTTATCTTGACCTTAATCTGTCATCACATTAGTCGTTTTTGAAGGTCAAACTGGAAGTAGAGAGGGAGGAGAGAGACAGAGAGAGGGAGTGAGAGAGGGAGTGAGGGTGATAGTCTACTTGTTACACCAATTAAGCCTCAAATCAAGCATCACGCCTCATGAATTAAAAGGAATGAGACCCCATTAAGAAAATGGATGAATAAGATTATCAATCAAACCTGAGCATTAAACCTGTAAGGGAGCCTCCATCTGATTGGTCGGCCGCATGAGGGAAGTGTGATGTAGTTCACATCCGAAGCTGCAGGGAGAGACAGAGCTTTTGTGACAGCTGGAGGTCCATGTTTCAGATTTTACTGAAGTCTGTGAATGCAGCTGTGTTTGTGTTGAGCGAACAACAGCAACATCGCAGCTGTTTGGGTTTTATTTGCCTCTTATGAGACATAAAACTGCATTTACAGCCTTTAAGCTTCTGTTTGCATTGCATAGCTGAATCTAATTGTTTCATATTCTGCAGACTTTGCTATTTTATTTCATATTCTCTCCATTTTTCTTATTCATGCAGCTGTAAATATACACTTATTTAAAAACACTGTGTCTTCAGTGAGAAATGTTTGTTATTACCTCTTTATATTATTTGGACTTATTCTTGGCATCAACCTGCTTTAAATGATTTAAGGTGGAATGAACAGTGTCGGGTGTGACTGTGTGGAAATGACAAACAGTTCACACGTTTCACAGGTTCGATTTAACTTCAGCAGAATTTCGCTTTGTGTCTCAGGAAGGTCAGGACCATCTCTGCATCTTAACTTCTAACACAGAGGATTCAAAGATAAATCAGTGTGGAAAATGACAGTAATCTCTCCTTTATTCTACCAAAATGTTTGCAGTTTTAGACAATAACGAAAAATATGCATATGATCCTCAGTCATTCTGCTTGAAGGATATTGAAGGATATAAACTAGATTCAGAGTCCCACAATACTTGCAAAGGTAAATCAAAGCATTTATGACCTAAAATGAGCCTTTAAAGGGGCTGAGTTTCCTCTGTGCTTCATGTCTGCAGCTCCACCAACAGCAACCCGTCAAAAACTGCTTCATCCAGATCGATGTCTCTCTGAGTTCCCCTGTAAGTTGATGAGCACCTTGCAGCTTCAAAAAAATCAGATTCCCTTCAGCAGAGACAACAACACTGCTGTCGATGACGGCGCCAAGCCAGGAACTTCAGCCGATCGGATTGATCTTAAAGCTGCGTCCTCTCACTGCGTGTGTGTGTAGAAAGTAGTGTTAAACTCAGACATCTTGAAAACATTACTTCATTCAAAATATTCTTTGTGAATGTCAGATGTTCTTTGGCTCCGTCAGGACGATTTAAAATGTAACATGTTTTGTTTTTAATGAAATATTCAAAAAAAGAAGAAACAGTGGTGATTTTCATGTAAAAAATACTCCGAGAAGCTTCTTCCTGCTTTCAGCACTTGATGCAATCCATCTTTATTTATTTAATCTCATACACAGCGAGCGAGCGAGCGAGTCGTATCAGAACTGAGCCTTCATATCATTATTTGATGCGGCTGTTGTCCCTGTAAATAGATAGAAGATGAAATGTGGTTTGGACCACTTTAAATAATGAGCTAAAAGTGAGGAGAAGGACCTGTTATCTAGATTGCATCAGAGTTTCATTTCCACATGAATTTCTCTGAGAAATCTCTCAACAGTGTCGTAACATTTGTATTCTGTTTCTTTTCTCTGTCTCAGGCCTTAATACTGTACATTTTAAATGATACGTTTTGTAAAAACATCATCATGCTAAAAGAAAACTCAGAGATTGTCGAAGGAGTTTTTCACCTCTTGACATTTTGTGTTCTCATAAAACTGCAACTACACTCAGCAGCGGAAAGAAATGATTAAATTAGTGGTTCATGACCAGAGAAAACAAAGAAAAAAGGCTTTTTTGCCCAAAAGATAGAAAACACACAGAGAACCACAGTGAAAAGCACCTGATCAATAAACATCACCGTGGTGGTCGACAGACTGCAGGTGAGTCCAGTGCTTCTTGTTGGTTGGTCTGTTCTGGAAATGGAAACCAAATGGCAGCTGGCTGGTCTCTATGAAACACACACACACACACACACACAAATACAAACACACACACTCACATACAAACAGATTGTATTTTACTACTTTCATACATAAATATGCCCTTACACCCCTCACCCCTCCCCGCCCAGACAAATAAGAACATTAGAAAGTAAAATAAAAGTCCTGTGATCACAGAAACACACAGTTCAGTTTAATCTTTAAAGAGTAAAAAGGATTTTATAAAAAAAATAATCTAAAGGGGTTATGTTGACCATGAAAACTCTGCCTTTTACTAACTACTCCTTATTAGTGGAAGTGTTGTGCTCATTGATTAACTTATTCATTAAAGTCCTTCATTATATTCTTAGTTGTTCTGTAAATGTTTCATTGATCTGCAGCTGAATCTTGAGGCTCTTCTGGAAATTATTTTGTTTTAATATATAATAAATGTAGCAACCTCTGATCAACTCGTGTCAATGACAACCTCCAGTTAGTCCCACCCACAACTGATTTAAGCTCCACCCATCACAGGTATTTCTGATAAAGATAGATAGATAGATAGATAGATAGATAGATAGATAGATAGATAGATAGATAGATAGATAGATAGATAGATAG
>JAQMCX010000011.1:20505245-20520778 GCA_029814765.1 Acanthurus leucopareius | reverse complement strand
TTGCATAACCACACACAAAAAAAAAAAAAAAAAAAAAAAAAAGCCTATTATTTGTGGAGCCGAGCGGAGGAGCTTGCGGAGGGAAATCAGTGCTATTTGGTGAAATTTTGTGGAGAGGATGGCCTATAATTTCAGCCTGTAATGTAATTATTTCAGCATAGCCTTCTCAGCATGTCCCTCATGACTGAAAGATAGCGTGGTTAATGTTCCCTCGCAGGCATTCACACGTGAACCGGCTGCAATTACCAACTTCATCATTTCTGAGATAGTGTGAAACGATTTTTGCTCTTAACAGGAAACGGAAAAGTTCAGCCATTAGAATTTTTTTTTTTTTCCGCTGCACTGCACATTTTATTTAAAAGGGGAAAATAAGATTCCTCTTTTAAAAGAAGCACAGGAAGATTTGCCAATATATCCTTCTATGAGCTGGGAATTATATCACAAATAAAACTACAGAACAACAGCAAAATATACTCAATGGCTCTTCAAAACAGAGAATAAAAAAAGAGAAAAAGTTAAACAGCACTTGAGATAATACACCCTCCTGTCAAATACCATTACTGACTTTAAAAGGACTTGAGTGCAGCTCTCTCAGGTCGAAGTTTTGTGATCTGACAGGCATGTTTGAATTCAGAGACGACGGGCGCCAAATTAAAAGGAAACGCCAACGTAAAGTGTCTGAGCTGAGTAATTATTTTCTATGAACTGCCAGAAAATCTCCCATCAACAGAGATGGAATCCGCAATCTTGAGGTTTTACCAGGAATCTTCAGAGACATTTAAGTTGTCATCCGTCTGCTCCTTTGTTCAGTCTTAACCAAAACTTCTCACATTTTACTCAGCGAAGCCTTTTGCCAAAAAACTAACTGATGGAATTTGGTGCAGCTTTTGCAGCTTAGCAAATTTATTATTATATGTATATTAGTATGAAACTTAAGGATGTTGCCTTAAATGGAAATAAAAAAACATGATGTTCAGCTGCACAGAGACGAGGCACATGAGAAAATCATTAGAGGTGAAAGTTAAAACCACATTGAAAAATGCAGATCATGCAGTCAGTCTCATGCCAAAGCAAGTTCTGGAGCTGCTGATCCACCAGAGGATGTTTCAGTGTTAACTTTGGCCCCTTTAGGCGTGAAAAGTACAGGCATGTGTGATGGTGACGTACCAGCAGGGGGCGATAATGACTGAAGCAAAGGAAGAACATGGTGAGTAAAGCGAGAAGGTCACAGTTCCTTCAGACAGGAGGATCAGGGTTTGACTCCACTGTGAAACCAGGCGATGCTGATAGTTTTGAGGGAGCAGTCGGTTTAAATCAAGTCAGGATCTTTTTGTGATCAATTTCACATTTGGATTTGAATCTAAAGCCACCAACGAACCATCTGTGCTTCATCCAGAAAGAGTTGCAGAAAGAGTCGCATGATTTTAATTCCTAACTCTGGTCTACTTCTTTAAAAAAAAAAGAAAGAATTATCGAATAAAGAGCTAAATCATTTAAACTCAGAGCAGATTTCCTCATTAGAGGGAGTAAACAAACCCTCCATAGTGCACAAGAAAGCCCCTTACTCGCCTCTAAACTTAAATCAAATGAACAGTTAGCCCATACTGCATAGCCTCAGTCAAATCCCCAGCGGGTGATTAGCGTACCAGCCCGGTGGACATTAGTCCGGCTTTTCGCATATTCTCCTCGGCTCTGTTTACCTCGGTGGTAAGTCACAATGCTCAGTGGTCTAATGTCTGTCTGAGCCCCGCGGCTGGGACAGCTCCACCTGGAGGCCCGCCTTTAATTAAATGCTCCTGTAACTCTCCTTGTGAACTATAGTGCAAACAAAGGGAAGTCATCGGGTCTGTGTGTTTTACTGTCTGAGCTTCACTTGTCTTTTCAGCCCCAGATGGATTCTCTTATTCTATGAATGATTCATTCTTCTCTCAAAAAAAGGGGCTCCAGTAACAGTGTGATATTTCCTATCTTCCAGCTTCTGAAAAAGGTGGAGGACTCATGGTTTCAAACTTTCAGCCTTCCAGAGACAATAATGTGAAGGTGGATCTGGGACTCGTGAACTTCCAGTGGTATTTTTCATTCATGCTGCTTCCTCTTTCCGAATGGCTGCATTCCTCTGCCTTTGTGTGCTGGTTTTGAGCAAAATGTTATCCTCCCTCAAAGACCACAAGACCTGATCCATTTCAACATTTCAGTTAGACATTTCAGAACAAAACCTGGCTGCATCTTCACTAAAATGATGTCTGATCAGTCTCAGAAAGGGACACCTGTCACCCTACACAATCTGAACTGCTGATTAATTTGGCTTTTGTCCTCCAGAAATCTAAAACTCAGTGTTAACCACTTCAATTTAACTCAAAAAAACTATACTCCTCACACATTACATGAAATCAAAGCTCTCCTTTGTTCTAAGTGGTTGCAGATTTACATAAGAAGGTTGATTTTGTTGAGCTGTGCACCAAGTTCTCCAAACTAGACCTTGATATCATTCTTCCTCTTTCTTAATAAAACCTCCAACTTGGTTCTTTCCATCATTCAACTTCATTATGTTTATTTGCACACCTTTAAGTTACAAAAAAGAAAAGGCAATATGGTTTTAACACCATATTAAATGCTCAAATTAAATGCAAAAAACACATTTTTGAATAAACCTGCTATAATTTCCAACAGCTGTCTTACTGTTATGTTGGTCCTCTGTGCTGTAATATATATTTCTCTACAATGTAAAATAACTGGTGTCTCTGCTGTCAGTGTTTTACTGATATTTGACAATGAAATTCTTCATAGTATTGCACCAAGTGATAAACACACGTTTTGAGCCGACAACAAACAGGTTTGCTTTTGTAATCCATTACAAACTGTGTATTTTGCAGTCGCAGAAAATGGTTAGCAAACCTCCCAAGCTGAAACTGTCTTTTTAAAATTTTCCAATGGGTAAACACAAAAGTTCTTTGTATGAATAATAAGAACTCTAGAGGATTACATTATTCACATTAGCTGAGGGATTTACTCGTCTCTGCAGCGCTGTAGGCTAGTTCAGTTCAAGCTGCAGGCCCATAATGATTTGTTGGCCACTTAACAGACACGGAGTCAAAAGAAAAAATTAATTATCTTTTTAGTCCATCCTAATGCACTTGTGGCTAATAACCGGTTTTGTGAACAAAGTGCAACGAGATTCCAATTGAATTGGGATAAATATCTTGTTCCTGAAATGCAGCTCGATGTTTGATCTCAAGTCAGTGTGTCGACAAGGTTTTTTCAGTCTCACAGGATGAAAACAATAGCAAAAGCCTTTTTCTGTCAAGAGTAGACGCCTGCAAGCATAGTGATAGTGTGTGTGTGTGTGTGTGTGTGTGTCATTTCGAAGCTAAAAACTGCATTTCGAATTAACATTTTCTTTAAAAGTGAGACTGCTCTGTCATCTAAAAACTCAAAATAAGCGTAAAATTTACTGACTTCATGAGTGCCTTTTTTATTATGTCTGATCCTCAATTTCCTTCTTTAAGTTTCGCCTGAAACCACAATCAGATATGCATAACTCAGGAAAGAACAAGAACCTTGATTACAGAGCAAAGCCTTTGTAGGCTACTCCTATTTCTGGATAAAGTAATTGTCTTAGCTGAAAATCCCTTTAGGCTCCTTTTGCTTGACATTAGCCTGGCACGTAAATCCATTTTAATCAAATTCCAGTGGACTTTTCCTTTAATGTGTGCATGCAGTCTGACCCACTCTGCTGAGAGATACGTTTTAATGATAAACAGAAAGTGCCCCACCTTCTTCTAGTCTAGATGCAACAATAGGCATTCTTAGAAAATGTGCACATGATGAAATTATTAAGAACAGTTATTAGCAGCTGGTGATACTTTAGTTTAAAAAATAAATCAACATGCTGTATTTATATTTGAAGAAGAAAATGACCTTAAACTGCATGACTAGTTCACATCAGGCTATCTGCACAGAAGGCCAATGACTTCCACTGAACTGAAGCACTGATGCCACTAAGAGTGCATGTAAACAGCAAACTATGAAACTAAATAGTCAAACTAGATATCCAGCTGAATAATTGGCTAAAATATGTCCTTAGAAATAAATACACAGTTAAAATAATTAGCTATAATAAACAGTTATGAAGATTGAGTGAACTAAAAGTGGCCAGATTGGCACACGGTTATAATAGTTAGCTTAAAAATACTGAAGAAACAGTAGTTAGCTGTAAGTAATGACCATAGCTAGCTTAGCATAATAAATGGACAAAGCGACCGACACATAAAGGATAAATAAAGCTAATTGAAAATAATGCTAAATGTAGTAGATAATCATAACTGAATAGAAAAACTTAGCTAGCTAATAGAAATGGATAAATTCAGCTAACTTACAGTCACTGACATACAGTCACAGTTGTTAATGAAAAGTAACAGATGAACAAAACGAGCACAAATGCAAACTCTTGTAGGCTGTTAGTCATTATAAAGACTCAGTTGCTTTTTGTTATCAAGTTTAAATCCAAATAATATTTTCAACCCAACAAGCCTTTGCAAATAACTTTTTAATCATATTTCACGATATGGCAGCTGCATTACTGTAACTGTGATACGTGATGGAGTGAGGATGCTATCCTTAATGATGTGGATTTTTTCTTGTTTTGGTTTGCATAGCTTAAACGCTAATTGCACGGAGGAGAGAAAATTCAATTAAAATGCACTTATCCATCAATGCACTTTAATCTGCTACTGCCCTTACTTGACATTAAGCTCAAAATACATCAACAGCTTCTCCTGAAAATATCCTGGAGTGTAACACATAATATTAGCTGCCTCCTTATGCAAAAAAAAAATAAAAAAAAAAATGAGTCATCGTCTTGTTGAGATGCAAATGAAATGTTGCGTGTATTTAACTTGACATTGATGCAACCTGGGTTAAGATGGTGCTCAGGGGAACAGATGCAGGCTATAAACAGTAATGTACAACATGATATATTTCCCCTCAATAACCGAGCAGCAGCAGCAGCAGCAGCAGCAGCAGCAGCAGCAGCTTGTATTTCAGTCCCAGGTGAGGCAGCCTTTGTACATCCCTCTGTGTCAATGCTGACAACCCACTCCAAGCCTCTAACATATCAGCAGGTGGGGCTGCCAGCAATGAAAGAATGTACTGTTGAGATGTTTTGCAATGCCGTGGTAGGTGATATAAATTGTTTGGACTGCGACCGTGGCAGCATTTTCACTTTAAAAGGCCAGCCGCTTGTTCACCGGCCCTCACGAATCCCCTGACAAGTTACGAAGATTACACTGAGACAAAATAATGAAGTGCACCAGGTGGCTACAGGATCCAGCAGGGGAGTTTCACATTAAAGCCAGCAGGTGTTGTGGCTGTGACTCATGCTCTGTACTTTGATTTATAAGCGGTCACATATTTCAACCCACACATATGCGAGCGTGTGCACAACGCCTGCTCCCTCATCCACCACCGACCGACCGACGGCAGGACCATCCTTTCTCAAACCACAACTTCTCCTGACTCATTACATTAATTACTGATCTGGAGGTTAACTCACTGTGGAGCTGTTATGTAAATGATCTGCTGCTTTAACTTTGTTTGTCTTCATGAAGGAGCACCAATTTAAAGTTGAACTTTTCTAAACGACGTCTGTTATTCGAGAAATATTAAAAAATAAGGCGCACGTAAAGCCCTTTGGCTCAGACCCATAAGCTTCATTACTCCCCTTGCTAAATCGTTCATACCCAGTTGTCCCACTAATGTCATTTGACTATTTTTAAACTTTTTTTCATTATAACTCGAGACGTGTCTGGCTGCAGCAGAGGATTTCTACCGGAGCCAAAGGACTGCAAATGTTATCTGAGCCAAACAGGGTCTGACAGACTGAAGTAGTCTTGAGCGGGGGCTTAATCCAGGCCATTTGAGGGCTGATGGCTTTGAAGGCCGAGACTTCAACCTACCAAAACCTAGACATTCAGCCTTCAGCAGAGGTCTAAATGCATTAGGCTACATGTGAAGTTAGGCAGTGAAAACATTTTTTTTTTTGGTTGTTCGTCACATTTAAGATGCAAAACTTTCAGGGAACTTTCTCGAAACTTGCAAGCCCTCAGTTAAACTTTGTAGTCTGCTGATATTCCACAAGGGGGAGCTGTTTGGTCTTTCTCAGATTGGTTTTACTGCAATCCTACACCACCTGATGGACAAACAGTAAAAGCAACAATAACCTAAAGCTGCAGATGTAAACATTTCAATGTCACATCCTGAAAGTATGTTTTCAACCAACTTTAGCTTGCGACCTTGTACATCCTCGTCATATCTACTTCCTCCTCAGAGGTCGTTTGTATCCTCGACCTGCGACTAGTACGACCAACAAGTGATGATTCCTTCTCAGGAAGTTTCGTTTTTATATTTTTTAAAAAGTCTGGTGGAGGTAGAAACTTTCCAGAATTTAATAAGAGAAAAAAATAAATTAGAAAAAAAATGTAAAAAACTGCTGAAGAAATGTGTTTTTTTTTCTGTTACCAAACTTAATAATCATCTCAAGACCCTTCAGACTTCTTCATATTCCTCATCTTGCGTCCCCTTGGAGGAAACTAACCTCTGGATTGGGAACCGGCGTCCTAAAATACATGAAAGCAGCTGCTACATTTGTGATATTGAACCACCTGCAGGCGATGGATGTTCCAGCTGCAGTGTTTCCTCTACAGCTGCTTCTTTATGCACGTGTGTAGGGTTTTAAAATGAACTTCCTCTTAGCTTAAATACTAAAAAAAAAATGTTATTGTGTGTCACACTTACTGAAGAAGAAGTATTGAGTAGCTTCCTGCTATAAGTCAAATCTAAAATTTTGTTAAGAGCTGAATTAGTCATTTATTTCCGTTTGAAGCTATAAATGAACACCTCTCCATCCCTTAATATGTCATAATGGGGGCTTTCTTGAGAACAGAGGACAGACAATGACATCATCTCATCTGCTGTCTGCCATAAAGTTTCAGGAGTCCAACACATTGTAATATTTAGGTCACTATATCGTGGGAAAATTAGCGGACAGGAAATTCCATCCGACCTTTTTTTCTGCAGATTCAACCATGTGAGTTTTGTTTTCTCTCACTCCAAGACTTTCCATGCAGAAGGTGGGGGACCACAGAGGCACATTTTCCCTGAACAGGGTGAGTAATAACGCTGCACTGATTAGTCCAACAGACAGGCACATTCTTGTCCACTGACATCCCACACATGTGCACAAAATACATCACCGAGCGAGCGAGTGCAGAGAAAGGCGGCAAAGCTTTGGACTGGTGGTGAGTCTCAAGTAATTCAAGGCTCCTTTTCCTCTCAAAACAAAGAAGAAATCTGTTATTTAGTTGAAATAATTCAGGTTTATCCCACAGCAGTTCCTCATTTTTATTGATACTCCTTAAAGTCAGTGTTATTATCCTGCAACAAGACAGAATTTCATATTACTTCACATTTACTTCATTCACAATCCATTTGACGTCATTTCCTGCAGTTTGTACCCTCATGGACCACATTGAGGCATGTTTAATCAATTTGCCATGAATCTTCCTCTATATTACCTATGACTTTAGTACAAAAGCAAAGAAAACAACCGTACCATGTCTCCTTTAGTCAGGATATTAAAGTAATCCACAAGAATCCACCAGCTGAGCTTTGCTGGATCATAGAGATTATGAAGCTAATTTGAGGGAGTAGCATGCCTTTGGGCAGAAACACAGTGGTCACTGAGCTACACTGAGCTTCAAAATGTTTTTATTATGGATTTATGCAGCATCAATATCACTGCCAACAATGAAATACTGGATCCTGCAAATTAAAGTCTGCTTGAAGATGAACTCAACTAAACCACCTGGTTTTTGAAAACAAAGTCATAATGACAAGATGAGTAATATAAATGTATTACTTGGGTTTTTCCTAATTTTAATTTTTTTTCTGAGTAATCTGGGTTTAAAGTTTGTTCTCCACCAAATCATGAAGAAAATATCTGTCTCTTTAGTTTCTAAATGCTACACTATGATCACAGACTAGTCGCTAACTTTGGCTGTTTGGCATTGAGACAAAAAGTGTAAAAAGGGTTTGTTGGAGCTTTTTTTTGCCAAAAATCACTGGAAAAGAGTTTGTGAGAACAGTGAAAAATAAACCTAACAGGAAATCTGTGAGTTGTTAAGCCAAAACAATTAGCTGAAAGATGCTAAAGTAATCCATTACATCACTATACGTAGCCTGGGCTAATGATAAACTCTAAAGCTAGTGAGCCTGTAAGTTAGCGCCTCAGCCTGCATGTTGCAATAAACATCACTTTCTTGTTGTAGCGACCAGTTTCTCCAACCAGGCTCCCTATCTCAGCCTCTGCAATCATCAGCCCAGTCATCCAGTGATATAATTGTTCACTTTAAAAGGTAATTGCATGCATATCTTGTTTGTGAGTGGAAAAAAACCTGCGTTCCTCAGTTTCTGGTCTGCTGAGTGTGTTGCGTTGTGAAGTCCTGCATTTTGGCACGTATCCTTCAGCTAAAGTCCTTCTGCTTTCTGTTCCAGGTGAAGCTCCTGTCGGCTAAATGAGTCACACCACGCCCGCTTGTGTAATGTTAGTTGGAAGTCGTAGCCTCAGTCTGGCTAAAAGCCTACTGCAACAAAACACGGTCATAACACCATCAAAACGAAGAGAAACTGTGGAGTCTGATGACTTTTCTGTGGCTTCATCACACATGAACACCACCTTTCACACCACACCAAGACATTCTCAAAATGAAAATGTAAAAATTTGGATTAGTGAAGCTTTAAAGTCAACAAAAGTATAATATTTTTTATAACTTGGAACACAGACCTTGGTTAAGATTTCATAGAGCAAATATTTATTTTAACTTTTTACAACTTTTGAATTCCTGCTGCTTCTGCACTTGTAAGAAATGTGGCTATTAAACCTTAACATGTTGTTTGGAAATGTGCAAATGGCTGTAAATGATAAAAGATGGCTGCTGTTTGAAGCATGTGCACTGTGTTTTAAACCTATTTAAATGTTAAAAAAGCTGGTCTGACATTAAGTTCTTCATACTACAGCTGCTGATCTTCCTCTTGAATGCTGGAAACGGGTGAATTTTTGCCAGAAATCCCTACAGCAGGCTGCAGCTCAGACTCTGAAGCCTTTTTTTTTTTAACGATGACACACCATTTCTTAAGTGAATTACTGCTCAGGAAGATATCGACCTAAACGAAATTAAATAGTTACAGTTTGCTTAGGGTTTGTTGATGAGATGGAACTGACTCACACAGTCAATAACATAACCCCGCAGGAGTATCACAGCCAATTATCATAATGATATTCAGGGAGTTGTCTTACTTTTTATGTTTTTATTGTTTTATTTCCAAACCTTAATTGCCAAAATAAGGTAACCTGAGCAACCTTGGTTCTCCCTCATTCTGAATCACGCTCATTAAGCTCCACACAGTCACTCCGAGGAGCTGACCAGAGTGCCCGCTGACTTTTGCTGCCGGCCTTTTTTACGAGCTCCATGAGAGCATTTTGGGTTTTCCGGAGCCTGGTTTGATGGCACCTCAGTGTCTCCTGAGGGAGAGGAAACAAATATTAACTTTCTCTGCACAGATTTTCCCAGCTGTTCTGGGGACCAGACCAGGATCTTTTGTCTCAGTTTCGTCCAGAAGGAGAGCTCGTCTCCATAACTGTGGCATCATCAGCAGAAAAAAAAGAGCCCGAGTGTCATCTTTGGTCTTGAAATGTCAGCTCAGGGTAGCTTTTTTATATCTTTCACTTTCTTTGACAGAAGTTGGAGTCAAAGACCATGACAGGAACTCAGTTTATTTATGTGACAATTAAAAAGTCACATGTATCTGAAACTCAAAAGCCATAATCCAGACAAAAAGAGGCCAACGTACAGTCAGTCACTGTGACTATTACAGAGTTTAACGATATTCAAAGTACAAATGAGTCATTTAACTTATATCCTCTGCTCGACTCACCAGACTGAATCATTATTTTCACAGACCAAATCAGTGACCCTGTGCTCTGGTGCTCCCCTTCCCTACATTAAAAAAAGTCCATGAATACAACACACTAAACTTTTCTGTGGTTGTTGAACATCTTGTTCCGAAACCAGCCAACAAGATGTTGGCGTCTGGCAGCAAGAAGAAAAAAAAAACACTGGCGAGGCTGGACAGTTTTGATTGGCAGTAACCCCTGAGTCAAGGCTAAAAAAAAAGTTGAAAACACATATTGTCCAAAATATCTCTGTATGATTACAGGAATTGTTCTCCTTTTTTGGAAATTTCCTTTTTGTGCCACGTAGTTAGATGAGCAGAGCCTGTGAGCTCGATGTGAAACTACAGCTGGAAGGTGGCTACGTTAGCTTAGCACAAAGACTGGAAACATGTGGTCTGACTCTGTCCAAAGCTCACAGAGTCCACCTTCTAACAACAGTGAGGTCCACAAGCTAACATACAGTATCTTGTTTGTTTAGTTTGAACCAGGAACAAGTGTTCAAATCCCATTGTGTCTTTTTCCATGGAAGAGATGTTAAGGACCATTTCTCGACCTGGACCGGAGACTTCCTGGAGTCTCCGCTGGTTGCCTATCAACTGCTGATACTGGTTTATCAAAACCAGTATCAGCAGTGAGCTGGTGCGGTGTGACGTATCTCTACAGATTACATGCATTTAAAAAGTGTTGGTTTAATTTTGTCACGTGCCGTGTGGAGCCTCCAACACATGACGCAGCACATCGCGGCTTCCTGCTGTAGCCTTTCGCTTTCATCCTAAGATCTGTCAAGTCAATTTGAATTTTTTATCCCACAATTTAAAATTTGTCTTTAAAGGGCTTTAAATCTGTACCACAGATGACACTGGTCTTTAGTCAGTGAAAGCAAGATTTTTCTTTTCTGGGCGACCCCCAACTGTGCATCAAATTTCCCAGCTTGGCAGCAGCGAGACCCCTCGTATTTAACAGAGGCCTGATGTGTAACTGTATATAAATCCAGTGTGGTATTCAATGCAGTGTGAGGAATTCATTCAAGTTGTGAAATACTGGTTGCAGACTATAGTGTGGGGCTGAAATCTCGGTGTATATTTGCAGGCTCGAGGCTCATTACGGCATGCGTCACCAGCATGAGGACTGGAGGAGCTGAAAGGGGGTTTTAAAAAGCTCTCCAAAGGCTACAGCTCAGGAAGGTCTTTGGTGAATGAAACAGACAGCTGAGTTCTGGGTAATGGGTTTCAGATGAAAATTTCTCATCACTGTGAGATGAATTGCTGTGGACTGGAGTGTTATTGGGGGGGCTGGAAGAGATGCAACCTGGGGCTGATCTTGTTACAGTTCATCAGCTCCCAACACACAGAGACAGAGACACACAGAGACAGAAAGACAGAGGCAGAGTGTGTGTGTTGAACTGCAGGATCACGTTTTCTGATGATGATGATATTGTGCATGTGGAAAAAAAATGATAAGAGATAAGTCAGTGTAATGTGACAAAACAAACTGAAATTATCTTCACTTGTTTTCGTTTATTTCTTTGGAAAACATCATGAGTGCTTTTTCATTCTCGCGCACTGACCCGAAGTTCCTCCTGGGAATTTCTGAGAATTTCTCTTTCATAGAGCTCGCGGACTGATTGGCAGAGTGTTATCAAGCGGAAGTACGCACCCACGCGCGCGCACACGCTCACGTTCACAACTTCAGCCCGTACAAGTTGATGAAGTTTCTCTCCGTAACTTCACACTCCGCGCGGATCAGCCCGCCGTTCGGTCAGCAGCATGGCTCTGTGCAACAAGTGGTGGATCCTGTGCGCCGTCTCGCTCTCTTGTATCTCCCGCTTCGGGTCTTGTAGAAGACATCGAGAAGGTAAGATGATTGAAATTTAAATAAATGAACGTGGATATTAATGTTTGTACGCGGTCATGGTTCTTCTGAGCTGTTGTGAAGCAGCAGAAGGGAAAGTTTTTGGTCCAAAACTTGTGCGTAAAATGGAGACGAGTCCAAAGTCTCTTCATTTTCTGACTGTTATATATTCCGACTAAAGTTCATTATTCTTAACGTGTTACCTTGAGGCACGTGCTATTATTGCTGTGATAATCAAAGCAGTTTTTCTGCTGTTGTGTGTCAAGTTTTCATCTGAACTCCTCCACAGTAGCTTCAGAAGTGTCTCGTCAAACTGACTTGCGCATGTCTGATAACAAACCGATTCTTGCAGTTTTGCTCAAGTGATCAAAGTGTGTGATTTCCCACAAGAACACACACTCCACTTTCAAACCAGCCCTTTTACTTAAGTCCTCCTCCGCATTAACGCATAACAGCTGACGCGCCTCTGTGTTTGTCACGCTGTGTTGGAGCTTTACTGAGGGGATCCATGACGCGTCAGGCAGGGCCAAAGTCCACTCCGACCGGCCAAGACCCACACCTGAAGCGCCTGGCACCTCCTCCCGTCCTGTCATGTCGCAACAGCAGCCTTTCTGGCTCTAATGAAGCTGTTGGAGTTGGATGTCAGATCCTCAACAAGCTGAGGAGGCTTCATGAAGAGGCAGGTGTGGTCCAACACGGAGGAGAAACCGTCTCGCTCCTCCTCTGCTCCTCCATCCTGGGAGGGAAACACTGAGCAGACCAGGCGTCACTAATGGAAACTGCAGTTGTTCATGTAGGAAACTGTAGACAAGTGTGGTCGGTTCAGATGTTGAGTGAAAGCAGTTGAGATGTTTGCTGATGAATTGATACAGTGTGTGTCAAAGCAGCCGTCTCTTATCTTTCAGTGACATGCAGCTGTTTCTATGCATCATTTCCCCGCGTGAAGGAACATATATTTAATCTGTGAGCAGAATTTGTGACACGCACAGTTGTTTCAGGCAAGACAGCTGAAAACCAGAGAAACCGAGGCATTTTATTCTACTGAGAAATGTTTAATGAATAATTACTGTTCTTGAAGACACTGTGCTTTAAACACTGACACTTTGTTGACAGTGTTGAAGCCTTTTTGTATTAATTTATGTAGAATTCCTTACTGTTACAAATCATTTTATAGAGTTCACAGTATGCATAGTCTAACATTAATGCTTTGTTTTTAAAGTTTCATTAAACATTAACAAAGTCTGGATTCCTGCCTGATGATCAGTTTCTTACCTCTGCCAGGGCCGGCTTTGCCTTCTTGTGATCCCAGGGCCAAAACCGAACAGTGGGCCCCTTAAAGTTCATCCAAACTGTTATTTAATCTTTTAAAAGTCTGCTCTTTCCCTCCAAATGATATTTTAGCATAGTTTTAGAAATAATCTCATATTTTATGACCATTAACAGACACTGGGGATGTGTGTGCTGCTGTAAAACAAGGGGCAAAGTGTTGGTGTGTTGGCCGCTGAAAGGACAAAAAGTGCGATAGGTGATGTCTTTGCCTCACTGAAAAAAAGGTGGAACTTTTAGCAAAGACAGTTGACTTTTATTTAAGCTAATATCTTGTGGATTGTCAGCTTAAAGAACTACACTGATTTTTAATGGGTGTGCCCGCCAGTCACCTTCCTCAAAATTGTTCCTTCTTACAATTTGGGTACCATAAGTTAAGTTTCCATCAGAAAAGACATCACAGGGTCTTTTAAACCTCAGAATAAACAGCTTAATGAGCCTTTTTTTGGACAAATTTTTGCTTGCTGCACCTTCAGATGATAATGAAGTTAAATGGTTCCATAGGGATTGTTATTGTCATCAGAAAAGCACATTGTTGGTGTTAATTATTGTGTTTTATCTAAACATATTTCAATATGAATGTATTTTAGCTTTGTTCATTACAGGACTGAATATTCTCACAGCTTTTCCTTTAATCAAACGTTAAATATTCATGGTAATTAAAAGGTTAAAGTTTCCTACGAGCCACCAGCTGACATCTACTCATGGTTAACTTTTTGAAAACAACACACTTAACATTTTAACCTTAAAGCGCATCAGGACGACCATACTGACTTACTTATAACAAACTGAGCCCCGAGGCAGAATTAAAAGAAAACAAAAAAAGCACAATATCATCTGGCAATTATGGCTCGAATTTATCAAAAAAATATGAGAATTCGGTTCACAGGAGAAAAGCAATTTCAATGGCCTTCAACAGGGTTTTGTTCTTAGTGGAACATTAGCTTTCAACCATTTGCATATCATTTAGCTGCTCTTGAGAGGCAAAACAATGAGGGGGAGTCAGACTGCTCTGAAACTAGACATCAGTATCACTGGAACACGGTCTTTGGTAGCTTCACTAATCGTCTCACAGAGGCGTAAACATTGTGTCTCATTAATTTGTGGAGAAATTTAATTAGATGCTCACTTGCTGTTTGAAGTGCTGCTTTTATTGTGGAGCCTGAGGCCAAAGACGGAGAGGAAGCCGTGTTGCATGTGTCGTCTTAATTAGCGTTTGCAGCGAGGAGTGGTCGGAGACTTCAGGAAAGCGCTCACCTAAACTGTTACTAAAGACTGTTTCAGTCCATCAGATGAATACACCTTTAACTAGCACACACACGTCGCTGCCAATTATCTGTTATCTGATGTTTTCGGTGCTTCCCAGTATGCATGCTTTTATTTTTTTAATGAGAAAATGTCTGTTTTTTTGTCACGACGTGAATCTCCCCTCAAAGCTCTTTCACTGCAGCTGTTTCTGGGGGCGACATCAGCATCCAAATACAGACTATAATTGATCGAACTGTAATTTTCTCTGAATGATGAAATCCTCTGATGTGTCTGCTCTCTGTTTGTACTCGCTCACATGCACCGACGTTCGTTCCTTTTCTGTTTGCTTTCAGTTTTAATTTACAGTGTTACAAAATTCAGAGATTTTGGGTTTTTTTCATTCCGACACATCTAATTATATCTGAGGCTGTTTTTTTTATGACTGACTACTGCGGTCTGTGTTGTCCCCAAGTAATCCACCGCAGTGTTTACATTTAATTAGAGCTGCAGAGTTGAGACTTGCACATGAGTTGGAGTGCAGTTGCAAAAAAAAAAAATGAGATCTTGTAAATGGCCTTGGACTCGTTTGATGGGAGGCCGGATTTGCTTCAAACTCGACTGCCTTCAGGACTCAACTTGAAGGCAGAAATCTGAGAAAACTGGGTTTTTAGTGAACTGTGCATCCTCATTACGTCGTTAATGACGTCTGTGTAACCCAGTTCAATCTTGCAGGAGCAGGTTGCAGGAAAATGAAACTCAGATTTCAGTTTGCAGGATGACACTGTAAAAAATAAGAATCAGTGTGGCTGTGGCTGGCAATAAGTATCAATAAATAATCCTCATATTCAGAGTATGGATGCCTCCTTGGTGAACTGTCCATAGCTAACGGGTAAGGCTTCACTACAGTATGTTCAGGCTGGACATAATGGTGGTACTTTGAGAGCTCGATATTTTCTCAGGTGGTACCAAGTGGCAAACTCCCCACTTCCGCAGTGAAGCCAACCAGGAAGTACAAAAACTTGCAGTTCCTCGACTGACCACTTGAGGCTCCAAAAGGGAGCAGATTCCCATTGGAGCCCATGTTAAAATGACCAACTTT
>JAQMCX010000011.1:20429504-20504199 GCA_029814765.1 Acanthurus leucopareius | reverse complement strand
ATTTCTGAGGCTTCACTTTCGCTCAGGCAGAAACCAATGGGTGACGTCACAGAGGGTTTGTCCAGTGTTTTATACAGCCAATGGGTGGTACACACTTTAAAAAGTTTGAGAACTACTGCTCTAAATACTCAAGACTTTACTTGGACTTTCCCTCTATAGACCTGAGAAAAGAATAACAATACTCAAAAAGTTAAACCTTAACATCTCTGCATTTATTTAATCTCTTGCCAGCTGGGATTGAACATGTCAGCTTGTATTTGTCAAAATAATTTGAAAAAAACTGTTTTCCCTTTGCTGCTGCATGGATCAAACAATAACAGTAAGGACTGGAAATATTTCGTGAGCCATAACAGCAAGAAAAGTGTAATTTTCGCTGTAACAAATCATATCTTGTGCTCAAAATAACAACCCTGAACGCATCTCTACTGTCTTTGTCAGGCGGAGCTCACTGATCATCGCTGTGTTTCAAGCTACAGAGAAACTCAGTGTGTGACATTGTTTTGAAATGGGGAAAAAAAGCGCCAGACTTGATTGAATCCCACTACATGTGGCCTAGTATTGACATTCCCATCTCGCTCCCAACACAACATCGCTGTAGGTTACTGTGCTTCTGCTCGACGCCTCCAGCTAACACTCTGGTAGTCTAGTTATGTGATTTTTTTCTCTGTCTTATCCTCTTATCTTGTGTATCAATACAGCATAAGGTTTCACTGTACATTTGTAGTCAATTTACAGTGTGTGCACTGATACTGTACCGCTGAATAAGGACGCCCCACAGCCAAG
This sequence comes from Acanthurus leucopareius, assembly GCA_029814765.1. Lineage (NCBI taxonomy): Eukaryota > Metazoa > Chordata > Actinopteri > Acanthuriformes > Acanthuridae > Acanthurus > Acanthurus leucopareius. Next base: position 20,503,416 of record JAQMCX010000011.1, on the reverse strand, counting down.
TGAGTCATAAAGTCACGATTACACTAATGAGGGGTGATTAAGTTTGCGGCCTGAAGGAGAAGGAGAGGAGCTTTACGGCTCTTGTTTCTCACACGTTCAGTTCAACACTTTATGCGAGTGTGCTGAAAGTTTGAAATGTGTAACTTTTGCGGTGTTTCTATTTTGGGTAATTAAAAAGTTGCAAGTCAGCACCGTCTGAGACAAAAAAAAGACTGTGAACTTTTGTGAAATAAAATCCAGGAGTGCTGACATTAACTCCTCTGACACGTGCAATGCTTACTCAATTTTTGCACCATCAGGTTGCAACCTCTTTCCCAAGATGATGATGAAGCTCAGTGGTTGCGTTTTTGGCAGTGATGACAATATAAACACTGCTGCAGACCACTTTCTCAAGGTCAAAGAGGTCGATTTCAACAAAACAACAAAAACAACAATAGATTCATGTGCTTCTTGACTGTTGGACAAAGTGTGTGAATGTAGAAGGAGACAAACTTTGCTGAAAAATAAACGTTTTTCTACCAAAGCCGTGAACTTATCAGTCACCCTCTGTACATCATGTTATCTGAGTGGGAATAAAATAAAACAGTTCAGTTTGTGGGCGCAGTGAAACAAATACAATAACACCAAGGTCAGACAACGTCCTCTGAATTCAAGAACTTAAAACATTTTCCTGAGCAGCGTTCAGTAATCAATAGCACATTTCCACATGTGGTTTATTTTATACGAAACACAGACTGGCAACTAAAAACTGTATTGCAGGGAAATTGATTCTGAGCATAAAACCTTTGAATCTCTGTTATTTTATGTCCGGTTAGACGGCTGACTCCATCGCAGTGTGGTGAAGGTTTTCCTCTTCTGTGAGAAAATGCCTGTCAGCTCAAGGTTGACGTGGCATCAGAGATGACAAACACGCTCGCAGGAGTCTGAGCCACGGGTTAATCTGTGGCTCCTTCCCACTGCAAGCTGCACAAATTGACAAAGGATACTTTTTTTGGCCTTGTACTTCAAGAATTTACCGTTTCCTTGGTTATTTATCCTCTCACTTAAAATGGTTAAGTTATGGTTTTCCCTCACAGTTACAGTCTCTGAACTGACGGCTGTTCCTCCGAACTGACGACCAAAAAACATCTTTACCATCTTGTTTTCTCTGTAACGAGAGAAAACAGCCAAAGTAACAATCAGCTGAAAGTGATGAACTGGAAAAAAAATGGATAAAAGTTAGTTTTATTAAATAAAGTTTCTGTTTGAATCACATGGCTCAAAGAACACGCAGCCTCTCCAGAACCAGCTTCCAGTACCATCACTGGACCTTCATGTTTTCATGACCTGAGGTGGGATTTTTAGTATAAAAATGGAAGTTTGTATCCGACCTGCTTCTTAAAAACTGCTTTCCTTCTCATTCTCGTAAGTTTCCTGTGCAAAACTAAAAAATATTACATAAATAAACAGGAAGCATCATCAGTTTGTTTCATCATCCCTGTGTCAGGTAACATAACATGTTTTAAACATGTATAAATCTCATGTCATTGTGGCTGAATATATGAGAGCATAACTTATGGAATTTAGTGCATCTGGTGTGAAGATGATAGTTTTGTTCTACTGTGGAGCAAAAGAACGCTTTATTTTATAATTGCACAACAACTCAGTCACTAAAATGGATGTTTAACCACAGTACATTAAATTATGAAAATTCACAATACTTGTCGTTAACTATTACTAGTTAAAGACACAATCAGTAGTAATATTCATTATTTTTCTCATTTTTTTTTAATTTCTATTTTAGTTGGAGGGATGATGCATATTGGTATTGGATGTTAAGTAAAGTTCTGTAAAAGGTCAAATAGTTTAAAATGCTTTGTACAGGACTGCTTCACTTCTGACACCACATGATACTCCGTCTGATGTTTACTGGTTGAAACTTGGCTGTCTGACCGGATGCTGTTTCTGAAGCTGAAGGGCAAATTTCTCTAAAACAAGACTCGCCAGTCGAACTTCGAAGAATCACTGCGGTTGTTGTGGTTAGTTCGGCTCGCGTGGCGCCTCTTGTAATTTGTAGACTTTATAGATTTGGTTATTTTACTTAATTACTTGAGGAGCAAAGACAGACAAAAGTAAGCTTTTTGTTCAAAATGTGTGTGTTGTATTCTGAAGGGCAGCGTGTGGACAACAGTGTGTGCAGCTGGGGATACATAATTACTGTCTCCCTGTAGCTTACAGGAAGCTTTAATCTCTTTAAATGTTGACACATTATTAGACAAATATTTTGCATTTTACACAAGGGGGGGTGAATGACACCGACAGGGAAACTAATTAGGGATGCAACATGGCTTCATGACCGACTCCCTTTGGTTTGTTTCGAAAGATAGTGCTATCTCTGCTGCAAAAAAACTTTCCAGGCTCAGAGGAGTTCAGCTGACCATCTGCAGATGGATAAGGCTTAGCTAGTGTTTCCTGTGTGAGTCACACTTACAATAATTACAAGCTTCATTTTAATGGTGGAAATGATGCGTCTTGCAGGATGCTGAACTTGTGGGAGATAACAGTGTTTGTGTGTCGCTTGGAAAAGAGCAATGCACGGATGTCAGAATGTGAAGCAATAGATGTGAAACGGTTTAATTACTCGTTTTATGAAGAAAGAATTAAGAAATATAGACCAATGTGTCTTAATAGCAGAGAAAACAAACTTCCCTCATCGTCTGTGCAGATTAATTATAAGCTTTGCACTCAACCGCAGCAGCTACTGTCAGGAAAGTGTGCAAAAAGTTCAGGGAATAAAAGAAAGAGCTGAACTAAGTCTGAACTTGTTGGAGTAGCACAGTGAGTAGCACTCAGTGAAATGAGTGATGACTTGGTCTTCACCTCATGCCAGTTCAGACAAGGTGAAAGTGGATGACTGGCTACATGTTTTTTTAGCTGCTTGGAGCTAAGATTTCTACAGAGCTGCCCAGAGTGAGCGTATCTTATAAAAGTGACAATGAGGGAGTAAAATTCAGTGTGAAAAGGGTAAAGTTGAACGAGCACAGAGCTGAAATGATGATGGATTAAGTGAAGCTGCGTGTGGCTGGAGAATGTGTTTGGATCTGTCTGTTTATTTCAGCTTTGACGAGGCGGAGCTGCGTCAGGTTCAATGCAAGTCCATCCAAATTAGAAGATTAGAGGACAACTTCCATCCATGTTCTGCAGGCTGTTATTCACTAAACATTTTCTGTTATCGAGCCTTCATCATGCTGGTGCCATCAGCCACACAATTCTTTCAAAGAGACCCAAAATTCAACAAAAAAAACGTAGATAACAGGGCAAAAAAAAAAGCAAACTGTTTCAACAAGCTCTCTCTTCTTTTGAGCAGCATGTTCAGATAAAAATAGTTCAGCCTGCTGCCGACTCAAATGGAGTCACAGGATGTTAAAGCATAAAATTGTGTTTATCTCTGCTCTATTCATATAAGTTTTGAAGGCTGGACCCCAAACAGACAGTGTGAATGAACCAACTGCACAGACATCTTTATTTCAGCCTCTGAACCCAAAAACTCACCAAAAACTCATTTGTTATTGTATGTATGTTTATGAAACGGATCAATCGTGAGGTTCAAGCGTAGAAAATGTGCAAGCTGGTGCATTTTTGTGTTTATTTGTGCCACCAAAAGTAGATTAGGGCGATAATCACGTCTGTTTGTTGATTTTGTATGCAAATCGCTAATAGTCACCTCATGTTCTGTCTGAGTGAACAGTGGGTTTATAGTGCAACAGCAACAGATTAGCTTACCTTCACCAGGCCTCAAATACCAGAAATATCATTCTCATTTTTGCAAAAATGCCTTTTTGGAGGAATTTGCAAACTTAATACATTGAATTCTGCTTTTTTTCTTTGGAGACACCTTCAATGCAACAAGGACGCAGTGACCACATCAGGAAGGATAGAAACAGACACTGTGGGGAAAAAAAAAGACAAAAACATCAGCAATAAATTTTCTTATCTGAGTTTTCAGTGTGTTTTTATGTAAAATAAGTTGATCCTTAGAGGTGATCCCAGCAGCAGCAGCAGCAGCAGCAGCAGCAGGGTTAAAGCCTCTCAGAGAAGCATCCTTTCACATGGAGCTTTCAGTCTCACTGATTTCCAATAGATGTTCCGCACATCTATTCGTTCATATTGTTTGAACGATAACCTGCATTGCAGAAAAGAACTGCCGTATCGATCCTCTCTTCTAATCAAGAGTGCATCTACAGTGCAATCAGTGGAGGATGACATTTGCACAGACCGGGGGGTGGAGGTGGGGGTGGGGGTGGGGGGGGGGGGGGCACTCATTGATTCAGCTGTGAAATCACATCTGTATGAGAACGGAGGAGGCTGAGACGCAAACATTCATGACTGCAGCCCGTGGAGTCCGTGAGGGATCGTTTCATGTCGGACAAGTTATTTTTGTGTGGAAAAAAGGTCTCAGCGGTTCAGAAATCCTTTGAATTACCGACTTGCTGATTTTCTGATGGCAGATAATGACGCCTCGTGGCAAACCAACATGCTCTGACACGTCTCAGTGTTGTGATGGTATAGATATGTAATAGGCTTATATTTAATTCATGGGAAATTCATGATCCAGCGAGGAGACAACAGTATCTGAGTATTGCAAAGACTTGCAGGTTCTGGGTGTTTTGGAAAATGCAGGTTTAAAATGAATTTAGATGAAGAAGTGAAACCCTGAAGAAAACAATAAGATTTGGTGCATGTAGCTCAAAGTCAAGTCAATAACAGCATGCACCTTCCTGAATTCATCATGTTCTTTGTGGGTCAAACCTACAATAGCAAATATGGATGAGGAGCAAAAAGTGGAACGCATACAACTGCGAAAAGTTGAATTTTAAAATTAAATACACTGTTTTTTTCCTGTTTGTCATAGATTGCTACCTGTTTTTTTGTCACACAGTTTCTAAAAGTGTGCTGAGACATTGTGCAGTATTGTAATTTTTATTTAAGTACAAATTATATCTCTAATTGATGCATCAGAGAATTAAGGATTATCCACCTCCTCAGGTGCTCGACTGCACACACAGTTTGCACTTAGCTTTCACCTTCCAGTAAAACATTAAATGTTTCTAAATTTCAGCTCAGCAGCTATAAGCATTCATACAGACTACTGCATATACTGTAGCAGATGAAATGAAAATAAGCAGCGATTACATATAATTACAATAAATACATAAGAGGTGTAAGTTGTGACCAGCTGCCACAGAGCAAATTACTGAGTTCTGACTGTTTCTCCTGTGCTGCCTGGTTTGCATGCACATCCCGGATAAGAAACGTTGTTCACCTCCACTTCCTCATCTGATCCCTGATCTCTGAGAAAATCGAGGCCATGACCATCCTGGTGGCCTGTGGCACAACCGCACCGGGTTGCATGTGGGTGAGCCACCTGGCCTGCTTTAAGTCCGTCTGCTCTCCTGTGACATGTTCAGGGTTGTGTGACAGACAAACGGTAATAAGGCCAGATGTTAGTTCCTGTTTTCCTCCACTTTGTGCTGTAATTACCTGCAGAAAAGCAGCCAGTGTGGTTTTGTGCGAATCTCTGGTTTAGATGATTCAACTAAGCTTTCTTGGAATGAAGTCTCACATGTTAAAAGATCTGAGGTGAGTGAATCATTTGATACTTCAACAAGGGAAAGAAACCTGAGCAGCCTGAATACAATTAAGTATCCTAATATATTCTTAAGCAGATGTACCTGGGAAGCTTTATAAACCTCAAGAGAAAACAAAAATGAAACATTTCAGAAACTATCATTGATTTCGCTTCACTCTCATAGTCTGACTGACCAGAAACTGAATCCCACTGTGGATTTTCTCTCCACTGTTCCTTCTGTGCCTCAAAACTCTTTTGTGTCTTTTAAAAAGGAGCTTCTGCTTTTGTGGAACCAGCGTTATGATAATACGTTTTACTGGCCCAAAAGCAGCTGCTCACAGATTGTTACTTCCCTATTGTGTGAGATTAAAAGTGCATAATTAGTTTTCTTAATTTAAATTAAAGTTATTTATAGTACTTGTTCCACTTCAGAGAGTCTCTGAAATTTTAATCTAATCGCACCTTAAATTCTGATGCACTTTGCATTGAAAGTCTTTGATTTTTTTACATCCTTGAACATTTTTCTCTCACTGGTTCGAACGCCTCTTTTCTTGTTGTCCTTTGGTTGTTATTGCGAGTGATGCAATGAATTATTCACTGAGTGTTTTGTAATTGGGACCCTCCCAGTTTGGCAGATGGTGCCTTCTTACTTTCTCCCCTGCAGGCTTGTGCAACTTATGGTAAACTTATGCCCACATCATTGTTCACCATATGCTCCTTCTGGACTGAGAAGCTGCCGTTTTCTGTCAAATTAAAGGGGCCAGACTCTGTTTCGCTCCCACAGATGCACGCTTGATTTCCTGCAAAGGCATCCGAGTCACCAACCTGCAGTTCAGCCAGTCACATACACCCCCCCATTAGAGTACAACCCAGGAAACACACTTTGCCCTATTGACTGGCTGAGAAGCACTCGAGGCAAACTGTAATTGGCATTGAGTGGGATTGTTCGGTTCGGCAGCGCTGAGACTTTGCTAATGTCAAAGCTCGGATTTGGCAGAATCGCCGAAGCGAGAGGGATTTCTGGTTGCCACTTTTGTTTTTGTTTTGTAGAAGTGGGATACAGGTGGGAGCTCAAGTTAGATATTGCGAGGGAAAAAAAGATAATGCCATCGCAGAGAATGAGCGAGGAGATTTCCACCAACTGAGCTGAAACTGGAGGAAAGTCAGTTTGTAAAAACAATGCTGCAAGTTTTCAGCTGTTAGAAATCAGGAAGAGAGTCAAAGCCATGAAAAGACGGACAGAAAGTTTGATTTTTGTTTTGTTTTGTCTTGTTCTGTCCAGAGTCTTGTAGTGAAAAGAGTGAGAATCAGAAGTTACTGGTGAAAATGGCAAGCTGAGATGAATAATAGAGTCGGCTTGGCACGGACAAATAGGTCTACAAATGCTATCGAACTGAGGAGCGACAATTAACTTGCTCATTGCATTCCTCCTCCCTCACCACCTGCGATAGCAACATGCAGGCCCCTGATTAAAAATGCATGGGTCTCAAGCCCTTTAGATAATTAAGGACGTTTCCCTGCAGTGCTGCTAGTTAGAGCAAAATGAGAAGGTAAAATTAGATAAAACACATAGTTATAGTGAAGGCTTGCACCGAGATCTGAAGGTTAACTTTGAGGTAAAAGATATTTTATCGTCTTTCGCATGGCTGAACCATGAGGGAAGAGTTTTTTCCCTTCGACATCTCGAGCAACGATGACACCCTTTACACTTGGCAGAGCTTGTGTCACATTTTACACGCTGAGCTGTGCAGGATCGGGCCTGCTGACGCCCAGACACATGTGGGTTCACTTCCCACTCAGATTTCAGGGCCCCGGATTCATTTCAGAGATGTGGGCTTGTGTGTGTGGAGAGATGGTATAATGTGCATTAAAGAAAGAAAGAAAGAAAAGTACATTTAAGGATGTGGAGATTCATTAGCACTGAGTTTCAAAGTTTCTTTCCAAACTCCAAAACACGCTCTGAGAGCTGCTTAATCTGAGCGGAAATACAGACGATACAGTCAGTGGTTTTGAGGAGAATGTAGTTAACTGATTAACCAGGGTAAACTTAACGCCGAGAAACACCCACAATACACTGCGTTGTCCTAAAAAAACAGCAGTAGGTCCAACCTTTCAGCTTAAGAATCAAAACACATCAGCAGCACATCAAATTTTCACTTCCAAAAGCCCACAGAGCATGAAACAGTAACGCTGAGCTGAGACCACATCAAGCGCAACAAAAACCAGCTCGGCTTCCAAATCGACCCAGTTATTAAAAATATATTCAAGCTCACCATTGTTTTTCTTTAAAAGGAGCACATTCACACAGGTTTTTGTCTGCTAACACGCTCAGCACCTCCTCGAAGAAACAAAATCACTAAAAATCTACAATCTTTTGCTGCTGTGGGTCCTTCAGTCCGAGCTTGTTCTCGAATTAAAGGGTCATTTTTCTGAAGGTTTGCTGGCAGCAGAGATGCAACAGTTTTAACATGGAGTTTCTGGTTTTGTTTTACAATATTTCACTTTGGTTCTTTTTTCTCTTGTTGGCAGAAACATGCAGTCTGTTGCACAATGAAAGGCTTGAAAGGAACAATGTGCAATTCACTGCATTGAAACAGTTTATTGGTTGCAAAGTTCACTTCATGCGTTTGATTGGTTCGTCTTTTGCCTTTCTGATGGGATTTAAATTGAGATAATCTTCCTGTTTTTGTATCCCTGCTTGAATTTACATAAAATCTCAGATCTTGTGGGTTTGACGTAAATGGGGGAAAGAATGAGCTGCGACCTTCGATGTGAAAGGAGCAGAAAGTCGGGGGGGGATAAAGACCCTTTGAGCCTCCTACTTCCAGCGCTCTCGCTTCAGGGAAGCCCCCCCGGTCTGTTCGACCACACAATGCGAGCTCTCAAAGCTTTAATTGTTCATTGAAATGGCAACAGATTTCTCCTGGAGGCACGAACATGTCCGTGTTTCCCGGAGCTTCCTTTGGTTTGCTGGTGAAAGTGCTGTTGAAGGTGCATGAAGCCCCCTTTGATCTCCCTGCACGAAGCTCCGTAGGAGGTGCTCTCCCTTTTTGCACCATCACTGCAGGGATAAGGTCAGCTCGCCAGAGCAAAAGGCCAAGGTCTATTACCCTAATGTGCCGGATTTGAAATGATCAGGAGGATTATTGTCATTGTGCTTTGTGAAGATTTTTAGTCTTGATCTTATTGAGCCGATCCACCCGCAAGTAGCCTGCGAGTCGTTCGTATTAAGTGTCTATCGCAAAGCTCGATTTGAGTGTTTTGAAAAGCTCTTCCACTCTTCTTGTATATCATCCAATTTCACACAGCCTCTCATCATAAAATCTGATCTGAAACCAACGTGTTTCACAATAAAAAAAGGAGAAATTGTGCAACACTGAACCACCGCCCTTAAGTGCTTGTTTCCACCCAGCAGTGGAAGCGGTGGGTGTTTCTGCACGGTCCTTGAAATTGAAGCCATGTTGTTAGCTAAGAGTGAAGTAGCCAGTTTATTGGTTTTGAATTCATTTGGTATTCTGTGTGAATAAATCAATTTACAACCTCTTGGGCTGAAAAAATGAAGCCTTCTCATGGATACGAAAACACTGTGGTTCATTAATGGACACTTGAGGACTTTTTCTAAAGTGAGTCAGACACTTAAAAACACATATCAAAAGAAATAAACATGTTTACAGCCAGGTAACACAGGAAATGGTTTTGTTCTCTATGGCTTATTTTCCTGTCAATGACAACTGTACGGGGGATTAAGTTCAAGGTGAGGCAGCTTTGAGTGACATCAGCATCACAGGTGTCACCTGAGCTGAATTGAGTCATTAAACGTGACCTCATGTTTGTGGTTTTTCTGCTTTTGTGTTCCTTGGTAAAATGTTTATCAAGTCACGTTTCAAGAAATAGACCTTTGAGTTTCTGGCCTTAATTTTTTTTTAAGTCACGCACTTAAACAGTCATTGTGTCAGCGAGGAAGTGTATTAGCTGGACACTTTTTTAGGTGACTTTGTCCAGCAAATAATTGTAGTTAATAGCCTGTTTTTGGAGACACTTTGCACTAATTAGGAAGCTAAATATTTCCTACATAGTGTTATAAACTGGCAGGAAACTGCACACTTCTTGTACCAACTAAATGTTACACAAAGTAGCAAAACAGATATTTCCTGGCTTAAGTAGAAAGTAATTAAGGCTATAACCCACAATGCAGCACTTTTAAGGTTAAAGGATTCACTCTCTAACATAAGAACTTTCTCCATTAAAAGAAAAAACTGTTTTGAACACGTAAATAATTAGCCAATCAATTTAATGAAACTCTCAGACTTTGCTGAAAAAACCTGTACTTGGAGCAAAATAGAGCAATCCATTCGGAGCTTCCTCTGTGCTCTAAAAATAAAATGAAAGCCTTGAAATTCATATAAAACGATCAATAAAACACTCAGAAATGTACACAAACACATAATGAAGGTAGCTGTGAGTATGTTTGAGTGCAGCAGTAAAAACCTTGGGACGAGGAGATGATTCACCTTCAGCCTTTTGTCCGACGGCTTCTGGGCTTGGCTCTGATAAACACTGACAGCGTTTCTTACGTTTCAGGCCTATCTGCTCTGACCCCATTCTCCACCAGGGCACGCACACACACACACATACACACACACACACACTGCTGCTACCAAGTGTTGCAATCAAACATTAAATGGAGTTTGTACTCTTCACTTCATGAGCCATTTAACAAATTGAGTCACTAAAGAAATGATGGCTCCAGCAGTGGTGACTAACTCCACTATTGCTGTTCATTCCACAGAGGATTAACCAGGTTTATCTCAGAGTCTTTTAAAAGTGATGCTCACTTCAGGTGTTTTTCATACGTCTGTTGCATCACTGCATGAATGTATCACATCTTATTCTATCAGTTCTTTTCCTTTGGGAATAATTGTGATATTGTTACTGATTGTAGCATCGTCACCGGATGGAGTGCTAAGCTGGGAGTCTAGTAGGGTCATGAAATGATACGAAATGGAGGCTAAAACTGTTTAAAAAGGATAGAAAAACACTTCCAAAACACATTTAACTCAAATATATAATCATATAGAAACACAGACAGTGAACTAATGGTGTTTACTCTGGAGACACATAAGCAGCAGAGCAGGGAAGGACCAGCCTCCTCATATAACCTCTGAGTCACTCTGATTAACATCGCCTGAGGAGAAACATCACAGGTGAACCCAAAAACGCTCCTGAAGAGCAGAGAGAGTGAAACCTGTAACCTCTGACTGTAACAATACAAAATAAACGCCGGCTGGTGTTTGTACTCTTGAATGTTTTCTTTCCTCTCTGCACCTCTGTTATCATTCTTTCTCTTTCTGTTTCTCTTGGTCCGAAGGTCTTTAAACACGGTTATCTTCCACACTTATTCATTTTAGCAAAGAGGGAAAAACAATATTTGCATTCAAAACATTTGTTGACTGTGTGTCCTTCTCAATTACAGAGCTTAGTGGGAAAATGTTAAGAAAGACAACCTGCAGAAACAATACGAGCTGTTTTCTCTCTCCGAGTGTAAAGTTGTATAGTTTGAGCTGCAGAAGACCAGAACCAGTTACGAAACTTCAGCCCTGCTCTGCTCTTTGTCTCTTCCTTCAAGCTGTTTTATTGCACATCATTCTTTACTGTCATCCCAATATTGTCTCCTCCCTGGTTTTGGTGCTCAGTCATTAATGATGAGCTGGTTTCTGCTGTTTGATCCGAGGCAGCGGTACAGTTAGCGCTCAGTTCTCCTTTGCTAACAAGACCTAGAAATGGAGATGAAGGATAATCTTCTGGTATACCAAACAAGCTGAGACCGAGCCTCTCACTGATTCAACCTGCCCATATCTGGAATTACAGAGGTGCTTGGCACGGTGCACACGTTGAGCAACTCAGATCTTTATCCAAATGGGTGAGTGTTTGTGCAGATCTTGGCCAAGCTGAGCCTGTCAGCAATGCTCAGGAGACCGGCTGCCAATGGAAATTTGATGCATCTAAAATCCCTTTCCCCCATTCAGACATGGTCCATATTTCAAATGGCTGGCTGACGTGTTGGTTGGCTTCCAGTGGGTTTTTTTTGTTTTTTGTTTTTGCTAATGCATTGTGTGTGTCGGACTATATTTATTTACCCTCTGTTTAACAACATGGAGGATGATGACAGTTTCTGAGCTCCGGATGGACCTTTGAAATGCATTCAGAGCCATCAGAAAGGATGTGCACATCTGTTTTTTTTAGTGATTTATCTTCACCCAGTTCACTTCAAAGATGAATTTCTTGACTCATTTAGTAAAAACCTTAACGTAAGTGCTCTCTAAAGTCATCCTGTAATGAATGTCAGCCGGCATGAATGAAATAATAACAGATACACGAGCTGAAGACTGAGCTGTTCATTCCTTTTAATTATTAAATCACTGTGTAGCCTTGAAGCTCCATCATGCAACTTGAGCTGGAAGTATTATGTGCATTACGAGGCTCACGGGGCTGCTGTATTATATTATCCTCAAATAAAAGCCAGTATTCAAATAATGACTAAGCCTCAAATAATAGCTGGGTTGTGACCGGCACAAACAAACAGAGGTCACCGCTGATAAAGGCCTAATGGAAAAAACAAACAGTGAAATTATATGAGGCCATCAGCTCACAAGGAAATTAAATATCAAGTATATTTCTAAAGAATAAATGCTGTCAGTCATGTGAGTCTCCATCCTGCTGCTCCGAGTTTCTCTGTTTTATCAGAAAGGGGTTTTTTTTTGCTCATTAATTCCACAGATTTCCTCTTAGCCTTTTATCTGATCAGTGCTCATTTTTGGGCAATGATTTTACCTTATCTGCTGCTTAAGTAGTCACTATTAGACAACTTTACATAAACATCAGAAAGATCATCTGATTAACAAACAACAACAACATCTCAACCAAATAAAGTCAGAACTGGTAACAGATCAAGTCTTCACAGCTTCTGATTTCAGCTCACATTTCAGTGAAACTGTTAGTCTCTCCAGAGGTTTGATGGGTGATTAATAGAAAGTGCATTAGTTTTAAAGTTATTTTACAATTCATAATATTTTGTATCATTTATATGAAACTACTTAATGGTTAAAATCTGTCTGCATGTGTCTGTCTGTGTGCTTCAAGGACCCTTTCTGGTTTACTTGCAGATAATTTGGTTGTGTTTCTTCAAAACACCTCAGTCTGGAAACTGAACTGTAGTTATTGAAGAGCAGGTTGCTTATTGTACTTTTAGTCTGTGTCAGATAAAAAAATGAACAGAAATCAATACAACATGTCTCCTTCTTTCTCCTTTGGAGGTTAAAGTCCGGCTTATTAAAAAGTCTTATTTATAAGGGGCCAGTCTGCACTACATCTGGACTTTTACTCCAAGAGAAAGGAATGGTTCTGCTGGAGTCATGGTGACTGGAGGCATCCATTCAGAGCGAACAATCTCATCTTGCCATCATTTCTCCGTAAAGTTTGCTCAGTGAGATGCAGCATTGAGATGTGTTTGCATAGCTGACATAGTGTTAGGAAGCAGACGGAGAGCCAGAATTCCTGTGTCTCTGTTTGTGTCTCTGCCAGACGACCCAATCTGGTCCTGCTTATCAGACACGACAAGAAGCACGTAAATAAAAAAAAAAAAAAGAAAAAACACCACAAGTCTCTGCAGGGAAACTGGGCCGCCATCAGCCCGCCTCCCACAGGAAACACACACAGCTCGGTTAGAAGGAAAGCGATTGGGAGAATTTGATTGGTGTCCCCAATCTCTGTTTATAAGCTAGAATTGGACCTGTGAGGGGGGGCGGGGAGGGGGGGGGGGCAGGCTGTAGTGGTGAGATGTTGCCCTCATTACCTCACCTGGCAGAGGGACTGTTTGTCGACTGTCGAGCTGATAAAACAGAGCTGAATGGCTCCTATTAGAGGACGTGTTTTGACCAGACGTTGCTTCTCATGAGAATTCAAACTGTTTTTTTAAGCTTTGAGATGACGTAGAAAAAACACACAGCACGGGACGGTGATTGAACCTGCTCTCATAGCTGAAAACCTATTTTATCACTCAGCCCAGTCGCTAGAATAAAAGTTTTAGAATGGTTCATTTTCACAAACTGTGAAAGGAATTTGAATATAATATTTAATATAAATATATATAAATATTTATATTATATAAAATATATATAAATATATTTTACATAATATAAAATACATATTCAAATGACAGTTATTTCTCATTGGGAAAAGGAGGCGACGGTGGTGACTTGACAGTGAAGTGACTTGATTGCCACAACTGCAGAAAACCTAAAATCCACACGATCACTTCCTGTTTCAACTACTAAAACAAGGTATTTCTCACAACTGTTGGCACATTTTCTGAACATGTTTTTGACAAGAAAACAAGATATTTAAAGCCAAAACATTGTCTTTTCCTAATAATCCTCACAAGTGGATTGTTCCACAATGCCAACGTTCCTTCTGGTGACTGGATTCATTTATCAAAAGAACAAAAAAATCAATCCAAAATTACAGTGTCTACAGTCATGCTGGCATTTCTTTGAAACTGCACCGAGGCACAGATTTGATCAAAGTGCTAAAGTCAGAATGTCAAACATACTTAGAATAAAATTAGACCGATTATTCTGTCAGATTTGAAGTATCCAGGAGCTGTATCACCAGGCTCAGTTTTATTACTGTAAAATTTTACTCTTAATATGTTTCTAGGTTACAATTAAACATACTCATTATTTGATTTTTTCAAAACAGCAAAATATTAGCTTTAGCATTATCTCAAAAAAATCCTGCATTCATCAACCAGCTGACATTTGTGGGAAATGTTTAGCAATCTAGTTTATTCTGGCTTTAGTTTCATAGTTTTTTCTCAAAGCAAAAGTGTTTTGTTAGCATTGCAGTGCATTCAAAGTCAGAGGCTAAACAGAGTTGTGACAGAGTTGTGAGGGACATGAATGTGTTTATCAAATTTCATGGCGTTCAGTCTAATAGTTGTTGATGTTTCAGTCAAAACTGAAGTGTTGGAGTCACTGACCTACAGAACAAAACTGCACAGAGCCACGATGCTAACATGGCTGAAACCCTGACCGAGCTCACGGTCACGTCCCAGCTCGTTACCAATGTTGCTTTTTCACTCTTTCCTTCTTTCTCTCCTTCGATGTGACTCTCAAGTCAGAGGTTGTGAGGAAAACAGTGAGAGTAGAGCTTTGAAACATTCAACAGGAGATCACATAACATCAGGGTTATGGAATATTAACACATGCGATGCAAGGAGACGTTTTAAAACACTGTCACTCAAGTCTCGGCCATCTGCAAATCCCCCTTTGGACGCCGAGCTCTCTCTGCTCAGTGTGTTTTGAAGGAACAGCAGTGCTTCAGGCGGCCAAAACAGAGACCTGACCTAAAAACAGCAGGGACGAGGGCAGAGAAAGCCATTTCCCAGCAGCACACTGAGATAGTGATTTAACATTCCCACCAGTGGTTAGTGGAGCTCAAAGGGTTTTATGTCCCTTCTTCCCTCCATCCGACAAAGCCGGCTTTTTAAGACTGATAACGACAGTGAAGGAGTGTGTTTATGCAGAGCCAGTTCACTGTCTCCAAACTCCACCTGATCCTGACAGTTTTGTCTTTGTTCAGAGGAATATTTATCATATATTTATTGATAAAAACATGATCTACACTCACACATCAGGGCAGATTGTTGTAAAAACGCAGTGAGCGTCCAGTCTCTGGATTCCTGCATCATACTGCAGTCATACCGTCGCTGTGTGCTGCTGTTGCTCTGTATTCCTTTGAGCTGCCACCTGCCTGGATCTGCTTTTGTGCACTGAGAGATTTAGATGCTCCCTGTTGGTTCCTTATCCTCAATGCAGGTACAAAAAAACACATCTGTAGGCTTGTGCTCGAGTCAGATGTTGTATTTCATGTCTTTGTCTCTTTGTCTGACTTTGACTTTGTTGCACATTTTTAATTATTCCGTCTAAATGTTCAGTCTGGTCACACAGCTCCCCACGCTTTGCTCTGCCGCTGACGGATCCTTCACACGCTCTCGGTCTGCGGAAGAATATCTAAAAACAGTTGGCTGCCATGCACTGAAGTCCTTTTTAGAAATTAAAGTGGCGTGCAGCTTTACCTTATCTCAAAGCCCGGGGTTAGAGTTTGATGCTGTGACCTAATTTCCTTCCTCACAGACACACATATAAAAATCCTTTTCACACAGTGCCACAAGAAGAAGAAGAAGAAGAAGAAGCAGCAGAGTACTAAAAAGTTGTCTCTCTATCCCACCTCGGCAGATGGAGCGCAGCCCGAGCTCTTCATCTTCAATGAGCTGTGCGCCCTGAAGGACGAGACGGGGCCTTGCAAGGCCTCGAAGGAGCGATTCTTCTTCAACGTGGACGCCGGACGCTGTGAGCTGTTTGAATACGGAGGCTGCGGCGGAAACGCCAACAACTTCGAGACCTTGGAAGCTTGTGAGGAAACGTGCGTCGTCTCAGGTGAGTCTAAACCCCCTTTGGCTGAGACTTAACGACTCCATTAAAAAAGAAAAAAAAAAAAAGTCTGACATGTTTTTTAAAGGTTCACCTTGCAGACGGTGAATAAATCTGACTCCTCTATTTAAAACTAAAAGTTACAGTGAGAAAGACAAACCAGCATCTCTGTTGCAAAAGGATCATTTTCCATAATAAAACTGTGCACGAGACAAAGATGCATCGCAGCTTTTCACGTTGTTATGTTGTTGTTAGCAAATGATCGGTTTTGTTTTCAAGGACTGGACCTCATTAGACTTTATTGCCACCTTAGGCATAAAACCCCATTACAAAGTCATTTTGTTGGTATGCGGCTAAAATGGGACATTGTGAGCACATTAATTCTCAGCAGTTTTCCTGGAGGCTCCTGGTTAATGAAAAATATGGGCACTTTTAAGGGAGACAGTCAGTGTTGTATTATTCATAGGTTACATACGCTAAAGTGATGACAAATTGAAGCTGAATTAATTGATAAAAACGAATCTTCAAACTGCTGGATTTCCAGATTCTTCTGCCTCAGTCTGAAAAATTGCCTTTAATCAGGTTTATTTTAACTATTTAATTCATTTTTTTTAGCAAACAACGATTCCTTTTTTTCAAGAACAGACAAAGAATCTTTTAATTAGCTTTAAACTCACCCTGATGATGTATAATCTGATAGTCTTATTTGAACAAACGCATAATAGATGCTCTTATCTGATAATATACAACGTGAGGGAGGGAGGGAGGGGCCGCTTTGACGAAGACGTTGACCTCATGGGTCAATAAATGAAAAGTTTCCGTGCTGAGGCTGATTACTGCCACTGTGTGTCCACCAGCAGCCTTTTGTCCAGTCGAATGTTCATTTATTGCCCACTCACTGTAAATGGAGACTTCGCTAAGCTTCGCCTCCCTTTGTTTCCGTTAATCTGCGTGACAAGCTTTTAAATCTTTCTTGGCACATGTGCACTTTACAATGGGATCACTGGCAGACTCGAAAAATTCGTGGCAAATTTTTGTAACAATGAGTCCTTAACTTCAGAGAGATGCGGACGGAATTGAGTTTGTCATTTTCATTTTGCAAATGTGCGTCTCACAGGCGGAAACGGCAGCTTTTATCAGCTGCAGCTACTTAGCCTCCTAATGCCAATTCCATGAGTTAGATTGAGTCTTCAGCTGAGTGTGTTTTTCATATTTCCAGCAAATTTGTTTGAAATTGAGGACTCGAAATGATCTTAAATAGGAGTTTGATAGCTACACACACACACACACACACACACACACACACACAGCACCATGCTAACTCAGTTTGCAGGTACCAAGTTTTAAGTCTGCATATTTTGGAAATACAAGCAGCATTGATCTCGTATTGGAGCGTCAGCAAAAAACACATGGACAAACCAGAGAAATATTACATGAAAGCTTTATTACTAACCATTTAAAACGTTTTAATCACATGTAATTAGCTTCACTTTGGCAAACAAGATGTTATGTTACGTAACTAAGACAATGCAGCTGGTGCAGAACAAACATAACCGTAAATTCCTCTGTAGGAAGAACCCAAAATGAGTTTTATGCAGCAAAATAAAGCAGCTCTGGGGTTAAATGTTGCCTTTAACCTCACAAAATCATGTAGTTTGTGTCTGTTTCTGCTCAAGTATTTCATCATTTAAGAGACAAACCCACTGTTATATCAAATCCTCTTTGGATTTTAAGTGGAACCATGTGGAGAAAACTCAGAAGTGTGATCAATTAGATGAACATCATGGTCACTAAACTATGATCGGACAATCAGGAGTTCAGAAAGGTTCAGTTGCTTTGTACTTGAACAACTTTCTTCCTTAAGCAGTGTGGAAAAAAGTGTTGTAAGTTTTTGGACTGAATGTGACAGGAAACCGCTAAAATCAACATGCAGACACACTAATGCAAACAAGGGGCCACCCTTTCAGAACAAGCATGATGCATTATGCAACAGTATCAGATGAGTTTTTGTCACTGGAAAAGAATTTCATGAATCAAGCATGTAAATATGAGAAAAAGAGGGAGTTTCCTCCACAAATGACACGCAGTTAGCATAACACATTGATGGTTACATACTGTGTGTTGTGCATGAATGTATCCACCCTGTTTGTCAGTGTTTCTGTCTATGAGTTCACTCAAGTATGACTTGGTAAAAGATCCCAGTTGTGGGTTGTTTTTCATAGTTTAATTAGAGTAAAAATATAAAACACTGAATAAAAATATTTTCCCCCTGGACTCTGAACACATTCAGAGAGGAGCTGTGCGAATGTTCTCAGGTAGGAGCTGGAAATAATAAAACATACAGATATTTATAAGCCGGGATTTGGTTTATTTTTCTTCCTCACGCAGCTCTGGAACATTGTGGATGATTTGTTCCTGCCGTGCATTGATTGGACTGTATAGGATGATGCATCTATAGGTTATAATTACGTCTTTGTTGTTTATGGATTTGTTACATAATCAGTATTTTGGTGAAAAGCTGATGTGAGTCACTCAGAATCAAAGCCAGCTGCCTCTTCTGCATCAGCTATAATTATGAGAGAGCACAAGCTTTTGAAGAGGGAAAAATATGAAAATACAGACATAAGGTATCATCTTTTTGTTAAGAGAAGAAAATTACAATCAATTATTGTCATTTTTAGTCGTCCTCTTCTTGCAAAACACAACTGAGTGACAGTTGAATTCGAGTCTGTTACAGTGAAGCTTTTTAATGTTTTTGTGTTTTAGACAGTTGGAATTAATGCACACACACATAAGAAAAAAGCTAAGATCACACACACACAACACTGACATTTGATGTTTTGTAGCACTGCAAACACTTCAGGACTAAATGACTGGAAGTAGAAGGTTAAAGGTCACTGTAAGGACTAAAGGCTTCAGTGCACAACCAGTTACTGACCTTCACTGTGTCGCCTTCATGAGAAGGAGAAAAAAAGTGTTTCTCATGTTTGTGTCACCTTATATTTTAGAACTTGACTCTGCTGACTTCTGTCTTTGCACTTTATCTCTAGAAGTGTTTTCTCGTTCCTTTACTGAAGGGGGCGACATCTTTGCACTTCTCACAAATAATAAATTCAATGTTACTATTCAGACAAAGCATTTGGTTCATCACAAATTCAAAAAAGAGAAACCTGAAACCACCAGCTCAGAGCCGACTTGTCCATAAGGAGAGTTAGCATTAGCACGGCTAACGCTGTGTTAGCCAGTTACAAGCTACAAAACAACAAACTAATGCATAAAATGCTGCTAACTATGCTATTGTGATATGTCTGCCAGATGTTGAACTGGTACAAACTTCCTCAGATGAGTCTTGTACATATTCAAATCTATGTGCATGCTAACGCTGTTTTAATGCTATTAGCTGTTTCAGTGAACCTAGCATGAGCAGCAGTGGTGGTCGATGCCCACAGCCTGTAACTGATAGATCCAGAGTGTCTCAGTAGGAGGGAGGGAGAGTAGATGTGCCTCCAGCTCCAAACCTTTTAAAGCTTTTTTTAAAAAACATTTTATGTTTGGAGCAAAAAATTAAATTATAGCAGAGTATTTTTACATTCTCTCAAATGTGTCTGGAGGAGAAACTTTAAACAGTTGTTGGTAAGAGCACGGTGATACCTGCTGCGCGTCACTCCCCACACTGCACTTAGCTGTTGTTAAGTGGGATGTCGGTAATATATCATAATACTGCTGCTCTTGACAAGCAATCAGAGCTGCAACAATTAGACTTCCCCTCCCTGGGAGCTGAATTTATTAACATTAAAAGGAGTTTCTGTGTCGGATGGTTCAGATGTGACTCAGGTTGAGTATAACAGTGCTGTGCAGTGTGTAAAAAAACATTGTATGATCACAAAAGGAAACCAGAAAACGGTAGAGGAACATAACAGCTGCACAGAGCGTATAGCATGTAGTTATATCCGTCGTCTGCAGCGGGAAAAACAATACATCTTTAATATTCCAGCTTGTCTGATCAACATGAAATATGTCCTCCCGTGCTGAGCAATAACACATCTATCAATGTGCTTTCTCCCACCGGCAAAGAATAACCTTCAACTCCTTATTGCGTGCCATGGGATACATTATGCAGTCAGACAGGAGGATCCTGAATGAATTTGCATCCTGGAGGCAAAGTCGTGCAGTGGGAGCCTTTATTTTATGTCCCCTCGTCAGTCTCCACACAAACAAATGTGCTCCATGAAGACAAACATGGAGGTGTGCAGGTTGTTGCTCCAGCTGATTCAGAGTTTATATCAAATGAAGCAGCCTTGAAAGAAATAAAACATGGCATGTCCACATTAAAGTTATTCTGTGTTTGTGGGCTTAGTCTTGAGCAAGAGAGAGTAAAAAAAATCCACTTCATATCAAACCTGCCTAAAATATATTCCTCCTATACACATTCATTCGTAAACAAGCAGCTGTAAACAAA
The DNA here is from genome assembly GCA_029814765.1 of Acanthurus leucopareius. NCBI lineage: Eukaryota > Metazoa > Chordata > Actinopteri > Acanthuriformes > Acanthuridae > Acanthurus > Acanthurus leucopareius. Next base: position 20,482,859 of record JAQMCX010000011.1, on the reverse strand, counting down.
AAAAGAGGCTATTTTCAGAATTTCATCCATGCAGTCAGATGATATTTGAGAAGTTTCGAGCTTGATTCAGCTCATTCATCTGTGCATTCGGAGACGGAGTCAGAGAGACAGAGACGGAGAGAAGGTTTGAAGTTTGTTTGCTCTGGGCTGTCGTGACCTGGACTCTGCTGGACAAACTCCAAGGGCCCAAAACAGATGCGTGTGGAGGCTTTTTCATCGTCCTCCCATTGAGCAACTGTCACAGAAATGAATGGAGGACCAACTTTGAACCCAGAATCCACTTTTCTTTGATACATTCAGGGGAGAAACATAGACGCTTGTCTTCTTTCCACAGACACACAGTTACCAGTGCATGTTGGTGTGAAGTGTGTGATAATTTCTTGGATATTATCTGTAAACTGTATGTAGAAAGATTAGCATGAAAGTACATAATCAGTATGGTATTTTACAAACACACACGAGTGTCATAGATGTAAACAAATGAAGCTATTAGTTTGAAAATCATGTAGCCTTGAGCTTCCTGCAGCAACAGAAATGCATCTAAGTACATTTTTTACTGAACAAAACCGCCTTTTAATGCTTTTTTATAACCTTAAACCAAAGATGTTTTCTGTTTGTTTGTGCCTGAACAATATAAAGCTGAACTGTTTTTGTATACAGCAAACAAATGCATTAAATTCTTAACTCTGATTCACTGTAGTCACAAGAATAAGAAGGTGAAGACAGACTTATCCAAGAGATTTTATTTAACAGCTACAGACATTTGAAAATGTCATCTCATTTGTAACTTACAGAAAGCAGATCTCAAGGGCGAACATCTGCATCTGCAGCAGCAGCAGCAGCAAGGTTGTTATCATCAAATCAGTGACATTTTAATTCCCACAAAGAGCACAAGACGCGTGAAAAAGTGATTGGTAACAAGCTCGAAAACATGATTACTCCATCCAGCAGTTAGTCATAAGTGCATGTTTCACATGTGATGGCACAGTCGCAGACAACTTAACACAGATGTTCTTGTAAAGGTCACAGAGCGACGAGAGGAACACGCTCGCTGACTGTCGGCCCGGCGAAGGCGTTTTATCTCCAACCCTGATGTTTCATTTAAACCCTGAAGACTCGTAACTATTGTCTCCTCCAGAAACTCTTCCTTCTGTCTGATGCCCCTTTTACGGCGAGCTATTTTTAAGCTCGACTTCATTAATTTTGCTTCAGTTTCCATCCCATTAGAGATCAGTCTTTTGTTCCCACAGGAGACGCAGCCAAGATGGTGTCAGCACTTTTTGAGGCAGAACAACAATAACCTTTTAAAATATGCTTAAACATTTACCGAAGAAAACTAAAGGAAGAGAAAAAAGCAGCGAGAAATCAGTAAAGCAAATAAAGAGATAAAAAAGGAGGAATGTGGTGATAGAAAGTTCTTAAAATCATAGTTTTAAATTTTATTACAAAAGCACGAACTCAAGTGTTTCTTGAACACAAACCAGACTCCTCCATTGGATTATTTCACTCTCATGTCTGTCCTGAAAATCTCTTTTGAGACCAGCGAAAAAATCTGGACCGACAGACCGAATAATGAATAAAAAAAGCTGACCAATAATCCTCCACAACACACAAATCACCTCTTCCACCTTCACAGCTTTGATAGAGAAGAGTCACTCTGAATTATTCACCTCTGCATTGCTCAAGAGGGTTTCGCCGGACTCAGCCTTTGACTCGTCTCCTCGCCCACGCTTTTTAAGTCAAAGTCACCTCATAAAACGCTCTCTGATGCCGCAGTGATAGCCTCTTAATCACGGTCACCCCTCGGTGGAGTGGTCATTCAGAGAGTTAAATAAAGCAAACAGAAGATGTTAAGCTGCTGCTCGAAATCCTCTGAGAGGTTTTTATCTTCTGAGACGCATTTAGTTCGACAAGTATTCTGATTCGGCTTCTTTAAGTATGATTATGTTACTTTTACTCCAAACACAAAATCTAAAAAAAAACAGAGGGGGACGGGGGTGTTTTGCTGGTTGGTAAACAAACAGAAAAAAAGAAAAAATGCACATGAAAAACAGAGAAATTGAAGCAAACACGGGTCCTTTGGGTTCTGGAAAGCTGTCTGCGAGACTATAAACCCTCACAGCCATCCAGTAATTCTATCAAAGTAACAGACCAATTCAAAACTTTGACCCGAACCAAAAGAAAACTAATTTGGGATTCACTGAGCTCACATATTTGATATTGAATGGAGGCTGGCAGAAAGAAGATTCTCTCCACACAGTTTAAAATAAAGCAAAAAAAAAACAACCCAAAACACACACTCAACCCACATAAATGATCAAACAGAAACACACACACACACACAGACAGTCAACTAATGGTGTTGACTCTCTGGAGACACACACAAGCAGCAGAGCAGGGAAACACCAGCCTCCTCATATAACCTCTGAGTCACTCTGATTAGCATCAGCTGAGGAGAAACATCACAGGTGAACCCAGTTTCTCCTGACGAGCAGAGAGAGCGAAACCTTTAATCTGGAGCTTCAGATCCTTCTGTCCCTCTGGAGTTTCTCCATTAGATGATGGAGCCAGAATGGTTTTTTTTTTATTTTGTTTTTTTTATTTGTGGCAGCAACAAAATTTGCATGAGCAGCGATAAAATGCAGCTTTATTTTTAATTAAACCAGTCGTTTCAGTCTCAACCAAATTATTTCACATGTTGTGTGACTGACAGTTCTACTCTTGTTATGAGCTGTGAGTTAATGGATTTGGTGCACAGACAACAGATAATTAATTAAAATGTGTGCTGTGTCACAGCTGTAGGACAGATGTGGAATAATTGTGACACTAAGTACAATGACACCAGTTGGAAGTTACTTAAAATGTGATTAAAAAAACATCTTTACATGGTTTCTGCATGCATATTTCCTCCTAACAGACATTACAGCCAGGAAGGGTTCAGTCAGTTCCTGCCACTACAAAATTATATAAAATTATTTTGTCTCCTCACAGATTATTGGTCTGAACTTGGCTGTAGACACATTTTAATATTCAGCCAGGAATATGATGTAGTTTTGGAGACTTTTGGGATCTCCACTAGAATTTTTAATAAGTTTTTTGAGTGTGTTATCAAAGTGTGGGCTCACAGCATGAGTTTGTACCGACTGATCCATCGGGTTGGTGAAGTTTAAGAGGTTTGCTTATTTATTTATTTCACTTCCTGAACACGTTTATTGACTAAAATACCTTGCTAGCATTTCAAATGTGGAGATTTCTCATTTATTTAACCATAAAAATGACCTGTCAGCCTCGAGTACAACATTAACAGAGTTTGCACATTAGAGACTTTTTAAAAAAATATATATCTGGAGTTCACCATGATGATATTTCTGATAAATAAATCATCCGTCTGCGTTGTTGACCGGACATCCAGCACACTCGGAAAGCCTGGACGAGCTGCCTTCACTCTGCTGCTGTTGAGAGACGATGATCGGCCTGTCACAGCCTGTCAGGTTGCACCTGTCTCGGTCGATGATGCCGGTGAAGTCTGCCAGAAACCGAAGCAGTCCACTGCAAGTGATGCGTTTTTTTCTCACAACGGCTGTGATTGTGCTACAGACTCAAATCAAGCACGAGCCTGTCACCAGCATGTAAATGTTTTAGTTTTTTCCTGACGGTTTATTCAAATAAACAGCGGGGTTCCTGACAAGCCCGCAGCTACTTTTCCGTCTTTGCTGCCGAGAAACTCCACGCTGAGAAGGTGAAGCGTTGAAAGCTACAGATTTCAAGAGACCCTGAATGCTGTTTGTGTGAAAGATTTAAAGTACAAATGACTCTAACTTCTTTAAATTTCCCTTTTTTTAAATGTCAAAAGGTTTGGATTGACAAATATTGAGAGCTGTCATCAAGGAGAGGCACAGAACAGAAAAAGAAAAATGCACATGACAACAATTTTCCACGTTGAAAGATGCAGAATTTAGATGAACATCAAACCGTAGCTTCGAGCTGTAATCCCTGATCCCAACACTCAGGGACTCGGGGGTGATAATATATGCAACGAGTGCTAAGAAGTGAAACACGGGAAGCGAGAGCTGAGGTAAGAGGGTAGAAGAGAACCGACAGAAAAGAAAGCAGAGGAGGAAAATCATGGCAGAGGAGGTTCACTGGGGACGGAGGAACACGAGGGCGTTCCTGCTGGAAGTGTTGACTTTTCAGCTTGCAGAGAACGACTGGGAGCGAATGTGAAACCTGACAGGAGTGGAAATGTCACCGTGCTGCCGAGGAGACAGGAAGTGGGCTGGCTTTAACCTCGACATGGAGTCCATTTATTAGACCTTAAGCTCCAAACAGGCTTCGATCGGTCTTATTTCTCCTGTTGACATCTTTGTCGTGTCCCTCCTTTGTCTTCCCTCGCTTGCGTTCTCCATTTAAGATGTTATTCGACTGTTTGAAAGTCAGTGTTTTCTTCCAATGTGTCATTAGCTGCTCAATGCCTCGTATCATACAAATACAACATAAGCAAAAAAAACTATTTCTGGCCTTTTGTCGCTTTGTTCTGAGTTACTTCATGTTTTAAAGAGCAATTTAACAATCAGAGTAATTGAGATGCCATCAAAGTGAGAAGAAGTCTCAATCGAGGCGGCGAAGTTTGTCTCGTCTTTTTGCTTTTGTTTTCATTTCGGTCTCTTTAAGGAAAGTTGGATTGAGAGTCGTCGAAGCTTTTGTGTTCAGAACAAAAGTGACAGACAGAAACTGAAAAAGTTACAAAGTGAAGATGATACTTTTTAATGTGGAATGTACTTTTCCTCTTCTTTCCCAAGCAAACTGTTGAGGAGAGTTACAACTTAACGTTTTGTGACTCAGCAATAAAAAGTCCTAAATGTCACATTTTTAGGCCAAAGTTGAATGTGTGGCAAAACAAAGAGAAACAGAGTTTTCACAAATATGCTGCACTCGGTGTTTTTCGAAGCAACAGACTGAATAAACAAGTGCTGGAATGGAGTATTGTCTCAGTTTCTTATAGCTGTTCTTCCTCTCTCTCTCTTTTTTAGATGACAAGAACCCGTGTCACCTGCCCGAAGCTCCGGGTCCCTGCAGAGGCCTGGTGACGCGCTACTTCTTCAACACCGAGACTCAGCAGTGCCAGCATTTCTTTTACGGCGGCTGCTTCGGCAACGCCAACAACTTCCGCAGCATGGCGCAGTGCCAAAACAGGTGTCTGAACCCAGGTAGGTCCGGTTCAACTTTGACCTTTAACTGCAAAGACTGACCCCCCGTGTTGCATTGTGAGTTTATATTCCAAACTACATATTAAACGTGGCTGGGTGTCGTGTTCTGCAGCGGTCGGAGCTCTGAAGAGGCTTGAAAATGGACTGTATCTTAATAAAAAAGGCTCTATAAGGATATTAAAGCCGTATAAGAGCCAGCACATCCACTCCCCCGCCGCACAAGTCAGCCAGAGTTGTCTGAGCCAAGATTTGTTATTGTGGTTCACGCCATTACCGTGTCGTTGTGAGCTTTTTAATTTTGGCCAAACAGAAATAATTACTCGCCTCCCCGCCTTTTTTTTTTTTTTACCTCCGGGCGGCGTGCAAGGTGTGATTTACATACTCTCAGGTTTCTATAGAGGGCCGAGGCGCGGCTGATCAGAGCTGCTGCTGCACATCAACTGAAAACTCATTTCAGAGCGGTGACACAATCAAAACAGTCCTACCTCCGAAAATGAACTTTCTGATGAATTTTAGCTGACCATGAAATCACATTCCACCCTGATTTAGCATTTAAATAATTTTTAAGTGACCGAAACACACTCAATTATCCCAGACTTAGGCACGACTTAGAAGTCATTTAGATATTGAAATAGTCAAAGAAAATAACAAGCGAGTCACTCGGCTGTGACCAATTCGGTCGACAGCTTGTGTTCTGCTGAAAATCAATCAGAGAGGCTTTTTTTTTTTTTGATGAGTAACAATTTAAAATGGATGAATGTGTCTGTTTTCATCAGTAGATTTTTATCTGTCTGCAGACCAACACTCCTTATAATCTGATACTAATGAAACTGAACTTGAATTAATGATGATCGATCACAGGATTTGATGAGATTTGTTTAAAAAAAAACAGGCTGATGTGAAACTTCTGGCTCATGATCTCAGATACTTTGGATTCATGTTCTGTATATAAAAACCCTCTCAGTGTCTCCATGGCTCATATTTTTTGTTTTTTTTTTTTACTTTTTATTTTCTCATCAATAAAGCAAAACCCACCAAGGCACCACAAGTCCCCACACCGTCTGCCAAAAGATTTGTTGCTGTGCAGCCCAGTGCGATGACTGGTAAGACTGAATGCACCAGCTCTCTGCCTCCACAGTCAGATATCGATGTTCTGATGCTTTTTTTGTTGGGAAAACTGGTCGGACATCAATCTTATTATTTCTGTTTTCATATAAAGTTTGTGCTCAAGTAAATAATTTAAACAAACAAAATAATATGTACTCAGTTTTTCTGTCATGTGTGCTTGAATTTAGTGTTTTTATGTAAAATGTTCTGCTCACTATAAGTGAAATAAGATAAAAATTACTCTAAAGGGATGGTTCAGTATTTGGGGGAATATACTTTTACTTCCTCCTTTTTCTGAGATGGAGATCAGAAGATCAGCAGAACTGTCAACTATGGCGCAAGAGCCTGGAGGCAGCTAGCATAGCTTAGCTTAGCATTGCCAAGGATTAGCCGGGAGAGTCAGATATCTTGGATCTGTCAGTCAAAAAAAAAAAAATCCCTAAAAGTGAGAGTTGCAGTGAGATTTCCAGGAAACCCAGTGGAAAAATGGGAAAGTACAGGGAAGATGAATAAACTGGAGTTACATCACAAACCTGCAATCACACTTAGTCATATTTACATCACTGTTTGTGTGTGACTCAAATGACCGAGACACATTATCGTGATTAGTAAGCCTGACAGGTGCTTTTAGGAAAATTTCTGAACCTTTAAATGAACCACAGGCGCTGTTTCCCTGCCCACTTCTAGTCTTTATGCTAAGCTAAGCTAAGCTAATCCTCCTGATTCCAGGTCTGTGCTCTACACACAAGTGTTCATCTTCTCATTTCACTCTGGGAAAAAGAAAACAACTGAGCATATTTCCCTAAATGTTGTCCCGACTCCAAAAAATTACTAATCCATTAATGTTTGTGTTTGTATTTTAGCAGAACTGACTGTAAATGAACCCCTGGTGCAAACAAATTACACCAATCGAGATTCAAAAGGTAAGAAACTGAGACTGAACGTGTGTTCGGACAGAAACATGGTTTCATATGATTACATATAAAGATAAAACACAAATGTGAACGTGAGGTGCAGCCACGTCCACATGAGTTAAAACTGTTTCAACTTGAGGACATTTTGTCGCTTATCTGAAGAATTTAAGCATCTGAACGAACCATTTCTCAGCTTGAATAACATCAGAGACCAAACAACCATGAAGCTGATTATAATACAAATTTTGGCATCATAATCAGAGAGGAACATAAGTTTTTTTTTCAACATGAGAAACAAAGCTAATTTTTTTTGGTCTTTTAATACGAACGCATCCAGCAAGGCACAAAGTCAGAGGACTTTAACTCACTGTCGACATCACGGAGCACCAGACATTTGGGATAGATTAACTGTTGTACGGCATAATTAAATCAATCACCCCGTCCTCAGAGCTGCAGCCAGTTAACGCTGAATTATGAATTCAACCTAAACCTCAAAGTAAGCAAATCCAGTTCATTTATTAAACCGGTCCACGCTGCCAATAATGTGAGAGTAATAAAGTGAAATACAATGTAAAGGCGCAGTGATGCATAGATGGTAGACAGCCTGCAAAATTGCTTCTGTTGGGCAAAGCAAAGGGCAGGAGCAGAGTGCATCAGCGTCTCACCGCCTCAGCCCGTTTGTCACATATTCCCACTTATAATTTCCTGTGTATTAGAAGTGAGGGAGCATTTATCTGCATTTATCTGAGGCTCCTTTTGTGCCGCGACAGGAGAGCACAGGGAGACCCTCGTCTGGGAGATATAATTTTAAAAATTCAATTTCACTCTTGTCAGAAAATATAAAGTGAAAAGAGATTCAGGTTGAGGAAACTTGAATGGCGCCTCCTGTTCGTTTTATTTATATATTTTTTTTACTTTAATTTCTGCAGTTAGATTGTCAGTATGTGGTTAAAATGCCTCTCAGACAGACTGCTGACACAAATGTTAAACTCCACAGGACATCGATTAATTTTTCAGACCTTAAATTAGACAGATCGAGAGGATAATATACAGTTATGATTAATGATGGTAATAAATATCAGTTCACACTTGTTTTTTTTCCACCACTGAATTGAAATGAAGCATTTTAAAAAGTCACACACAGAGCTGCAAAATAAACATCACAGTGCCCTCAGTTTGGCTTTGTTGCAATTTTGAAACTAAAGACTGACATCTAGTGGTCATATGATGATGTGCACTTTTAGTGTCTTGTGTTTACACAGAGAAACAGGAAGTAATGTCACACTGAAGCAACTTCACATTCATCTTAAACATACCAGCCTGACAAACATGGCAAAAATATACACAATGCTTCTGTTACTGCAACAAATATGCATTTACATCCAGCAATAATACAAAGAAAGTTTACTCTTGAGGTTTATGTATTAATAAATATTGACAATATCAGTCAAATAAAGGAAGCACTGGGTATTATCATTATATGTATAGTATATTAGAGTTAGTTGTTAGTTAAATGGTTACCAAATAGTCCAGTGACTGATATAAAAACTCTCATATTTTATATAGAAAAAAAATTCTGAACCTCTAAAATGATAAAAATGTTCTTCGTTATGATACAAAATGTATAAAATATTTTAAGAAGCTGTTGAGTTTCTCCTCCAGATCTCATGCTGGTGGTTTGGACTGAATTTGATCATTTTTAAATCGAAGACAAAATAGTTTAAGGGTTTTTATTCTGTTGTCACATCTGAAAATATATAATGTCTCATGCTTTATTACTATTGATAATAATAATATAACCATAATCCATATTTATTGGCATTAATTAATCAATCATTTAGTTCCAACTGGCCCTAACAAATGAGGTAATAATGAGGTAAATATTGAACTTCTGAAGTCAGAGTCTTTACCTGGGAAATCAATGTGGCAAAGACCACTTTTGATTGCAAACAAGCTTCTCTATAACTCGGTTACAGCTGAGTTTCTCACCATGAAGAGAGCAGAATGAATCAGACTGGAGAGCTCACAGAGACCTGAGGAAGACCACGATAACCCCTCTCACTTCTCCAAGTCTGTCAATTTAAGTCTGAGAGCCTGCAGACAAAAATCTATTCCAGAGTCAGACCGAAGCGTAACGTGCGGATGTGAACCCACGTGGAGTTAAAAGCTAAGAAGATGAAAAGCAAGCTGCCGTCGCTGGGTTTCATTTGCTTTTCGGTGATGCATCCTCCACCCCCCCCCCATCATCATCCATCACTTCAAGGATGATACACTCAAGCAACAGCTCTCGACAGGCTGGTATGTTGTGATTATATCACAGCTAAGGGCCGTTTTCCTGGCGTGAGCTGTTGCTTTTTATAAAACAGTTACCAAGAGTGGCAACATGCTGGATTTAGACCTAAACTGTTTTATTAATACGTTCCCAAAGCATCGCTCTTACACAGAGGAAGGTTTTTTCCTGGCAGCCTGAACATAGTGGGAGGCGGTTGCTATGCAACATGCCACCATAGCCTAGCGTGTTGCACATCACAGTAAACCCAACCTTGTAACCTGTGCTACCAATCCATCACTTAAGATCATTTGTCACATGTAGTCATACGGAGTCAGAGAAGGTGGTGCTGCGGCCTCGAGGTTCAAACAGCTGAGAAGATGCTGAAAACTGTCATTTCTCTCTGAAAAATACACTCTTTAGTCCAGTTCTTCATGTTTTGGGCACCACAGAGGTCAACGTTGATCTCAAACGTTTCCATTTTGCAGCAGCTTTAAGAGTCTCACTGATGAAATGTTTATGTCTCACTGTGTCGCCGGATTAATTGTTAATTAAAGCCGATTAATAATTGAAACAAATGTGAATTTCTTGCTAACGTAAAGCTTTGATGTCGTCTGGCTCTTCCTGTGTTTCTCAGAGTTGATGCCCGCGCTGCGCTGCTTCAATCCTGTGAACAGAGGAACATGTCAGGGTGCAGAGAGGAGGTTCGCATACAACCCAAAGACCAAGAGATGCCACGTGTTCCCCTACAGCGGCTGCGGGGGCAACGAGAACAACTTCACACACCGGAGAGACTGTATTTTCAAGTGCATTGGAAGCAGAAAGGGTATGAATATGTGAGGAGAACATTTCCAAATTGCTGGTTTCTGCTCTAGAAATGAAAAACGACAACTTGGAAATACAGTTTTTGTTCTTAAATTGCAGAAATAAATGTGGATGTACAGTCTGCAAGCTTGTTATAATATAAATTACAGGTATTATTTTACTATATATAATGTTGTTGCCATGTTCTTTTGCAGCTCATGGGAGGAAGATGATCCGGATAAGGAAGAAAAACTTAGACAACATCCTTCAGCGCCCAGTGTGAAGACGTGGCCATGCATTGGATCTGCGGAGCCATCTGTATTTATGTCCATATTTTATGTTGAGCTTTACTCATATCTGTTGTTTTGTAGTGCTGCTGCGCTTGTGTAAAAAATCATTTTAGTGTACCTGAACTCACTCTGCGGTGACTGAGTGCGATTATCATCATTGCTCGCGTTATTTCAAGATGCATCTCTGACAAAAAAACACATTAGTTTTGCTGATTTCCACTATAGCAGCTCTGCACTGAAGCTTTATGTATAAATGCTTTTTATAAACAGTATCATTTTTAAAGTTTAAGGGCTCTGTTATGATTAAACTGATGCAAACACTCCACTGTAACATTAATGAGAAGCACCAAAGTCGCAGCCAGAATGTTGTTCAATAATAAAAATTAATGCTTCTATCGCTTATTTTCCACGTCTGTACAGTTACTGATACTTTTCTACAAAGACTCCGATGTCGCTCCGCTGTTTGTTAATCAATACGATCAGCAGCTTTAGCAGATTGATCTCTGGTCTTTAAGACTTCTGGAGGATCAGTCAGGATGATCATGTTCTCACAGCAATGAATCAATGCAAACGAGGTTATCACTGCTTTATCTTTGTCAATTTAACATGAACCTTTTTTTTTTTTTCCTTTTTAATCAATGTCATGCAGTGTCATAAATATTACAGTCCTGTCGGTGTTGTTGTTGGAGACAAACAGAAGGAGGCAGTGTTGTGTAATGTAAGTTTTTTTTAAGGAGGTTTGTCAGCATTGATCCCTCTGAGATGCAAAGTTTGTGATTTACTGTCTCGTTTTATAACCACGGCTGTAAGAGTTTTTTAAATAAAGTTCAAAGATTGTCTTTCTTTAAGTTTGATCTTCTTTATTTCCCCAAGTTAAAGGATTTTCAAAAGCCAAAAAACACTTCAACATAACATGATAACAGAGATACTATTGTTTCCATTAGCTTTAGAAAATAACCCTGAGCTTTTTATTTTTTTTAATCGCAGAAGAACATCATCACCTCCTCAAACACTCCTCACACTGGACTGAACTCCACCTCCACACATGGAGGTTTAACACATGAGCAACCACAAATGCCTTGTACCCTAAAAATGAACAATAAACACAGTTTTGATCAGTTCATCACTTCTATTCATAGATCGTCACAGAAAGACTCCATTCATCCGTAAACTCAGAGAACCTCATGTTGTCCATCACATCCTGTTGTTGCTTTACAAAAGCCTGATTCAGCTAATGTTGGATCTCTGGAAGATAATGAAAGTAACATTACAGATGTTAAGATGTGTAAGAATTGAACTGTCCTGACTGATTTAAAACCACCTCTGCAGCTCGTTAGAGGCAGAATAATATCCCAATTAAAAATAAAAAAAACCAGAAACAATCGAACAAGGACAAACATCAAGAAAACACAAGAACTCAGATTCAGAGTATGACGGTTTCAGGTGTTTCAGGTGTTTCCTTCAGTCAAAATGTGTTTAAATGCCTGTTTAAAAGGTGTAACAGAGATTATTGGTGTGATGTGAACTTGGATCTTATTTCAGACTTTAGCTCAAGAGTGAAAAAAAGACATCTGATCCAAGTTTTGTGTTAAACTGTTTTGGATCTGAGAGCAAAACTTTGATGTCTCAACTACTTGTGCAGATAAAAAATCACCCCCCTCATAGTCCCTGATCAGTCGTTGCATAAATTTCATCTGGTTTCATTTTCATGTTGGGAAATAAAATTGGCAAACAATAAAAGTGGACCAATTACTTCAAAGTTGTGTTAGTTAATGTGTGTGTGTGTTTTTTCCCCTGTTAACATCAAATGACCATGTGCCATGTAAAAGGTGCCTCTCATAGTGACAAACCCACAGAGAGTTATCGCCCGGCTCTGCAGCTCCCTCCATCCTGCTGACTGACGGTCGTTAAAGTGTCTCTCAACTCACTGTTTTTGGTTTAATGTCCCAAAACTTCACTTTTTTTTTCTTTCTGTCAATTTGCCCTAATCAGCATGATTTCCAGCAGATGCAGACAGCTGTTCCTTCTCACCAAATGACAGACAAAGCAAGGGACTAGCTTATGAACATTGTTGAGCATTTGGAAGCTGAAGAGCCATCATGAGTTCATGAGTCGGTGGGGAACAAAATGGAGCAAAAAGGAGGCTGAATATTGAGCTTAGATTCATTTAATTTGACCCAAAGTGAATGCTCAGGTTGCAGATCTGCTATTTGCCATCATGCAAACTTACAACTTCACAGGATGTTGCATTTAAAACTTTACTGGCAGCTTTTAAGGCAAAACACACTCAGCTTTCATTCATTTTGTGCATTAGAATTTAATTCTGTTAGTGCCGAAGGAAACAGGCTATGGCTTTCATTTCTGTAATTCTGGCTGCAGAACTGTCTTTTAATAGTCTTTTAAGGACTATTAATGCAAGTCAGTGGCTATAAAATGAGCTTTTTTTAATGTACCTTTATATACACCACTCACTGCACCCCCACCAGCTGCGTGGAGACCGTGCAGACTGCGGTGGGAGGTGGGAAGTTTGACCACATGAAGCAAATTTAACAACACAAACTGAGCTTTTCTGTGTCGGAGTGTAGGAGTCAGAGTTTCAAACCATCCTGTGCTGTGTCAAAAAAAACAAAACAAAAAAAAAAACCCGCAGCTCTCCGGATCCTCAGCTGTGGGCTCCGGTGCGGTGATGTAACAGGAAATTACAGGGTCGCCTTCCAACGTAACCTGACAGGCGCTTCAGCTGCGCTCACTGAGAGCCGGAGATCCGCCGCGTTTGCTGCTCTGCGCCTGAGCCGAGCCGAGCCGAGCCGAGCGGAGGGAGAGGAAGAGGGAGAGGACACTTCAGGGACCGTCTTTGACAGTCTGTTCCTGCTCTAAACTGCGCTGCTGTTGGATTGTATTCTCAGGTAGGACGCGCAGAATCGCGTTTGCGAACCGTGTGTTGCGGTGCGCCGCGTTGCTTCCATGTTTTCTGGGCAGTTTGAGCTCCAGCGCCGCCGAGCACATTGAACGCAGAGTTGACAGCGCAGTCTGCTCATTGTTTTGCGCTCATCGGGGTCATTGCTATTGTTATCTGCGCGGATTACGGAGTCGAGGCATGTGCATTAAAAAACATGCGGGGATGTCCTCAATCCATTTGGAAGCGACGGAGCAACCGGCGGGAGCATCCGTGACCGGGCTCCGTCCATCTGCAGTGCCTCTGTGGCACGAGCTGGCTGTGAAAAACATCCAAAAATGTAGTGTAAGAGCAATATTGTGGGTTTTGGGCATCACGGCTTCAAAATGCTTTGTTTTTTGATCATATATATCATTATAAATAACCTTTAAACAGACTGTGGAGCCTAATTCTCACGAGACTCACATTAATCAGCTTTATGAAGCTTTTATTCCCGGTGTGATGGATTGTACACCGAGTGATGCAAATGAGAGTTTACTCAGCTGTAGCCAGCGTGTTTACAGTAATAAAAGCTGCTCATAACGGAATAAAAGCAGGCGGTGTTTCGCTCTCAGGCGGATCAGAGAACATGTTGATCCATAAACTCCACTCGGATCAATTTGAACATCGGCTCGCATGCGCGGCTGACTCAGCCGCTTCACCAAGTTACTCAGCCGCGGAATGCTCCGTTTGAAGCTGCAGTTTAACCGCACAAATAATCACCATGAAAGCTGTAAAAAAACGGGTTGGAATAAAATCAGCAGCGGCAGTAAATCAGCTTCATTCAGCGCCGAGGCTTTGAAAGAAGCGGGGCTCGCTGCTCGCTGAATGATCCGCATGGTTACATAAGCGGCAGATTTTTGGCCATGCTGGAAGTTTGTGGGTTGGACACAAAGAGGGTGATGATGGTGGTGAACGATGGTGATGATGATGATGATGAGGAGGATGATGATGATGCGTAGGAGGAGGATATGATAACGGTGGTCGCCATTGGCAGAGGATCCTGCTAAAGACAGATCCACCGGAGCCACCGTGCGGGAGGCGGCGGGGCTGAAGCTGAAGCAGGTTTGGATCTGACTGCCAAGTTTGTGGATCCTCTGTCAACATGTGAAATTTGATATAATCTGCTGCATGTTGCAACAATAAGTGCTTCCAGACATATTAACCGCGGTTTAATTTAGCCCCTTTCAAGCTGATGAATGAGGAAACGAAGCAATTATGAGGAATCAAATTGATCGTGTCCGAAGTCATCAATATTTTTTTATGCTGTTTCAATGAACCGATGTGCTTTTTTGACAAGAAAATAACTTTTCACAAAAGTTTTTTTTAATGTGTTCCTGTGCAGCAGCTGCTCCTGGCAACGAGAGAAAGTGTTTGGGAAACATAATTATGTAACGTTGTGCAAAGCAAACAGGGACTGTTGTTCCCTTCAATCCCAACAACATGTTGCAAGCTTTGATGAAAAACTTTGTGTGTGTGTGTGTGTGTGTGTGGTAGTGTTACACATTTCTGACTGAGTGGAAGTTTTGTAATGAAAAATAGAAATCAGTAGTTTAACTTATGAACCTCTGATCTGTTTCATCAGGCCTTTGTGCTGCACAGCTGCTGTCACATTTGATTTAAGTGTTGTGAATTTTGGATTTATGCAAATTAGTACGGCATCTCTTTCTACTTCAAATTAGTGAAGTAACACCAAAAAAAAAAAAAAAAATCTGATGTGATATAACTGCAAACTTTTCCAGTTTTGGTGCATTTTTTAGCAAAAAAAGTGACCAAATGACTTCCTGTCATGTTCATTACTGAATGCATATGAGAACAAGTTTGACCATTCCTTTTATTTTGATAGTTTTAAGAGGCTTGACGTCCTGATATCAAGTCTCTTGCAAGTTGCTCATACTTAATATGCTTTTATCTGATATTTCACATTTGTGTTCATTCATTTTTCTGATCAGTTCATGCATCATGCTCAAACTCCACCAACTTTTCCCCCTAATGCGAGATTTTTTGTGGCATTATTGGCCACCACTTTGGAATATTTCTGCAGACGCTATTGGAATTTTGCAAAAAAAAAAAAAGATCAGATAGATGTGAATGGTCTGAAGAAATGTGTGCAGAACAGATCAGTTTTTGCTGCTCGATCACTGCACGGCGCCTCAGAAACTCTCTACACCTTTAATTTTTTGTAATATTAATGTCACGTCACTTTATTGAAACCAAATGTTGCAAGTGAACAAGTGTAAATCATGAAATTCATTATCTAAGTTATTGCACAAGATCTCTGCGAGTCGTCCCAAATGTGCAGAAATGCCAAAAATAAGTGCAGTCAAACTGGCTTTTTGCTCCACTGTCCGTGCATGTCACATATCAGGACACTTTGGACTGCGAACGCGTCGGAGCTGCCAGCTGGCAGTGCCGTCAGATGAGCCTGTGAGGCCCATTTCCTCAAACATTTTCCAATCGCCCAGGCTTACACTGAAGACATGAGCCGCTTGTGCAGTGGGAAATGTCATGCAAACCCATCAGATTCAACCCCCTAAACTATCATGCTGCATGTTTACTGCCCGAGTCCAGAAAACAGCTATTAAATGTGGGCAAGACAAAGGCCTTGGCAGCATAGCTCCCAGAGCCCTTGCGATCTCCATGGAATGGTGGATCTATTCCCAAAGCAGTGGCATTTAGACGGTTGTGCCAATGAATCTCATTCACACTGCAGATGAAACTGTCTCACAGTAGCTCTGATGCTTTGGGGGTTGAATTTAGTATCACTTCTTTGCAATCAGGCAGCAAAGTGATGATTTTCTTTTTCATCTTGGCGGTTGATGCAACATTAACGTGGCTGTGGTGACACTGCAGTGATTTTATGTGTCTAACTGATCCTCCGTCCTACAAACACTCACTGAAGACCATCTCTGATTATCACAAAGGCCGCCTGCTTCACAGCCACAAGAGTAATGAGGATTCTCCTGAAACTTCAGCCCTCATAATTCATGGAGGCTCGCTGGGCTCCTGCAACCTGCTTCATATTGATTTACCTCCCATGTTCCCCGTCTTGTTGCGGACACACCCTCTCATGTTTTCATTTAAGGAGGCAAACGCCAATTTCATTTTCCTCCAGCATCTTTAACTGTCCGTCACACTCATTCAAACTGAACCTGCATTGTTTTTTCAGCCCGGATCAGATCGTTCAGTGAGGTATATGTTCTGTTTTTTACCGTCTGCTCACCTCAGGCTGCGGTTATCGTGTTACACAAAAGCAAAGTGATGAATATACGCGCCGGTCTCAAAGCGCTGCCCTCAGGTTCTGGATTCAGTTTCGGGGGATGTGAGACCTTTTGATCTTATTTTTCCGTTCATACATTATGTAGGGTAATTTTTCATCCTCTCCAGTTTAATTTCAGCACACACACACACACACATACACAAGGTGCTTGTTGAGAACTGTCAATGAGCTAATGCTCAGCTGTTGGCGCTGCGAGCTGCAGATAGAAGGCAGTGAAAGGAGGCTGTGCAGTTTCTAAGGATGTTCTGTGTTTGTGTGAGCTAAACAAACTGTCAGCGACACAGGCTTCCTGATTTACTGTGTGGGAGGGGGCTTCTGGTCGACAGAATGGAGGAAATGGTTCCTTGGAAGCTCTGTGTGTCTGTTTGTTTGCCTTCTAAAGGTGAAACAGCAGTACCTCCTTTTAATTCTACGTAACATAATTACACTGACATGTTCAAATGCCAACTTTGAAGGGCTCCTACGCTGCTTTTGACCTCTCTTCCATAAAAGTCCCAAATCTCTTAAAAAACAAAGAATATCATTATTTATATTCTTCATACTCTGTTATCACAACTCAAAGCTTTACCTGAAGGAAAACTCAATTTAGACTTGCTGGAAAGTCTTTTGTTGTTTTAGTTGAACCATAAATTTCTAGCAGAAGGTTGTTTTTGCTCAGAAGTGATCTTGCAGAAAATACTATGCAGTGTGATATATTTAAATTTATACTGTCTATTTGTAATTTTTCACAGTCAGTAAATGTTTCAAACTGTTTCAGGTTCATTTTTCAGTCTCCCAGGCTGTCAAACGGCTCGCTCATGATAAACATGTAAAAAAAATGTGACCCGAAGCACATTTTTACCCCTCAATTCTTTATTCTTCTCTGTGACACACACACACATCTACAGCGTTGGTGTGTCGGGCTCTGATTGTTGCCAAAACACATGTGATCTGCGCTCGATGCTGAGCCTGAACGCATCCTGTGTAAACACAGATGGAGGACTGACTGAGGCTGCTGCTGCTGCTGCTTCTCTGCTAGCATGCTGCTCCTCCCTCTGTGGAGACAGTTTAATAGTCACACAGCAACCTGCTGCACAAGACAAGAGCTGCAGACTCCGAACAGCCCGGATCGGCTTTCCTGCTGATGTCTCAATCTCGTCTAACACACAAACATGAACTCGTGTCTTGTTTTGCACCTTAGCTCGTTGCTGCTAGCTGCTTTGAGTCAGGTTGGAGGCTTGTTAGCTGACTGGCAAGCATGCTAAGCAGCTGCATTTAATTTTCATTCAAAGCTACTTACAATCCCACCATCAAACTCAATCATACCGCCCAGCCTGGTTGTGAGTGATGGCACTTGTATCATGACTGGCTCTTATTGACAGTTTCCCCCCCAGTTCATTTCTGAATACCTCTTTTACAGCTTTTCAGATCTGTATTCTCTATTTTCATAGTAGCTCGCTCGTGTAAGCAGTTAAGTATTTTTTTGTCACACAAGCTCAAGGCATGCAGGGAAACCTGAGCCCGTTAGTAATGACGTGAATAGCTCCCTTGGAGGTCAAGTCTAGGGCCCACAGCGAGCACACGGAGGATATTCCTGGGCTTCCTTGGAGCCGTTTTTAAAAGTGAATTTGACCGAGCTCCAGGTTTATTTCTGTGGTGGCAATACCTTTGGGGAACCTCTCGCAGAGCCCTGTTTTTGTGGTCAGACTCTAATGCGTGCTATGAGAGATGCAATAAGACTGTGAGAGGAGAACTTAACATGTTTGCAAAGCAGATTTTACTGGACAGCTACACCTCTCTAACCATCCGACTGCTCTTCCATGTTGCTTTGTTTCTGTCTGTGGTGAAGGATCTTAAGTGGGGATTAAAGAATATATTTTGCTGACACACAATGTGAGCATGGTATGGAGCTTTGGAGATGTTCGAATGGGTGGAATAACAGTAAACATGGGGATTGTAAGCGCTTGTCAAGCTCGCAGAGAGATCCCAGAGGGCATATTTTTGGGTTTATAGTGTTGCCACGGCCAGAGGAAACAGCTGATAATTGCGCTGAAACATTGTTGATTAAATCCGCTTACATGACGAATGATTTCCCTATGCCCGAATAAAATCAGAACATGCTAACACCCTTTTAAACTCTCCGGGGCAGTTTTTTGGCTGGATAATCGCCTCGCGGCTCTGTGCCAGTTTAATGACTTCTAATCACTGCAAACAAACACGGCCAAAACTCAAATCTGGGGGGAAAAACACAGCAAGCAGTTAGGAAGCAAATAACACAGAGAAAGCAACAGAAACCCTGCTGAGAAAGCTTCAGCTGTTGTGTGAAGCTGTCAGCCTGTCAGTGCACTTAAAGCACTCGACAAGGAAAATCCAGTGACCTGTGAAACTGGAGATCCATGTAGTGGAAAGAATTGGCGGAATTAGACACACTTTCCCACCAGACTCTACTGTATGCCTCGGGTTAAGCAATGAGCACGCACTCAGCAGGTTACGCCATTTAAAACGCGGCCTTGAAGCCTCGCAGCCAGATCACAACATTTACATTAACACCGAGGAGAATAACAAGCGGCTGGCTGTGCAGGTGCTAATGCACAGAGCTCGGTTTATTTATAACGAGTTTATTTTAATCTAGATATTTGTGCTATTTTTTCCTTTGCGTAGACTGCAGCGGGATCTCTTTTCAATAATAAGACCTCTAGCAGAGTAACCTCTTTTTTGTTGGAGCTGCTAACAACAGAAAAAAAATCATGAGACCTGTTAGAAGGGGCCCCAGCAGGACACTGTTTTCAATATGAGGGGCCCTGAGCAAAACAGGTCAAGGGCCATTTGTCCAATCTGTAATAATGTTCTGTATTTAATGTCTTGTAATGTGTTTTTCAGTGTAAAATCTGTATCTAACAAGTAAGCACAGTTAGATAAATGTAGTGAAAAATGTTAAATACCTGTTAAAAAGTAGCACAAGTATCAAGAGGCATCAGAGTGAAATACTAAAGAAAAGTACATGAATATTGTACTTAACTTGTGTGTTTAGTGACACTCAACCAGCAGAGCCAGTTAAGTTGTTTCTTCTGTTTCCGGTCTTAATGCTAACATAAACTAACAGTCTGTTGGCCTCAGCTACATTTCTGCAGCGCTAACAATCTGCTCGTTTAACTCTCTTCAGGAAAGGGAACGAGTGTAGCTCTTCAAATATCAGACTGTGTCTCGATTTTTATTTTATTTCTTTGGGAGTTCTTGGCTGAGAGCTGGAAGATGATCAAGAGAGAGAACGAAAACAAGACGAATGAGCTCATTATTTTGCTTTTTCAGAGGCTCTCTGTGATTAGCGTTTTGGACGACGCGACAGTCGTGAAGCAACATCGCTAACAGCAGGTGTTAATTTGATTCTGTGTTTAGTCTTGAGGACGTGGTTTTGTGATGTTAAGCAGTCCGGATGCAGTAACAGTGCGTCTGTCAGCACCGGTGAACAATGACTGGTGCCCACTCTTTTTGATTGTGCTGCTGTTTGTCAGCCTCCCCCCCACCCTCCTTCGGTACATGAAATATCTCTGTGACTCATGTACCTGCTGTGGAGTCCAGGCGCTGAAAAACTGGCATCATTGTGAATTTGTTAGCCGCTTCATAATGTTTTCAAAACTCACATTAAACTGACAGATCCCTTTTAAAAGCTGACAGGTGCTTGACATTCAGCGCAGCGTGACTCACCCGTGTTTCAGCCTTTTCCTGGACGCTTGAAATTCTGTTTTTATATTTTTGTTCCTCTTATACAGAACAGACTATATGTGGTGAAAAGGGTTGAAAACGCTCTGTTCATACAGCTTTACTCATACTCGACAAGGCTTCTATTTAAAGCATCCTTTAATGACATCTTCTGCTGTTTTTGAACATTTCCAACACTTTCTATTCTCATCAGCACCATTTTTTCACATCTCTTATTTTGAAAAGTAGGAATAGTACGAATGGTGTGTACAGTAATCATGGTTTGGTTGCTATCATTGACGATCTCCCACCAGGAGCTTCTGGATAAAAGACAGTCAGGCTGAATGTTTAACGTCTTTCAGCTCTTTGTGTTGATATTCTGGCTCAAAAAGTTCTGCTCTCGTTGACCTCGTTCGTAGCAGCGGGAAGCTGATAAACTTAGCGACTAGCTTGCGAACACAGTGGGACACGCAGCAGCTGGAGAAGCAGATGTTTTCCGTCAGAAACCAAAACAGAACTAAAAGCTGAGTGGATATTTGATTCGTAAAGTAGACGAAAAATGAGACTCCAAGTGTTATTTTGTCTGCTGGATGTGGAAATGAGCAGATATTTACTCACAAATTAACTCTTAACGCAGCCTGAGGGTAAGAACACTTACTGAGAGTTCAAGCCAAATTCAAATTCAACTGTCGCACTCTGTTTGCAGATGAAAGTCTGAGTCACAAAGGAGCTTGCTGTAGTCATCATAATTCAACCTTTTGCCAGGCAGATACTGATATTCTATAATACTGCAAAACCCCAGACTGCATGCATTTACTGTAAGATACTGTTGCTATAATACAATACATGCACATAGCAACTAGAGTATAAATAACGTTGGTGAAGTACAGTGTATACTGTTAAAAGTCATTGTCTATGCATCAATGATTGGCTTACAGAGGTGCAAGAGCTCCTTAGGTCCATTCCCCACTCCCACCCCCCACAAGTTTACTATCTGCCTTGCTGTAAAAAGGGCACACCATGTTCTGAGCCCTCACTGAACATGGGCATTGGAAGAAGATCCTGTGTGACAGAATCTTTCAATATTCATAAGTCCTTAGGATACTGGGCCTGCATCATTTCCTGTAAGCATACAGCCTCCAGGGCTCGAACGACCGCTGTGAACGGTTAAATATCCAACATCTGATATCATTAAACAATATAAACCTCCTCTTTTTTTATTTTTACAGCTATACTAGTATAAAAATCCAGTCTTTTCCCCCATTTTGGCACCATATTTTTAAGAAGATCCCTGTGTCAGCCCTGCAAATGAGTGCGTGAACACAAAGACTTGATTAATGCAGTGACATGTAAACTGCGGCGTCTCGCTTGTTTTCTGCACCGCGACCGCTGGAACACATCCTCCCTCTTGCCATGTTAACACAAAGAATATTGCGTGCATCAGTGGAGGCGGATGGACTGAGAGTTGGGGAGGTCTGCTCATTGCAACAAAGAGGACTCCTCCCTCACATCTGTGTGGGATTGTTATTGTTTTCCCTGACATCTGGAGGTGCCCTTGGCAACTTTGAGGCTCGCATGAGGTCTGCTCTCATGTCCGGGCTTGGTAACATCAATGGCTGCGATGGTGATGTCTAATTCAGTCACATGGGAGAGATTATCTAAATGTACAGCTGATCCCATGGGAAATGTCCACTTGCTATATTTGGTCTTGTTGATTGAGAGAGGAAGCAGCGAGACGGACCACGTTTCCACCTCTTTCTGAAGAGCTTGCCCTCCTGTTTCTTGTACTCACGTGCCCGGCATCTCTTGCAGACAGCTGTGGGGTTTTTGTCTTCAAATTTCCTGTTTCATAGACCCTTCTTCTGTCTGCTGTCTTCTATCGTCAGCCCTCGTTGTGCACAGAAAACAACAGAAAACAGCATGAGAGCAAACCGGCTGGAAAGTGACCCCATTCTTTCCTTATTGTCCTCATCAAGATTTCCATCACAGAATGAAATTCACTTTTTTTATTGCAGATAAAAGAAATAAAACTTTTTTTTCAGGAAAGAAAATACAGAAAAAAGTGAGGATGCCAAGCATCAATGGAACCGCTGATATTTTACAAGCTCTGACTGACTCAAAGAGGTTATAAATAGATTCCTATTGTCCACGTTGATGGGTTTTTAAAAGCAAACATGTGTTTGAGCGGAGAATTCAGCTGGATGTCATCTTGCTCATCACTTTGGTGCGATTTAATACGCTAATACCTGCAATCCTCAGACTGTCTGGCTGGTAAAGACACGGACCTGGGACACGTAACACGTGCAGCATGTAAAGCAAAACTGGGCTTATCAGCGTCAGGTAAACAAGTCAAGATACAGAGTTTGGTGATAAAGAGAGAACATGTCTTAGTTTGGTTGCATTTGATCTTTTTCTTATCACAACCCGGGTTTTTTTCAGAGGTTAGAAGAAAGTCTTTCTGTTTCCAACATGGGATTGAGGATAAATTACAAAACCCAAAGAAATGGGAATGATGGGACGCAGCACACATATGCAGAGAGTGTTGAAAGATCTCAGTGGGAGCAGATCACGCTGCCAAAGGGGTGGTGTGCTTTCTTACATCATTTATCCACTTCATAGTTTTTTTTTTCCTCATACACACATGAAGCAACTGAGAGACGTGACATGTCCAGTTTGAACTGTGTTTTTAAAGACATAAAAGTTGTGGTCTTTCTCAGCCTCAGTCACAAGATGAACTTCATGATCAACCTCTGAGCTGTTTCGTTCACCAGCAGCAGATTTCAGGTGCTTGACAGTTTGAAAAACTCGATGTGAAGGCTGCCGTCGTTTTTACAGCCCGACTGATTCAAATTTTAAGGCCGATTCTGGTTTTGACATTTCGGAGAGTAAAAGAAATTAATAATATTAATAGGATACATAATTACATGGTTATATGAATTAATATATTAAATGGGCTACTTAAATAAATTTGACTTGACTTGATACTATTTAAAAAATCTACTTGTCAGTGCTCTCTAGTGGACAAACTGTGCAATGGTGACATTATTTGTTAATTAGCTGCCTAGCTTTTCCGTCTCGTGAATTTGGCCAACATGTTCATACGCACCAACACATCTGTAATAAGGTCAATCAGCTGATCTGGTTTGCTTCTTTGAACTGAAAACTTATTATTCGAGCCTTTCTTGGAATTATTAAATGCGAAATTTTTTGTCCCATTCAGTAAACTAGATGTTGCTCTCATTACTGATGCTAAGTTAGAGAACCAGCGAGCTCTGCTGAATATATTTATGCTACCAAACCTGAGGTGTTGGGAGAAAACACATTTGATTCAACACCACAAATTAGAAAAAAAATGTGAATAACAGAATAACAGGATGTTTACTGCCTCTTAAAATGCAGCTGCCTTGCAGTAAAGTGAACACATCAGTGAGGAAGCCTCATTGCAAATGAAAGGAATCAATTAAAAAGTAGCTGATGATGAGTCAGTGTGGTCAAATCAATCCAGCAGAAGTCGTGAAAAACTAATAATGCTGTGATTTGTGCTTGCATAGTAAAGAAATCTAGGATTCTCCTCGAGATGCATCCTGCTCCGGAAATATTAGTGCTATATTTATATGCTTATGTAAAATCTGACTGTGCTAAGAACAAGACCCTGAACTAAAGGTTTCCTGTCTCCCACTGTTTATCACAGTGATATAAGACTGCAGGTCCTTTGAAATCAGATCCAGGAGGCACAACTACACCACTTCCTGTGCTGGGTATTTACTTCTCTCCTCACAGTGCAGCAAAGACGAGATACTGACCTCACCCCGGTGACCAGTTTCTGTTTTGCCTTTTAAAAACTGATAACAGAATCAAGCAAACATTGCAGTGAAACAGTATTTGTTTTTTCTGTCTCACCAGATGCTGCATAATGCATCAGAAAGCAGATAGTATCAGTTAAGATTCTCTCAACTTTCGGTTAAAAGGAACATTTTCTTTAATATTTGCATCAAAAATAAGTTTATTTTCATTTTTATATATGCAGGGAAGATAAATCCATAATTATAATGTGTATGAAAACTGTGTAATACCATCTTAAAAGGGGAATTGAAAACTTACAACCAAACTATTATCAAATATGAACATTAATAAGAGAAATTCGGGTCCAAAAAAGCCTTTAGCTCACATATTAACTGTTAGTGCTTCACATGCAGAGACATCATCGAGTCTCAGCTGTTCCCCCCTTTAGTTCAGCCTGTATCCTGCCATAGAAAGGGGGAAGTTGTGATGTTTCAGACCCTCACCAGCCTAATGGACATCCGAATGCCACTGAGTGGAACTTGGAGTATGGGGCGCCAAATATCCTGTGAGGGCAGGAGGATTTTTACAGCGCGGCTCAACAGCTCTGCAGGGACGGAGGGAGTTAAGCACAGGCTGAGCTCTGGCACTGGGCGAGAGCACAACAGCTGTTATTGCAGAGGCTGTTTTTCCAGGTATCTTTCTCCACGCAGGCGGACGTAATAGGTGATGTCAGCTCTTGTGCAAAGTGTACATGACTAACCACTCCTGTGAAACTCTCTTAGGCACTACAGATGATAGTGGACCACCCACAGTTTGCATTGGTATGTGGTTTCGATTAAGTTGACCCAAACAGACCAGTAATCAAGTGTTTTCCCCTGCAGAGGAGCTGTGAGCTGAAATGACCAAAAATTTCAAATTAAAATTAAAAAAAAGTCTCTCGTATCTTTTGTTGGGAGGTTTTTAAGAGCAGCCTCTCATCGCTCACTGTCGTCATTGAAGAAACAAAAGTTACAGCGGTGTTACAGTGTTTGCTGCTGGCACTGCTGCTGAATGTTCAAAATACAATCATTCATTTTGTTTCCACATGGCAGAAGTGAACAAAATGTCCTGCTGGAAATTACAGTAACAAATGGCTTTCATTTGGATGGGAGGGGTCGGGGTCGTGTCTTCACTTCCACCTTTAGGTCGAAGCTAAGTGCTGCCGCCCGACCACTTTAAAAAAAAAAAAAAAAGAAAAAAACTGATGCATTAGCCAAAAAACAGTATGAGAAGGAAAACACAGCTAGCTATAAGCAACAGTGAAGTAGCTGCTGGGAAAGCAGAGCTCGCAGTAACGTCTGCTCTCTGTTGCTGTCTGACAAGATTTATCCTCCGAATCGTTCTGCTGATGTATGAAACGCGGCCTCGGCCAAGAAACAGCTGGGGAACTTGGCAGAGCAGAGCGCCATGTGTGCATCTGTCTGTGTGTGTGTGTGTGTGTGTGTGAATGTGTGTGCATGTGCATGTGCATGTGCAGTTTTTTTTTCTGTGTTTGCATGCATGCTTGCATGTGTGACAGAGCAGCTGATCTTCTCCTGGCTGTTTCTAATTTGCCCATCACCATAATGTTTTACAATCCTTCTTTCAGTAAGCCCCTCCTCTTCCTCTCCTCACCCCAGTTCAATGCAGCTTTAACTCTGAGCAGATTGGGGGTGGGGTGGGGTGGGGTGGGGGGTTACAGGAAGACTTTGACTGGATTAAATCTTATAGTGATTTATGAGCCGACCCCCGCCGACCCCCCTCCCTTTGCTTTGCCTCCTTTTCCTTTTCAGTCAGTCTTTTGTTAAAAGACTTTTGTCAATGAAAAAAGTTTGTTTTGGCAACTAAACGGTGAATATTTGATCACTCATGCTTTCAACAAAGTTCGATTCTTTCATTTATACTCTTGCATTTTGCATTTTACTTAAACGTTTGTATATGTAACTCATGAAAAAGTTTATGTAATATGGGTTTTCTTGGAGCTTTTACATGGTAGCTGGATGCACATTAAGGTTTCTGTCTCTTGAAAACAATTTTAACTCGAAAGTTTCATACTTTTCACCCATAATGCACTTTGTAGCACAAACATTTCTTTACGTTCTCCTGCTGAGTTACTCTTACTTGTGTTCTTCGCCTTGTGCAGGCATCTGATGTCGACTCCTGAACATTTCTCATGAGCAACAGTGAACAGTATCCACCTATAGCGAAAAAAATGTCCTTGTGAAATGTGAGAATAAAATCCTTTGTATGTTTTAAAATGA
This sequence comes from Acanthurus leucopareius, assembly GCA_029814765.1. Classification (NCBI taxonomy): domain Eukaryota; kingdom Metazoa; phylum Chordata; class Actinopteri; order Acanthuriformes; family Acanthuridae; genus Acanthurus; species Acanthurus leucopareius. The sequence continues at coordinate 20,456,313 of JAQMCX010000011.1, read as the reverse complement.
TGAGCCGAAAACCAAACACTTACTTTTCATACTCGTCAATTTATCACCAGTTATAGAAAATTAATGCATTTCTAAAATGAAAGGCCTTATATCGTGATGTTGCAAAGCACTTAAAAGAGTTGAACAAATTTCTTTTTGCAGTATTTGTTTATCTGTTCTGTTCCTCCAAAGTTAATCAGACTGGAAAAGTTGTAAATACGAGTGATGACCAAGATCCTTTGGGGAACGAAAGATGTCACTAAGTTTTGCTTCAGAGAGAGATGTGATCCACTGCTGACTGTTCTGTGTCCACATGAATGTCTTCCTGGCTCCCCTCGCTTTCCCATCCTTCCTGTTTTTTTGTTGTTCCTCAGCTGGTCGGAGTTAAAATGCTTGTTACATAGTTTCACACTGAAAATATTGCTGCCACAAGAATTTAGGCTTGTTTTTTTTTTTTCTATCGGCTATTTTAACAATGCCAACAACCTCTTTCCGGTAACCTTGGATTCCTGTTTGGGAGCACTGACTCATGCTGTGGTGTATTTATGGAAAATTTTAAATATAAAACAGGATATTCGTTTCAAGACACAACCGTGGGCCTCAAACACGAACTGAAAGTTGTCTATTAGAGGCACACAGAGAGTCCGAAGATAAAATAAACCTGGACTTGATGCAGAACTGAACCTCTTTGATTGATCAACATCAGCTGCAGCAGCCAGGTTTGAACTATCTGAAGCAGAGCAGGTTTCTGTGACCTGGAGGAAAAGTTTCCATTTGGATTTTGTCTCATCTGCTATGAGGCAGCAGTGACATGAAATCCCAGCGGCCTGCAGCTTCGCCACAAACGACTACCTGAGACTCGGCTTTGATGAGACACCTTTAACTATTAAACGTGTAACACACCAGCTAACTAATTTCAAACTGCTGTCGCCTTATGAAATGTATGATATGAAGGAGATTTGGTTCATAAAACACGTAGCAGCAGTGAGGTTTTGTCTCTGCCGGCTTACGTGACTTTTGTCAGGGAGTTTCGTTAAATCAACAGTTTGTTGAGTTGATTTTTAATTCCTCATATTTTCAGCTGCGTTGTTCTTTGACTTCTAAGTGAACATACCAGCAGTGTTGGTGCATTTAACTCAGAGTGAGTTTATATGAGCAGTCAGTGATGGCAGGCTGTGGTGTCTGTAAACAGGGAGACAGTCAGATGTACTTTATGTTAATAATTGTTGGATTTTGCCGAATCAGATCAAGTTGAATCCACTTTGATGCTCATCTGGAGCAGCTGTTGGTGAAATCTGGGAGATAAAATCATAGTTGTGTTTAAGAATTCTGATGGTTTCTTTCCACTTGTTGTTATTTTGATCATGTTTGATTTTTACCACTTTAATCTTGTGAAGAAAGGTCAATGCAATCTTAACAGTTTGCTCAGTTTTTGTTATAAAAACTAAACAGGAAGTTGTTTCTCTGCATCTTTTATCTGCTGTTTTGTCCAAAGTTCTGCACAAATTTGTCATCAGTGTTTATGCCGTTCTCTTTGAAAGTATATAGTAAAGACATACTTCAGGGGTTTGTCCTGGTATTCTGCAGTAACTTGCTTCTTTCTGACCGTCAAGACTGAGATGAAAACAGTCAATAATGCACACTGAAGGTCCCTGTAATGTACAATATTAATGTTAATAGGCTATAAAATTATTGTGAAATTTCCTGTTTCCTTTCGAGTGAGGAGTTTGATCCCAGCACGTCAGATAGGATGATGGAAAGATCCGTGCATGTTGTTTTAAGTAAACCTCTATGTGTGGGCAGCTCCAATAATCTTATGGTCTGTTCTCATCCTAATTGACTTTGATGGGAAAATACAACAGCAACACATCAGCGGATCAGAGCCAGTGGGCGAAACATTTATCAGCAGTGGGAGAGATAAGAGGATGCTGTGAAATGGCCTTTATGAGCGGATTTTATTTGGCTTTGATGACGGGGCGTAATTGTTCGTTTCTCCATTTCAGATCTGCAGCTGGTGAATTAACAGCCGGCACTGACATGGCCGAGAGGAAGATGGATGGCTTCAGGCAGAGCTGGATGGTGGCGCTCATCCTGCTGAGCAGCCTGACAGAGGTGAGACGGACGGGCAAATACTGAAAACACACACATGAAATACACTTTATTTATGAAATCTGTACGTGTGGCGACGTTAAATTTGTCTGCATTTAGTAGCTGAAACTTACATGAACTGATCTTGATTGGAGGCAGACATATTTATGTTGTATCACTGTATTTCAGATTCCTCTCATGTGCTTTCATAAGTGTGTTTGGATGTTTTTTAATGCAGTGAAAGAAAAAAACTATTTTTCTAAAGTTGCATTAATTTCAGTCTCACTTTTAAATGTGTTTTTGGTGAAAAAAAATGTTTCCTGTTGTAAAAAAACCTGCAAAAAGACTCCAGTATGGAACCAGTAACCACCAGTGTAAACTGTGCAGCCCAGTCAAAGCACATGAAGCCGGATGTACGAGCTGATGTGGCTGCTCAGAGAAAATATAAGTTAAAATAGTTTCTGTTAAAGTTTTTTTTACATCTAAAAGAGGTTGGTTTTAATGCATCTTGTAAAATTAGTGAAAAAGCCAATTTGTGGAATTTGTATTTAAATTTATGCTAAAAGGAGACATGTGGCGCTAAAACTGAAAAGATTTATTCACCTTTTCTCTGGTTCCACTCAGGTTTGTGTGAAGGCGAGCATGGAGGTGAATGAAACTCAGCAGCAGCATCCAAACAACGTCTACCACGACATCGGACTCACCAGGCACAAGATAGTCACGGCACAGTTTGAATGCTATCAGAAGATCATGAAGGACACCCCCCACAGCAGAGAAGGTAGCTTCAGGTTCACGTTTCTGATATTTAAAGCTGCTCAGTGACCGGAAACGCTGCCAAAAGCAACAAAACAACAACAAAACACAAGATTTTTGCTACATTTATCAATCATTGTTAAATATCTTAAAGCTCTAACAGCCTTTCCTGTGGTTTCAGAGCCCATGTGTAACCGCACGTGGGACGGCTGGCTCTGCTGGGACGACACCAAGTCCGGTGTCATCTCAGAGCAGCACTGCCCGGACTACTTCCAGGACTTCGATCCTTCAGGTAAAATCTGTTGCTTCAAGTCGCTTTAAATGTGCATTTGCACCAAACATGAGTGGTTTCACTTCAAAGTGAAACTCCTGTGACTTAATAATGCTTTTTTCATGAAAGTTTGAGGCTTTACAGAGACAAAAAGAAATAATTGTCACAATGAGAGCAGCAGAGGTAAATAAATCCTGACTGTTACTTTGATTCAAGCTCCAAAACACAATTCCCATAATACAACTTGAGGCGTTCAGCAGTAGTTAACTCATGACAAATAAACTGATTTACACTGATTTAGATTATTACGGTATAAAAGCTTTCAGTTTAAGCTGTTATGGGCGTTCGTTCATGGTGTTTTCGTGTGTCCAAGTGCAACATAAATGCATAAAAATGTTCGTTAATTATTTTTGAACGCTGGAAGATTTAGAACCAAAACTTCAGAGCAGCAACATCCTTCAACAGGATACGCAGAAGCTTAATTAGATTCAGCCCCTCTAATCAGCGCTCTCAGTAGTTTCATGTGTATTAATGCGTTTGTTTGTTTCAAGGACTTTCAGAACATGATGTTAACTTTTTATGAGGCCACGGGCAACAACTGTTAAATCTGCTGTTGAGACGTTTGCTCGAGTGTCGGAGGAGTTTTTCCGTATTTTTTTGTAATAACAAGCTTTATTTTTGTTCCCTTTTTTTCCCACTTGCAAATAATTCAGTCTAAATATTCTTAAAAAATGTGTGTGTGTGGTTTTTACCTGCAGAGATGGTTACAAAGATTTGCACTGAAAGCGGTCAGTGGTTCCTGCATCCAGAGAGCAACCGGACGTGGACCAACTACACCCGCTGCAACGAGCACACCAACGAAGGCCGAGTGGTGCGTGGCCATGGAAAATAACTATTAAAGCTTTTTATTTAAGTAGTAAAGCAGTTATGAAGCAGACGGATCCCCTCCTTGTAGGTGTTGGTGTCTTTGACCTTCAGAAAGTCGTCCACAGCTGTGATGATGTCAGCGTCGCTGCCAAAATGGCGACTGCTGAGTTTTTTTAGTCATCTAGGGGAACAGATCATAGTCTGAGAATGTCTGTCAGGTGAACAGAGCTTCGGAGGAGTTTCTGTCCACATTCCTGAATGACCACGATGCTCGATGTCGTCTGCTTTCTCAGAAAATGCTGAAAAATTCCAGTTAACTGAAACAAAAAAACACCACAAAGGTTATTGACTTTAAACTTTCTGCTTAAACCCTCAGAGAACTGAAAGTAATGAGAGCTGTGAAACTCATCTCAAGACACAAACTTATCAATCAGCCCTGTTTTTTTTTTACTTTTTTACTTTTGTTCATTTGATCCTTTTTTCATGTTGACTTTTTCAATTTCACATATTTCTAAATTCCTGCACAGTTTGTGTCTTTTATCTTCTGTGAAGCAGTTTGGTGGAATTTCTTCATTGCTCAGCACTTTTAGCTGCAATTCTTGTATGAAAGGTGCTATACAGAGAATTTTATGATTAATATTTACATTTAGGAGTTAAATATATTAAAAGAATCATGATAAAAGACTTTACTTCTCTGCCAGAGTGTTTTTTTTGATTGCCTCACAATGTGAACAGTCATTAGAAGATCCAGATAACCAGATAATCTCATTTGTGTTCTGTTTTTTCCTTCCAGACTGCAATGAATCTCTTTTATTTAGCTCTCATCGGACATGGGCTCTCCCTGACCTCGCTCTTCATTTCCCTCGGAATATTTTTCCATTTCAAGTGAGTAAACAAAGTTGATCTCAACATGCTTAACAAACCGGTCTTTCTCTCTCTCTCTTTTTGCACGGATTGATGTCAGCCGTGACGTAACGTCGCCTTTCTTCCTCTTGCAGGAGTTTAAGTTGCCAAAGGATCACGCTGCACAAAAACCTCTTCTTTTCTTTCGTTCTGAACTCTGTGATCACCATCATTTGGCTGACGGCGGTGGCGAACAACCAGGAGCTGGTGCAGAGAAATCCAGTGAGTCTCATGTGTTTACTTCAAGTTTTTGTTGTTATGAATTGTAATCACTTTAACAGTCCTTTTCGTAATCCTGTTTTCACTGCTTAAACACTCATCAGGGTGAGAGCTGCTGTAAAAAGCTGCACTGTTGGGAGCTTAAATTGATTTTTCATTTCTGTATAAATAAATGAAGTCACTTTTTTTCACAGAGCTATGAAAGCACTGCGTGAGAAAATAACAGAAGAAGAGAAAAACACGCAGCAGCCACCATCCACGGTTCATTATGTGTGGTTTTTTTTCTTCCTCAGACGAGCTGTAAAGTGTCCCAGTTCATTCATCTTTACCTGTTTGGCTGCAACTACTTCTGGATGCTGTGTGAGGGAATTTACCTGCACACACTCATCGTGGTGGCTGTGTTTGCCGAGAAGCAGCACCTCATGTGGTATTATCTTCTAGGCTGGGGTGAGTCAGGAGAGTGTGTGTGGTGTCTGTGTCAGTCGTTTATATCAGCTGATGTTGGACTCTGTGTTGATTCTAGTTTATTAAATAATAGAGGGAAAGAAATTGGTGTATTTTTTTTTGGTTTCATACACTTTCGGACTTTAGTTTGTTTGTTTGTTTGTGTGTTTTTCATATTGCCATATCAGAAATGATGAAACGCCAAAGAATGAAAACAGAAACTTTGCTTTAAACTCACAGACTCGTCTAAGTTTGACCATGAATGTGTGTTTTCTTGGTCTGTATTAGTGACAGTTTGTGTGTGTTCACCTTTGGCTTCACCTCAGTTTAGGTAATCAGGGTAAACTTTTGGCTCGTTCACTCCTTCATTGTCCAACTGTTTCCCCCTCTGGACTTTGTTGCAGCAATGTCAGTGTGTCGCCACATTACAACATGAAGTACGGGACGTGAATTAAAACACAGCTGTGCTTTAAAGGAAGTCTGACTGCGGGACTCAGTAGATCAAACTGAAACTGTCACTGTTACTCCGTTTTTCTCTCGTTTGTTTGCAGGTTTTCCTCTCATTCCAGCCACCATACACGCCGTCGCTCGAAGCTACTACTACAACGACAAGTAAGCCTGCATCTGCATACTCTGCATACTCTGTTACAGTTACATTACAACTCACAGTGATATGAATGGTGACATTTATTCAATGACAAGTAATTACAATAGTGCTGAGTTATGAAAAATAAAAAATGCAAAGATAAAGTAATTAAGAGGCAGATGCAGATGTTTGTCCAACATTAAATCTCAGTAATGTATCTGTACATGCGGTGCAGATTATCTGCTGTCTGTTAATCTGCATCATGCAAAGTTCAACAGAGCATCTGACTCGCACTGATAGCTTCTTTTACCCATCCCCCCCTCCCATTGAGCTATTGATGCTAATTGATTCTCAGAAAGCACATTGATCTGCATAATGGCCCCGGCTGTCATGTGACGCATTGATGGAAACCTTTCCTCTCGTTGTCTCTTTCCGCTGTAGCTGTTGGATAAGCTCCAAAACGTCGCTCCTCTACATCATCCACGGTCCCATCTGTGCTGCTCTTCTGGTGAGAAGTTCAAGTCTTTTTTTTTCCCATCACAGATCAACATCCTGCCAAATGAATCGCGATAATGTGTATTTACTGAACTGATTCGTTCCATATATCTCTTTTTGTTTGACGAATTTCATTACGCAAAAAACCCCATGTCTGCTGTTTCGCTCCTCTGACTGGACACCGTGGGGGGCCTGAAAGCAGGACACAGTTTCCTAGCATGCATAATTGTGTTTATCTTGTGAAATCGATGCATCAGGCCGTCGGTGGATCCACCCACTGGTCCCCAGGCCCATGTTGCATTCTAGGAATTTATCTAATCAGTAGAGCCAGGCACGCTGCAGAGAAAACTGGTCCCCTAAGACTCTTCCCAGGACTAAATATTCAGCTCCAGACAAGCTTTTAAAGTGATTTATTCAGGTTTCAGGCACAGAAAAGGTGTCCGTGTTGTTTTGCTTGTAATGGATACTCTGTCCTGATACTGGGCAGTGTTTTATTCCCAGCAAGCCAACACTTAATCCCTGTGATTCACTTTGTTTGAACCAACACAGCAGCATCCCATTAAAGTGCTGGAGAGGACTTTAAAGAAGGAACCAATACTAACATTTCTATGGAGTGTCATGAGTTTGATTTCCAACCTGTAACCATCTCAAAAGGCTTTTATCTCTCTGCTCGAGGTTTATTTTAGTGTCACACATTTTTACAGAATCAAGATGGTGAATTTACTCTCATCCAAAGACACTCGCCTCAGCTGACAGCAGCTGAGAGCCATGTTATTATACTGATTTTTTATCGTCTTCTTTATTCCCCCTTCCAGGTCAACTTGTTTTTCCTCCTGAACATTGTTCGAGTTCTCATCACCAAACTGAAAGTGACTCATCAAGCTGAGTCCAGTCTCTACATGAAAGCAGTGAGAGCGACGCTCATCCTGGTGCCTCTTCTGGGAATTCAGTATGTCCTGCTTCCCTACAAGCCGGAGGGACGGGTCTCCTCGGAAATTTACGACTACATCATGCACATCCTGATGCATTACCAGGTGAGACTGCGGCGGACGCTCAGTGTGTGAAGGTTTGACTCGGATTTGCTCTTTGTCAGCATTTATTTCGTGTGATTTGGCAGCCGTTTTATTTTTGGCTGAGTTTCAGCTTCCTGAAAGATTTCCATGCGAAAGAAATACATTAACAGCTGTACGTTATGTCATGCTGCTAAAATGCATGTTCAGAGTATATTTATAGAACGGTATTCAAAGTTTACAGGCTGTTCCTCGCACTGAAATGTTCCCATGCACTGTTTGCAAAAGGCCCATTGTCCTTGAGACATTTACATCTTTTATTATGAAGCTAAAATTACTTAAGTGGCTTTTTCCTTCCAGTGTAAGAGAAATATATCTTACAAAAATGGACTGTTGTCCATATTTTAAACCTCATAATTTTGTCAGTTCTTCAGAAAAAAGCCAAGCATTCCCAGCAGCCCCTGGCTTTGTTTATGTTGAAGTGCAGGGAAGAACAGCAGGAAGGAAGGCATGAATTATCTGAGCTGAGAGCCTGAAATCAGTTGGATGTAAGCGAGTTGTTATCTGATCATCCTGATCTGGTTCAGCATGGGCAGCGCGGGGAGAAGGTCTTGAGCAACAGGAAAAAAATCCACTCACAGACCTTTAAAATGCAACATGAAAACAGCCGATTGTTGATGCTCAAAGTCAGTTACTTTGTTTTGTGTCATCGTCTCTTTTTCATGTTTTATTCTTCAAATTTCAGGGTTTGCTGGTGGCCACGATCTTCTGCTTTTTCAATGGAGAAGTAAGTTGGAATGATGCCCTATGCACACATACACACACACACACACACACACACACCCATCCACACTTCCCCTTTGTGACCAGGGACAGATGAGGCATTTTCCTCTGCATGACCCTCTCTGCAGGATGTTGAAGACAGGCTCAGTCCTGCAGGGTTTCACTGAGGATTAAAGAGTATTTACTGTTTGCGAGCAGCAACGGCCTGAACACTGATGGCTGTCAATTATACAGGATTGATCTGCACATAAAACCGTTTATATCTGATTTTATGCTCTGAAAAAGGGTCAGCGTGTAATAAAACTTTACTTAAATCTGATATGATTTGATTTAAAGTTTGTATAAAGCATCTTATTTAACCATTTAACCCTAAACTCATTACACGTCAAAATGATGCAAAACAATTTTAAAAAAGCTAATGAAAGCAGTTTTTCTTTTGTTGTTTTCATAGTTTACTCTCCACCAACCCCTTCTACCTTTTTCTCTGTAGCTTTGCTCTCTGTGCTGTTTCCTTAGCATTTATGCTAAGCTAGGCTAACCATGTTTTAAGTGTATCTCTTTTCTTAACACACAGAATGATATTAATCTTCTTGCATAACCTTTGAAAAGAGAACAAAATGAGGGAATTTCCCAAAACGCTGAACTTTTGCTTGAAAGCTCTTGTATCAGTGAATGATTCATATGTCGTCCTTTCAAAGTAAAATACCCAAACTTGAACTTTTAAAATGTGAAATGTGGTCTCTCTCCCTCTGCTCAGGTCCAAGCGGTTCTGAGGAGGCACTGGAACCAGTATAACATCCAGTTTGGCAGCAGCGTGGGAAACCACTCGGACGCGCTGCGTTCGGCCTCCTACACGGCGTCCTCCATCACCGAGGTGCAGGGCTGCTACAGCATCGACGGCCACACAGAACACATGAACGGCAAAGGCTACCTTGACGCTGACGCCTCTATCTTAAAGTCAGACAGCCCCTTCGCTTGACAACAACACTCCCCTCAAGTCATGCTCACCCCAACCCCTCCCCTCCTCTTACAAACTGCAGCATGTTTGGAGCTCAGTGGCATCAAGAGAAACTCACCTCTTCCTATAGATACAATGTTGGAGGCCACGAGCGAAGAGAAGGATATAACGCCCACCTGACGGAGATTATCACCTGTCCGTCACACGGACGCAGGCCCTTCGACAGGACTGTACAGTGAGCCCGACACAAATGCTCCTGTGCTGTGTTTTGTCTGCAGTTTGCAGCCGAACTGAGATGCGTTCTGATTATCACAACATCGTTGCAATGTCTCCGCCTGACAGAGTTGTTTTCAGAAGGATGAATATTACCTGCTTGACTGTCCTTTTTATGGGGGGGGGGTCATGTTGTGCACAAAGAGCCTTTGATTACACTGTAAATTGTTTTGACATTGTTAGTGCCAAACCAAGAGTTAATGCCTGCCTCATTTATTTTTTTATATTCAGTACAGAACCAGAAGCAAAGCAAACAGGACGTCTTACAGGTGCATAATAATATATTAAAACTATATTGTATCTTTTCACATGTTAGACTTAATTTATCTGAACATATTCTTTTATTAAATATTACATAAATACCGTGCAGTATTTATTAAAGTTGACATGCTAGTCAAATAAATACCTACATGACTTGTTGCCAGCTTCACATGTACCTTTCAATGTATTTCTTGTTTGTTTCAGTGTTTGTTTCGATGCAGTTAATGTGTGCAGAGGATTTACAGAATCAGTCTGTTAGCTTGCAGATTTTCATCATGCTGATGTTTGAGCGTGTTTAAGTGATCCTTAACAACCCATACATCCTTTAAAACCACATTTTTAGCTTGTAATGTAACTTGTTGACGAAGCATTTTCACCAGGAAGCCGTCATGAAATCACATGTACTCCTGTAACTACTCATTGCACTCGAATGTAACAGTGAAGTTTGAAGACCTGGATCTGGACATGTAAATGCATCACATTACTGTTCACTTCTGTCTTTAGCTTACTCTTAATTACTTAGATGAAACAGATATTTCCAGATGTTCAGACCAAAACACGGCCCTGCGTCAAAACTGCAGGGAGCTCTGTGGGTTTGAATAACAGAGAGAAAACGATATCTGATCCAAGGAGGCCAGTTTGAGTAATGCATGATTCAGTTTTTTCCACAATAATCAATACTAACCTGTTATTGAAAGAGTTATAGTGACTGCAGTAATTCCTTTTTTTATCATTAGCATTGAATCTGTCCTTTTGTAGTGCAACTATGCTATATTGTTTAAAGGGAGCAAAAAATCCAAATCAAGCTTTGTGTTAGCTGATTGTTTGCAGGTCTGTTTACTGGTGTTTCAAAAGGACCATAACTTGAGAAGAGAAGCACCTTTTTTGGCGAAGTTAAACAGCTTGAAGCATCTTTAGCTTTAACAGAACACAAACTTCACAACTGGTGTTAAGAAAAGGAACAACTGCAGCGACCAATAACTCTTTCAGAAAAACAAAAATACAATGAAAATATATTGTATTAAAGATCCAGTGTGTAGGATTTAGGGGGATCTATTAGCAGAAATTATATGTATTAATGTTTTCATTAGCATATAATTGCCTGAAAATAAGAGCTGTTGTGTTTTCTTTACCTCAAAATGAGCCCTTTATATCTACAGAGCTGAACCGCCATGTTTTTACAGTCCAACCAAACATTTGCTCTGTAGATCGACATTTTTCACATTTTTGATATTACATGTATGTTAATGTTTGGCTTTGGGGAAGGAGGAGGAAGAGAGGGATATTCAATTGGCTGCAGTATGCAACCGCACCACTAGAGGCCACTGAATCCTACACACTGGACTTTTACAAAGCTAAAAAAGATCCAAACACTCCAGCAAAGTGATCATTCTGGAGTGTTTTTTGTTTTTTTGTGGACGTTGTCACAGAGGATTGTGCTCTTGGACATTTATGATTTAATCCAGTTTGTTTCCAGATGATCCAGATGAAAGTTCAGCCATATTAACATTTTTTTTTTAAGTATAACCCCATCGCTGTTTTCTTTGTGCTGGAGCCGCCGCAAAAAGTGCAGTGACCTCACTGACATGAATGAGGGCTGTGTTTTGTTTTACTTTGCTTTGTGTTTTTGCTAATATCAGTGTGAACACGGCCTTATTCAGAAGTACATGTGTTCATAATGTCACATCTCGCAAGAAGCCACAGAAGCTGCAAAAAAAGGTTCTTTCTAAAGCATTTAGCTAAAGCAGGTTGGATTTAAACCAGGTCGGAAAATAATCGAAGTTATTTCCAAGCATGCTGTCGTCTCATCCACACAAACCTTTAATCCTTTTAGAACGTTTTAACACATCGACTACAATGCTGGGATCATAAGTCACAAATAGCTGATGTAAATATTTTTGTAAATTTAGCATTTCTGAGAAGAGGTTGAACTTGTATGTGTGTGTGTGTGTGTGTGTGTGTGTGTAAGAGTGTGTGTGCATGCATGATTTATGTTATACAGTATTTATGAGTACAGTATACTCAAGAAGCATTAAACCATGAATGAAACCGTCTCATGCGACAGCGTGCGGGAAGCTGATAAAGACTTTGTTTGTTCTTCTTCTTCTGTGTTTTAAAGAGGGGAGGGGTGGGGAAACGCGCTGGAGGCTGACAGGGAGCTAAAAACAAGCTACTCCGTCTATGTGCTCACGTTATCTCCCATCATCCTCGGTTGATTCAGTCACCTCTCTGTTTTGTTTGTACTGAGAGAAGCACCACTTCCCTCCGTGTGCGTTATCGATGCCACGACAGCAGAACAGATGTAAACATGTTACCTGACACTGGTGGTTTTAATCACAGGGGCAAGTTTTCTGTGTTTTATTGAAGTATTGAAAGCAAAAAACTTGTCATGTAACGTTTGTCACATGTTTATTTTTGAGTATGAAGTGGATAACACGTTGGTTTCAGACACACTGTCCGAATATTCACCTTTTTTTTTGCTTATTATACCTTTGTTAAGATAATTATTTGATTATCTCAAGTTTTCATCACTTTTCATGTATAACCCTCAAATCTACATACAGCAGGAACTGTAAGATTTTTTAAAAAAGACATAATTTAGAGCTTATTTTTCATCTGTGATAAAAGTGTTTGTCGGCTGCCAGCGTTTGAGATAAAAGGTTCACACGTAGACATGTTCACTGTAAAGTAAGCAGCATATATTGTCGTCTGATCAGGCTGCATAAAGTTTAATAATGTTTTTTTTTATGTATTTATAAAGCAAACAGCCCACAATTATAGCTTTTCTACTTTACAGCAAGTGATAAATGCACAATGACAACAAATTGAGGTCGTTAGCTGTGTGGTGATGCATCATAAATCATTAATGAAGCTACAGTAATTTAATCACAGCCATCGAGAAGCCCTTTGGCAAATGTAGTTACCCTGATGTGCCGTGTGCGTTGTGTATTTATGCGTGGGATCTTTTTTTCACGAGTCTCGAGGTTTGTGGGCGGGGACGTGTTGTAAAGTTTTTAACAGAAGCATCACGGACGTTGTCTGTTGTCTTTGTTAACACTGTGCTGTACACGTCGACTCCACGCTACTGTTTGAATGTAAACTGGTTGTGTTTATTCTGTGGATGTTAAACACACACACACACACACATACAAATATATATATTTATATACTGGTGAATATTCTAGCATATAATATATATGTATATACTTTCATGCAATGTGTTTTTTTTTTAATACTGTTTCACTAAATTAGATACTGTTGCTTTCTTGTGTGTATCCAGTCTAATAGAGTTTAACACAACATCAACTGTCAACTTGTGCTTTTTTAAAAAAATTCTTTTGCCTTTATTGTCCACTGAACAATATTACTGCACAAACACACTTTGGTTTGTTTCTTCCTTGTGGACTTTGTGTGAAGGTCGGTCCAGCCCAAGTGTTCTGCATCGCTTGTGGTTCATGTTCAAAATGTGTTTTTTTTTCAGAAAAATCTGAACTGCATTAATGTCCTGCAGTAAACACTCCTGTAAACAAACTGTTTTGTTGTATTCAAGCAGCTAAATCTCCAGATTAGTCACTAAAAAATGTTCCATGTCTCCCTGATTTTCATCCACGCAAGCAAATCCACTTAGCAGAGTGTTTGACACAAAACCATACAAATGTTTAATATCAGTATGACGACGTTGTGCAGCAGATTTGACACCTTTGTGTCTCTGACGTCAGGCATCGTAACGAGAAACATCTGCTGCCCTGCTGCAAAGTCTCCATAGTAACTGTTAAAAGGAGCAAACACACTTTCAGTTTATTTCACTTTGGTCCTTAATCCCTTTTAGCAGCGAGTAGTTTGAGAAAATCTTTAAAAATAATGTGCAGTGGCAGCAGATTATGTCCTACAATTTATAATCTACGTTCACTGTGGTTTCACATCTGAAATCTGGAAATTTGCAGAAGTTAAATAAGATTTTTTTTTCTTTAATATGTATCTAAACTTTATAAGTTACATATTAATATAAAAATTAAATATTTTCACTTAATAATTTACAGCAAACTTAACAAGTTTCAGAGATGTCACCACACAAGTTGTGGAACAAACTTTAAAGGAACTAATCAAGACTCAAGTCAGTTTAGGTTTTATAATACAGATTTTTATAATATTTCATGTGTTAGAATTAATTATCAGATGGATCCAATCTCTTAATCTCACGACAGTTTGTATTCAGATTGAATGTAGTTTTATATTTTCATTTTGTAGTAACATGTCTGATGCCAGATCAGCAGGTTGGTGGTAACTCAGTTTTATCATTTATCATGTCTTCCCTTTATGTTTGCGGCTTTACAAAGTTCTCATGTGGCTCGTACGGTTTCCTGCTCACGTTTCCAAATGAATACATTAAAGTTTAATGAGAACAATTTCCCGTCACAGCAGGGATTAAAAATAAATCACTGGGTTTTTATATTCCAGTAAAACAAGCAAATACAAAAGTTTTTCTCTTTGGATGAACCAACATTTTAAAATTCTTTGTGTGATTCCTAAATATTCTGCCAAATATTGAAAAATATTTCTTAAAAAATCTGTGATAATCTACACAATTTCATCAACATCAGCCACATTTACCACTGAAACAATTAATTTTCACACTGTGCAGTATGCATCTATTTTGATCAATAACACTGCTACAATAATAAATCAAATGCTGCTCTGAAATGATAATTTATTAATGAAAAGGCTCAAATGAGCCCATGAGATATAGTGATGAAAAATGTATGAAATTGTGAGAGTCATTGATGTATGACTCTTAAATTACGCATCAACACACTCGGTCCACGAGCTCCAGAAACTCAGCGTTGACGTCTGTGCACATTCACAAAGACAATCTGTTGTGATTGTCTTTTTTTTTTTTTTTTTCCACGATCTGCCTTAAAACAAAGAAGTCTGCTGCAGGAGGACAGCAGAGCTCCTTTTTTTTTTACGTCCAGTCCCACAAGAACGCGTTCATACCGTCATTCCACAAGCTGCTCGCAACCGAGTTCAAAAGTTCACCCTCCGTTCTGAAACATACGGCTACAGCCATGTTTCCACTTCCAGCAGCCCCCCCACCCCTCCTCCATTTCCCACTCTGTCCAATTATAACTCCCTGTGCCAGTCATTCGCTACCGCTCCATCGCCTCCAACCAACCTGAGCTGACATGAGGAATTTTTCAAATGAGCCTTATCTAGTTTTCCAGCATGTGGCAGCTCAGGATCGAAGTCGCAGCGTTCAACAGTCACCTCAGCAAAAGTTGTGAGGTGTTAGATCTTCACTCAGTTCGAGGCACACGTTTCCTTTGGCTCTACGTGAACAGACATTTCGTGTCCTTTCTCTCTGCTGCTGGTGGCTTGTCTCCTGCTTATGTGACCTGAATAAGTGAGGCTGCATAGCACTGTTGAGGATAGGCTGCTTTAGGGCGCTGTCGCCTGCGCTTAGCCTCAAAAGCGGTGATACATTCGTACGCTACGCAGGCAAACAAGGCTCCTATTATTCTGCTCTCTTATTTAGGCTACACTTTTTGACTGGAGTCAGAAAAAGACCAATGCATCCTTGATCAGGATTAGAGCAGTGAAAATTAATGCCATAAGGTATTCCAACATGTGTTACTTTAGAGTTTATCCACGGTTGTTCTGCAATATTATTGAGCAATAATAAGAAGACGCACCCTCCAAACATTTCTACTGTCCAAGCTGTGTTTAGCTGACATGCTCATCCTTTATTGAACAGGCTATAATCAATATTTTTTTAATAGCAATTAATGTGAAAACAATGTGACAAAGTCAAACAGGCTGCTCATGCTGATGAACCTGCAGATCCTTTGGCTGCAGCAGGCGACTGCTCAGCAAAAAATGCTCAGAAAATCACCTGTATACTACCTGCTTAGCACCAAACAGCAGACAGACACTGTTAGCAATTAGCTGGTTATTTCCCTCAGGAGTGTAAGACACCAAAACAGAGCTAAAAAGTTCATTTATCAACCTTAAATCTTTTGAAAATGACTTCCTATTGGCTTAATTAAGTAAATCCAGTAGATCAAGACTGAGCAATCTCTTCAGTGACTGGCTGAGAGAAATAAAAGTTAACTGCATTCTTGACAAAGAAAAAAGTGCAAGTGTTCAGCTGCTGCGGCATCTCAGAGGACTGAAACACACTGCAGCTACGAGAGAGGCTGCATTCCTCGCAGTGTTACGGGGTTACAGCGTTAGCACATGAGATTCCCGTTGAGGCAAAAAAAAAAAAAAAAAATCTCCCTTACTCAGGAGTACAATGGCAAGACAGGTTTGATTCATTTCAACACAACAATGTGGGCTCAACCTTCACTGCACCGCACTGCGAAATCGCTCCACAGGATGAGAAGGCGCCAATGTGTGTGCCTGTCGCTATCTAATCACCCCCATCCGGCACCCCTCCATGACAGCAGAGGAAATGGGGACAAGGGGAGGCGAAAACATTTACCCTGTCTTGTACTGATAGCTGCTGTTGTGTATATGTAGGAGAACGGCCAACTGGGAAGACGCTGAGCGAGACTGTTTACCTTTGGGGGGAATCTTGGAGAACTGCAATCAAGAGTTAATGTAGGAAACGCTCGGAAAAAGATCCGAATCAGGGAGCTCAGGACTAACTTGGACATGATGCATTTTTCTTTTATCACAAATATCTTGTTTGGACTGTGCTGCAACATCTTATTTTAAAGAGTATTTATTGTATTAAATTGACACGAGCCGTGATCTTAGTCGGTGTGGAGCAACAAGTAAAGAAGACGATTAAAAGATAGTAGCATGGAGCTGAGATACAGAGTGTTACGGGTTAAATAAGATACTATTACTGGCAGCTTGGCTCTGCGCCTATCAGCACCGACATCACTGAAACTGCTGACTACGGGACATTAATGCTTGATATCTGCAGTGGGTGTTTTTTTCAGCTGCCAGTGCTCCGTCCAGTGACACATCAGAGGGAAGAACTCCATGAATTATGGATCCATTCACTCAAATAGAGCTTTGCAACAAACCGGTGTTTTTATAGATGCAGCATTCAGAAACAACTTTACAGGCTTTTGTCTCCTCCGTTCGGCTGCTTCCTAATATTATTATTATCATCATTATTATCGATCCATTTATCTTTCCATCCATTTATTCTCACAGGCTGTGAGATCCCCACTTCCTGTCACATATTCTCTGTTCTGTGATCGATATCAACATCACCACAAGTGAGCTGCCACCATTTAGTTTCATGTCCAAAAAATGCTGTTTGTTTGTGTAATTTTCTGGTGGATTTTATCTGCAGTGGTTGGATTGGTTTTGAGGACAGGCTATTTGGGTAATTTGAGTTATTACTTGAGTATCGTCATGTTCCAGGAAATTGAGCGTGACTCCGTCTGACCCCTTTCAGCTCCTCTTCTTCTGCTGCCCTCCCGCCCCTTCAGCCTCCCAGCAGTGGCCTCCTTAGGATCACAGCATGGACAGGTGCACATATCTCAGAGTCTTGCTGTTGCTTCTCTCCCTCTGACTGTGTTTTTGAGGGGGTGAGGGGATCACCAAGTCTTCTCCATTCCTTGGAAACATCCAGGGGGTGGGGGGGTTGGTTTATAGGGTGTGACACAGTGTGGCAGGTTGATGTTTTTTGTCGAGGAGAACTGAAATGAGTCAGTGATGATGGTTGAAAAGCGTAATATGAAATGACAAATGTTTAAAGGAAAAGAGGGGTGGGGCTCCATATTTTTGGGTTAATTAAATAAACCCGTCTTAAATTAGGCTACAGGGTGTGAGACGTGTTATGAAGACGTGATGAAGGCCAGAGATGAGGCATAGAGTCATCTAATGTGACCCTGTGGATGGAAAAATCCAATAAGGGAAGAAGAAGATGTGTTAAAGGGGGTGCGTCTCCAGAAAGAAGTAATTTTTTAATGAATTCTTTCTGTCAGAGGATGATTGACTGAGGGTCAGAGTGTGATGATCAAACAGGAAACAGAGCTCTTCTTATTTTTTTTTTATGATTTTGAAGGGTGGGACATAAAAGGATACTGTCGTCTTGGCTGAGTTTAATATCCAAAGACTGTTTGGGTTGAGTCATAAAGTGACTGTTACCAAGTCGGCCGACATAACTGTGTCAGTTAAAATCAGAAAAACATGGATACTCGAGAAACTTCTGGAATATTCACAGAAATGCCACAACGCTTTGTCACTGCTGTTTACCCAAATACAAAATGAGTATTCTACTGGAGTGCTAGCATACAGCGGGAGTTGGTGTTGGTGCTGTTAGTTTCACACTAATAAGCTGCAGATAAACTTACTGATTACACTGCAATCTGCCAGAAGTGCTCACAGTCTTTCCTTACGTGTGCATGCTTGGCAATTAACAGCAGATAGCTTACCTTTTCAGAGTTGTTTTGCACTCATGCATGCAAAGCACCGCATTGCACAGTTCAAGAAATGTTAGCTGCCCTTTTTTTTTGTGATTTCAATTTGCATTTGTCTCAAGAACAAAGAAAGATTAATAGATAAGCGGGTTGATTTCATCATATCCGACCTGCTTTTCTGTGAGCAGCCAGCAGCTTTATCGGTCAGTCTGTGAAACTGTGCTATGTCTGTGGGTCTATATCCAGCACGAGGAGTTTCCAGGAAGTAGCTAATGCACATCAGCCAGAAAGCTGTTTGGCAGCTGACGTCCCGGAGTGTGATGACAGGTGTACCGTAACAGTGGCTCAGACACTGCAGAAAGTGTGAATAGAAATATAAGCTCTGACAGAGTTTTTCTTGTGTGTGTGCAATGAGTGCGTTTGTGTGTCTTTGTGTGTGCGTAAATGCGTTGTGTGTCCCTGCACAATGTTGCCTTTTACGTGCATGTTGGAAATGTGTGCATGTTGCAAGTGTGTGCAGTGCAAACAAACATCCCTGCTGAGAAGGAATTTTGCCATAGATTTACTCCTATCAAATTCCCAAATGTGCAATTTTGCAATCCATGCATGTTGTGCATTTGTGTCCATGGAAACGAAACACACACACAAACACTCACTGTGGGCTGCGATGGTCAAGCTTCCATGTGCCCTTGGATTCGACACCAGCAGGGTTCAGGGATTTAGCTCCTTGCTAAATCTGTCGCCTGGAACCCGGAAGAGATCAGCACTTCATCTGACACAGCAGCTTCGGCACAAGGTCCAGTTCAGACAGGAGCCAGATCGACTCCAGACCTGCTCTGTTCGGGGCCTCGTCCTGAATCTGTTCAAAAAAGTATGATTCAGTGTTCTCTGTACCTGTTTAAAGTATATAATTAATCAAGAGAAAATGTAAACCAAGATCTTAAAGTCGTAAGAGTAGTGACTTGCAGACTTTGCTGCTGTCAGCATTACAGGGTTTTCGGTCTTGCTAGCAGCAGGGTTTCAGGGATCACATTGCCAGTTGGTCAGTCAGTTTGTCAACCAATTTAAACCAAAGAGAAAAGTCCAGATCAGATGAACTGCAAAGATATTATAGCTTCCAGAAGACCAGACTTAATAATAATGATGAGTTCTTATGACAGATTTGTACAAAGCAAAGACCTTAGTTATTTTTATAACTTTGATTTTCTCCTCCCACTCCCCCTTTCATCCTCTGGTGTAATCAACATTTTGGAATTTTTTGGTTCACAGTTAAATGTCTCAGCAGCTGGTTTTTAATGATGGATTGCTATAAAAATTGGCTACAGGTTTTCATTTTTTCTCTCTTTCCCATCTGTTTTCTCTATGATCAAGTCTATGGCCAATTAACATGCTAAACTAATGACATTCCCACTGTTCTCAACCACCATACTACATTGTGTTTGCTACTGATGAGCAAATGTTACCATGCTAACACACAAAGACAGAGACTTTTGCAAACAGCGTTTGCTAAACATGCAAACACTGACGCTGAGGGCCCGTCAGCATGCCACTGTTAGCACTGAGCTTAAAGCACTGCTGTGCCTGAGTGCAGCCTCGCTGAGCTGTTTGCACGGCTGCAGACTTAATGTGTTTAATCTTCATTGTTTCCTCCACAAAAAAAAAAGAAAAAAAGTCATTCAGCAAACACTCAAATGTTCAACAATCCACACAAATCCTCTCAGTTAAGTAGAGAAAAGAGGAAGACGTGTCATGTTTGTGGAGCCGACTACTCAGGACGTCTGCTAACGAGACAAACTGCAGAGAGTAGCTCCGCTATCACACGAGGAAATGACTGGCCAGGTTGCTCACTACTGAGAAAGCCATGAGCACTAAAGAGTCTTCCTGCAATTGTGAGAAACCACTGCCTTGAAGTGTGTAAACTCTCTTTGCTTGTTGTCGTAAAGATTAGTTATGTCTCTCCACCCGAGCGTAACCCGCACCGGTGTGTAGCTGAGTGGCAATTAGAGGGAAAAAATACATTATAGAAAGCAAAACATACGACTTTCTGCTCTCTCTTCCCAAAGGATAAATGTTTTTAAGGCTTTATGATGAGGGTTTTCTGGAGGCGAGGAGGAAAGACATGCAACTATTTTGTTAAATTGTTGAATAAACCAAATTTGAGAAAGTGTAGTTTGCAAGCCTGTACATCTTTCTGACTCTGCTTTAGTATTTTAAGCACTTTAGGTGACGAGACTCCTGGTCGATTAAATTTGGAACAAATAGTCAAAAGTTTCTGCAGCAGAGACTCGATGCAAACACTGCACTGCAGAGCCATGTGACAGATTTAACAGGAGGAGATGGCTCTTTATTAAGTTATGAGCTGATCAGTGATTGCAAGACAGATATGTTCCAACCAACTTGTCATGAACTTCAATTATTCATGTGTGTCATGCTGACAAGATGGATGAAGACATGCATCCTGTTAAAGCTCCATCTTTCACTGCAGCGAGCAGCATGAAATCCACTGACGACATCATTATAAAGAGTAACAACAGTGGAAGAAGCACTTCAAACCTTTACTTAAGTAAAAGTATCAGCACTGCGATTAGTCTTACAAGTAAGGAAATAAAGGTGAAAAGTATTTGTTGTGCAGAAATCCATTTAAAGAGTTTCAGCAGTGGGATTAGGGTTGTGAAGGAAAGCAGTGCCTTCAGTGATCTTTGACTTGGCTCTGAACCAGATAAGCTCAGCACAAGAGAGCAGCCGGTGTTACTGCAGCAGCTCACAGCAGGTAGAAGTAAGCAGCATACCAGCATAAGCAGGTGGCAGAGGGGATCATCTTACCATGCAGCCGACTGTGCTGCAACTCCATGAAAAAGCAAGATGAGAGGCTGGTGCACCACACACACACACACACATGCACACATGCATGCACACACATGCATGCACACTATTGTCACCCTTGTAAGTTATTTCCCTTTGTTTGCCTCCTTGTCTTTTTTTAATATGAGCAACATTCAGCTAAATCCTCCAGGATTTTCTGGATATTACAGATTTTTTGATTGATTACATTAAAAAATATCCCCTACTTCTGCTTCAATGGAGATTTTTCTTGTTCATGATGCATTGGTTCCAACTTTTCTGACCTATGACCCCTCATCACAGACGGTCTATGAGCCTGATAGAGTAGTTTTCTCTGATTGTTTCAAGTTTCTTTTTGTTTTTCAGTATTGACTATGTAAATATCTTCAGCATTTCAGTGAAAATAGCCAGAAAAAACCAAACATGAATTATTTGTAGCTGTAATGTTTTGTCTCCTCTCTTATCCTAATAATGATCTCACAGTCGGATTCATCATAATGTGAGAAGTTTCAGGCAGAAAAAATGATGAAAAACCCAAACGAACTACATGCATCTAAGCTAAACTACCTTTTAGGCTCAGAAAATAATATGTTAAATACCGTATATTAGAATACTCAAAGACTATGTAGATCTTTAATAATATTTTTAAAAATGCAGGAAGAGATGTGTTTACTCCTGCAGAACTGATGTCATAGTTTAATTGTTTTAAAAAGCTATGATTTAAAATGTCATGTTTACAATCAAACCTCCTGCTTTGGTGAGTCGCGATCCTTTTTCCTCTTTGAGTCCCAAACAAAACAAATGAAATGTAATTTTAATCTCCTGCACAACCCCAGATAAGAAACCTCTGTAAACAGAAGCTGGATTGTTTACAAAGGCTCTGCTCCCTTTCTTGCCCTTTGCTCGTAAATGAACGCAATTAAGGAAATGATATTGAATGAATGTTGACTTCAGTGTGGGAGTGCTGCAAGGCCTTGCATCAGAGGACGCACTGAAAAAACAATTAAAAGTTTATCATTGCTTCCAAACCTCCGACAAGAAGTAGCTTTGGCTTGACTCACTCTGGGTCTGCTGGTCTGAAGAATGTGCAGTAGATGGTGCATTGAAAGGAGTAACAGAAGTAATAATTAATCCACAAGCTTTTAATAAAAGCATTATTAGCAAGTTTGGATTTTTGCTGAAGTCTGACCTCTTTTTGTTAATGCAAATAGACAAAAAACAGAGCAGAAATCAGGAATGAGAACCTATTAACAACTAAGGCAACTAAGCATAACATAATATTCCTGCTTTGATATCTCAAGTACTTGATGCAACTTTTTAACTTACTGCCAAAGCAGCTTTTATCATCGTGTGGTGACACCACTTTAAAACATCTTATTTATATCAGGAAGACTCATGAATGTATAAACATTTTTCCAAATGAGTTATGGGTCTACAGCTCCAAGTCTATGACTTAACTAATCATGTCTGTATTTATTATTTGGACATAAAAATGAAATTATTTATCAAACA
Source organism: Acanthurus leucopareius (assembly GCA_029814765.1). Lineage (NCBI taxonomy): Eukaryota > Metazoa > Chordata > Actinopteri > Acanthuriformes > Acanthuridae > Acanthurus > Acanthurus leucopareius. The sequence continues at coordinate 20,433,689 of JAQMCX010000011.1, read as the reverse complement.
ATGTGCAAATCCAGCATAATGGCTGCTTTGATTTTTATGCACATAAATGTCAAATATTTATTTTTATACATGCATGAAGTTTCATTTGCATGTGTCTTTGACTTATGTAAGTCAGTTAAAATGTGTTTTATGTTAATGTTGCAGACTTATGGTGTCTAACAGGGAGGGTCTTGTAATGTGTGATGCTTTTAAACTACAAAACACCTTTAGGCTTCATGAAATGTGAATCTAATTACACAAACTGAATATCATCATCGTCAACTGATGAAGACCACATGAAAAGACTGAAAGCTTTAGAAAAACCTTGTTGGTGGAGTTTGAGTCTGGATTTTCTTACGTCAAAGAACAAACTGGAGGCTTTTTATTTAAAGGCCCCTGTATGTTAAACTTTTGTCACAGATTATTTCAAATATAGAATAATTACTGTAGTGTTCACAGAAAGTAAACTGACGCAGTGTACTTGTCCCTTTAGTTGCAGCACTGTAGCACGACTGACTCATCATAACAATGACTAACTCGACCTGTGAGCCCACTTAAAGTGACTGTAAACTCACAGAAAATAGAATTTGCTCTCACAAAGCTGCGAGAAAAGGCGCCGCAGCCCACCCACAATTTCAAGCACTCAACACACAAGTTTCGATGGGTTTCAGGAATAGTGCAGCCACCCCCACTCAACGCTGATGCACAAAATATGAAATCATGTCCTCATCTGATTTTTGTTTGTGTCTCTGGATGTGCATTTTCAGTTCTGCATTGCAAAGTTGGGCGTATTGGTTTCAGTGTTAGGAATTCCTGAAGTCCTGGAACGAAACACAGAAGCACAGTAACTCTCCATCTGCTGAAATGTTCACAATTAATTCATCCCTGCGTTTACTTATGTTGCACCTAACAGTTACTAAGTGCTTCAGAAAGAATTGAAGATGCAAATTAGGAAAGAAGTGAAAGCAACGAGGACAAAATGTATTAAAAGTTAAATGAAAAAAACTTTCATAAAATTATTCTCTAAAAGTAAAAGACAACAGATTTTCACATGCAAGTAGTTTTAAAGTTGACAAGCCCAAATAGCAAAGGCCAGATCTCTGGTCTTTAATCTACAGCCAGTGAAACAGCTAACAGAAAACTGCTGGAGCACTCAAAGCTGCAATCGAGCTCTTTTGGAGTTTAACCAGCTGCTGCATCAGATATCACTGCAGTTCAGCTTTAGCAGGAAGTGCTTTCACCACTGAGCCACTGAAACAGATGTGCAAATATAAGCTTTTATATGAGATTTAATCTCATATTTGAATTTACGCATCGCAGTGCTTGGGATAACATGCTAACAAGTGATGATGCTAACACGCTAATGTTACGAAGTTCATCATCCCAATTGTTAGCAAATGTTAGCATGCTAAGTCTTTTAATTCTTAATTCTCAGTGAATATGAAGTGCAGAAATCTGTGGAGTAATCCATTTTGCATACATGTAGGCCTGAAATACAAAATATTTTTTTAATTCTGACCTGATGGTGACACTAGAGAGGACATGAAGACTTAACTAGAGTCAGTCAGATTTTACCTGAGATGAAAATGAATGTATCAGAATGCAGTACTTTAATGGAAATACCTTCGATAGTTGTTAACACATTCCCCTAAAAACCACAGATGTTAACCTCATGGTGGCGCGAGAGGTCAAGGCTGAGGCTGTGACCTTTTGCAGTTTTGCAGGTTTGCAAATTCTGATGACATCAGCTGCGCTCTTGGCAGTGAATTAGGGTACGTTCATCTAAACTTGGTCCCATACAAAAAGACAATGAGCCTATTTAGGCCTTTTTCTGTCACAAATAATTGCTTGGAAATGATTTACAGTGAGCATCATTGTGTTGGTCACAATCTGTTTCCTGCCTCTGTCATTTGCTGACATTGTGACGATCTCGATCAGACATCTACTGTTAATGTGTTACATGTGAGAAATAATGTGCTCTGTGCAGGTCTGAACTTTTTTGCTATGATTACTCTAATTTTTTAGATATTTAGGTTCATTTAACTGATTGTAAACAGGTCTGCATTAGATTTTTTTTCCCCAATTTAAAAATATTTTTTTAAATTGTGTACATCTTTAATTTTTTCAAGATTTATGAGTTTTGTCCCAAATATATTCCAAACACACTTTTATTTCATTCTCGTACAGTCGACAGAGTATAGCCTCTTTAGAGTACTACAGTGTTTTGAGTATATTCTTCTATTCAGTAGGTCTTTTCATCAACTCCTGCTACACTGTCTATTTTATCCATTTATCCATACTATGAGACTCACATATGCACTTCTGGGATGTTTTAATTTATGACAGAAAACATTTCATATTGTAAGCATCAAAACAGTGCAGGTAAAAGCAACAGAATAAAAGTCATTAATAAGCAAAGTCCCTGTGGATCTTCTTTTCTAATTAAAACTGTAAAACAGTGCAAACAGCAATATGACAGCAACAAATGAGAAAGATCTTGCATTTTTTAGCCTTAAAAAAAAAATTCTAAATGAATTTCGTTCTGTCTCATTACTAGATGACTTTCAGTTCCTTAAAAATAAATCCAAAATCACAGTTTTTTCTGGTAGTTTCTTTTAAAAGAGCCAAATCCTGAAGGAAGTGAAAGAATCAAGTACTGGAGGATTTAAAAATTATGATATGGGTGGAAAACGTTAACAGCGCTGAAGCACAGAGGCTCTTGAAAGATGAATGTACTTTGGCTGTAAAATGTAGGTGTGGTGAGTGAAGATGAGAATGTTTTGTGTCCTCAAGGCGCTTGGTAGGATGGGCAGGAAGGATAAGGTGGAGTTAAGAAAAACCACGTAGGAGACACCAATACAGAAAAAAAAAATGAACTCAAACATTTAAAGGTCAAATCTGAGTGGAATCAAAACCCCTTTTCGAACCTGATTTCTGCACCACAGCGTGCATTTTGTGCAGCTCAGTTAACAACATATCAGTGGAACAGAGAGCTGCAAAACACTGTGCAAGTTCCTCCTGTTACTGTTTATTCTCTCTTGCATTGTCCAAGGAAAGTGTGTGCCAGTGCAACTGTCTGGTCTGCACAGATCCCATCTCACATTCAACATTAAAACAAAATGTTCCGATATCTTCCATTCAGCCAAACTGTGGGACTTTGCGCAACATCTATCCCAGAGATTAACTGCATCCCAGAGTGCTCATTGAGTGGTAGTGGAGTGTGATGTGAAACGAGATACAGCGAACCAACCCAACCTCTTAAACAAACTCACAGCAACTGTTGAAAGGAAATGGGAGTTGGTGGTGGTATTAAATGGAATTAACAGCCTAAGTGGTGTGCCTGCACTGGGGATGGCCTGTGGAAACTTCCTGCATGTGTTGAAAAGGTTCCTGTGCCCTTGATTTGGACCTGGGGTGCATTAAACTACTCCTGCTTTTTCACAGAACTGTGGCTTCCCATCAGTTTCCACGAACTACTGTTTTGAAAGCTCGCTTTGTTTAAGGGTAATAAAAGTAGAAAGTAGCTTTTTTAATTATGAGTGTGTCTGTAAGAAAAAACTAATAACAATTGATCCTATCAAATCAGTGAGATGCCTGTGAATTGTTATTTTGTTTTGCTCTCAAAACTGCAAACTGGACAGCAATGCGAAACCTCAAATTACACTTAGTGAAAAAGTCCTTTGTTGCTCTCTACAATCTCTGTTTATGGCACATTAGTGATGCTTGTTACTGGGAGAGGTTGCAAAGGGATAAGCAAGAGCTCCAGGCACAACATTTAACCACGACTAGCTCAAAATCCACATGACCAGCCTGAAGATGAAGAAAATCTGTAATACCCCCATGACAAACCACAGCTGCACAGTGGTCAAACCCTGGTCAGGGCTTTGCAGTTTCTACGCTAGGATTGGTCGGTTTGCTTCTCTTGTTAATAAATCACAATTACAACCAAGTAAAAGTAAAGACATCCACATTTTTTTCACTGTTTTAATTACATTTACTACTCCGATGGCTCCTGGGACCAGGACTGAAACATAGTCCACATTTACCAAACCTGAAATCCCCAAAAGGCCGCCAATGGTAACCATAGTAACCAGGATGTGACGAAAGCAGATAAGTACACTTAAAGCAATGCTTCTCAATTGTTTTCTGTTAAGGGGGGGGGGGGGGGGGGGGGGGGGGGGGGGGGGGGGGGGGGGGGGGGGGGGG
>JAQMCX010000011.1:20410600-20427756 GCA_029814765.1 Acanthurus leucopareius | reverse complement strand
ATGACTTTTGAAAACAGTGATCACCCAAGACACAGCAGCGTGAAAGCGCCACTGCCACCTACTGCAGCGGATGTGCAGTTACAGTTTATTCTGGTACGGCAGTGAAAAAGCAAATGGTAGTTTCACTGTGCATGTTCCTGGGGTCACACCCACCCCCTCCCTGGCATTTCACCTGAGAAGCACTGACTTAAATTGATAATAGCACAGAGTATTGGGGAGAAGTTTCTGTAATATGTAGAGGAGCATTAAGTCTCGTTTAATATGATGTGAGGGGCTGAAGCACATGGTTATTCAATGAATAATTAAAAAACTACTGTATGAAAACACACACCAGAAACACCCTGATGGATTAAAATAACATCCTCTTTAATTTTTCAATTGCAAAGGATGTTGAAAAAAAAGTAGAATTTAACTTTATGCACTTAACTTACACTGTCAGAGATGTATTTAACAAATTGGGAAAAACTTATATGACACCATGTATTCACCATGGAGAGCCAAAACGGATGGAAAATTACACATATATTACAGGAAACTGTGCTCTGACAAGTATTACACAACCTTTACAATTAGCAGGGTGTGTTTTCCCAATATTGATGAGTAACATCATACAGGGTCGTGATGTTTGAGTACAGAAATTAAGAAAGTAAATCAGCTGCTCAAAAGTTTCCCTGTATAGTTTATTTAATGGAAAAAAGGGTCAGTTTAAATCCAGTGAATGATTATAGATATAAGAAACATGATAAATTTGTCTGTGCCACAGTTGCAATAAGAAAGTATTAGTCATGTGTTTGAGTAATAACGTATCATTTCTTTTGGTCATTTTACTCGTGTAGTAACTCCAACGTCATAAGATTTGAAGCAGCTTCCTGTGAGAGAGGTGTTGCAAACCAATGGAGTCACTGTTTCCAGAGCAGCTCTGACCTGCTGCGAGCTGAAGTCATGAGTTTAAATCACACAAGTCCTTCAAAATAAGTCAGCAGTTTAAAAAAATGTAGTTTTTAATGGTAAAATGTTCCTCAGATTCTTCATTTCGTGTGTCAATGCTCTCATTTTAGGTTTTGCTAGATTGGTTCTTGAGGAGGTTTGTCAACCCTCATGCTTTTGGCATTTTTGAAATATCCACTTTCATGTTCTGTCTTGTGCTTTTCAAACAAAGTAAAACATTTTCATTCAAACTGTTGGGTGGAAATGTTGTCCTATGAGCTCCTCTGGTTAAAAAACAATTAAGGGTGTTCAAGGTTTCAGAGTTCCCGTCAAATTTCCTGTGAGATGATCACACGCTTGCAACGTGTGTGTCTTCCTTTAAAGCTTCAAAGCTCATTTTTATGGCGATTTTATCATTTGTTATTTCAATATCTTCCATTTGTTGTTTTTATGGGTTCTGTGGAAGCTAACGTCAGTAAGTACATCCTCATTAACAAGTCATCATTGTTCATAAACTGATCTTTGTTCAGCATCACATCTGGGCTGAAGTTGCTGCTTTAACACAAAACATTAAATATATGTCGTCTAAACTAACAAGTTTCTTTAGTGGAGGATTTTCAGTCTTCCTCAATCTCAAACAGCAGCAGTTTGTTTCAGCGGATTTCATTTGTGGTGTGTTTGAAATGGTTTCATTTCCCTAATAAGCCTGGTCATAAACTCTGTGACCTCTGACCTCAGAGCTGCGGATCCTCCACAAGTTTGAACTCGGCTCATCTCAGTTGTCACACAGCAGTGACCTTTTATTGGCCGTCCATCTTTTTTCGCAGCTGTTATTGTTTCGTGGATCATTTCAGAGGGACATTTCAAGTGATGAATTGATTCAAAGCACGTTAATTTGCTGTGATAAGACTGATATCAGCTTAAAATGTCCATAAATCATAACTGATGTTGCATAAAGTACTAAATGTGCCTTTTAGCATGTTATGAATTCAAATTGAGTTGCGCAATGTGCATGCATGATATATTTGACTTTAAATATAAATAAGGAAGTTTTAGTCGAGCTGCAGAGTAATAAATGTTAGATTTCTTACTACATTTGTCTGAAATGATCCGTTTGTCCATCTGTCTCACACAGCCGGCTCTGTTTTCATTCAAATGTCAAAAATAGAGGGCCGTTTTCTCAGAGGAAGAGTGTTTCGAAGTTTGAGGAAATATCTTAGAGGCAATTTTATGACTGTGTTGGTGTTCAATTGATAATATCTATAAAAAAAAAACCTTTACAAGAGCAACTTCCTCAGATACATGCGGGACACCAGCAGGTGCATCCACTCTGTCTAAAATACACAGATGTCAATGGGAATATTTTGAAACAGCGAAGTCAGAAAATATATCTTTTCAGTCCTGAAGGGAAACATGACTGAAAATAGACTCTGACGGTGGTTGTGGTTGGCACAAACAGTCAAACAAACAAACAAAAAAACCCTGTTTCTACTGCTCTGCTGTGCAGGCTGAAAAGTCAAAGCAAATATCCATAATCCAAGGTAATTTTTCAAATATATAAGTCATTGTAGAAGAAAATGTATCTTCTGTGAGAGTTGAAGTTGCTGCATCACATATCATTAAGCTCCCACCTGAAACACTCATCACTCCTTAAAAAACATGAGCACAAACTCACAAAACATGATTTTTATCACTTAGCATTTTTATATTTAAATGTATCCTGGCTTCCATCGCCTTGACAGTCCTTCCTAATTCTTGCTAACCCATTAAAACATCCTGTTGTGTCACTTCCTGCCAAAGAAAAGGCCCGACGGTCCTGCGACTGCTCAAAGTGATGCTTGTATTATAAATGATCAGGCTTGTAGAAGGTATGGAAGTTACGCCTGTTATGTTTCTGCCTCTTTGAGTGAGAGAAAGAAAAACTGGATGTTTCTGTTTGTAAAGTGGGAAACGAGGTTGTGGGGTTGTTGAAGATCCACACTTCTGTCTTTTTTTGAGAAAACAGGAAGCTGAGGGGGAGAAAAAAGGAGGAAATACTCAAAATACTCCCACATTTAAAGCACTAACAGGACAGTGTCGCCTTAGCGGACTGAGCTCCAGCCGGTTTTTCCCTCTGAAGATGGGTAAACAAAAGGCTTTGTTAATGTATGTTGCAGGCAACATCAATCAGGAGACTGAAGAAAGGGAAGGAGTCAATAGTGGAAGGAAGTGGTCACAGTGCCGACTGTCTGCTGACTTGTTTCGAAGGCGAGAGACACTCAGACTGCAGAACAGGCCTGATAGCACTTCCCTTATCTACATGACGCCATTTATAAGTGCTAGATTTTGCAATGCAATCTGATAATTTTAGTCTTAAAAGCAATTTTAATGAATTCGAACTGATAAAATGTTTTATCGTCCATTTTCTCCAGCATTCAATTATATCCATTGTTAGTGAAATAATTCTCTTCTAACACAAATCAAACGGTGTGAGACAGAACAGCCTCTTGGCCTCGAGCATGACCCTCCTTCAAACAGACATTTAAAACATTAAATCCCACTGCAGATGTTTCAATAAAGCTTTAAAAGTGCTGCATTTCCCCAGTTTAGACATCTTAATCATACAAACATGAAAGTTGTTCTTTCACTTGACTCATCGCTGCAAAGTGAGTGCATGAATCATCTCTAAGTGTCAAACTATTATTTTACACAAACGCCTGAAACCACACAATTAATGTTTGATCAAATATTAAGAGATGTCTTTATGATTTTCATTTTAAAAAAGTGTGGGTTTATATACAAAAACCTTCCTGTGTGAGCAGTAAAGCTTAATCCCAAACCACTGCGGCTGCAAATCCCAGATACTCATGTTGTATATATTCACATGTCACATGGTGGCATAGCTCTATTTATATATGTATTCCTATATGAGTTGAATTTGGTGGGAAAGTAGTGTCGCGGGACCTCAGAGAGTCAGAGGCCGAGCAGGAAATCAGAGAACACGTTGAGGTCAACCGGTTTAACCCTGTGAATTTAAAGATCGTCTGGACAATCTACAGCTGTAAACTCCATCAGACGGAAGATTTTCCAACCTTATTAACAAAGCTGGTGTTTTTTTTTAAAGGAGGCACTGCAGATTTTTTCAAACCAAGTGTTTTTTTGTGCTTAAACGTAACCAGACCGTAACAGGAGGAATTTAAGTTTCAGCGTAAAAACACTCAAAGGAATGAAAAGGTTTCTTAAGTGTGTCGACATGTCTGTGGTTTTCAGAAACCTATATTATTAAATCCAGGCGACCGGGTTCACAATGAGAAAAGTGGTTCCCATCTTTCAAGGATTTTATCTTTCACTAGAGAATTTGCCCTTCATCTCTTTCTTTACAGAAAAAGGGCAGCAGGTCCTGTCTGTAAAACCGAGATCCATGAAATGAAATGCAGATGTTACCCCAGAAAAGAAGAGAAAAAAAGAAAACACACAGGAAAAACTAGAACCATATTGGGTCATAGCAAAAAAATGATACATGATGACAAAGAAGTGTTTTAAAAAGGACAGATTTTGGTTATTTTTCAGAGATATTTCACCCTTTCATCACCTCACATCAGTCACGAGCGCCGAGCAGGTCTGTTTCAAACACAAAACGCCCCCCAGACCTTTTTTTTTTCTAAAAATGGAGCACATACGCACAGAATGAAAAATAAATGTCACCACCTGAAACCTTGACGACCAAAAGCACAGCGAGTGAGCTCAGCCTCGGAGAAAAGTTACCAGGACAACTGATGACCTGCTCACATGTGTTCACTGAACCTTTGTCGTGTCTCTTCCTGTGAGGCCTTTGGGTCGGGGAGGCGACGCATCACACAGCGCCGGCTCAGCGTGGCCTGCACAGCGTCGAGAAGGAAAGGTCCTGCCCACCGTTTTACTGCACAAGAGCCACAAATCGTGTGTGTCATGTTCCACAATGAGCAAAAACAAATCAAATCTGTTTCTCTTTTAACGTGAACAAAACACAATAACAAGAAAAAAGAAGGAAAGAAGGATTCATAAATCAACGTGGTAGTCGAAGAAAGTGCTCAAACTGCAAAATAATCATGATGCAAAGAAGTCAGCGAGGGATTAATGCATTTATAATGTTTTAATATCTAATATCTAGTAATGCTGCACTGGTATTTTGGATGATGCCATTATGCAACAAATAGTCCTAACAGGCAGTTTTTGATATTTCACTGTAACATTAAACATCGCAGTCTTGGGGACGTCTGGTCTTTTCAGTCAGGTTTCCTCTGCACGGTTATATTTTTGATTTTAGACGGTGATGAAAGTGACACAGCAAACGTTTCTAACAAAATAGTGCAAAATTATTTTTCCATGTGCTCAAACATGAACATCCATACGGAAGCCCTAAGCGCACATGTTTTTTTTTTCCAAGCCGTTTTTTCGAGATAATGAGATAATATCTCGTTATCTCGAGAAAACAAAGTTTGTTATCTCGAGAAAACGAACTTTGTTTTCCTCACCTGCCACTTCTTCTTCTTCTTCTGTAAATCCGCTGGAGATCACGAGAAAATATTATCATGAGAAAACAAAGTTCATTTTCTCGAGATAACGAGATAATATCTCGTTATCTTGAAAAAACGGCTTGTAAAAAAAAAAAAACATGTCCACTTAGGGCTTCTGTACATCCACCTTTTTAAAGAGCTCAATTCAAAGAGAGCTGAAGTTTCATCGGGACTTGTTTTGCACCTGCATGCAAGTTTACACGTAAAAGATACACAATGAATCCTGAGACACAAAATCAAGCATCCAAGATTCAAAGGTTTGTCATAAAGTTAAGCATTATATTTAATACAACACAGCATGCATCTTACAGCAGCACGAAGATGCTGCTTAAATATAGAGAAAGGACAATTCAAATTATAGCAGATTATCTGTACGTGGTCACAGGACGGATCTGTGAATTTTAACGTAGCTCAAAATTCTTTGTGAAAACAGCAAATATTCAGCAAAGAGCACGTGACACCGTTTGCAGGGTTGGTTTCTTTGTTTCCCCAATAAGACTTCATCGCACAAAACATCAGCGTCTTTCAGATCTGCTGATCGATATCATCGTTAGGAACATGCAGTGTGTAAAGAGCCGCCTTGTTAAGCACAGCTGAAGCATCAATCCTGTCGGGTCAAACAGGGTGACGTCGATAAACACAGAAGCCTTCGCCTGCGGACACACTCAGCCCTGCATCAAGCCCTGTCAGTCAGGACGCACAGTGCTGGTTTTATTCATTAATTCTTGCAGCATCGTGTTGTTTTTATAATTTTTTTTATTTTGGTTGTTCTTAAAGAGACCTCCTCTCTGTTTTGCTTTTGTGTTTGATGCTTCATGGTGGATTTGTTAATTTAGTTTTCTGGCATTTATTTCTGAAACAATAATTTCCATAAAGTTTCCATAAATTCTTTGTTTAGTTTTTAGTTTTGTTTTGAGTTTTATTTTTTGTTTCTGTTGAATTTTCATTAAGTGTGAGTTCATGAGTTAACAACCTAATACAGGCAGCAGCTAACTAATTAGCATGCTGATTTCAGTAGTGTGGGCTAAGTGTTTTTTCAATATATTTTAAACCAACTGTGGCCATATTGTGCATATTTTTCCCTCTAATGTTTGATCAGACAGACAACAAAGTGGTCTTTTTGAGGCAACTGCAGGTTAATTTGGTGCAAAGATGTGATTGGATGCAAATTTTTCTCCAAATGAGAAATGTTTCAATCTCACACAAAATGAAACAGTCAGTGCAAACTGAACATCACAGCTAAAGTCTGTACAGCTTCAACACGGGGAAAATGCTGTTGTAATGAGTTTAATTAGGCAGCGTGATGGTTCTCTGGAATAAAAACATGAACACAAGCAGCAAAAACAAAACAGATGTCTAATTTGCACCTGTAAGGTCATGAGGTCGCAAACACAGGTGGAAGAAAAAAGCATTTGACAGGTATGAATGTGATTACTATAAATGAGTTTCAGCTTCAGTATTTTAGCATTTTCCCCTGCTTTGTTATGTACAGAGGTCCTTTTGTGCCAAAGCTTAACATCTGCATTATCACTGCTGTCCCAAATCCACCAGACAGATGTGGTTATTCCAAAAGAATATTGGTTTTGGCAGGGAAACGTAAAAAAAAAAGCCAAAGGCCACTGAAAAAGCTCAACTTTAGGTTTGCTTACACCCAGATCACATTTTTTTGTTTGTTTGTTTTTTTTCCTTTTTCCTATTCTACCCCCTCAAGCAATCTCCTGCCGTCTAGAGATAACAGTGGTACAGTTCAGTCGGGGAGATGACAGAGTCATGGGGAGGGGGGAGGTCAAAGAGACAGTCGCGAGAGAAAAAAAATAAATCCATCCGGGGTGGTAAAATATCCTGCAGGACAGTCAGCATATCAGGTTTTTTGTTTTGTGTTCATATTCTGGCTCACCTGTGTGTTGACTGTAATTTCACCCTTGGTTGTTCTTTTTTGCAGCAGAGGGCAGTTTCTGCTACACTGCGTCAACGCTGCGTTAGTGGGAAAGGCTGGTAGGACTGAATGAGATCATTGGGAGGCTGACATGCTTTACGACCATGCACCATTGGCTAACATTACAGTTACATAAGAACAGCCATTTCTACACTGAGTGTTTCAGTGATGATACTAGACAGGAGAGGGGGGGGAGTCAGATTGTGAAATGAGCAGCGTAGCCAAGCAAATAAACACACAGCACCTCTTGTCTCTGTGGAATTGAATGATGGGAGGGGGGATTACACAAATACAGTACCTAGTTTTGTTTTTTTTTAAAGCTCCTACAGGGATAATGTCATGTACACTTATTGTCTCTGTCCTTGTTATTTAAATGGACTTAACTTTAAGTGCTCACGTCCTTGTTTCAAGAAGAGCCCTTGGCTGCTACTTTAGACACATCTGTCATGTTTAATTAATCTTAGTTTGAGTGAAAAATTGAAGATGTTAAAGGTTGGATGTGATTTCTTTACCATGTGGCAGTTTAGCTCAAATGATTTTACAGTTTGCCAATGAATGAATGTAGAGCTTAAAAACTACTGCTGTTTGAATTAGCACATTGATTCATGAATTTATTGAACAAAAAATGGCCTTGTATTGGCCCCAACATTTACCCAACAGATCTATTAAGGGAATCAGGCTTTACGTCACCACAAGTAAACAAATATGTTGAAAAATTAAGGATTTTATAATGTCAAAATGTATTTTTACTGGCTAACTGTGGACTGAAAGAGCAACAGGTGTATTAATTACATTAAAATCACAAAAAAACCTTAAATTTCTTTGTTAACTAGATCAATTTGGGCCTCTGTTGTTAATGCATGCACAGGAAGAGTTTTACATCTGTATATGAACTCCCTCTGTGCACGCATTATTAGTATGTATCACACGTATGCACAGTGTCTGCAAAGACGTGTGCTAACAGTAATGAACCAAACGTACCTTTTACAGCTCTGCTCATTTCATTGAGGCTTATTTACATAAAGGCACCATAAATTCAACCAGAAACTGTAGAGACGATGTGGCGCTAATTCTCATTGCATAGCCAAGCAGCATCATGTGACGTGTTTCTCAGATGAAATGTTTAAAAAGAGAAACATAAGGCTCGGTCACGCACAAAAATAAAAGTGCCACAGGAGGGAGGTAAATTTCAATTTCAGCTCGTGATGAGAAACTTAACAGTCAGTCTCTCGTCTTCTCGTCGGTCACAGCCAGGGGGCCCCTCATCAATCCAGCGAGGGGTTTCTGCAGACACGTGGTCAGGAGTGCTTCTAAATTAAAACGCAAACTCTCAAACACAAGGAGAACGAGAAATCACATTCTGTGGGTGGAGATGAGGAGGCGAGGCACAGCCTGTGCACAAAACTGTGCATATGAACTGCTGATAAATGAGGCTTCTCGGTCCACAAGCTGTTAAAAACTTCCCATTAAGCTCTCCAAGAAGAAAGCTATAAATGTCTTGTTTCACAGTGATGTGAAGTAGCAGAAAGGTGAGTAAGAAGCAGCCAGCAGGTTCAAAGACGCGGCTGCAATGACAAGGCGATGCAAGTGAAGTTTGAGGGAAAGCTAGCAGTTTGATCGCCTCTCTTCAGGCCACGTTCTGCATGCGGAGCTTGTTAAAGATTGAACAATTCTGCTCAGAGTTTCCTTCCACAGATTCAGGATCCAACATTCCTCTTTCTGTTTGATTTTCAACAAAGTATTAAATGACATCCGGATGTTTTTTGAGTAGTTTCCTTAATGCAATTTAGCAAATTAGTAAAGCTGTCCAACAAGTTTAAATGGGCTTCATAAATTTCAGTGGTGGCTTACTTTCTGTCAGATCTGCCCTCTTTTTGCTGTGTAATCTGGCTATACTTCACTTCAAATACAAACCTACACACGTTTCATTTCCTCAAAAAGAAAAAAAAAACAGCCTGAGGGATAACCCACGGTCAGTTCAGGAGATTAAAAGCATAAAGGATCATGGGGGTGCACGAGCTGGGATCATTTAACAGTTTTAAGTGCCCAAAGACCTGTGAACTTACAGCAAATGCCAAATGATTCATCAGAGAGAAATTCAGACAGGCAGCAACGGACAGAGTCCCGCTGAAAGAGTCGGTGCACCTGTTTCAATGACTGCTTTACAGCTTTAACAGTTCAACACATTTATGGCTCATGAACCCACACGGTTCATCAAAACAGGTCGTCACTCTGCCAAACAAAAGGGTTAAAAGCGAGGTCACCAAAGGATTTCCTCCTGTGATATCTCCCACATGGCCGTGCTGCTATAGATAGCCTCGTCTTCATGACCCCCTCCATGGAGCCGCTAACGACATTATTTGGCTCCATTAAACTGGCATTTCCAACTTTGCCTCAGTCTCATATTATCCCATTTTGAGCCGCAGCTGCACGTACACGCAATCATCTGTGTGCAGCCACCAATTTGCAATTCAGCCCCATCGCTGTAGCTAGAAGGAATGATTTATTTTCATTATTCTCCAAAGCCAAATGCTGCCTTTCTGCGTATTGTTTTGCAGATAAACCGGGACTGGCATGCCCTCAAAAGCCTGTTTAATGTTCGAGCAATTTCATTTAAGCTTTCATCATCTATATAATTTCCTTCTATTATTAAAAAGGAAGAGTCATAAAGCAGATGTGTTGAAGAGTTCACGTCCAGAAACTGAGCACGGTTCAGACAATCAGACCCAGATCTCTTCTTCTCTGACCTTTATTTCGCTTCGTACAGGTGTCAGACCACAAACATGGCGACTCAAACGCATCAGCTCAGCAGAGCGACTGCTTCCTTCTATTTGTACAGCTGAGGCTCCGAGCGCTTTGGTTTGAAAGGCACTGATGATGCGCTTGAATTACTAAACAGATGAGTGACCTTTGCAGACAGACGACCATGAGAAAGGCAGGCAGGATAAACATGGGTGTCCTTGCTTTGACCTGTCATGCTTTCACTCATTAATATCCTTCACAAAGAGCTTTGGGCTATGTGATGCTCACATATACAGTAGCCCAACATTCCCATGACTCCAAACTCAACTCTGTAACAGCGACTAGAGGTTTCCTTGTTTTTAATCAACCAAAAAAGTTAAATAAATTCTTGCAAAACTGGCAAATCAGCTGACAAAAGATGTAATGATCCAAGAAGAGGCATCTTATTTAAACTGGAAAGTTGAAATTTGAAGAGTAAGTAGTTGGAAAAATCTATTTTAACTCTACTGTTAACTGTCTGTTAAACATATTGTAGATTTGTCATTGTAGAGACTTTTTTTCTACTTTAATTCAAGCTAAACTTTTGCATTTGTCCCTCACTTTTAAAGATTACCGAGAACAACCACACAAACACGGAGTCGGCAACCATCTGTTTAACATGAGACTGAAACGAAATCAAGTCAGTGTCGAGAAACACCCTCATCATCAAAGCTAAAACTCACATAACTGAGAGTCTGTTAAGCATTAAACCACAACAGACCACAGACAGAGCGAGACCCAGTATCCTTCTTGTGACATACATTGGACCCAGAACAGCATGAGAAACAGCTGCTCTGCATTTGCTCCTCAAGTCAAATAAATACTGAGAAAAACACCCCGGCGAAACGTCACGAGCAACATTCTGCCTCCCTTTTTCCTTTTTTGTTTTTAATTCAGTCAGCTGTAAAAGGCTGAAGCAGCAAGTCCACCATCATAAATCAATTTGGCTTCTCTTTTTTTTTTTTTTCCGAGGCTTTAAAGCTATCAACATCCAGCTTTGATCCGCCCTGTCTGCGGAGCACATGTCCCATTTTCTATTGTGCACAGCAGATCAGAGTCCCCTTTGTCTTCTGAAATTAAGATGTTTTAATCAGCCCTGATGGAAGCTGAGATTGTGCAATGACATAAATATATGATTGTGATGGATCTTCTGTCATGTCGTACACGTTTTAAGCCACGTTAGCTGTGGGTGTCCTGGATGGCAGTGATTGGTTGGCTCAGTCTGAAACAACTTAACAGCTGTTAGATGAAACACCACAACATTTTTACAGATGTTCATTGTCCCCAGATGATGAATCCGAAAGGCTTCGTTGATTTTGGTGGAACTATGAAGTTAAGATGTGCTGGTTTTGTGTGAAATAATCAAATATGATACAGGCGCTAATGGTTTTTATAGAAAATTGTACTTATTTTATTGATCCCTAAACTTTTTCATCTGGGGCCATCATCTGATCACATTATTCACATTATTTTACTTTGTACTACTAATACTCGTATCATGTAATATTTGCATTTTTTAAGATTTGCATTAAAAGAAATTCCAAAAAGGCACAAACATTATAGACAAAGCAAAAGTATAGAGCTCCTGGAATTTTTCAAAGTGAAGGCTAACGATAGCTAGCAGCTAACTGTCCTTCTGGTCAGTTTGTTCCTCCTTTTCTGTGGGATTTTTCTTTATCACATGTTGTGCCTTCATCAGATTGTTTAGCCAATAGAGGCTTCAGATACTGCAGGCCAGCAGACTGTCTTGTCTCAGACTCCAGCATCTTGACCTTTGACCCCTTATCATACGTTGAGTTAAGCCAGCTGTGGCATTTAGTATTTAATAAATCACAGTCAAAGGTTTGACATTTTGCCTGTTTAGCTTATTTACTAAACCTGATTTTCTTTCTTAATAACCTTTTCAGAATATTTTTTTCTGATTTTAAGCAGTAAATTAAAATTTCAGAGTTTATTAATTTAAAACAATCTTTAATTTTTGTAACAAAATGGTGCTGGTAGAAATAAGTGGGGGCAGGTAGAGACACAGGTGATACTGATGGAGGCCTGATTAATGAACAGAGCAGGTAACCTGTCGGATGGCCTGTGCACGTTTGTGTAAATGAATATAAAAAGGTTTCTAGTCCATCGCGTCTGTTTGTCCCTCAGGATGAGATGAGCTCAATGTAAAACCCACGTCTGCTCCGTATATCTGTGTGACACGAACAAAATGAAGGAAGTGAGGCGACACTTGAAACCCACCAATCCGTCACAGTATCCATGTCCACCCCTTTTTTCAACCCGAGGCTATTTCTGAACCCATTTACGCCAAACGCTGCTAATTTTGGGATAACTGGTGGACTTGGGCTTTGTGTGTGTGTGTGTGTGTGTGTGTGTGTGTGTGTGTGTGTGTGCATGCAGTGGAAGGAGGGGTTCGTTAGATCTTCTAGGTCAGATCTTTAAAACCATTCATTCCCTTGTTAAGGTTCTTAAAGGGTGAGTGAGCAATTAAAAGCAGAGTGGCGATGTTTAGTCCAACCATTCAAGAGCTCATGTCCTTGTTACCACGGCAACCAGGATCAAGCCTCGCCTCACCGGGATCATCAGCCAGATCAATTAAGGGCTTGTCTGAAGATATTTTTCAAAAAGGGGCCTTTTTCTTTGCTTCTTTGACCTTTTATCTGCTCGCTAATGCAGTTTTTGGTCACTGAAAGTCTCTTTTCACAGTGTTGACATGCAGGGAGTTTTTAGCTTTCAGTGTCTCTTTTCTTTACATGAGGTGATGTGCTAACGAATCAGCTTTTGATGTGGTCTCGAGGTTCATTAATGTAAATGGGATTAAAACAGGATTCAGGTGCAGCAAGAAGTCGTTGCAATAGTTTGATTTGGTTTTGATGATGCTATTGAAAGGTTTTCCTTAAAGAAAAAACAGAAGACAAAAAGGTTTATTTTGTTCAAAACACAAAATCAGTGCATATTAAAGTTACAGACGATCTAAAGCTGTAACCACACTCACAGATGTAATTTTTTCATATAATTTTTTTTATCTTTCTTTATGTTTACAGTATTTTCTTGCCTCTATCTCCTTGTTAAATCTTGTCTGTGGTTGAGTATTTATGGTCTCAAGTTTTCCTGATTCCCTCTGCTCATCATTCACACCTGCCTGCAATCAGCTGGTCTGCACACCTGCATCTAATCAGCTCATCAGCTCATCAGCTCATCAGCTCACTCTTTGCCGAAACATCACCCTCAGTGGCAAACACTCATGTTCATGTGTTTTTATAGTTTTAACCCCCCTTTTTTTACCTTTGATTTTTCTCATTCTGATATTAAGAACAACTCCGGCTCACTTTTAAATGGAAAAATAGCCTCCACTTCCTAAAAGGTCTCTCTTAAGGCTTGAACTAAATTCCCTCCCCAGCGAATCAGAAGCAGTTTGTGGTCGTAAAGATCTCCTTGAAGATCCTTTGAGGGGTCAATGCAAACTAGTGGACATCAATTTAACCTGCAGACCTACTTTTTTGGTCACAATGTTAGTGAGGTCATAAAGGGAAGGTTGCACATTTCCGCGAAAAGTTCTTAACACTTTCAGTGTAACTTTGAAGGCAGTTTGATATCGAGCCTTTGCACTCAGCCTCAGTTTGGATGCTTGAAAGTCCAACCTTTACTCTTTTACAACTGCGGAGGATTTTTGACATGATTGGAAAAAAAATGCACAAGACGAGCATGCCTGCTAAAAGCCTGTCGTTAAAACAAATACTTGGGAGCTGGCCTCTTGCCTGTGTAACAGATACCTCCGTTTCACCGCCGGGTTGCGATCGCTGTCTGGCCTGGTGGGGGTTCATGTTGCGAAAGCTTGGCAGTGCAGTGGCATGTGAAAAATGTCCCCCATGTTGGGACAGCAGTAGAAAAATAGAACAATAGGGCATGCTTGTATATTCTAATGTTTGGTGCCACCAACACACACTGGGCCTCGGTCAGCAGCACATGTGTGACACAGAATGAAGGGCTCATTATCAGGGAGAATGATGGGCTACTGAACAGGTGTCATTTGGCAAGGTGTTGCTCGTAAGGGATACCACACGCAGTAACTAACACTGTCAAAATGTCACCTGAGTCGTAAAATTTAAAATTCCAGCTGATCATTATGGGAAAACTCCTTCAGCAAATCTCCCACAGCAAATGTAAAGGAGGAAAAAAATTGATGGGATTTAATCAAAGAGAATTAATCTTTAAGACAATGCTGGGAAATACAAGACTACTCCTACGTGCTGCACAGAAAAGGACTGTCAAGCTGCACAAGTTCTTCTTGTCAGACTGGTTTCAGAGTGTTTAGATGCAAATAAACAAATATATAAATTCAAGTATATTCTGAAGCAGCCTTTTATTGTTTCGAGCCTAAATAACGACTAGGAAAAAAGCATGTTTGATGGCATTTTAAAGTAGTGTGGGATCATGGATAACTGTTTATTTCATTGTTAAACATCCAACATTGCAGATAAAATCTATCTGGCCGACTCAGGTAGAAATGAGAAGATGAAGTGATGAATTAAAGTTCTACTTCAGTTACTTTTAGTCTTTTTTGTGACTTCCTTTCTGATTCAGTTCAGATTTACCATGAAAGTTAGAACCGAGACAAAATGAAAGACACTGTTACCTTCACTAAAATAACAAATGTCTACGTTTGTCTGTTTCAAAAACCTTCAAGACATTTACTCTCTTCCTTAAAATTACAAACTGTCAGTGATTTCAGGGATGTGTGGAACCGTGAACATGCCAGTTCACTGGACAGTTTCTTCACTTTGCTTCAAAAAAGTCCTGTAAAACACACCAGAGAAAATATCATATTCATAAATTTAGTTCACATGAGTTTTCTGATTGTCTGTCATTCAGTGTCTTCCATAGGCCGGCGCTAATCCTGCTGCCGTTTTATGATCCAGCAAGTGCGTCAGACTGTTTCCATTTCGAGCGGATCCTCCAGCCATCACGCCTCGACCCTCTCACTCCACATCCAGAGCTCTTTGGTCCAAAGCCAGGTACTCAAGGCCTCTGCCCAGGGCAGGGAGGAAGGAGTGTTGCTGTTCATAATCAATCATCAGCGTTTCCATGTGGCAATTCAGGGCTGAAGCAAATAGATGTGATCTGAACTGTTATCAATTAAAAGAGAATATTTTCCCCACCTATATCAAATATAACTGTTTCTGCAGACATTTATCACCACTTGAGAAAGACAAAGGTTCAACAGTGTGCAGATTTAAAAGATGATTTTCTCAAATCAAATTAAATACTTGCTCACTAAAAAGTCTTTGTTTACTTTATTATTTACATGCTTCTGTTCCCATAGATAGACTTAGACTTACAATTTTAATAGCTAATTAAGTGAAAAGTCTTTATAGCTGAGTCATTATTTTAACTTGAAAGCTCATTGCATTGCATGTTTTGCAAGTACAGTGTCTTACATTGCAATGGTCATCAGGATTGAAAAACACAACTTGTACAATTGTGACCTCTACTGGTGAACAGAACAAACTACAACATGCTCCAGATGAAAAAAAAACAAGGAGCTGATAGTTTATTTTGACTATATCAATGGAGCAAAAGAGGAGCAGGTGAGCAGTTTTTTTTGAATAAACATTACAAACAACCTGCAACCCAAAAAAGAAACACAAAAGCTAAACAACTTTATTTTTACAGAAAACTTATGAGGAAAAAGTTACAAAACCAAGTTATTTGTAATTTTTCTAGTTGAATGATAGAAAACACCTCAAACAGGCACAAAACACCAAAATGCTTTCTTTTCCTTTGTGTTTTTCCTATATGTTCCCCACCCTCCTGTTGTATGTTTGTGTTATCTTGTTCTCCCTGTCTGTTTTTTCCTGGGATGGGCGGAGCTTCCTGTCTCTCCTGCATTCACTCACCTGCACACCTGATCATCATCTGCCTGTTTACCATTCCCTCTCTTGCTGCAGTATAAAGTTCGGCTTCACTTTCCACTCATTGCCAGTCCATTGTTCAGTCCATGTGATGATGCTCTCAGCCTCTTTCCAAGTAAACACCACTTCCTCAGTGAAGAAAGCACAGCAGCACCTGCGCTTCCTGCACCGGATGAGAAGAACCTCCCTCCTCCCTCCCATCCTCTCCACCTTCTACAGAGGGACCATCGAGAGCCTGCTGACCAGCTGCGTCCCAGTCTGGTCTGGGAGCTGCAAGGCCTCAGAATGGGAGTAGAGAGTAGAGAGTGGTGAGGACAGTGGAGAAGATTAGATTAGATTGATTAGAGATTAGATTAGATTGGGACTCTGCTCCCCCCCATCCAGGACATTGCACACAGGTGCTGCTTAGCCACAGCTCACACCCCACCCACGAACCCCCACCATGGTCTGTTCTCCCTGCTGCCATCTGGCGGTGGGTTGCCAGCATCCACTGCAGACCAGCCAGACTCAGGAACAGCTTCTTTCCCCTGGCTATCAGACTGCTGACCCTCATTGAACAGCCCCCCCTCCACAGCCTATCACACCCACCCCACCACTCGGAACAACCGGACATTTTCCCCCCTCTTCTTCTTCTCCCCCATCCACCCAACTTCACAAACTACATGGACAATATGTTTGGTTTTTGAATTCTTATGGAAATTACTTGAACATTTCACTACATTTCAAACTGCTTTTCTGTTTAGTGCAATATTTTGCTTTGTATTTATCTATTTATATTCAAAACTACTACTGAAGTGCAATAATTCAACTCGCTGCTACTCTGCTCTGTGCAATATTCCATGTGAATATCTTGTCATTATGTCACCTTTTCACTTTTGCATAAATTTAATATATTTGTATTGCACTCATGTATATATATATATATACAGTCATGGAAAAAATTATTAGACCACCCTTGTTTTCTTCAATTTCTTGTTAATTTTAATGTCTGGCTCAACTAAAGGTACATTTGTTTGGACAATTATAATGATAACAACAAAAATAGCTCATGAGAGTTTAATTTAA
>JAQMCX010000011.1:20391038-20410500 GCA_029814765.1 Acanthurus leucopareius | reverse complement strand
GATAAGGGGTTGGATGGTATTGAAGGCACTTGAGAAATCCAGAAAAAGGATCCTCACTGAGCCCTTTCCCTTATCCAAGTGGAAGTGGGTGCGATGTAGGAGATAGAGGATGGCATCCTCCACACCAACATCTGCCCGGTAGGCAAACTTTAGAGGGTCCTGGGCCTGCTGCGTTGGGGCCTGAGGAGGTTGAGGAAGGTTGAAAATGACTCCTTAAAATGTAGCTGCGTGCGTTCACTTTTCTTATTTGACATCAGCTCCAAAGTGGCCATATAAAAATTCAACTCTACAGGTAAGGACTTGGAAAACTTCATCTTGTGGATGTGAAACTTACCCATCAGTAGCATAAAACCAATCGATCTTTAGAGAAGGTGTCTGAACTTTAACATTTTGATAACTTATGTGACATTTTATTAACTCAATCATACCGGTGGGAATAGCCTTTACAATAGAAACAAACTCCCTGTATATTTGACTGGAAAGGTTTTAGCTTTTAGGAAGTCTTCATAACTAAAAAGACTTCCATTATCGTCAAATAAGGCTGTCACAAAGATTATGTCCCTCTCAATCCAGCTCTCTTTATATACACTTTTGTTGTCAATAGTAATATGACCATTGTTCCAAAGTATTTCCTTGTGTGGAGAAAAGTTGTGAACATAACATGATTTCCAAGAAAGTAAAGCCTGTTGATAAAACTTTTCAGTTTCAGTGGTAATTTAGAAACTGTGAAGCTTCTAAATTTCTCTGGGTCCAATTTCGATGGCCAGAGAGCTCATTAGAAATCTTTGGTCCCACTTGGTCCATGAGAGCGCGATGCGTTACCATGACGTCACCTACGCGACGGAGCATGCATTCATCAATATTGATTTTAAGAATCAACAGTTTGAGGTCAAACGACGCTTTTCTTGACTTGCAAAACTGTCTTTTTGATTTCTGAGTATAGTTTACGGCACAATTCAGACGGTACCGAAAAGAATCTGTCTTCCTTCATTCACTACAGCCGCATTATATGAAGTTTAGCAGGCTTTGTGACATACTCCTGATTTCAAACAATACTGACATTTCCGTTCTCTTTGGTCTATTTCTTCACGTTAGCTAGCTGACAGCAGTAAGTTCAGGCAGTTTTATGATGAGTGTACACAAGAAAACGTTAAAGATGGGACATTTTCTATAACAGCAGAAGAATTACTCTGAGCGTTGCTGTGCCCTGTATTGTTCAGCATCATCAAAATTAAATGGCATACTAAGTTTCCATGGCTTTCTAACTAATCCTGACCTGAAAAGACAATGGCTGGTAAAGATATGCAGAAATATGCAAGAGAATACTGTGAGATTGAGAGACTCAGGGAGATTCTGAGAGAGAACCCTGCTGCTAGATTAGATACTAATATCCAGCCCTACCTTTGAATATATTTTTGTTAATATTGAAGTAGTATGTTCATGGGTGAAAATCTCATTGTAACACATTGTATCACCAGCCAGAGTGGAGGACCTCAAGGATTTCATTGATCATTACTTCTACCAGTCTACTATGGAAGACTTAAATATTAATATTCCCCCAGAAAACCCAGCTAAGAGGAGAAAGACCGACTCCTCCACTGACACACACGATCTTATGACCACCGACATCCAGATCAGCATACTCAAATCTATTAATAAAAAGCTGTAGGTGCTCGGCATGCTTCACCAAGAGATTTAAGAGATTTTAAAGTAATTTTGAAGTTCACTTACCAGCAAATAAATGACCTACGGAGGAACAACGCCAAGCTCCATTTTACCCTTTTACCGGTTTCATCTGAGGTAGGTCTTCTCAAAAAAGTCACTAAATTTGAACATAAAGGCGTAAAGTCTTATACTTGATCCTGAATGACCACAGACAGAAAGAAAAAAAGACTACACTCATTGTGGATAAACTGTATATAGATGGTCAACTGTTCCGGGACACCAACATTACCCCTGTGGCCCCAGTGAAAATAGAAAGCATGGGTTCAATGTTTATGATTAGATAAACATAACATCAACCTGCTGGGAAAAAAAAGTCTCACTAGAGTCTCAAACCTAGGGTGATGACCGACCCTCCCGGTGCACTTGGGCTGGCCCTTGGGGTGGGGCAGGTGGGCTCCCCCATCGCCCCTCTGTACTTTTTCCTCCCCTTTCCCACTCTTTCCCCTCCTCTCCCTCCTTACTTCCTCCTCTGCCCTCTCCTTTCCTTGGGGGGGCATGGTGTCTCAGGTGCTCCTGCAGCCTAGGGTGGTGGCTTGGCCCACCTCACCCCACTGAGCCTGGGCAACAACTCTGTACACTGGTGATAGGGTCCCATTCATGTTTGTTGAATGTTTATATAAATGCCAGCCCTGATCCACCAGCTCCTGCCGGGACACATCATAAAGAAACTAATGGTACCTGCCAGAAAGTGCTGAGTCACTCTTTAAACCCAACACACTGCTAATATCCACTGTTTATTCTGCTTCAACACTTGCCTTCCACTGGGCCATTTCTTGCAATCAGGATTCCCACATTTCTGGTTACCAATGCAGTTCCCTCTTGTACTGTCGCTATCTTGATAGACATAGCGCTGTTCTTATAAACACAAGAGAAACTGGCAGACACAGGAATCAACACAACCACAAACGTTTGTTTTTATACTTGTACAAGGGAAGTCAGGTCGCTGGGTCTTGCTCTCGCTCACCAGACGCCTCTCTGTGCCTTCAGAGTCCGACTTCAGCGAGCTGCTTCCCTGCACATTATTTTATTAGATAGTAGCAGGTTGATACAATGAGGTCATGTGAATACAATGTGGTTCTGTCTGTATGTGGTGAGTGTGTGTGTGATGGGAGTGTGTGTGTGTGAAACTGGTTTGAACCAATTTCCCATGCATATGTTCGTGTGTGTGTGTGTGTGTGAGCAAAGAGAGAAAAATAAAAGAAGAAGAAGAATAAGTATGATATGTAAAGTCAGGAGCTGACAACTAAGCCCTTAGGTTAGTTTCTACAAAAAAATATTCTAAAACATCTTCATTCACATAATGGAAAATCACTTAGACTATTTACAACATGATAATTCTTAATTTCTCTAACAGTTTGCTTTCTAAACGATTGACTGAAGTGGGGATTAGCTGAGAGCTGTCTGACACAATACATTCATTGAGTGTTGTCCCTGTCCAGCCGAATAAACGAATGAATGAATGAATGAATGAATGAATGAATGAATAAATAAATAAATAAATCCATGCTGGGTGTAAGACAGCAATAGGCCTGCGCCACTGGCGCACAGCAGAAACCAGTCTTTGAATGGGACGAGAGTGGATTCTCCATTGGTTCATGCACTTTTGGCCGGAGAAACACCCATGAAACATCTATGAATTGATGAGATGATTTTACACAGCTGATTGGCCTACCAGCTGTGCGCCAGTGGCGCATTGGGCACCTGGAACAAGGTGGCAACGGTTGACCTGGAAACTTCCCTGAATTAATGTGAAACTTTCCCCGCCCAATGCGCCACTGGCGCACGGTGGAAAGTGATAGGGCCCCTGGCGCATTCGACCTTAATGCGCCGGGTGTAAGATAGCAAACGCACCAGGACACACCTCCATTCCACCTTCATTCTCAGACCTCCTGCCCCTCGGCACACAGACTCGGCGCAATTGGATTTGCTATCTTACACTTGTGGCAAAAATGATGTTTGTGCCAGGTGTAAGATAGCAATGACACCTGTGCCACTGGCGCACCGCATTTGCGCCGGGTGTACGATAGGGCCCTTTATCTTCTTAGTTTCATCTAATTGGGACCTATCACCTGCTCAGGTATGCATAGGAGAGAAAGGTCTGGCTGCACAGGTTATCATTCTGCTATGGGGAAAAAAAGCTCTGGCTAATTTGTATTTCTTTAAACCAATCACAATATTCTTGGGCAGTGCTTAGCCCAGGATGGAGTGTTGGTGCCCTCAAATAATAGTGATACACATATGGCAAAGAGGGAGTGTTGACTGAAAGTGTCACCAGTGGCAGGCTTTTATCAACAAACTATGTCTGGTGTGTCAGATTGGTAACTGGCCAACAGTACAACACAGCCCTGGGCATGTGTACAATCAGAAGGGCAGCCAAGAACCTCAGTGGTTAGTACTCTAGCCTGAAGGCTTGAAGATCTTCTTTTTAATTGAACTGAGTATGATTTTAATAAGACAAAATTTTTTTCTTCTTCTTCTTGCTCTTCATGTGCACACCGAACAAAACAAGACTCAAACCATTCTTCTACATCTACAGCAGTTTGGCCTGAGGTGCTAAGAGGACATAATGATGCACAGCTGTTGTCCTTTGCTGAGCAGGAAAAAATGCCAGGAAGATCAACACAAACAAAACAACATAACACACTGTAGGGTGGACCTATTTTGACAGATCCTAATCTTATAAAACAACAATAAAAAAAATCTCTATTATACAAGCTTATGTTAATACAACACTGGACTTAATTTGTTAACCAAGGAGACAAAAAATGTGTCAGTGCTGTTTTTCAGGGCCTAGTGAAAACTGGGTGAGAAGAAGCTGGTTCCCTGATTGTTTATTTAAAGTGTGTGTTTATTATTCACTGTGCTTTTTATTGTTCAAGTCTTTAATCATTGCTTTACAGTTTTGCCAATTCAAGATTCTGTATTATCTGACTCATCACAGTGTGTCCATCCTCATCATTTTCTAATTTGCCCTTGTTCCCTCAACTATAAAGGAATTGTAATCATTTTGTAATTAGGCATGTGAGAGAGAGCCCACATCATTTATACCAAGTCAATTTTCATAATGAATAATGCATTCCCTGCTTTTGAGACATAGAGATAAAAGAAAAATGAGCGCGAGTGTTGAGGCTCAGACAGATGGCTGCAAAGAGAGAAGAGAGTGGTTAATAAATAGCTAGATGACAGCCAGTGTCTTGGACTCACTGTTGTACACAGCTAATGATATGTTAACAGTTCCATTACTTTGGGGTTGTGAGCAGACGATACTGAAGAAGCTGTTTGAATGCAGTGCTGTCTGCCCCAGTGAATCCCAGACAGACTGACTAATAACCAAATGAGAGACAGATGGATGGATAGAGGCGAGAGAGCCACACAGCCAGCCATCAGAGAACACAAATTTGTACTCACTGATTCCTAAGCACTTGTTCTCCAAAGCATGAAGCTAAAAACATGAACAAACTTCCATCCAGCATCTGTAACCTCTTTATCCTTTTGAAGGGATGTCAGGGGCTGGGGACTATCCCACCTTCCATGGGGTGGAATACACCTTTTGATTGATCACATGAACTAGAAATAAAGCTTAAAAGCTTCTGTTTTAAAAAATAAATTGAATTTGAAAATTTTGACGTAAAACCAGTGAGGTCATCATTCAAGCTCATGGGGTGGAAAAAGCAGACAGACATCTTGGTGGGAAGCCAGGTGGAAAGTCTGACAAGCCAGACAGACAAGCAGGTGGATCCTGGTAAAAAGACAGTGAAGTGAGATGGGTAAGGCCTGTGAGGCACCAGAGGAGTAAAACTTCTTTAATTGCAAGTGTTAGTGAACTGAGTTTATAAAAGAGCCGTCGTGTTCCCACTGTCAGACAGCACATTAAGTCCAGATAATTATCGTTGCTCCACAAATAGAGTCACATGTGCACATATCATTGAGGCGGCTGCTAGACACTGTTTAAACCTCCAACAGGCTGCAAGTTCATTACACTAAACAATTCATCATAGCGTTTTGGTATTCCCAGAGGGTTACTAGTAGAATTCTGTGTCAGGTTTTTGTAGTGGCAAGCTCATACAGAAAACAGAGAGATCCTCCTATGGGAACTATAAATGTAAACGTAAATCTAAATTTCATGGTAGTCTGCTGCAGTGGTCCTTTGTCATTCTTGACATCTCTAAACTCCTCTTTGCCTCCTGCTGCCAACCCAAAGGTAAACATAATGGCCAAACATGATATAATTAAATTTCGAGGCAGGAAGATCAACAATTATTTATTATTAGGAAACATCACTTGGACCTCACTCTCCTACATGAAACTGACTGTTACACTGCTTCTGCAAATGCACGCTGCTTCTTAAACAGAATAAAAGAATGAAATCTTTTAGAGTCTAATGCTTCCATTACTGTAAACAAAATGTACTGTAAACGCACCATGTCTATTCTACCAGGTTAAGAAACATTGTGACTATTCACCGCAATATTAAAGTGCATCAGGTAGCTTGTTGGTTGGCAGTGAGCACTGCAAGAAGGCCAACTCAGAGAGTTGACAGCTCTCCCATTATTCATTTTAAGAGTTTCTTGAGGGAATTTCTGCATATCAAAAAGAGAGAAACAACAAACCTCCACCAGGTCACTGTGACCCTAAAACATGTTTTTGACTATTACGCAAAACATGATCCGCATGATCTATGGTGAGGCAATGTCATTTTATATCCAAAAATATCTACCATGGATGTAAACTGAAACATAAATGTTTGATATTAGTATACAAATTCCAGTTTTTGCTAAACTAAAATCTACAATGGAAAGTGAACCTGCTGACACTGATGCTGTTTACATCAGATTACACAGTCGGTAACTTAAAAATCTGCAGAAGGCAGCTAATGTTATAAAGCAAGCCAGAAAGCAAAACAATCCACTGAGTCTTTTCTAATTTTAAAATTCTGCATTCAAAGAAAGTTTCTTTTAAATTTAAAATCAATTAAAAGTTAATCCCAAAACTTAAACTTACTTTTTAAAGCAGTGCTCAAAATGGAACAAAACAAATTGCCAGAACATGAACTGATGCTGCACGTTGTTTGGTGGCCACACACGCAGTTGATAAACTGCTTTTAAAAGAATGCATTTGAACATAGCATAGGACAGGGGCCACATGAACCACACACAAGCATGCACACAAAAAGATTGCAAACACAGTCCCATTAGCTTTAAAATTTAATTGCACACTAAACTAACTGTAGTCAATTAACTGTAGAATTAAAAAACAAAATGGACTACAGTCTGAAATTGTTACAGCAGGGGATGAGGGAGCTTGGTGCTGAACACTGAAATTATTCCATTATAGTCAAACAATTCAGTGAGTTCTTCCAAGTAAGAGCAAGCATAAAAGTGAGTGCAGTCTGTATATTAACATTGATGTACTATTGCCTGCTTTTCCTTTTTATCTGAGTACCAGTTGAAGAGTCTTTCAATGGTATGTTGTACGTGTTATGGGTTGGGCCCATAGGAAGCAATTCAAAAATCATCACAGAAGAATGCTTTGTGCACCTCAGCAGGTAATAGAAAGGGCCTGTCTCAGCTGTGACCTCTGGCTTCAGCTGCAAACACTATGTACTCTGCATCTTCCACAGGGATGGATAAGTGTGTGCAGGTGAAATGAATTGCCAAAAAATTGGACCTTTCATAATTACCAAACAGCAAACAGAATGTGAGAAATATTTGCTTTATTTTAATGGACATGCGTTTAGATATACTAAAACTGATTATCCTTCCCAAAAAAAAATAAGCCCTCTAATTAAAAGCCTGAAAGATGGGGAGGGCAGATTAAAGCTTAAGTTTAAATGCAGTTACACTCTTGGGGCTTTTCCCTTCAAAAATAATGACTTGATGCAAAAATAAACTGACTGTGTGTTGCTGTTATGTAAGTAATTCTGTGCTAGTCAATCCAGCAGTAACGGGCTCTGTGGCTTCCTCGGGGCTCTACCTTGTCCAAGACATTTGATATTAATTAGACCAGCTGACACTAATTACTACTATCTACTGTGAGAGAAGAAGAGTTCCCTGGATGTCTGGCAGGGTACTTTGGACTCAGGATATTTAAGGACAGGTGCCTGCTGTAATTGTGGGTGGGAGGGAGCATTGGTGCACACTGGGGAGAGGGATGGTTTGCCTAAGGGTGAGGCAGTTACAAGGAGGGAAGTTGTGCGGGAGGGAAGAAAATGGAGCTGGCTGGAAAAAAGAGTTGTGGTCATGACAAGAATGCTCGTGAAATGCTAAATGCAAATAAAATAAGGAATGCCAAAAATCAGCTACCATTGGAGAGTTCCTGGTAGAAGCTGATCTCACGTAGTGCTGCTGTTTTCACCACCTCCACCCTACTAGACAGAAAAATGTAGTCTTCTATGCTAAACTCCTGGGGGTATAAGCCTGAATAATTTATGCGTCTTATTGCCATTTGAAACTATCACCATATTAGACTGCAGTGTGCAGGGCAGATGCTAAAGAACATGACATAACACTGCATCTTAGCAAGACTCTTTGAAACCTTTTATGTTTTTTAGAATTATTACATAAAAAAGAGATTTTACTGTTATCTTGCTGAAAATCTTACCTTGGTTTGTTTCCCACCTCCACATTGATGTGGCAATTGTGGCATGTGCTAAAAAAACCTTGCTTTATTGTAAAGCTGCTTCGCCATTTTTAGAGGCATTTTGATAATCAGGTTGTCCATCTGTCCAATGTTCTCCTGAAAGTGATATCTCAAGAACCTTAATGAAATTTCTTCAAACAAAGAAAACATTTGCTCTGATTAGAGCTTTGTGGCCAAAGGTTAAAGTCACTGTGACCTCAAATACCACATTTTCAGCCATAACTTTAGTCTTAGCCAATTATAACACAGTTTCACACAATTCTCTAGTAGCATTTAGTAATCAAGTAATAAAAATTATTTCATTCATTTCATGCATTTTCATTTAAAGGTCCACCATAAATCTAAACTGAAACTTAAACAGTTAAGACAGTTGACAGCACAGACAGAGGCCAGTTGATAGTAAAAGAAGAGTTAATAAAAGCAATGCTAGGGATGGAAATACCAGCTCACATGGTACGTTTAGGGTCATGTATGTTTAAGGCAGAATCACATTCATATTTATGCTGCACAGTTTATTTAAATTTTATATGTGTGTATACGTGTGTATATATATTTATTATTTATTTTATATATATATATATATATAAATAATTTTCCCCCAGCCCTCAGCCATACACCTGTATAATGTTCCTGGCAGGGGATTTATCAAACCACCAAACCTCTCTGTTCTTCAAAATTACATATTTAGAAGTGTTTTGCTCAAAGGAAAAACAGAAAACAGGCTTGATCCACTTGTAGAAGGCCAAAAGTATCTAAGTAAACCCCAGAATGTGTGAAAGTGACCACCAGCCATGTCCTCTATTTCCACTATTGCTGTTTTTCGGAATTTTCTTTTTTTTTTTTCTCTGTCACTATGACAACAGAAACACTCCCTCTGGTTCTAGCAACGTTTAATAAAACAGAATATGGCAGCTATGTTCTCTTGACAGGCGGAATTTGTTTTCCTGTACTTTAAATTACAGTAATTTAAGTGAGTTAAACAATTACGGTTTATGGTTTATGGTAAAATATTCATGTGTAGCAAAGAAATATGGCCCCTTTATTTGGTGGTTAAAGGGACAGATTCTTTTGAGCTAATGGCATCTATCAGTAACAGTCAAGAGTGAGCAGCAGTGAATGGTTACTCTGATGCGATTCTACCCCTGATGTTAAGCATTGTCTCTTTCTAAAGATGCTATAAAGATTTATTGTTATTTGTATTTAATCCTATTAAAAGGAACATTCTTCACCCTTCTTCTGTCATATTAAAATGATTCCTCTGGTCTAAAATGAGGAACAAAGCGATGCAATGAGAATAGAGATCTTATTGCGGAAATCCATTTTTCTTCAACAACATTATCACTTTCTGCACCTGTATGGATCTCTCAGTTTACATCTCTGCTAAACTCAACACAATGACTGCCATTAATTTGACAGCAACAACTTGTGTTGAATGCTATTTATAGTTTTGATGCTTTATTGTGATAGGCAATTAGAGCGAGAGTTTTATTATACAGAAATAGAGGACAAACGACTTGACCTTTTTAACCAATTAAAGGTATTTTTCTGTGAACACACTCCACTGAGCAGCATATTCCATTTTCCATTATGTTTCATCATGTGTTTGCACTCAGTGGAGTGTGTGCGTGTGTGTTTATTTGTGCAAGTGTCTGTCAGAGTTTAAGTCTATTTAAGTCCGTGTACTTAACCTTCACCAACAGTGCCCTTGCTGTTTTCACTACTCTTTCAACGTCCAGCGCCTGCCAGCTATCCACTCATCTGCACCCGTCCATTGGCAGGTGAGTGCAGAGAAGAAGAAATGGGTGGAAGAATCACAAACAGATGGCACTTCACTGACAAAACAAGTGTGATACAAATGAGCATACCAACATAAATTTTAACTTTGTAGTATGATACAAAAGTGTCTTTTTGTTGGTGAGCTCACCTTTTGTAAGAGTCAGTCCACTAATCTCTTTTATTTTTAAATTATCATGTATACATAATCCACCTTTATAATACATTAAATATATTTCCCTTTGTGTCATCACACAGAGTCTGTATAAAGGAAATTCAATATTTTGTTTCAAAACACATCATTAATGTTGGAAACTAATTGTTGAAAATATCTAAAAAAAGACTTTTTTATACAGTACTGAATTTTAGAGTTAGACTGTTACCATTTTAGTGTTAAGTTATTTTGGGCACACTAAGGGCTCCATGATGCATGGCGATCCTACATACATAACTCCTCCCCCTTATACTTCAGCATTCTAAATACTACCAGAATCACCAGAATCAGGTTCTCAAGTCAGTAGCCATGACACTTATTTTGTCTCTGGCTAGCTATGCCTTCTTGTCGCAAATGCACCTTTCCCAGTTGCTTGAATCAGCAAACCGTGGTTCATCTCCTGACCATAGTTAGCGAGTGCTGGGAAGATATGTTTACCTCCAGGGCAGAAATAACTTCAGGGTTTAACTCACTTCACTTACACTAGCAGGTGGAAATCAGGTCTGAGGAATGAAAATCTCAAAACACATTTTCATTTTTACTTTACACAGACTTTAATATTGCTTTGACTGACTGCTGATTTATTACCCTTTTAGGTAAACATACTATAAATAGTGTTATCAATTACATTTCCTTTGACACTGTGAATTCTTGAACTTTGATTGGTCTTAGTGAGGTCAAATGATTTCTCCTAATCTGTCAAGGCCATATTTAAGATATCTTAAAGATATCCTCCTTTTTTGCTTGATTGAAATGGTGAATGAAACATGTAATGATTAAATAAGAACAGTGGAAGTGAGTAGAACAGTGTGTAGATTATTTTTTGTATTCTTCTTTGAACAAAAGTAATACCATCTGATAAAAAGGGATTCATTTTTAGGTAGACAGGCTTTTAGGCAAGATGTGGGTGAATGTTTTAATGAAAGCTAAAATCGATAAGGTCAAGCACAGACTGCAGCACTGTCTTAGTGCTTCAAAGGGAAATGCAACAGAGTGGATGATAAAATCCTCTCATGACCCTCTTAAGAATTTTAAGACATTGTAGTGTCACTCCTCTATTATTATTTTCTTGATTACAGGACTCAAAACCCCAAGTGACCCCAAATAACTAATGTAAGAAACATTAGTTCAACCACCTGGAGACCCTGGAGTGACCTACACTTGAGCAACAGTGTGCACACTTAATAAAATGACCAATATTGTTTAATAGCAGTGGTAGTAGTAGATGTTTTCTTTATTAAATTTAGCGGGAGCACATAATCAAGTTTTAGTTGAGTTTAATTTTCCAAAAACCCCAGGAAATAAGATCACTGGTCTCTTTTTTTTATGCACAATGATTATAGATTTTTCTTTTTTAGTCCCAATAAAGATCTACATTTTTCCATTAAAGGACTTCGAAGTTTTCAGTCCATAGTGGGTGTTCAAGTAGTGTACATGACTCAGGTGTCCAGGAGAGGGCAGCATTTTACAGAGCTTTTCAAGAAAGTACTAGTGAATTCAATCCCATTGTAAACAGACTGAGGAATTAATTTACATGAACATTTATACAAAGATTTGCAAACCTGATGTTGCTTGTTTTTGGCTCCAGCTGGGTTGTATAGTTAATTTTCCTTTTAATATGCTATTTATTTGTTTCTCTTTTAATAAAAGTTTTGAATTTTATTGTGTGAGCTGTCAAGTACCATAGTTATAAACAGACCAAAGAGTGTATATGACTGCTGTGTTGCTCATATAGAAAGCTTATTGAATGGCATATGTTATTTGGCTGCCACTGGAGCTCTGGCACCTGAAACAGGCACTCAACTGCAAAGAACTAAATATATTATAGTCCGTGTAAAAGAATTTCAGTATTTTGTTTCAAAATACATTACAATGTTGGGAACAAGTTGTTAAAAACATGTAAAAAGACTCATTGCCATACAGCACTGATTTTTAGAGCTAGACCATGAATGATGTGAATAGAGAACTTTCTATGAAAGGAGTTTGTTAGATGAAGAGCTGTATTTGTAAGTCAAGCTTACAACTTCCTCTACTTTCACGGATATTACTGCTCCCAGACATTTGAAATTGATCTGCTTCAACGATTGCTGAAAATTACCACTGTTTTGCTCTATAAAAATGCTTTTAGGTGTTTCACAGTGGTAAGTTAGCCAGGCTAACTGACCTGTGACTAGCCCATTTCAAAAGTATGAAGCTGCAGCTGGAGGAAATGTTCAGTTTGCATTCGGAGTAATTTAACACTGCGCTCAATAGAGAGCAAGTGTTTTTTCATGTAGAAAGTAGTAGTGTGCAATACTGCAAAATTTGGTATTAATTTGTTACCAAGTAAATATGGGACCTTTATTATTGATACCAATACTTTTTACTTGTTAAAACAGCTTATCCTTTCATGTAGGGCAGAAATGTGTCATCTGTTTGCGCAGTGCGTCAGTGACATAGGCAGCATTGCTTTATTAAAACCCAGCGCAAATGTTGATAGATTCAAATTTAGAGAGGCCTTTCACCAGTGAGGAGACATATCTCTTTGGGAGGTCAAAGCTTAAGAGATCATCTTATATTGAGATTGCAGGGTTCCACAAAAGCCAGCTGACGTTAAGAAGAAAAAAAAGAGTGATCTGAGATAGCAGCAATCATTACCTTGTATTCTGACATCACCAGAGCAGATGCAGAAAACATTATAATGATGTGAGATAACGGGGTAAACAAAATGTAACAGCAAACAGACAACACATTGAGGCAACTGGAGGACAGTCAGCCAGTAAGGATCTGACACCAGCGGAGGACATCGCTGCCTCTTCCCCTTAACGCTGCAGACGGATTTAGGGGCCTAGAGGTTGGCATCAGAGGGAATACAATGATTTAAAAAAACAAAATCTGTATGTACAAGCCATAAAGGCGTCATGTTTAAAGACGTAATAGGCAAATCTGTGTTTCCAAAATTTTCTCTGGAGGGCCCACTTTCCAAGAGTGAAAGGCAATTATCACCAACTTCATTGTATCTCATCAATAAATCCTTGCATGATTTAATGTATCCATGGGCCTTAATGAAAATTCCCATACCATTTTACTACCCCTTTAATGCCTTATCTTCATCACCTTGTTACACAGATGCTCATGAAAACATCATGTGTTCAGGACTTTAAAAATGTGCCACACGATTTAACAGTTCATCACAGTGTTTTGTAGATTTATTTCCACTCATCAAAAAATAGATACATTCTTCATTTTAGCCTACATCAAAAAATGAAACAGAGTGTTTGTAGGTAAAATTAACAGACCCTTTTTTTTCTTCTCTTTAGTAAAAATAACAAAATAAGCATACATTTTTGAAGATCCTGGAGAAAGACCCAGTGGGCAGAGACAGGAGAGTTGAGTCTCTATACGGTTGACAGAAGAGGTGAGCTGAACCAGATCATGCTGCGAGGACCTGTTGGACCAACCTGTCCTCGAGCTCCAGGAAGCTGAGTTCAGCATGCTGCAGGTGGCCACAGCTTTGGCAGCTTAGATGCATCGCATCAAGTCTGGAGAGGCTCGCTAAGGGTGTCAAACATAGATACGCTCCAGCATCCTCTCCTGTGGTCACTGGTTTCCTGTTTCCTCCTCTTCCATCTCCACCTGTTTCCGCGGAGAACGGAGGTTGGACGTGGAAGTTGATGTCCCATCACGGACTGAGTTGCTCTTAAAACTGGCTACGTGATGGCTAGTAGTAGCAGTAGTAGTAGTAGTAGAAGTAGTAGTAGTAGTATTCCTTTACATTTGAATGTATTTCTACACCTCGAGCCTACAGTATTGTTCATGTGTTTAAAACCTTTCAGCGATGAACGGTAAACAAAGTTTTTGGAAAAAAAAGGTTACGTTTATGTTATTTTATTTAACAAGATAAACCTGACAAAAAACATACATCTTAAGGGTGTTGAATTAAAAAAATAATTAATAGAGGAACTTACATAATGACCTTTCTGTGATTTACATTTAGATGCATGTTTCCTGCTAATCTCAGTACAGGAAGGGCGCATTATGCTGAACATTTTTTGGAAGGTTTCTGTCATGAATACCTGATATTCCTGCGAGTTTGGTGTTAATCAGATGGGGCCTGTAGATCGTATCGAACACAACTACTACTAACTAACTAACTAACTAACTAACTCAATCAATCAATCAATCAATCACGTAACCAGTTTTAAGATCAACTCGGTCCGTCACACATCAACTTCCGGTTCGTTGTTAATAGCGTCCGTTACCACCGTAGCAACAACAAAAAACGTAGTGTTCCCACAATCTCGTTGAGAGACCTGAAATAATGTACGTCGAAACGAAAAAAAAATACGGATCGTATACATAAACCGAATGGATACTATGCAAATAAAGTGTACATTTGTCGCTAGAAAAGTTATCAAAACGAAGCCACAGCCAGAAGCTATCTTAAAAATATAGCAATTTCCATCGAAAATAGAAGGGATATCCGCCATGTTTTATGTTCACACTGGGGAGAAACTCGGCAGTCACGTGACCCAAAGTATGCCTGCAGAAAAGACTTGGCAGATGAAAAGTACCTATGTCACAATTTCAAAGCCGTTTTTGTGAGATGACTACGTTTTGCGGTGTGGACAAACGTAGGTATTACAGAACAACCATATGCTTAAAGGCCTCGACACAGTGGAGGAGGCTGCATTTCCAATTAACCAAGTAATTTGCAGAATCCCTCAAGGATTTCTGCCCATTTACCCCAGTAGGTTTTAAAGAATTCACCAAAAAATACAAACAACAATATTTGTCTTAAAAAGGAGCCCTTTTCAGGAAACTCCATAAGAATCCCAGCCAGCCTGTAATGTCTCACTTTACCAACAAACTCAATTAGCCACTCACACACTGTTCTCTAACACCCAATATGAAGTTCATGACAACAATACTTTATTTCTCAGAGGTGTAGTGTTGCATAATAATGTAGGAATGCTCAGTAATAAATCTCTAGTTGTCCATGTTAATAAATGTTGGTCATGCAGATGAGCAAACCCAACAAGGATCAATGCCTGAGGGACACACACAAGGCATTAAACCAGCACTGATCAATATTTTCATATTGATGACAGATCAAATGACAAACTTGTACGTGAAAGGTGTCATTTAAAGAGACAAACCCACAGACAATTATCACCGACTCTACTTTCTCCCTCAACTCCATGGAACATTTTAGCATCTTTGGTTGACTGATGGTTTTATAGAAACGACTTTACTGATCAATCGAGTGCCTCAGCTTCTATCAAGCCTGTTTTAGCAACAAGAAAACTATGATAAACAAACTATATGCTAACAGCAGACAAAGTTAGCAACTAGCTAGAAACCTTGAGAAGATTTTAGCCACTATCCATCTATCTATTCATGTATCTGTCCAGATAGATAGATAGATAGATAGATAGATAGATGGAGGGAAGCCAGATGTTTCTATCTGGAATTTGAGGAGACCAAATGAAAATTTGTGTTTTAATTGTAGGTGGCAGAAACATGACTCCAAAAACATGCCAGTGTTGGATATGTAAGCAGTTGTTTGCTAACACGATAACAACTTTACAAGGCGATGATGCTGATAACATTCTGTTTACAGTGTGTGTATATATATATATATATATAATAGTCAATGCAGCTTTAAGAGAAGTCTGTCATTTTTGCCTCAATTATACATTTATACAGTGAAGTTTAGCATCCTAAACATCAGCATATATGGGTAAATAAGTGAACACTTTAGACTGTGGACCCGGTTGAAAGTGCTATAGCATGAGGCGAGAGTGCATTATTTGAACATAACTTAACAGCTGTAAAGATCTGAGCACAGGTGCCCTCTAACAACTCCTGTTGAAGCCTCTGAACAATGCTTTAAAGAAACTGCTCAGTACCAAGAGTGCTGCTGTCCCGTGTGCAGCTGCAAAACTCTGCAGAGGTATCTTCCTTTACCTGCTGCCCTGCTATAAATGCTTTCAACTGAACTGTGCTGCTGCAGTCTGGGCTGGAAAGTGAGTTTTAAGAGGCATAAATCTCTGATTAACCCTCCACAGTTACAGTTTTGAATAGTTATTTTATGCTTGTAGGCCATAAAAAGGCCTTATTTCATTTTTTATTAATATCTAAATGCTGCAAATAACACTACTGCAGCTATCCTCTTAGTCATCATGTTGTAAGCATCTTTCTCTGGTGACTTTTATTCACTGACAATCGCAGTAGGTGAATTTGCTGCTCGTCTGATTGCTCATAATCCTGCTGCCACAAGATCTGCCAAAGCTTTACTGAAAACTAATGAAGCTATGTCTTTTCCTAACAGCTTTTACAATATTTCAGCAATGCCAAAACCAGATCATCCCTTATCACTGCCCCTTAACAATTCCCTTTGATCAGAGGCAGACAAATGCCCAGAGCTGCCCGCAATTTCAGCCCCAGCATGAAGCAAACATGTACATTTGGCAGAGTTAGTGTCAGCTCACTGGGACACGTACACCAGTGCAGATGGACAAGAGGATGCTTGTTGTGGGAGAAGCTGCCTCCACTTTATGCATGTTCCGCCTTAGTGGCCAAACACGACAGAAGGGGGCCACTACATCTGAAGTGGACGTGTTTCGTGCCAGATTGCTATAATCTCCCCATTTGGCGGAATGAACAACACCACAAAGAGGTTTATGAAGTGGATTGAAATGGGCCGTCTGAGGCCACAAAGGCAGATGAGAAATAGATCCCATGTTGTGTGTGTGATGTGGCTTGAATACTGTTATTACCAGGCACATGATAGCGCTTTAGTCCAGTAAAAAGACTGTTTTCCACTGAAGTAAAGCAAACTTTCTTTATCAATATGTGAACTTCTTTTTTTTAATGCATTTTCATCCACATTATAAGGGAGATATTTGATCAAATGATCAATTAAAAAGCTACTTGCTCCACAAGTGAGGAGTCAAATATTTAAGATAGGAAGCTATAATCACTGAAAACACAGTGAATGTGGCTAAAAACAACAGTGTTTGTATTATAAAATCACCATAAACTCTGGTCAAAATAAAGGTCAACTGGCAGGAATACAAACATCATGTTGGCATGTCGGTTCTGTGAGACCACCAGGCGTCACAAACAGATGGTCCAACAGGGATTTGTCTCTGGTGACCCCCCCACCTCCCCCACACACACAAAAAATGCTTGTTTGTGTGCTGGAATTGGGCCATGCATTCCACTGATGGAGAAAAAAAACACACACACACACAAGTGCATCCTTTGATATGTGGGTCAAATCAGCCTGGCGCACGAGTCAGCATTATTCAGTTGAAGTGAGACAAACGCTGCTCAGGGCGGAGGCACAAAGACTCAGTGTGTTAACATCCACCGGTCCTGTTGTCTGATGATTAAAACCCTAACCCTGGGATTAAATCTTTAAATCCGTTGCTTTGCCCGTTTTTAAGGGACAGCGATGATGATGATGTTAATCCCCGCATGACAGAACTGACCATCTGCTTCCAGTGTGGATTTGTGGGTTTGTGCATTAATATTTTCAAGTTTTCTCTTTTTATTTAGTAGGAGTGGAGAGTGGGTGGTGGTTCCTCTGAGAGTTTACTCTGTACTGAAGGAACAGGGAGGCTGAGAGAAGATTTGGCAGGGAAACTTCACATGCCAGTGGGGGTGGGGGCGTGGGTGGGGACGGTGGCCTACCATGCTTGGATATATTTGCAAGCATTTAAGTCAGCAAAACAGTGTGGAGGATCATGTGATGATGCATGTTTACTCCTACAGCAGCATGAATTACTCATGAAGCAGCCGATGGAGAGCAGGGCCATGACTCCCTCTTTCAGCTCCTCTCTGCTGTAAATGAGAAGCTCCTCATGACCGGTGTTTGTATGTGAGGCACGGGGGGGCACAGCTTCACTCTGAGGGTTAAAATAACCAACAGGACACAAACTG
Source organism: Acanthurus leucopareius (assembly GCA_029814765.1). Lineage (NCBI taxonomy): Eukaryota > Metazoa > Chordata > Actinopteri > Acanthuriformes > Acanthuridae > Acanthurus > Acanthurus leucopareius. The sequence goes on along the minus strand of JAQMCX010000011.1, from coordinate 20,392,220 downwards.
GACACAAACTGCAGTTGTCAAGAGTCTGCTGCAATGGAAAGGCATGTTTGAATAAATAAGTGAAAAGTAACAACCTTCTGAGCTGCTTTTTAGCTACAACACAAGTTCAACTCATGTTTTTAAGTGCTACTGACATCTTTTATGCTTTCAAGACTTTTTATCCCAATTTACGGTAACTTTAATACTCCTATGGTGTTATAATATTGCAAAAAAACCTTTTAAAAAGCAAGGCAGAACAACTATCAATGTTGTTTTCTCATTGTAATATCAAAAAATACCCTTTTCTTTTAATCTAAATGTTTCTGCTTATGTGTACGCATCATTTTTTATATTACACATAATAAAATAAAATTTAAAATAGGTAGATCCATGTTAATTTTCTTTCTTTGGATGCCTACAGAAATAAATTGCTGCCTTGTTGTTGGTAATGCGTCAAACAGGGACAGATGGAGGAAGCGTTACTCATGAGATGACCGCAGCGAGCTCCCACAGCACTTATTACTCATGAACAGATCAGAAGATTTACGAGCAGATCCTGACAGAGATTGTCAAGGCCTGAAATATATTTAAATATGAGGATATTTATAATCGTTTAAAAAAATTAAGACATTTAATATGAATCACAGAGTTAGATAAAGTCCAACTACAAAGATTAATTGTTGCTTTATGTGTTTATCTATTGCACATATTTTCATCATTTTAGAGTTTGTCTAAAGCTCAAATGGTCCCATTATACACACCTGACACGAGGTCGAGCGCTTGTTGGGGCTGAAGGGGCTTCACGTGATCCCGCTTTGAAAAGTTTCCCTCATTGATATGCGCAGAGCGTCTGGCCGAAGTGAACTGCGCGCCCGCTTTCCAACTCCTGCAGAAAATCAGCGCAGACAGCAGACAGGTGAGCAGGCGCATGGCTGTCAGACAGGTGAACAATCAGCGTCACTTTTTTTTTTTATTCGTCACGAGTTCGGTTTTTCATCTGCAGTTTGAGCACGAGCGAAGATGCTCACTGCTCCGCCATCCTTGAACTGGTCCAGAGTCAGCTGTAGCTCTTCAAACTGCGCGAGAAAACTCCTCCTACTTAATCTGCTCCGCGAGACCCACAAACAACTGATCTATCTATCTATCTATCTATCTATCTATCTATCTATCTATCTATCTATCTATCTATCTATCTATCTATCT
>JAQMCX010000011.1:20344922-20384238 GCA_029814765.1 Acanthurus leucopareius | reverse complement strand
TACAGAAAAATGAATGAATGAATGAATAAAGAGCCTGTATAAATAATCAGACATGACTAACTTCTTCATCCTCCTTCACAGCATCACAAGAAGCGACAAACAAATCACTGAAGATTTAAAAGAGAAATTGCAATTAAGTCAAAGTCAAAGTCAAAGTCAAAGTCAACTTTATTGTCAAATATGCTGTACATGCTCGACATACAGCATACATGAAATTTCAGTCCTCTCGGACCCACAGTGCAGCAAAGTAATAAGTAAATAAAACTACAATAACTAAACTAAATAAAAGACTACCTTCAATTAACAATATAAAACTAACAATATAAACAGTATAAATTCTAATATTCTAACTTCTGAACTATTTCACGTCTTTATGTCTTAGAACCTCATTTTTATCTGCGAGATTTAATTTTCATGAATATTGTTGAAAATCTTTCAGTTCAAGAGTTTAAATGTATTTTATCAATATGCAAAAAGGTATAGAACATGAGATGATGGTGAACAAATAATATCCTCTCAGTGTTGGCCCCCTGGTGGACTGCTGTGGTAGTGCCGGTGATGTGAGCTGCAGCCAAACAAATAATAATTCTTCCATTATCTTCCATCATAATATAAGTTCTTTGTTCTCTTCGCCACCTTCCATAATTTGAATTATGATGTCTAAATATTCATTTTAGTGACCTTTGCTACTGTCAAATAATTAATGATATATTTTGCAATCAACCGTTTACTCGTCAGGGTTCATTATGTGTGCATATGTCTGAGACAAAATGAGATAGGAAGCAGGTTAATTAATAGGAGGCCTCAAACCTCCAAAGCATGAAAAAAACTGTCATGAATCTCTGTTATATGCGGTCGTAACTACAATCCACCAAAACTACGTACTGAATACTTTAAAAACTACAACAAAGACAAATTTAATTTAAAACGTTTATTTCTTTATTGAGAATTTGATTAACCTGACTAAGTGTTAAAGTTCCATGCAGCTGCAATAAAGTGAATTTGTGCATTTTTTTTTAGTTTCAATTTAAAGAGTTTAACTGAATTTGTTTATTTAACATATAATGAAAAGGGGTAGGGACACAAACAGCAAACAGATTTCTGTGTTAAATAAAGGAATGAGAGGGAGTGACAGAGTGAAGAGGGAGTGCAGGTGTATGTGATATAATTAATCCTGATGGGTAAGGAGGTGAAAGTCATCACAAGGCCTTTTAAGTTAAAAGAGGAATCTTAAAACTGGCTCTGACTTGCCCTTGTAATAAAAAGAAAAGTCAGAATTGGTGTTACATGATCAGATTTAGCTGCAGCGTTTTGAACAAACTGAACACTCAGAATGAGGACGACCAGAGGAGGAAGTGATGAAATAATCGAGTCTGTAGGAAACAAGTGCGTTCATCACATTTTTCAGCCTCACATCGACAGAACAGGTGAGTTTTTAGCAACATTACTGGGATGAAAAAGTGTTGTCTTGGTTAAAGTTTTGATATGAGACTGGAATGAGAAGAATGAAGAGAATCTGAAGTTTCTCTGAGGTTTTTTTTTGTTGGTCGAGCTTTTAGAATAAAAATACAACTAACACATTTAACTGATTTAAATGAACCAGAAACTGTGACCTGAGGTGATAATCTACAGGTTTATTATAAGTATATTTCAATAATCAACAATGAAACTGCACTGTAATTATCAGACAGTCATATAGTTGTTCATGTGCACATCATCTGTGAGCGTTTGCTGCTCTTCTTCCAGCTCTTTCTTCACTCTTTCACCTCTCCCTCTTTCCTCTTTTAGACATGGCATCGTTATCAGCATGAGATGAAGATTTGAAAAGACACCGAAGGGACTTTGCGAGCACATGGCTTCAATTGCTCAAACGGCATCGTGCTCATTCAACTTTCACTCTCTCATCAGTGCTAATTTAACCCTAATGGGCCGTGTAACTGCGTCAGTTTCCTACAGTGGTAGTGATAAAAGTATTAGCATAGGATAGTTGGACTGATAATCATCTGAAGAAGAGCCGGTCTGCTTCTTGAAACCCTCACAATGGGACTTTACACTGTGGAAAGTGTTCATGTGTGAGCTGCGGCCGTCAACGAAGCCTGGAATATATGAACACCAGGGGAGCAGAGTTTAAGAAAGGTTTCTAATTGTCAAAGGTTTCTAAGTTATTAAATACTTTTAAATTACAAACATTAAAAATGAAAATTACATTCAGATCCTGCCAGAGGTGGACTTCATGCAGTGATCTGCGATACGATGCACCACTGTAGGGCAGCGTCCTCTGCACTATTTGCTATTTATCTGAATTTGCCCATCAGAGCAGAAACAATACCATGAATCCTGGAAAGACAATCCCTATCGATCCCGGGATCAGGTCAGACTCTGGAGCGGAATAGAGTCTGAATGAGCCACCTGAGCCTCACAGTGTCTAAAGCTGAGAATTAACATATTCTGGATCAAACTACAGGCTCCCAGACGGATAAAATCATGTTAAATCGACCCCTCGGCTTCACCACTGCTTCACAACAAAGCCGCAGGAGTGGATTTCGTCTACATGCACAAACCTCAACACAAAGCTAACTTGTTCGTCAAACTGATTCAGCTTTAGGCTCCAACCACAGATCTCTGTTTGCACCTTCAGGTAGGTGGTGTTTTATTGGTAACCCGTGAATGTAAAAATTACACTTCTATCTGCGTACCAGAGTCCTATCCATTTAATTTGGTTTGTTCTAGATTTAAATGTCTTTTTTTATGCTGCTTTAATCATAAAAAAGACAAAGTTGTACCAAATATGATTACTAATGTTTTTTTTTTCTTTTGCTTATTTTCAATACTTCTCCAAAAACTTTGGTTAAAACCTAAAATATCCTTTAAGGACTGGTTTGTATGTTTTCAAGTTGACACAATAATCACATCACATATGGACTTTTAAATGATAATTGATTATTTTATTTATTCTTCAGGTTTATTCTGACTGTAAAATGATTCCTTTATGGCCTCAAAATAAACTGAAAAGTGAGATATTCTGTCTTAATTCCACGCAAAATACACTTTGATGAAACTGAGGCTGAAATGAGGCTGGATTTGACAAAACCAACTGTGTATCTTTGTTCAGGCAGTCAGGTTTTGCTTGTGTTTTGTCAGCAATCATCTTTTATATCAATTACACAAAGAGGACATTTGGCTCTTAAGAGAACATAACTTTGACTGGTTCCAGCTTGAAGTTTAAAGAGCCGGGCTCTTGCAGCTCCTGTAGGGTTTCCTCTCTGCGCCTCCAGCCAAAATGTTTCTGTGTGAAAGATATTTTGAACTTTAAAGAGCCACAAAATTCTTTGATGCTGCTTGTTTTTGAAACCTGGAAAGAGGCGAGACTTATTTTTTAAGGTTTGAACCAGAGTTGCCGAGTCGTAGCATGAACTGGGGGGCTCTTCCTGGATTAAAAGACCATGAAGTGAGTGACGGGAGGTTTTGTATGCAGAGGCTTTCATTTGAAAGTTTTAATCATCTTTTTTGTGGGAACATTTGTGGTTGTAGCTGTTTTCTTTCTCATGTTGCTGATCCTGAATGGGGACACACTGCAGTTTTATTGCTGTTGGCTACTTTTCCAGCCTTCAGTGATGCATCGAGTTTAATATTTTCGGTCCTCTCAAGCTTTGCAAGTTGCTGAAGTCTTGCTTACTTTAGGGAGCCATGTCCCTCTGTTATGATTAGCCAAACTTGAGGGTGCATTATTTTAAGCTAGTCCAATGTTTTCTTTTATGGTTTTTAGTATTTATTAAATGAAAAAACAGCAAGAATCAACCTAATAAAGTTTGATTAGGCAAAGATATTGCCTTAATGTGGCTAATTTAATTGATTAATCAGTTTACACACAGAGACGCTGCGGGCCATTATGAAAGTACAATCATAAATAATTCCACATGGAGATGAAACTGTTTAATAGTTTTAACGCCACAGTTTTGTAACCAGGACAAGAGTCTGAGTGTGTTTATTTTTCCAGAACAGATACAAAGAAAGGGATAAAAATCTCCCCAAATTTTGTCTTTTTTTTTTCTCTTTTCACCCTTTTTGAAAATAGATTTCTCAACTGTATTTAAAAGGTCCATAATGCATCTGTACAGTACTCAGTAAATCCACAAGCACCATTTTCTTGTTTTGTACTTTTCTATATTTGGTCGGCGTAAAGAAGCTTATCCATGGCAACAATATAGACTTATGAAGCTTAAGCTTTGTGAAAAGTTCACAACACTCTCAGTATTTTTTTTTTTTAGTCAGAAAGTAAGTGAAACTAACAAAATATCTTGCTCAGGTTCTTTCCTCTTTTTTCTTCCTCTTCCTCTCTCTTTCTCTCTTTTTTTTGCTCTCCTGTCCAAAAATAGTCGGATACTGTAGATGTGATTAATTCAGTGCTGAACAATCTTCACAGACACAGCGGGGGCCAATGGCTGACATACGCAGGTATCACAAACTGCTCATCTTCCCAGAGGGAAAACAGGGCAGTGCAGACGTTTCTTCTCTTTTCTCCCTCAGTTCTTTATTGGTAAAAACTTGGCACTTTAAGCGCAGGTTCCTCTGTTCATCACTTCAAGGCTGAGGGGCCGCCTCAATACATTTTCCCGTGTGTGTTGTAAGACCGATCCTCTTTTTATCAGGAAACACCGCGGCAGTTTTTTTGTGACACAAAATCACCCGGTTTCACTCTTTTGAAAACGATAGGCGACAAGCCAAATGGGGCAGAGAAATGGGTCATCTGCAGGTGCTGCACAGGACGGGAACATTAGGAAGTGACAAGCCCATCGTCTTGCATCATAAGTTTTATTTAGATCGCGAAATGAGTGGACATGTTGTTATTAAAATGTGCTTTCATCCCTGTTGCGGCTAACACGGGGTCATATTAAATCAATATGTGACCACTGACAGCGAGGGCGTTAAATGGATACACGAATAAAATCCCCCAAATGGCCCCTCTGTTCCAGTTTTTCAACACAGATGGTACACACATCATGCTTTCAACATCTTAAATGAAGATGGATTTTTGCTAGTTGTAAATGAGCTTTTCTAACCTCAAGGATTGAGGACGTTTTCACAGCTGCTCACAGCAAAATGATCACAGATTTTCTCCCCCCCGTTGACCGATTAAGGCTGCCACAAGTTTTTGCTGCGAGAAATCATATCACACATGCCTTTGTATGAAACTGTTGTGGGGAATGTTTTAACAAATTTTAAAGAAAAGTATAACTCATCAGCTCGATCTTTGAAATTAAAAAATTAAAAATTCACAAAAATATTGAAGAACATAAAGTTGTCCGATAAAAGTTAAGAGTCATCACGTGTGATTCAGCGACTCTCTGTCTTGATTTATCGTTTAAGGATTAATTTTGAGTTTGTTTACTTCTTGTTTCATGTTGCTAATCTTTGTATCTTTCATTTATTCATGTCCTGTAAAGCCGCCCTCCTTTTCTGATTACCTGCCTTGATGTGTCTCACCTGTGTTAATTATTCCACCTGTGTCTCGTTATTCCAGGAGTGTATAAAGTCTTTGTGCTTTTCCTTCTTCTTCTTTGTCAGTCTGTCTGCCTCTTGGCTCTGTGTCCTGGTCCCTCATCCTGTTCTGTTCATCTCATGCCTCCCAGTTTGCTGTTTTATTTTTAGTTTTCGTTTTTTTTCTTTTTGCTGCTCTTGCTTCTGTGGTTTTAGTTTCGTCATCAGCTTTTTTAATAAAGCTCACTTTCATTTAGTTACTCCTCGAGTTTAGTGTTCTTGCTGTTGGGTTCTTTCTCTTTAAACCCTGACACTTGCTTCATAAAATGCAAAATTTTTATTGTTTTCTTTATGGAACAAGAACTGCAAGTAATCCAGTCTGCTCTTCTGTTGAGATTCTCGCTGATAAGTGACTTCAGCATTAGTTTTTCATGAGCCATATCTCAAGACACTGCACCGCTCTGAAGCCTTTTGCCCTCTGTGTGATTTCATCAACAATTGCATGCAGCTGTTTTTAATATTTTTACATGCTGAAGAGCTCCAGCAGACCAGCAGACATGACACCAAATGAGGGTACAGAAAGAAGCCCGATTGAATCAATATTTCAGAGCACAATAAGACCGCAAGCATCAAGTGAGCATCATCTTCTCCTGAGCTTATAATCCAGTCACCAGCAGAGACGAGTTTATGTGAAGTGCTGAGGCTTTGAAGTATTGATGATTCACAACCAAATTATGGCTTGTTGTCTGGATGGTCATTTGTCAATAGAGTGCAGCCACCGCGCATGATGTGACAAGTATTACATGTAATCACTTCGTGCTTGTTGCGCTGCATGTCTTATATTGCACTTTCCTTTCAATTTTCTGCTCCATGCTCTCGTTGCCTTGTACATAAATCCCAGGAAAGTGGGCAACAGAAGAACTCCGTAGGATTATGATGATGATTTTTTATGAGCATAATTCGGAAAAGACATCCATCCATCTTCCTAGTGTGAGTTTTAATGTGTAAAAATGCAAACATAAGAAAACAGTTATAAGAAACCTTAAAATTGTGCTGCATGTCCTTTGGGTGCCCTGTGCAAGCAGGATGGTTAAAAATAGCACCTCCTGTCTGCTTTGTGATCAGATCCAGCTCACATGAAGCACAGAGGTGATTGGATGATGAATATCGGGCTGAATCAATACCACTGTCACAGCAACACTTAAGAGTAATCACTGCAGTCACTGAGAAACAGGAAGACCCAATCTTTATCATTTTTCACTGGAGACTGTGCTTTTTTTCACTAACCAGCTGGTCCAGTGATGCAAAGCTCTGATAGGGTTTGTATGGCTCTCTGGGCTGTTTTTAATGGTCATGAGAAACAAAGGAAAGACATCACAATGAACCGAATAGTCTCTTTGACAAAAGAAAGGGAGAAAAGGAAGAAGCTCAGTTAATGGTCTGTTTTAATTATCAATACTATTGACTTTTTGTTAATTGTATGTTGTCCTATTGGTGGAGACAGTTTTTATTCAAGTGCAGTGCATTTTTCATTGGCGTTACAAGGTAGTTTACTCATCCTTGTACACCACAAAAGCAAATTCTATACCACTTCATTAAATACAATGCAACAGAATAGGATAAAAGAGCAATAAATAAAGTTATTACATACAAAAATATGTATACAAATGGACCTACAGACCCAGGAAATAATTCTGTGCATCATTTTGAATTTGCTTCTGGTTAAACAGCAGCATTTAAACAGCTACTGTACAACAAGGTAGTGCCAAAAAAATAAGGTTTACATCTTTTACATGAAAAGACATCAAAGAAACACTGAATAAAAATGAATAAAAATGAACCTCAGCTAAATGCTAACCTCAGAATGCTAACCAGATACATGATGCTAGCATGCTTACAATGTTCACATGCTAATGCTAAACAGTTGTAAATTTTGGCTGAATCACCATTTTAGTCAAGTATTTTAGCATGCTAACATTTGCTAATGAGCATGAAACGATAAGCTAAGACTGATAGAAATTTCAGTTGTTTTGCAGGTTTTAATAAAAATAAATACTATTCTCAAGCCTGAAGCAGCATCTGACAGGCCTATCTGCGCATTTTTTATACCTTACAACTCTTTATAATAAAAAAATAACAACATGATCCCAGATTTCACCCCATATGACTTGTTATAGTTATACTCATGCTGCTCAGTTCTCAGCCCTCTTTTACGCAAATTGGGTATCTCACATATAAAACATGGTGCATGTTCTCTAGACATCATTCCCTCATTAAGAAAGTGCTGGACACTGGTGGGTCTCATATGTCATCAATAACTTATGGCTCCCTGCTGAACGGATGTGTCCCATACTGCTTTATACATGCTGTCATACACCCTCTGATCAAAAACTGTAACCTAGATCCATCTGCTAATAATAACTACAGATGTATCATCACGTTCTTGCTTTTATCCGTGACATCTCCTCTGTGGACAAAATTCAGACTCCTGTAGAAGTTTCTGACAGGTTTTAGCAACTTGGCTGTTTCCTTATGGTGAGAAATGATTTGTTTTGATCTTCAAGCTCCTTTTTTTTGTGTTTAAATCACACTATCCTACTTCTGATTGATCTGTCTGCTATCTTCAATACAGTCAATCACAACATCCTATTGCAGCTTTGTAGTATTCAGGAACAGACCCTTCAGTGGTTTGCCAAACTACATGATCAACCTCTTTCAGGGCTGAAAATGATTACTGACTAAGTGTGGAGTACAGCAAGGCTCCGTTTTAGGCTCTCTTTTTTTTCTTTTATATTTGCTTCCTTTGTGGTCTATTTTTAGTAAAGATAATATCTCCTATCATTTTTACACAGACGACACCCAGCTGTATCTCCCACTTAGACCTGGTGACTTAACTACAATGAGGATGTAAAATCCTGGATAGCGAAAAGCTTCCTATAGCTAAACCAAAATAAAACTAAGGTTCTTACTCCATCCCTGCAGACTATCACAGCACTCCAAAGACATTTTATGAGTAATAAGTCTTTTAAAGAAATAGACTAGATGAGAAGTCAGGGGATTCCCAAAGCAATTAAATTAATCTTGAGGGAAACATGAATATGTGTACTAATTACATGGCAATCCATAAAACCAAAAATGTCATCCTCATGGTGGCAGAAGATAATAAGACACGAAATAACCAATTTCAGTAGAGCTTGTCTTGTATAGTCAGTGAATGAATGTATAAACAGGCCGGTTTCATACACTGCCATTTCGCCACGCCCCTTAATGTATGAGATGCACCAGGCTTAAGGAAACTCCAATGTTTACATATGTGCACCAGTGTTATACACTCCAGTGTGCTGGTCCACTTGAGGCAAAGGCTTAAAGTTGTGGTAGAGTGTTTTGCACACACGAGACCCTTTGGAGAGATTATGTTCACTCCGGACAAACGTGACAAAACCCTAAAGCCACGGTGCTATTGTGACATGAATTAAACAAATAACTGTTAGCAAGCTGCTGCATCATTTTTTAAAGTGGTTCAAATCCAGTTACTCTTCAAGTAATTAACACTGGAGACACTCGAGTTACAAGGGTATTATCCTCTCTAGTGCTTTAGAAACACACCGCCGCATGCTGTAATGAACAGAACGGCCTCAACAAATGTAATGCTGTTCTCTTTGACTGTCGTCCACGTGCCAATTTGCATAGAGAACAAGATAATCTAACTCTGCAATAACATCTTTAAAATTATAGGCTTTATTGAAGAGCATTGGAGCGAAACCTCTAATCAATTCCCTCTCATGAGCAGTGCCTTTGGCTGGACTTAGTGTAATAAAATATGCTCAGCTGGGAACAGAATACACAGATAGCAGGTGACCAGGCTTCCCCTCAAACGCAATTTACCGACTCTGATCTACCACTAACCAAGTGTGTTGACGGTGGTGGAGAGTGCGATGTGAGCCTTAATTTGATGAACATTGGCATGATGCAAAGCAGGCACAGTGCATTTTGAATCCTCAAGGCCACCTGCAAGAGGCCGACAGCCGTTTGGATAGATTGCAATCAGGCGGTAATTTGATTAAAAAACAGAGCGTTGTCTGACCCAGGTTCAGTCATTCACCCGTTTAACGTCACCGTGAGTGAGGACCACATGCACGGATCTCTCAACACAGTGCATGCTGGCAATATAAACAGTCATGACTGAAAAGCTCCGATCTCCTGTGTGGTATCCAGCCATGCAGATTCAAAAATGCAAAAAAAGGTGTTGAGATATCTGTCTCTGAGATTGCTGCTGCCACTGTTATGCAATGGATGTGAATGGAATTTAAGATTAGGTGCTCAAAACATTGGAAATTAAAACTGAAAAAACTCCAAAGCAACTTGTCGTAGAAGTCTAATTTGCAGGAGAGGCTTTGCAGTTTTTATTTGATGATACTTTTGAGCAGAAAACAGCCCCCTGACTATTCTTCACAGTGAGGTCGGTGTATTTGAATTTGTTCTTCATGTATTCCTTTCACAATATTAATCCTTTCATCATTGTTTTGGAGTGACAGTAGAAAATGGTTTGCATCTGAAAACCTCTGTAAACAAAACTAATATCATCTGAATGGCCAGACAAAACGACGGTAGGTAGAAAAATATTATATTTGTGATTTCTTCCTCATGATTTTTCAGTGAAATCTAAAGTGTGTAACAACAAATATGCCTCTGTCCTTTTTTGGAGGGAGTGATTGGATCAATAGCCTCACAACTTCTGGCTGGATTACTTTGATTTTTTACGTTGCACCACAAACAGATAAAAATTTCCGCCAGTCCACTACAGTTTTTGACAGCTTATCAAATAGTAATAACGTTCCTTTTAACGCTGAACCATGCTTTGCATTAATACTTTCTAATATAACAGTATATAAACTGTAGGATGTTACCATGACAATCTTACAGGCTAAATGTAAGTTCACTGCATGTTAAAGTACTATTTTTAGCATTCACCTCAAACTACAGCTGAACCTAAAAGGTGTCAGTATGCTTGAATGGCTTCAGTGAAAAGTCTGTCATCATGGAGGAGGGTGGTCTGCACCAGAGAAGTGACACTAGTAATTATGTGGTGTTTTTTTTCTAAAAGAGATGTTGAGAGAGAAGACAGACTGTAATCTCTGAGCATTTGCTTCAGGGAGTTTGCGTGAATGTCGGAGTGTTAACTGAAATGTGTCAGAGAGGTGAGGATGAGGGAGTTTCAAATGATGTGAGAGCATAACACGAGAATTTCGACTGAAGTTTAATGACAGTTTAAAAGCAGATAAAGTAAACTGAGGCTAAAAAAGTTTGTCTTGATTGATGAAAGCAGAGCTGAGTGTGAGATGTCTATAAAAGGCTGTAAAATCCTTGGATTAAGTTAATAAAAGCCCTGAAAACTTGTTTTCTCATTCAGCCTCCTACTATAAGTGATAGAGTCCTACAAAAACACATTATATTCTGCCAAAGTAAGAGCAGTTTTGGTTATTTCACTTAGGAGATTTGGGGATTTGAGATTTTTTCTGTCCTTACATTTCCCCACTGTTTTGAAATGGCCTTTGCTCCATTGCAGAACGGTTATGTCACATGCATCAATGCACCATTAGGAGTTTAGCAGAATTTAATCAAAATGTGATGACTGTTCTGGGGTTGCATGCTTATTTTGCAAACACTGTCAATCAAGTGTTGACAGCCACATTGTCCTGAATCCTGAGTGTTGCGCTGTGTTTGACCAGGAGCTGCAGAGTAAGCAGCAGCAGCAGCCTCAGTGCTCCATCTGTGTCCACACACGATGCGTTCAGGCACAATATTGAGTGTAGGTCACCCACACTGGCAGCCCAATACACAATTACTAATGCTGCGTGTGAGAAAATAGACTTGAGGTGTGAAAATATTTTTTAGGGACACATGCAAGTTTAATGCCCGACACAAGTCGTCTGTCGACAGCTGCGTTGCTTAAAATAGGAGTCAAACTGTCAAACGCATGCAAGATGGACAACTTTTTGAGTAAATATGCTGTAAATGTCTTACAAAAAACAACTAATGATGTGTTTTTTTTTAAAACTTTAACTTTGGTTGTTGCTCATTTAGTCATATTAAAGTTATAAAGAAGCAGATAAGAAATCAAGTTTATATGGATTGTACATTGGCCTTTCCTCCAGGCTAAACTTTAACTGATATGTGCATATTTATTTATTTAGAAAATGCAAAGCCCTCAAGATAAAGTTGCCTCCAGCTCTGCAGTATAGGAAGTGAAATATCTTTTCTTTAAAGAGGGCAAACATCAATGATCTGTTCCATAGTTTACTCCTTTCTAATACTCCACCTGTGAAGACTTTCTGGCCAATTTCTGGTCCCAAATCTGTTGTCACATACTGTTTCTTTGGGATGTAAGTGAGAGGAACTTGTTGAGTGCTGCTGACACTGGATTGGGACGTCCATGAACTCCCACTGCTTTTCACAAACAGATTAAGTATAAAGTTGCCTGGTGGTCCAGAGATGTCAGCCTTTCTCTTAGACCAGGAGAAAAACAGGAGACACAAGCTGGTGGATTTGGGAATCTTTAACCTTCTGGAGCATATTTTGAGTAAGTGTGTTGTCTCAGATATGTTGTATAGGAAAGAGAGCAGGTGGAGTGAGGTTAGGTAAATAGTCCCTCTGAATCTCACAGTATAGCTAGAAAAATGAGCAATATCCAATTAAATAAAAAATTTACATGCCCATATAGCGATCAGTTTGGATTGTGTGATGCATAATGTATTATGATCACGTCTAAACTCCATCATGCATTTTGTATTTTTGACCTTCCCAATGCTTATTATTGCTTGTTCACCACATGGGATGGCAACATTGATACTGTACTCGAAGCAACACCTGGAAAAATCACACAAGTGAGCGTAAATGAGGGATATTTTCGTTGGATAACATGTTTTAAAAAACACTAATAAAACATTTAATTGTAAAAGATGCCTGTGAGACAACTAAGATTAAAAATGCTGATACCAGCCGAAGAATGTCAAGCCCACATTATGGATTTTACCCATTTTTTTAAGACTTTTTAATCTGTTCAAATGCAGAAAACCAAGCAACGAAAATTCCCTTGCAATCATTTGACATGATCAGGTCTTCATTAGCAGGAACACAGTTCTTCTTTGTGCTGCAGCTCTTCCATTTTCTCTCCACTGCGATTCACTTCAGATGCTTCCTGGCTGATCAGGTGGATGTTTTCCACAAGGACACTTCCACAAAGATGGACATCGGTTGTTGTTGGAGATGTGACCTTGTTATGCACATATCAATAGCCTCCTCAGTGTTATTCACATTCAACCATGTTGGATATCAGGAGTAATTGGTGCCCACATTTTTCCGTCCTGTATACTAAAGACTCCTTTGAGGCCTGATTGGATACTATGCATTACCTATAAGGACAAAGAAACATGCATGTATCCAATGAACATCATCAACCCTGCTTGACTGCTAATTATACATCAAAAACATGCTATGTCAAAGGCAGCCATTGATGCACAATAGATGTGTGGGGCTACATGTTGCTATGGTGCAACAATGACCAAGTCAGAAGCCATAAGCTCTGAGGATATGATTAGTTACTGTGTGGCAACTCTATTATTTCAGGAAAAAGAGAGAAAATGCTACAGGCTCACAAGTCTTCTCTGCATTTCTATCGAAACTAAAGAAGAGGATTGCAACAGCTTGATAATTCTGTCTGAATCAGACAAAACTGGGCCATGAAATTCAAAAACGACAGCACCCGTTACTCTGAAAAGAACAAATTAACAAAACCAGAAAAACATTTTGAAATTCTAAAAATCTGTGTGAATGTGGTTCAAGGTAAAATTTTTCCCGTCTTTTTCTTCCTTTGGCAACATGCTGCCCATGCATACAAAAACATCTATAAGCAATTAATTTCTCATCACTGGAAGTTATTATTCAGCCGAGGGTGAAGGAGAGTGGGACACAAATGCATGTCCTAAATATATCCCTGCTGTTTTGTGTTTGTGCTACAGTGCTGTCAGTGTTCCTCCACTGTGTTGACCACAGTTATTAAGTTAGTATCTCAGGTCCTGTAAGCAGGGACATATGTCAGACACACACAGACGGCTCTATCTGCAAATGGCCTCGGGGTTGGACGGGAAAACGTAACTGAGGGTAAGATACATTCTTGTGTCATGGATGAGATGGTGCAATGTCGTCCCAAGAATAATAAGAGTGCGCCTTGAGCAACCCTGGATGTTGGTGAGGTGTAATCTTATCTGTCGGCCTGAATCTTGTCTGTCAAACCGTGTGGTCTTTTTTAACATCCCTCGAGACAAACTTTTTTTTAAGCAAACACGAATAAATACACCTGTTACCAGGCTTAAGTAAGAGCATTAAAAAGAATGTGTTTTAAGATTAAAAATTTCTTTTTTTTGTCTTCACTTTCTGGTTAAAAAAACTGCAAACAATTAAGTTTTTTCCTCTTTATGAGTGCAGAGATGATCCAGGAAAAACCTTTTAAGTCATGAAAACCTTTGCTTTTAATCAGCCTCTCTCTGCTGAGGGACAAACACTTAATAAATACTGAAGGAACTAAAGATCCTCCGAGCTTAAAGTGTGATCTCAGCTTATTTAGTCATTTATATATGATGTGACAAACAAATCCTGGCCAACCGAAACGAATGTAGAGTTAAAATCCTGAAGATTTATGGATGAAACTGTTGCCGCGGTGCACTGATTGATGCCCCTTTGGTCGCTACACCTCATGCTCTGATCACAGCGTGTCTCCTGGCCTGGCAACCAACACGGCTGCGGATGTCCCCGTTTTTAAAAATCCATTAACTAAACATCGCTCCAAAGCAGGTCACCTCTTTTATTGGCTCCACTGAAAATCAGATTTACTACTAGGCAGCCCTGCTTGTCAGTTTCTGACATCATTTTAGTGAACGTCAGGTATTGATTTAAGTCCGATGTCCTCCAAAAACCTGGAGTCATGTATGGATAACATTTACACACATTTAATAGTCTGCCATTATTCTCTGCTCAGACAGAGTGTTTGGAGGCTTCAAGGGTGCACAAGTGAATTAATTTTTTGTAAAAATCTCATTTTCTTTCTTCTTTTCTGCTCAGGTTTGGCATAGACAGCACATTTATCTGAGTATCCACATTGATACCCATCATGCAGCTGAAAACACATACACGTTGTTAGAGAGTCATTACATTCACAAACAGGAAATATCACTTCTCATAAAGTCGGGTGTAATCAAGACTGAGATTTGAGAGAGGCCCCTTCTTACTGCTAACTACCAGCCACGGAAGTGGAAATGATGGTGAGTGAAAGTGACTGCCGGAGCTCGAGCTGGAACCGAAGCAGCGGTGGCCAACGTGCCAGCAGTGAAATATGGTGGGGGGTTAATTGAACACATTCTCCTACCAGCACCTGTGGAGCTGAGAGGAGGATTTTACTTTTCAGGGATGCTGTTATGATGAACTGCATCTGATCCTGAGGGAAAGCAAAGTGCTTTCTCATCTAAATGTGATTAATGAAAAACAATGCAGGAAGTCCCATCTCTCTTCCAGATCGCCTGCTGATGGGTGTGGTGTCAGAGGAGCTTATTGAAAGAGCAGACGATGATACTTTGAGTTCAAAACTACAAAGTTCTCTGTTTTTTTGGCAACCTCAGCTGTGACAAAAGTTTCAATGCCAAGTCTTTTATAGTTTCTAACACTGAATTAGATCTTTTTTAAATTATTTTCGGGGTAGTTCAAGTCAGTTTGTGAGCATAAGTTACTAAAACACTGCGAGATTAGTGTCTGAAACGATTCTGCACAGAGAGATTTTGGCATGTAGCTGGTTATCGCCTTGCACAAGGACACTTTGATGTGGTTTGACACGTTCACCATTTCAAAGACTCAAACTGTGACCTTCCTTGGCAGTCTCTCTGCCACCTGCTACCCATGCCCTCCAAATGGCCCAAACTGTCCATATCCATGAGACTTGAGAGTCTAAACTGCAGGAGGGGTCACAGCTAGGACCGATTCAGGACGACCCACGCTGTCATACTTCATGAGTGGTGCTGTCATCCGAGGCCGATGTAAAGTCACGTCCTGCATAAAGGCTGTAATGTGGAGAAGCTGCATAGAAGTTATTTCTTTTCCAGTTTAAACCCAAAGAAACAAAACCAAACAGTGAGGATTTCTGTATTTGCTTAATCAGTCTTGCAGCAGTCTTAAAACTGTTGTGAGATTTTCATTAAAGCTGCACTGATCAATATTTTATATATACAATCCATCTAATGACTGTTTGTTTGAAGTGTGAATGTAATGATTCCTCACCGTGAGTGAGCCGTAACGTCAAACCCGTCGCTTCGCTCTGCGATTCAGGCTTTTCAACATCTTGCAGCTGTTTTTGGTTTTTCCATCCTATAAATTCACGGCCTCGTTTCGGGCTCAGCCGGCAGCTGTTTTTAGCAGCATAAATCTCCTGAACGCCACCTTTTCTGGCCCCGAAGTGATTTTAAAAAAGGAGAAAAATCAAGAGGCCCCAAAAAATAAACAAACAAAAAATAAATGCAGCTTTAATTAACACGACATAACTAATCAAAAGTGATGTCTTTGGGATTTTTCTGTCAAATTTTTAGCTGACTTTTGATTCATCTTATTTAAATCCTTTTAACCAACCAGCATGAACACTCCTCAGAGCCTGCACCACATTATCAGCTGTTAATTGATATTTTTTATTAATATTTTTGTGTCTTTTATGTGCCTTTTTATGTTTTATATGTATAATTCAATGTGCATGTATCATTCATGAGGTTTCGTTGTTAGAAATGTTGCACTGCAACAAGTCCAATTACCTGCAGGTTTTATATGTTGTATGTACGTTTATGTAGGGAAACAATTCTCATTATGACCCTGATTTGAATGCACTCAGAAGAAACATAAAAAGTCTCATGTAATTATTGTGCAGAAAATGGATTTTAAAATGCAAATGGAGCCTCTCAGTCACATACAGGACTCGTATCTGGGTGTCGATGTTGGGTCCCGAAAAGGTGGCAGATGTTTTGGCAGCAGAACTGGCCTCCGAACAAGGAGGAGTGACAATCACCTTCTCTTGTCTTCCACATAAAAAAAAGAGTCAGGGTCTTTCATTAAAATGTTAATGATATTTCGATGAACAGATGGTGCAAAAGGGCAAACAGCCAAGACGAACAAACACAGGAGGCCGAACTGCTGCGTCACATTCCAGCCAAGTGTGTTGTTCTACATGTTAATCACCAGAAGGAAACAGTAGATCATGTTTTGGATGAAGGCAACAAAGAAGGATGGTGATGTAGCATGTCAAGGAAATAATGAGGAGGAGGGAGAGGAGAAACAACATAGAAAATCCCTGGATGGCACATATTACGAGTCCTCAGGTGTTCCTTAATCCCTCCACTGCCCCGGGACATTTTTGGATGAGAGTCAACACCTTTTATTCTGAAGCCAAAACTATTGGAGAAGGTCTGCTTGAGAGCAAGTTGTTGTCCAATGTCAGGAAATATCTCTGTGCCTCGTCGATGACATATGGAGCATAAGATGAGCAGGTGGACTGTGAAGATGATCCCAGTTAATAGTTTGTCTCACATGAAGCTTGCGGTCGAGGCAAAATAATGTCAAAATATGTATTTTGTGCAAAACTTTTGCCATAAATACAAATCCCATGTATCTGTTACACCATGGGAAAATGTTGGAACATATAGTTACGGTTGAATAACATATTATAATATGTTATATGGTCATATGTGAGATGCTGAGGCTGATCTCTCTTGTTTTATTATCCCCTGAAACATTAGCAACACTCACAGTTGAAGCTAATCACAATGATGTTGCATTTCCTGTTGCTTTTTCACAATAAAAGCCATCACGTGGTTAACAAGTTGAATGTTTTAATATGAAACATGGGTTTCCTGTAATTCTTTGACAGATGTGACAGGAGTATGAGTCCAGCTCCATAGAGAGATAATCACTGAATGTTAACAGAGGTCATGTTAACACCTGGCATTAACGTGTCCTGTAGGAGATCCAAAGACACGATGACAGCTTCATGTGCAGGTGTGAATTCACCTGAGACTCGGTTAGATCCGCCTAGAGGTGATCCAGTAAATATTTATGGCCACATTCTTTCAGCAGTGTGTTCGTGTATGCGTCCTGTGCCAGTGCATTATGTGAGGCATGTGTTCATTTGTGCAGTGGTCACATCATATTGAGGTTCAAAAACAAGAAGAGCTGCTTCTACGATGGAAAAAAAAAAAAGGATTCTCCTGGATGGAGCAAACAAGACACACCCTGTCTGATTTCCCTCTGGGCTGCTTGTAATGAAAACAACAACACATTTGGTCTCTGCAAACATGAAATGATGTAGGCGTTTGTTTGCATATAGAGCAGCAAAGTGAGATCCAATCAGGATTGCTCACTTGAGACACATGTGGACACATTTTCATGCCAGGTGTGAACTGACATGCATGGAGCTGTCAGCTTGTGATCAGATTACATGACATGCATGTTCATACATGTGTAAACAGAGTAGATGTGGACCGTGTACAGCACCAGAAAAGAGATTTAAATTTCATGAAAAGGATTAAAGTTATAACCGTAACTTTCACCATCTGTTAGCTCTCAATGACCACATCTTTTATCAACTTTAACCAAACAATAGCTGACATTTGCAGATATTGTAGAAAGCATAATTTTGAAAATGCTGAATAAAATCTAGAACAGGGGTGTCAAACTCATTTTCACTGCGGGCCACATCAGCATTATGGTTGCCCTCAAAGTTTCGGTTGTAAGACTGTATAAACGTAACTATTCCTTAACTTATTGGTAAATAACTGTCTCTGTATTTGATTTTTTATATTATTACTCATAAAATAAACGTATATTGGACTCCTTCACCACTGCCTCATAACACAAAATACATACCGATTTGTCTCCTTGAAGTACAAACATATATTCGTTTTCCCATCTTTCATTAAGCTGCTTCTTCTTGAACATTTCGGGGTTATTTGTTGATACTTCTCACCCACGCTTGTCGGAAAACCACTGAAGTGGAAACACTGCGAATTGCCGTCACTTCGCGGGTAACAAAATCGATGTGCATTGTGGCAGATGTAGTTTATGGTCAAAGTACGCTTTAAAGTCTATACTTAGTGTAGAATTTGATTTTAAAAATTACATGACCCCTTTTTAAGCTCTCGCGGGCCACGTTACGGGCCGGAGAAGGCCCACGGGCCTTGAGTTTGACACATGTGATCTAGAAGAAGGAACTGAGGATTGCTGGACGTCTCAGCTACTGTACATGGATCGCTGCAGCTGTGACCAGATAGATGAAGGAAGATGGATGGATGCTCAAACCGTGTTTCTGCACCTGCAATCTTTCTAATCAAAATAAATGGAGATGACTATGTATAGCGCTGCAGATAACATCACTGGACGACTGAATGGATCAGTGTCTTTGTTGAGTCACTGCTTGAAAGTTTGACTCTGTTCTTTCAGGTCCGGACAGAGCAGCTACGTTCCCTCAATGCCAACATTTCCATCTCAGATTAATTAGCAGAAACTCTGAATAGTTGACAAAGATATTGGGTGCTACAACCAATTTTAAGGAGAAGATACACAGAAAAACAATACAGTACTAAAGGCAGGTAAGGTTAGATAGCAACAATCCTAAAATTGCCTCATTATGTCACAGCGCTTTATTGACATTGGCCTTTAAAAGTGATGCAGCAGACACAAGTTTCTCTCAGTAATGAGTATTTTATCGATCTCCACATTGTGCACTCAAGCTACTGGCTGGATGAGCCCAAAGCTCTGCCTTCTCATCAGAGAACATGCTTGTCTAGCACCCTAAGATGTAAAGTGCAGCTTGTGCAAGATTAAAAATCTTTGATTTATCATGGTAATGCGGCGCGTTCCATCATAAAACCTCCTCACAGGGGGAAATAAAACAAAATCCATGACTGGGGATGAATCACCAGAACAGATGAAGCTCCGTGTTCTTGAGTTTTGTGCAAGTTTCATGTTCTTTTGGTGGTTGTTAGTGACATTTTACATCAACATGGATTGAAAACACAGCTGCAATCAGAAAAAGACATTTATCTGCTGCTTTTTTCTCTCTTAAATTGTTTGCTGACTCCACAGAGTTTAGATCAATTAACTGAGAAAAATCTGAAAGAACGAGGAGACAACTAATAAACTTATGATGGCAAAGGTTTCTCTCAGCAGAAAAATGCAAAATAGAGAAATGTGAGGAGACCGAACTGTCTTGGAAAAGAATCTTTATTTTTTAAATGCTGGTTAGGTGTCCATTGAAATCCAGAGAGGAAAAAACAAACACATTAATTACTGAAACTGATAGAAAATTGATATGATTATCACAAACATAATTATCGGAGCCCTTTCATTTCCATCACAGGAACACGCAGCTCATGCTTTTCTACAGATGAAGGAAAAAGACACTGACCAATTACAAGTTCTTTGAGACGCACAAACACTCTGATGTGAGCTGAGCTAAGACGTATCTTACAAAGTAACAACACAGATGACATGTGCATTCTCTAAGGTCGTCAAAATTGTGTTTACACTGGACAGCACAAGTTATCGCTAAATGCCGGATTCAAACTGCACGGACGGATCGACACTCCTGTAATAAGTAAACCTACGGTAGTAAAAAGACTACGGTACTCTGCCAGGTGCAAAAACTGTATGCAAAATTAAAAACAAGTCTCTATCTAGAGTCGGTCAAGTATTAGTTTCAAATAATCATCCGTGTGTATTTCAACCTGCTTGAACTACGAGATGAGTGGGAATCACCACATGAGGACGGGTACGGTAAGATGTTACATCAAATTTTAAAAAAACTTTTCTGTCTTTGTTTCCCGGCACTCGGTCTTGTCCTTTTCTTGGAAATGTGCACCCATCTGGGAAGCTGGAGCTGCACAGTTACACCTTCATGAGTCCGAGTCCTGCAGGAGCGACGGTGGACAGGAAGAGGACGTGACACTCAAGTTGTCCAACTTAGTGCACAGTGCTATGGCGTAGAAGTCCCCGAGAGTAGGCACTTGGACACAATCAACTCCTGACCAGCAAAAAGTAACACATAAGAAATTGAAAAAAATATATTACAGCTTGTGTCCAAACACACAGTGTTCTGCTACCGTCAAATCAATAGTAGTTACAGCATGTTAATCCAGCTATTCGTGGTTCGAAAACATGATAAACCAAGTGGAGTTTCACTGTTCTGAGTGATGACATTCAACAGAAATACATTCATACAAACAGTCAAAACTTGCTGCTGCTGTGTGTGTGTGTGTGTGTGTGTGTGTGTGTGTGTGTGTGTGTGTGTGTGTGTTCTGCATGAGTTTCTCAAAGCAAAATAAAATGCACCACAGACTGAAGATGATACATTCTTCCCAGAGTGTCGCTGTTGTTACAGGACATTATCATGTTTTTAACGGCCAGTGTAAAGCAAGATGAACATCTTAATATAACAAGCAGCAGCTTAAAGAGCCGCCATGACTTTAGTTTTTATGTTTTTTAAGAGCACAAAAGTACAGTCAGTGCACATTGCTCACTGCTTTTTTTTACGAGAAAATGAAAAGCCAGACTTATTGTTGTTCCTCATATTGTAATTACAATATTCCCAAATGTAAAACAATATGATTTTTTCAAATCTTTCAACCCTGTTTTGGTTTTTTTATGGCCTTAACATCATGATTAGAATTATGCTTCTTTGTCTGCATGCTGGCAAACACATTCAGGGGTCATTCAGATACCCAGACAATAAACTCGCTTGAATTAAAGGTACAAATGAGTAAAAAAACAAACAATTTAATGAGTTTAGAGCGAACTGACGTAACCTCAATAAGATGGATGTTTGCTGTTGTGTCAAAAGGCAAATATCTCGTAAAATGTTAAATCTAAATATCTAATACAGAAACTGAAGTCTTGTACTGAAAGAAATGACAAATTGCAGTGTTAACTTTGTTTTTGTTTGCTCCTGCTTCTCTATCACCACATATTCCAGTTTCCTGTTCTCAGTCTGGTTGCTCGCGGTGCTGAAATAGGCTTGTTAACATTCTTGGCATGAGATGCCTTAAATGCTTGTTTAGATCATTTTTCAAATTTAATAAAAAAAAAAAAAAGAGCTGCAAATGTATGGCAACTTTTCCCGGTCCGACTACATTCTGCTTTAACGAGTCATGATGCAGTTGTTGCACAGAGTGACCTCATTTCCTGGGTCAGTAGATTTACGTGCAAGGTTTAATGGAGGCAGGGCCGTTATGCAAACTGAATGCTAACAGCATGCCCTATTTCATATTTTTTTTTTACCAAAGTCTTGTAAGAAGGCCATTATACCTTGACAGTGTTACATGAAGAACGTAAACCAATCAATACAAAGTAGCTGGGAGATGCAGACGTCCTCCTCATCCGTCTCAGTCCAAATTCAATCACACTGTGGATCGACACCAGAGTGGGAACATTTATCTCTCCGGTCTGCAGCTTTCATCTCTGTGAGTCGAATGTCAGCTTTACTTCGTGGTATTATGTTTATTTTGTGCTATCACTGTTGCCCTTGTCTGGTTGTAGAGGCAGATTTATTTAATTTACTTTAATAAAATGAACATAAAAGTTTTGAAACATTACAAAAGATATAATTTTTCTTTTTTTTTTATCATTTTGAGGCAGAAAACTTAAAAACCCATTTTGTAGTCACTGAAAGATCTCAAATAATGAGCCCAGAAACACGGGTGATTATGTGTTGCAACAGCTTTTTAAGTCATTTTTGTACATAATCTCACATTTACTCACGTATTTACACTCAAACGCGCACACACACACACACACACACACACACACACACACACACACACACCACGTCCTCTGAGCCGTGGCTCTGCTAGAGAACAGTGCTGATGGTGTCAAAGTCCTTGCTGATCTGAGAGCTGCTGGGCAGTGACTTGAGATACTCCAGGTGCCTCCTCGCGTCCTCCTGGTTGTGTCTCACGTAATAGATGACGTATGCAATCACCATGGTGAACCATCCGAACATGGTGACAAACATGGCTACGTCGGTGGTTTTGTGGTGAAAGTTGCAGAAGTTGATCCCTGAGTCCAGCACCTGGATCACCGGTTTGCCCGCGTACTCCTCCTGCACCGCTGTGTGGCAGATCACCTCGTTCACCGTCTCGGGGTCCAGCCTCAGCTCCCTCAGGACCTCCTGCAGTGTGCACTCACAGTGCCACGGGTTGTTGGAGAGGCTGATTTTCGCTCGCAGGCGGGCGAACGCCTCCTTGGGAACACTTTGGATGTGATTGTTGGATAGATCCAGGACCAGGAGGCTGTCAGAAACACCCTGAAAAGCTCCAACGTCCACGGTTTCGATCTCATTGTTGGACAGGTCCAGCTCCTGAAGGTAGTGCAGCTCTTTGAAGGCGTGGTTTGGGACGTGGGTGATGTGGTTGGATGCCAAAAGGAGCACAACAGTATCTCTTGGAAGATCTGAAGGGATCCTCTCCAAGTTGCGAGACATGCACTGCACCACGGTCATACCGCTCTTCTCTATGCAGTGACAACTCATGGGACAAGCCATAACTGCTGTGTTTGCAATGAATAATCCAAAGAGCAAGCCCCATAAGAGGGCAGAGCCATCAAAGACTGGTATTTTCCTGGGCATATCAGGCCCCGCTACGTCCTGCATATTCAGCAGCAAACTCCCAGGAGTCCTGTCAGGTCAAAGCAATCATGGTTTCACCTGTTTCTCGGCATTAAATTGTGAAAAATCGCAGCTTCATTAGCTTCAGAATGCAAAAATTACACATTTATTCACACAAACATGAGGGCTTGTGTTGATAGAATCCTTCGAAATTGATTTGATAGAGTTTCATAATCTTTTGAAACAGATTCGGAAAGAGCTCATCCAAAAAATTGAGCCTCTCGCTGTGCATAATCCAGCAGGGAATCTCAGGTTTATTGTGACGACGCTGAAGGCTTCAGAGAGGAGCAGGATGAGCGACGCCGGAATCGACATGTCATGTTGTGCTCTGGAAAAAAAACACAAAACAAAGAACAGCGTTAATCTCAAGCAGTTCCTGTCTGAAGGTTGCTGTTGGTGCACGAAGACTCATGAAGAATCAAACTTCACACAGCGACTCCAGCTGAGATGAGTCAGTTTCTGAGAGCACTGGCATTTTCCTTTGTCTTTCCAAATTGAGCCGAGTAAACGCCGTCCCCACAATGTTTACAATCATATAATGTGATTATTGAGAAAAATCCATTTCACTCAGGCTAAATCTCATAAAGCTCCAGGCGCGCTCATGGGTCATTGTCAGCATCTTCTCATTCAATTAGAAAAACATTATGTTGCTCTGCAATTCTCTCCATAAGCACAGATGTTCCATGAAATTACATTTCTCTAAAGGTAAAAAAAAAAACTGAAGTGCATATCAATATTAATCCGATCATTTCAAAGCCAAATAAGAAAAAACTCACAAAACGGATCATCTCCCTTTGAATGAGTGAGGAGAAACTTTTTCTCTTTTTTTTTGGCACAGGTCTTCACTTTCATTCCAAGTGCTGCTGTCTCTCAGTCACAAGCTGCATGATAAGAATAGCCGTGGGCTCTAAAATTACTCCATCAGTCCTGCAGGAGGATCATCACTTTAGGACCGCGCACCCTCTGGTGGGCTAAACTGATCACACAATGAGCCCCTCGCTGCGTTCGAGGTCATCCGCCCCGTGCAGCCGTGTCTTCTTCTCATATTTCTTTTCTTTTTCTCCCTTTGTCTTTGGCAAGGGCTTCATGGCTTAAGGCCACGCACACACACGTGCACACGCGTGTGCACGCGCATACATGCACGCATGCACGCACACACACAGGAGTCTTAAATAAGCCCCTCTCATCGGTCTGAGCTCAGCGGGAGGTGTGGACAAGATGTGGCGTGTACACTCACAAGGGCGAGCGAAACACTCCGCGGTTATGACACCACGATATCATTAAGTATCCAGAGAAGGTTTACACATGCTCATTATAATCTAATCTGTCTTTTTTTCGTTGTTGTAATTTCTTAAAAAGGAAATGAGTTGGTAAACTGGCTCTTAAAAACCTGCATCATCTGATGTTTCCTGCTGCTTTGCAAGGAAATGCATCATTTCAGTTCAAAGACAGATTAACGCACCATTTAGGAAAGTAAACATGTGTGTGGGCTGTCAGGTGAACATGAAACGGCAGGAAAACCCCCGGCAGAGATTTAAATTTAATCCAGCTAATGATGCCTGAATGCAGAATTAACAGTGTAATTGAGTCTTGCAGCCTAATAATTTAATATTCTGTGGTGCTGCGGGGAAAGAAATGCATCTGTTAAAATTAATGCACATTAAATAACTTAATCACAGGTATATTTCTTATAGATGTACTTACCAGGAAAGAGTTTTACATCCAAAAAAAGCATCAAAAAGGTTTTCTGATTTCTTTTTTAATCCAGTCTGTGTGGTTGGAAGCAGATATGGTCGTTAGTGTGGCAGGAGTTTGCTCACATCACGCGTGTGTCATCGTTAGAAGAAAGCCAGACCTAAAAAAATAACACAAAAAAATGCTTTTTTAAAAAATAAAAGAAAGTACAGTCTGCTACCTCACCGCGTCCATATTCCCGCGAGGCGATCAAGAACAAAACGGTAAAGTTCCTCAGCTGCACGCGGGGAAGTTCTTCAGTCTTCAGGTGAGATGATTCAAATCTCCAAACGTGGATTTTCACGTCCTCATAAAACACAAAACCACGATCACACTTGTTGATGACGGTGATGATGGTGATGATGGTGATGATGATGATTGTGGTGTTCCGGAAAGGTCTCGAGGAGCCGCACCGGTCCTACTCATCACGCGCATCTCCGTCCGAACCGCGCGCGCATGGCGCCAGAAGGAGTCCCGGCTGCGCCTGGATTGGACTGCTGTTCTGCTGGCAGCTCTCCTCGTCCTCCAGCTCCCCCGCCTGTCTGTCTGACTGCCTGTCTGTCTGACTGTCTGTCTGTCTGTCTGTCTGTCCGTGTGTCTGTCCCTTGTCCTCTTCTCTGGCTGCCTCGCGCCACTATCTCTCTCCACTAAGACAATCAGCCAATCATAGAAAAACTACATCTAAAAAAAAGAAACGTATATTTCACGTGAAAGCAGATATTTCATTGCAAACCTGAATGATTTCTGGCTCCTAAATGTTTTTATTTAATGATCTTTATTGCTTTAATGAGGTTGACTATTAAAAAAATAAGTGAAAAGTCATAATTAAAGAGTGATTCTGGAATCAATTCTCACCTAACACCGCCACCTTAAGACCTTATCAATGTTTAAACTCATGTATTGATTATTCTAATCACTCCATTAGAGGGCATGTGAGGGATTCAGGCTGCAGCAGTGGATCAAGATGTCAGCTTTTTGAGCTCTGCACGCTTTTCTGATGCTGATCAGCATTTTTTTTTAAAAAAACTGCAGATGTTTCTTCTTCACACACAAACTGCATCCAACCTGAACACCAGCTTATGATCGGAGCATTCAGAGTTGTTGGATTTTTTTACAGTGTTGAAGCAACACTGCACTGAAAATCTCACTGTTGCTGATGTGGACACATATAAGAGCGGTCTAGAAAGAAAAAAAAAAAGCCCATAGTGTTATGTAATTCTTCCAAATAACCTTGACAAGAGCGGAAAAAAACCCATCTTCAGAAATGAACTTTGAAAAGTGAGTCTAACCATCCTCTTCAATTCCATTTTCACTCCCCCATGTGGCTCAGATGTAGGTCAGCTGGTCCCTTTGTTCCAGGTGTTATTCAAACTGCAGAGGAGTGTAAAGTTTGTTTTTCTGACACCGTCCGTCCGGCCACAGACTCTAATGTGTGTTTGTGTCCGTTGTGTTGATGTATTGTGCTGCATTAACCACTGACAGTCTGAGCCTGATGCAGGAAATGACTGCAATGCTCCCAGTGGGGATATAAAGGGCTCATTCTGTCATAATGAAAACATGATTCTTGTTCTGATGTGATTATAGAATAATAAAAAAACAAAATTACAAATATACATCCTATTTATTCTCAATTTCTGCCAGTAGATTCCTGTAAATGCTTCACACTGGACCTTTAGTGGAGGGTTAATTGTGAAATATAACACGTAATCCCAATACAGCGTCGGCCTGTGTGACAGACCTACATTACGTCCTTAATAGTCTTGGACACTTGACATTAATGGTTTCTTGCACCTTGAGGATGTTAATAGGCTCTCAGGGAATTAATGTATGTGACCCAACTTCTTTTTTGATGTGAAAAAGTGATTATGACGCCAAGGTCACATCATCAGCGAGTGTTTCATCTCTTCAAATCAGTCGTTCAATTGTTTTTTTTCCCCCTGATTTTAAATAAGCACATGAGCTTTCGTCTGAGGTTTGAACAGTTTAAACGGCTCCATGACTTACTGTGTCCCTCTGGGAAAATTCTATTAGCCGGACAGACAGACGGGTTGAAGAAGAAGAAAATGCAGCTTTTCAATGGCACCATAAAACACTGACGGTAGGCCTGAACCCATCAATCTGATATGAGGGCGTGACAGCTCTTATCGTGGAAGTCCACTAAAGAAGCACTTCTGTGCAAATGATGTCTCAGTGTAAACAAACCTGCAGGGGCAGATAACTGGAAAAACATGGATCGGGATTGAGATATAAGCTCTGATGATAACATCTGTCCCTCTGATGAGATTACTTGTGCATTTTTATTTTATTTTTTTTTTTAATATTTCTAAGTTTCCAGAAGAGGCGCAGGACGTCTGAATCGACCAACCAGCCGATAACAAAGAGGAGTCAGACTACGGTCGTATAAAGTCAGTGAGCTGTAGAAAACGAGGTTGATGGAAGATGCTATCTTCTTCCCATTCTTTTGCATTTTGTTGTCATGAAGGAGAGAGTCGTTCCCCTTTTGTTATAACCTGCCAGCCAACCCCCCCCCTCCTCCTTTTTTCCATCCCTGAGTAGCAGAGAGAGTGCAGGGACAGAGGAGCTGTTTAGCTGAATATATTGGTCTATTCTGCCCGAGTGAAAGACCCTTTATCCGACGCAGGTTTGTGCAAGTTTGAATCCATGTCCCTGACCACGGCTCTTAGATATCAGTAGTCTAACTGTGCTGTGTATTGATAAATCCATGATGCTGTCTGTGGTGCTGAAGGAGCAGACGGCTTTGGATTTAAGCCTTTTTTCTCCAAGTCCCCTATCTGTTTCATCTCGGATCTGGGATATTCTTTAGATTATACGCTGGAAATGCTCGATTCTATACTATATCGTAGCCTATAGACCCTATGGAGTGGTGTCACATTTATTATCAAAGTGACGAGCGGCAACATGTGGTTGTGACAGAGCAAAAGGAGCAGAGAGACACACTGTCGTCAGCGGTCGTGATGTAATATTCCTGGTGTCATTCAGCGGCTTAAAAAGGATTCAGACCAAGACATTTTAGGAGATACAAGACGACAGATAATGTTTTTATTACGAGGTTAAGTTCAGTGTTTAACTGGGTTAGAGTTTGAACTTCCCCCCCTCTGCTGAAAATCAACTAAATCATCGACTGGATTGGAGGGTTTTCTTTTACATATTTACCTATCTGCTTTACACAGCAGAGCTAAACCCTGTTTGTCATGCAGTGTGCAAATTGAATCTCCCTGTTTGGATAATGAAGTTTCCAGTGATGCTTTGCCTGACAGTTTATAGCCAGAATACACACACACACACACACTCACACACACACACAGTCCCTGCACAGGTGGTCTGGCACCGGAGCAACTTTAAGACTTCAAACACTCATTTATTATTTTTTTCAAGTGATGAATCATTCGAGGAGTTTAAGAGGCTAAAACCTCCAAAATAAATAAGAAAAGTTAAGTATTAAAGAAAATAGAATGAAATAAAACACTTGAGGTGCTGCCCAGACCCACTAACAACACCCACAGGCTGGTGGCAAGCTGAACTGGGAGTCTTCATGCTCGAGGGCATCGTAGCTCCAGGCAGAAAGAGCCATTCAGAGTGCCAGTGTGGTGAAAATCACTCACATCCGAAGTTTACCGGCTCTGTCTGGCACACGAAGTTGCTTTCGTCTGATTCCTCCTTTTATAAACCCCACACGACCGCTAATCATCATCCATCATTCACTTAGTCCCAACAAAGGAGGACTCCAGAAGCTCTAATTTTGTCATATTAGGACGAATTAGCCCAAAGATATTTAAGATGAATACAAAAGGATTACTCAGAGACAACAAAAGCAGCCAGGAGGAGGGATTTTTTTTATCATTTTTATCTTAAAATATATCTGCTGAGCTCGATGGTTCTCACACAATCGTCCACGGACACAAATTTCACCCCTTTTGTCTGACTTAATAAAGGGTCATAATAGGGCTCCCTGGTGGTTTCATCCGGCCAAAACACACATTTCGAGGAAGATGGAAGACGGGGAGACTGTGGCAGTCAGATAAAAGAAAGCCAAGGTCAGGAATTTGGAGCACAGCTGTTTTGTCAGCAGCAGAAATACCAAGCGTTTGCTGCCAGAGAGATGCAGCAGGTTTTCCATGTCAGCGACTCCAGCTAACCTTCCTCAATCACTATAAAGGAACGGGCAGAGAAAGAGGGGCTGCGAGTAGGTGGCAATTCATCTAGATGAACAACAGCACTAAGGTTTACCTCCATGTCAATTTATCGTGATTAATGCAGCCACAGTAGAATTTCCTCTATGTCAGGATTTTTTTTTTTCCTGCAAAAAAAAAAAGAGTTTTCTTCTAACTTCTTTTATTTTTTGGATACTGAGTATGATGGTATTATTCCACATTAGTCTCATGATTAACACTCTGGTGAAGTGTTTCTAATGATCACCATCCATTTATATTATGCACAGTTTGGGACAAATTCGACGAGTCCCTGCTTGTAATTGCCCCCTGGACGACTAATAAAAGCCCCCCAAACACAAAACACATTCATCCAGCTCAGCCAGGAGCCGGGCGAGATGTGCTGCTGATGTATGACCTGATGGTCGGGATGCTGAGGATAAAGGACTCGTGTGTGGTTTGGTGCGTGTGTGAATAACTATGAGACTAATTAACTGAGAACACTATTACAATTAAAACAGCTGATTTTTTTGGGTTGTTCTTAAGGTTTATGTCATGGTTAGTCAAGTAGTGGTTGTGGTTATGGTTCATCTTGAGGATAAAAAGTCACCGAATTCATTTCTTTGCTTCTTTGTTTCTGAATGCAATGAAATAAAACATGACATACACATAAATACAAACACAAAATATGATAAAAATTAGCAGCGTTAATATAAAGACAGCTGTATAAGAAGTTAAAGACGAATTACAAACAAGAAATTCAAGAAAAAAGAACGAGAAAGAAAGAATTAAAGAAGAATTACAGTAAGATACTTCATTTCACTGCGTTCATACACAGATCACACTCAAGGTTGTGCAAGTTACTAAAATTTGTAATCAAGTACAACTAATAATTCTTTCAAAGTAATTACTTTACAAATTACTGTATTAGAAGTAAATGAATACAAGCTTGTAGGGACAAGAAAACTTTCTGATCTAATTGATCATCGTACCCATCATTACTGCAGCGACAGGAGTTATTGACACTACCAACCACTAGAGAGCAGTGATGACTTTAAATCACTCCTGTAGGACACATGAATTGTTTTGGTGAGACAGTTTGTTGTGATAGAAGAAGATTCACACGATGCTGGACGAGTTTAATTTCTTAACTAGCTTTGCTTTATAATAAAAATAATAATTTAATTTAATTGTTAAAGATATTTTTTTTAAATCAGACTGTGAAGTGAAGCAGAAAGTTTGTTTCACATGACTGAACGTCTGTTCTTACCTGGAAAATGTTCTGTGAACCGACTTTATCAAACATCAGCAGATTTGATGCGATAATCTGAGATCTCTTTAAGAAGAACCTATAAAAGAGGGTTGGAAGTGAACTGTTATGAAACTGAAATACAAAACCACCCATCTGAAATTCATTGATGTCAAAAATGTTTAACAAGTGGAGCTTTTGAAATATTGAGGCGCTGTGAACATCTCAGCAAGAGTTATTGACCAGGCTAATGAGTCCAATAAAAAGATGGAATAGAAAATGGCTTTACATGTTCTTGTTCGCACTATATGTCCGTCAGATATGAAAGGAAGCCTTTTCACTCATCCTCCTGTTCACCTGCCCATTAATGGATCTCCAAATGCTTTAGAAGTGACAAATTATCCGTGTCCGCTGCCTCCAGACAATTCAACCTCCTGTCGCCTACTTACTTATCCGAGTGTATCACTTTGAATTTCATTTGACAAAGTAAATTCATCTCTTTCTAAGGGGGTCAAGATACTGATGAGTGGAGCCTCTGGTTTGTAACAATTCATCACAATTACATGCTTACTGTAGCCAGCATCCAAGGGAGCAGAGCATTAGCGGCTAATAGCATCCGCATGCAGGGAGGTGGGCTGTGACTGTCTGATTAGCTGCTGTAATGCATCTACAGCTGTTTGCGTGTGACAGGATGACTTGTGATAAAACACAGGTTGTACTGGAGTAAATTGGCAAAACATGATTTATCATCCGACGACGCTGCACCAGCTTATATTGTCATACGCTGTGAGCGATGTTGTGCCTGTGTACATATATTCATTACCCAGCCGGCCGAGCGTGCAGCATGTTGTGCATACATGTAACCGTATGTATAGAAAATGGTGTCGTGTGATCACCGCGATGGGTCACCTCTGTGCATCAGATACATTAACGTGTAACAGATGCCGGAGATTCCTGGAAGAGTGCAACCAATCATAGGAGAGTCTGGATGAATGATAGTAAATGGTCTTCAAATTACACTGAAGGTCTAATGAAGGATAAACTGTCACAGATACTTATTTACGCTTCGTGGAGGGGGACAGCGTCGAGATATTAATGTACTGTGCTTTTGTTGAGATGAAATGAAAGAAGAAAAGCTACATAAAAACACAATACTGTGTATTTTTTTATGTGTTCATAACAAAAAAAGGACTTCTTTTAGTGAGAAAAATGCTCTTACTTTTCTAAAGTGGTGCCTTCACTTAGTTTGCCTTCATTTCATTTAGATAAATGGGAATATGTGGCTCATTTTCTGTGTCTGTCTGTTATGCAAGGTTTTTACAGTCAACTTAATCAATTATGATAACTTAGCTTGTTGGAAAGCCAAACATTTTTGTCCGAGCAGTCTTTTCAGCACAGCGCCGCTAATGGACTGTGTAGCTCGGGAATCATTTTCCACACCTTTGTGGACTTCTTCCTCGTGGCAAACTCCATCAGGACAATAATTTCATGGCTGAAAAAAGGCAAATTGAGAGGACAGGGCCGGTGCCGTACTCTCTTTAGAATTATCAATGAAGGCCCGAATCTAACAATGAATTTATCCACGATGAGGAGGCCGCCCGGGAAGTAGAGCGGGCCGTCTGCGGTTCAATCCCCGGCCTGTCCAGTCTGATTGTCCAAGTGTCTTTGGGCAAGAAACTGAACCCCAAAATTGCTCCTGAAAGCTCTTAATAAATGCAGCCCAGATGATAAAGCTTTTCTCTTTGTTCCAATATAAAATCTCTTTTTTTCAGTTTTAAACAGCATCTTTTTATTTATACTTTTCTCAGTCATTGAATTCATGTAGAAACTATTTTTTTCTGCTTTTGCAAGCGTCACAGCAGATGGCTGCAGAGGGAAGCCAGCAAACTTTAAAAGCTCCTCTTAATACGTTTTAAGTCAAATTTTAATCTGAGGATGTTGTGTCGACGAAACCAAAACCTTGATAGACTTTGCAATTAAAGGGCAACAACATCTGTATCCTTTACCAAAAAGCAGATCCCCATTACTTTCCTGAACTTACTGAGTTTATTTGAACACATCATAATGCAGAAACTCACATCAGGTCCAACCTGCTTCACTCTCAGCTTATAACATGTGGAAACTTGGTCAGCAGAAGGTGCAACTTAAGCATTTATGTTCTGATACGCTGGCCTTTCAGTTAACTCCAGTATAAACTCATAATATTGAATGCTTGTAAAAACAGCCTCTCATGACAAAGTAAAAAGAGCCACTTCAAATTGTTAAAAACTCCTTAAAAACTGCAAACAGTCCATAATGTTTAGCAGTTGTTAGAAAAGCATCTGACAAGAAGGTTTTATGGGTCAAACACAAAAGTTAAAAGGGTTTCAACTGTGTTATTTACATCATTTGATGCCAAAATATGTGTATTAGACAAAAAAACTGAGAATTTGAGGACATGCTGAAGACCACAGAGAGGCTGCAGGATAAAAACCTCAAAATAATAATATAAATATTAATAATAGACCTGCCTCTCAAAGAGAAGTGTGATTTATAATTTGAACAGATTCTTCTGTTTTTGTCGCACAAAGGAAACAAATGGTGTTGCCAGACAGTTTCCCCTAAAGATAGACTGGAAATGAAACAAGGCTGAGTAACAGAAGCTTAGACTGACGCAGGCACCGACATGCCAAGTCAGACCTCAAAATTAGAGCATCGTTTATGTGGGCTGAAAGTGTTGCCAATCAAAAATGACTCCCACATGCATGTCAAGGTTACTTCACTGTCTGTGAACGCTGAGAAGCAGCTTCATGTCTACGAGTCACATGTGTCTGATGAACTGCTGCACTGAAACCACCCGTGAGCTTCCTCTGAACAAACAGCAGCTGGATACATAAAACCTTTTATCAATCTACAAACAAAAAAACATATATTTGACTTTTGAATAACATGAAATAATGATGGCAGCTGTGCAGCAGTGAGTCAGGGCTGGGCGTTTTGAAGAAGAAGAAGAAGAAGGAGAAGAAGGAGGAGGTAGAGGAGGAAAATGAAACACAAAACTGGAGGGAGAAAAATTATTGGATCCAGATCAAAATGATCATCAAAACCTCGAAACAATATGTCACTTATTCACAAAGCACAATGCCTGAGAAGATAAAAGACGTTCTGCATCACTCAGGACTCAAACTCACGACTTCAGACAAAAAAGAGCAGCTTCGTGTTGGTGAGGAAACTCTGAAGGCTTCACGCTGTGAGTCAGGCAGCGACCGGAGTCGTATGTAAAGACGGATTTCAAACTGTGTCAAACACTCAGCGGAAAATTCTGACCACTTGTTTACTTCACGTAGACAAGAGAAGAAATGTGTGAAACTGATGCAACCGACTGACGCAATCTGTTTACACGAGGATAGAAACTAAAAATTCTGTCAAAAATTCAGTTTTTTGAGATATTTTTTTTTTTCAAAGTTTATCTTCCATGACATCAATATGTTGTTGTCTCTCGCGATGAAACACTGGGGGATTTATTTGGTGAGAACGTGCAGAATGTGTTTACAGCAAAACACGCTGATGCACTGTGGGCTCAGCTTCTCAGGATTTGGCTGCAACATTCATGGAAGTCTGAAGATGCAGTTTGGCAAAAAAAAGAAAAAGAAAGAGAGAAAATGTGGGAGGACGTAAGTTTAATTAGTCTGATAGTTTATGAAGAAATCAGATGGATGGACCTCATGTGGTGATGCCATCACACAAGGATACAAGGATACAAGGATTTCAATCATGCAGATTTCTTTATTGGTCTGTGAGGAAACAAAACATGGGAAAATACAAAAAGAAGCAGAGCTGCTCAGCCTTTAATTACACATTATTTGTTGTTTGTCATTTATAGTAATGTCTATAGAAGGAGATGTTATTTTGATTGAAAAGTCGAAGCGCAGGTCATCTGATTCAGTCAAAAACGAACCTTTTAATCTGGATGTTGATATTCTGCTCAGATTAATTAGTCGTCCATGTTAAAGGCTCAGCGTCACTCACACACTTCAGTTATCCCAAAGCTCCATGTTAGTCCATGAATTATTCATTTGGTAAATTACCCAAACGCACAGCTTTAATAAACCCAACATTTTTTTTCTTTTTTTTTTTTGGTGAAAACTAATCCAAACCCAAGGGTGGATTCATTTCCTACCCAGCATGCTTTGCAATTTGTTCTGAGTCTACTCAGGAAAGCTGCATCTTCTCTAAAAGGGACAGAAAGGAAAAATGGCAGAGAGAAAAAAAATGAGAGAAATTCTCCGTTAATGAGAGAATTTAATTTACATTTTCACCCTGAAATCTTTTGAAAATGAACCTCTGACTGCTTTTCACTCTCATAACGCACCGCGGCAGGTTTATGACACCAGGATGTTGTTTTTTCAGCTTGAGTAGGAACAGAAAACAATAACAGATATCAGCATGATGACAGGCTGAACTCTCTTCTCCCTGACCTGTTGCAGTATCGACATAATGTTCTGATGACGCTGCACACGCCAGTTTTACCTATTGAAGGTCCTTAAGCAAAGCTATTGACTCCAGCACATTTTTAATTATAAATGGGTCGAAAGAAGCCCTCAAATGTCAATAGAAATTAGTCAGCATGGTTAAACTCTCCTACATGGGTCAAGATGATGAGCTTCAGCGTTAAGTTGAGAGCAACCGTTTCTGTCAGCGAGAGAAAAACGACAAAAGAGTCCGGATGAAATTTCTGAATGCTGTAAATTCACAATAAGCTTCCCACATTTAATTTCGAGTTTCTTCTTTTTCCTGGCAAGATTGTCGATTGTTGCAGCAGAGAGATGATCTGTCCTTGTTTGGGTTCTGCGAATGCGCCACAAAATGCAATCAGGGACCTTGAGAGCCAAATCAACAGCTGCTCAGAAACTGGACGTATTAAACAGCCATGAAAGATTTGGTGCAGAATGATGGTCGAGCTGTATACAAGGTGACCTCTTGTCGCCCCTGAAGAGCGACAATGTTAATTTGCAGCGTGCCTGTGGACAAAGGCGTCCCCTGTGGCTCAGTCTCAGACACACACACTCACACACACACACGCAAACACACACACTGCTGCTGAATGTCAGACCATACGATATCTTCACCCGGTGAACAGCAGGGACTCTTTAAGATGAAACCTAAACCGTGGGAGCTGCAGAGCTTCTTATTTATCCTACATACACTTTGCATGCATCCAACATGGTGAAATACTTTGTTATTATAGAGCTTGTTATTTTATTTTGATGAACATCTAACAGGATGTTTAAATTATATCATTATGGACTATTTTAAATATGGAACTCATGCAGAAAAGAAGGGAGAAGTCAAACTGGTGATGATCTTTCAGGTTAAAGCTAAAAACAGGATAATTAATCTGCAAAATCAAAATTGCAGTCTTTCTTCTTGCATGTGTTGCTGTTTATCCGTATAAATTGTTTTGTAAGAATTGCAAAGTTTCAGAGAAATCAGTCACAAAGATGTCTTCCTTTGTCAAATATAGATGGCAAATAAAAATGCATTTGAAAAACTCACCAGCAGCGTCTCTCTCCAGGAATCGTGACCTGGTTGCTCAGATAATCCACATCCTTTGTTGGGAGTTATTTTATCTAGGAGCTAAAAAAACGCAATTTCTGAAGAAATTTGGAGTAAACAGTGCATGCTGAAAAGATGATTGTAAGAAAGAGGCAGCTGAGGGAAAAAGAAATAGTTACAAAATGTTAAAGGTCTAATTATTTATGAGGTTTTAAAAGTTAGATAAAGCTCCTGGTATTTATGAAAGATCTGGAAAATTATATATTTTAAAAACAGGTCTCTGATCCGAAGCTTGAATGATAATACAGGTAAAAAAAAAAACAGCATCTATGTGAAAGCTGAGTATTTTGACCTTTTAAAATGATGTTTTTGCATTGAAAAAATGTGTCAGGAGTTCTGTTGCTGAATAAAACCTGCAAAAGTCTGTTTATAGAAGAATAAATAGTATGAATGCTGACTCAGCATTTACACCAGCTGCTCTCATTCTACCTGAATCTCACCTGGCAGAGTGAAACATGCTAGCTCAGGTAGCCAGCTAATGTTACAGCCCAGGCAAGAGTATTTAAAAAAAAAAAAACATGCCATAAATGACTAAATTTAAATATTCTTTGCAGGGATGTGGCTATTGATTAGAAGATGCTCCTGGCATTTTGTCCACCTGCAACTTCCTGCCAATGTTCCCAATTCCGACATGAGGAAATGAAAACAGATCCGGACGAATATGAGCCAAAACCTGTTTTAAGCCTGACGACAACACTGTGAAAAGCCTCATTAGAATGCAAGAAAACTACCTTTCCAATCAGTTTAAGTAATTTTCCATGTGAAAAAAAAGGCTGTGAATACTTGGCATTGTGGGAAAACACTGCTGAGTCCACCACTGATAATTTAATGGAAATTAAGCCAAAAATGTGTTATGTTAATTGCCACAAAGCTTGTCTGTGACTTGCATTTCATAGAGTTACTGTAGCTACTTTCTTCCACTTTATAATCATTAAACTGTGCAGAAGTGTGTGTTAACTAACTGACCTCATGCAGGGTTATCTGGGTCCTATATGGAAGAAGTTTCATTAGGAGAAACTTCCCTTCAAACACACTCAGGTCTGCGATGCTTATGTGATGCCACCCTGCTGAAGTGTCCTTGAGCACGAGACGCTGAACTCAGGCTGAATGTAAATCCCCCCGAGGCTGGAAGTGAGAGAAAAGCAGCAGGAGTCTCAGTGAATCATGTATTATTGCATTACATGTTACATCTGCTTAGATTTTAATGTTACTCAGTCAAGAAAGAGACTTTGAACCCTCTCTTATTTTTTAGAAACTCATCATAAATGGTGTCAAATAGTCTTTTTAAGTCCTTTCAGATGCTTTTATACCATCCAGAACTGAAAAATAACAACACACGGCTCTGATCCTTTGATTTATCCATGAAGGTTACGATTATTTGTTAAAACTGCAGCTTCCAGAGGGACTTTTATTGAGAGCCATGACATCAGATTTAACCTGCCATTGTGTCTTGGTATTAGCTAATAATTCCAGCCAAAGCCAGTCTCTCCTCTGCCTTCAACAGATCCATAAGATCTGGATCTGAAGGAGTTTATCCTTAAGAACCAAAAGGCCAGATGGTGTGTTACACAGAAACATCTGGAAGTTATCCTTAGAAACTCTTTGGGAAAGGACAGATATTCCCAAAAAATACCTGGCAGGTGATTGGATGAACCGTATGTCCATCACTGTCTATCTAAGTTATCAGATCAATGAACAATATGATGTAGTTTTTAAGTGTTGCCAGCTCTGCAGAAGCCAGGCAGAAATCTGAAAACATCTTTTTCATTTAAAAAACCTTCTTAGCTCTTCTTTATTAATATTTCAATGGAGCACTACTGTCTGTAAGTCAATGCTAACCTCTTAAAAAGATGCCATAACTTTTTTTGCAAAGGAACAGTTGCTTCTTTTTCTCGTTGTCACACTTAAACCACATGGCCAGAGTTTCTCAAAGGACGCTGGTTTCAGACATAAGTGCATAACTTAAAGCTCGGCAAGTTGGATTTGCATGATCACGTGATCTTGCAAATCAAGTTGTCTTACAGGGTAAATCAGGATCTGCCATGTTGTTCTCACCTCAAGTGTTTGGTGTTGTGTCGACATTAAAGAACACACAAATATCACCCTACCTGAGCAGATTAATACAAAAATAGTTGCATACACTAGCACCCAATTTCTACTTCGGTCTAACTCGCCAACTCGTCTCCTGTCACATGCTTAGAGCCTCACATGGAGTGAGTCCATTACAAGTCTGCCGCCACAGTCGAGACATCCCCTCGCTGTGCACTGAAGGCTCTCCAACTGCTGTGATGGTCCACACCGCAGGCAGCCGTCTTCATCCTTGTTCTCTCAAGTTCCCGACATTTATTTCTCACAGCACATGTTCACGACCACACGGCAGAATGTGTTTTGGTACGAACCTTCCTGTCTTTCTCTGCCTTCACCTCATCTGATCAGACACACCTGGATCTGTTTGTGCCACCTGCTGTCATTGCATGACGTAAGAAGAAGTAGAATTGAGACTTAATATCACCTAATATGCTTTCTTGATGTCATTTCTGTAAATTTCCCCTCTGGACGTACCTAAAAGCCAATAAAACACTCTGCTATGAATAGTTGTAATTGGTGTCTGTTTTAGTGTCTCTACAAAAAAGTTCAGTTGCCTCATTAAAATTCTCCAAACTCATTTTCTCCTTCTCCTTTGTTGGAAAATCCAGAATCTATAAATTTGACTGATGGACACGAGATGCCTCCAACTTCACTTAACAGATTTGTATAATTTGCATTTTAGACAAAGATTGGCTTCAAAACCTGCTGTGATGTCATGAAAAGATCTTATATCTGTGTGTATTAAACTCAGATTTAAGTTTAGCACAGAGAAAACTCTTCCTCTTTATTATATTCATGTGAAAATGCACCTTTGGCATCAACACCTGAACACATATCATTTAAAAAACAACGGTCAAACATTGTGAGTGAGTGAAGGGAGACATGAAGCCTTCGCTCACAAGCTTCCTGTTTCGTTAATACTGCAAATTAAGAAGACAGGCTCCATCAGTCAAGACTTTTAAACAAATAAGATTAAATTAATTCTTTTCTC
Source organism: Acanthurus leucopareius (assembly GCA_029814765.1). Classification (NCBI taxonomy): domain Eukaryota; kingdom Metazoa; phylum Chordata; class Actinopteri; order Acanthuriformes; family Acanthuridae; genus Acanthurus; species Acanthurus leucopareius. The sequence goes on along the minus strand of JAQMCX010000011.1, from coordinate 20,345,194 downwards.
TTTGTAATTTGTTCCTTTTTAGCTTCACTAGCTCAGTAAATGTTGCGTGTGTGTGTGTGTGTGTGTGTGTGTGTGTTTGTCTGATTTACAGTCTCCTCAAATGACGCTGCAAATCAACTTGCCCTCTACTGGCAGGACGAAGGTTTGATTCCCTCAAAATGTTGACTTTTATTTTGAAAAATGAACATTACATCATGCATTAAGGATAAAGGTTTCTAAGGTTTTTTTATTTTGAAAAAAATACTACGTGGTGAATCTTTCAGCACATTCAA
>JAQMCX010000011.1:20305828-20336725 GCA_029814765.1 Acanthurus leucopareius | reverse complement strand
CCTTTCTTCAAGGGAGGAGTGTGACTCAGAGTAACCAGAGTCACATTGACTGAATGGCTGTGGAGGAGCAGAAAGTCTCGACTTAAACCTAAACAGTTCCTCCTTGTGTGAACAGAGATCTAACTCTGTTGAGCGCAGGTCATCTAAGTAGCGCATGGCTTTCTTATTCGATGTCTAAGCCTCCTGGAACATATATGTGTTCTGCGCTCAACCGTGTGACAGTCTTCTGAGGTTATCAGATTAGGACCTTTCCCTTATAGATTCCACTTGGACAGCATTAATTATTGATGATAACACTTTTTCTAATCTTCAAGCCGAAATTTGGTTATTATTTTACATTTAGAGGGTTCCAATTTTCATCTTTTATTTTAGGATGAGCTATATTGATGCTTCATAAATGTATGTGGCATGGACTCCAAAGATGTGTAGTGTAGCATAATTGAAGAACAGTGATGTAGCATCTTGGACACTCACCCTGCTGAAAAGTCTAGCATGTTAGATTTTTTTTTTAATTTTCCTGCTGAATGTGACATCTCCTACATGTTTTGTGGCATTGACCAAAAGGAATGAAAAAGTGCTCTGACCTGTATACAGTATGTAAATATGTAAATATGGTGAAGTGAAAGAGGGATGCTCCTGTCAGGTGAACTCCTGAAACAGCTGAGCAGTTCATCAAGCTGTAGCAACAATATGCCTGCCTGAATTCCTGATTGACAATTATTTCCACTTCTTCCTCTTCTTCTTCTTCTTCCTTGTTGTTTTACATCAGTTGGCATTCTTGCTGTTGCATTACTGTCCCCTTCAGGAAACTTTCTTGCCCCGTCCCATCCCGTTTTGCCTCCCAGTTACTTAGGGGGAGGCAGGACGGGGTGGGGTGATGACCAATCATTGTTCAAGACCCCACTCACACAGGGTCTTGAATGATGATTGGCCAGGGTCATGATAATAGCACTGCCAGTCTCCAGACAAAGACATAGTAAGATTTAATGCTACTATTACTGCTTAATCTGACATGGTGACCATTGTGACAGACAAAAATATTTTATAGTCTAATTTCAGCATAACAGAACCCTTGGCTTGATTAAAACCACCTCTTAAAATAATTTGCGCCTCTTAGCCCAGAATTGAAAAATTCATTATCCAAATGAATTATCTAAATTCATTAGCCCAAAATTCATTAAGCTCATTGATAAAGTCAGGATTATTTTTGTTAGGGGCATATATATAGCAAAGAACCACTTTCACCCCATTAATTAAACATTAATACAGATTATCCATAATTTTTTGTCCTTAAACTCCCCAAGTAGCACAAAACTGAGTTTTTTGTCAGTGAAATCATTACTCTGTTTTGCTTGCTGTTATATGATAAATGAAAAACTTACTCCACCCAATCTCTTCTGAATTTTAATGCCTCCACATCTTTGAAATGTTTCCTGCACAAAAGCCACATCAATCATTTTATCTTTGAGGTATGATACGATCTTCGTCCTCTTTGTTGGATAACTGCATCCATTAATGTTTCATGATTTAAAATGAAACATTTTCATGTTCTGCACACATGTGCAGACTTACATTTTTAAAATTGATTGTAATTTAGCTGGGACTCCCCCAGGAGAAAATTCCTCTTCTCTGTTCCTGTGCTTGGTTAATAAAAATCCTGCCAGTGATATATACCCAAACAATGGACAACAGCAAATAACTCAAATATTCCATTATAATAAAAATTAAATACTCCTGCCATATAAAAAACTCCCATAAAAAACACAGAGGAAGAATTAACTCCACAAAATTAAAGAGAGGGAGAAAAAAAGGCACATTGTAAGGTTAGTGTTGTGCCAGCTGGTACAGTCGGGTTAACCCTCCAGTTCTATTTATTTCGAATCAATTATTCCAGTGTTCTCAATCAAAAATGACTGATCCATTTTAGAAGGTTATACATCTATTAAATATATATATATATATTATTATTACCTTATGTTGTGTCATATCTTTTTATCAACTCAAATTTTGAGAACATTACAAGTTTTGAAGTTCTATTTGGTATTTATGGCCTGTAGGCCTTACTGACCTCAGGTCATACAACTGTTTTTTTCAGGAAAGCATTATATAGATATTTTTTGGCTTACAAACTCAGATGAGAAATATGGTACGATTTATCACAGAGTACTTCATTTAATGTTAAACATGGAAATGGTGTTTTTGAAACGATTTAAATTTTCAAAATAATGGCACAAAATGTAATCCTTTGTGGTCCCAGTCAAAAGTGACTGGTATAATTTATTGGATAAAAACAACAGGAAAACTTAATCATATTGCAAAAGTAACTTAACACATTAACAATCTCTGACTACAACTACTAACTACACTTCCTTCTCAAGAGCATCTAAACTGACAATTTCCTAGCTTACCTCCGTCAGTGTCAGTGTCATGGTTGATGTAATCCAGAGCCTCAGTTACAGTATATCGCTTAGCCATTTCCACAGAATGACTTGTGGGCAAGGCCTCAAAAAAGCTGCAACAGAGTGGTAGGACAGTTACAATCCTTTAATAACGCGTTAACTTAAACTCCTTTTAACGGCACTAATTTTTTTAACGCACGATTTACGCATGCACGGTCTGTGCCTTGCCAGCTCCCGTAGTTTCAGGAAGTGGCGCTAAAATAACATTGCAAACAGTTACAAAGCAGAAATGGATACAGAAAAGGGACTTTTAGAAGAAAAGTTTAGCTTTAAAGTTTTGCCTGATGGTTCTCTGGTCAAAACAAAAGTAATTTGTATTTATTGTAAATGTAAAATGGCAGGGTAAAAAATTTGCAATTAATTTGCATGTTAATAACACGTTAACTCAGTATTAATCGCGATTAAAATTTGAATCGACTGACAGCCCTAGTAACAACATCTGCAAACAAGCAAGAAAACAGAGCTAACCTTCTCTCTGTTTCATATATGATACAGGTAGAATTTATCTACTCAGGTATTTCAAAGTAGTGTCAACATAAATAAAGATGGATGATGTAAATGTGCAAAAAGTAAGTCAAAATCTACTTCAGTTATATTGCGGCAATGACGTAATTGAAACCAGAACCAGCCACAGGTTTGATTCAGCTGATGTTACATCCCCTTAATTTAGCATTAAATAACCAATTAAGACCAAACTTGACAGAAAATTGAACACCTGAACATAAACCAGCAGGATTAAAAAATGACCTGAAATGACTGAAACCGTCTTTAGGGAAAATTTATTTGACTTGAGCTTTGATATTTTAAATTGACCATTCTGCAGTAAGTCACCTGAGGTGGATGGAGATGTTTTGGCTTTACTTTTTAAGGAGCCGTCATATTGTCCATCTTTATTAATGTTGATGCTCTTCAGCAGATTTTACAGCTAATCAGAATAGCTGCTCTCCTGAATTCACCTTCTCACTTGTTGAGAAAGTGACTCAATAGTTTTCCTGACATCGTATCAAACAAGTAAGCTTATGTCTCTATGAAACTTTATAATGTAGTTTACAGTGTTTCTCCATATTATATAGTGTGTGTTTGATTTGATATGATGTGACAAAAGTAACCTAAAGCGCATAAATGGAGGCCCAAGTTTGGAGGAACCCATGTCAGACTTTTGCAGTAAATTGAGGTCCATGTGAAAGAGTTTAATTCAGATGTGGAGGCAGATTCAGGTGGTTATTTTAGCTAAAAGTGGGCCAAAGTATTTCACTGGAGCTTTTCATATTTAATGGAAAGTAAAACAACCTATAAATGTGTTAGAGGGAGTATGTATCCTGCTGCCAAGTGATAATGCGATTTTTTTGAATACATAATTTTTAAGTAAAGTCCAGTGTCATTTTGTCGCTTTTTTTCACCGGCATAATAACAGACAGAGCCAAGAGAAAAAATATATATATACATGAAAAAAAATCAAAGAAGGAGAGAAACCACAGGGGCCACGGCATGCTGTGCCAGAACAGAGATAAGGTGGAAGGTAGGGAAAGAGAAAAATGTTTCTCTGGATGCAAAGAGAGGGAATTATTTAAAGGGCCTCGTGGGTACGTACCAGGGAAAGCAGGGGTGGTCTGTCCAAGAGGGGTAAAGGGGGTTTGCTGCATAGCCAACTGGTGGAGCTTGGTCAACTGCTGAAGGGTTAGGAGGGAAAGTAGAACTAAGAGGTTACTGTTACACAGGTCACACCGAGAAAAGAAGAAGAAGTAGAAGAAGAAGAAGAGGAGGAAGAAGAAGAAGTCAACCAAAACCAGAGTGAAGAAATGGTGAAGGAGAAGGAGGCCATGACACGGAGGGGGAGGGAGGGAGGGGGAAGGAAGGGGAGGTGGTGGAGGAGGACAAAAAAGTAGGAGAAAAAAAAAGAGATATCGAGAGAGGAAGATTGTCTGTCACGAGGCTGCAATTCGCTGGGTAATTTGAAAACCACTTCCTTTTTTTTTCCCATTTCTTTGTCATTTTCTTGTGATTCTCAAATACGCAAATGTGCTTTTTTTATTCTTCTTCTTTTGCAATTTAAAAAAAAAACAAAAAACGGAGGCGCCAACAACCCCCACTTAAGAGCACATTGGCAAAATCTAGGATAATAATTTCATGCCCATTTGCCCTCTCAATTACCATAAGTCCTTCTAGTTGGTGCTTTTATGACTCAGAACCGGAGAACCTTTAGTTTAACATGCTTGTCAGAGCAGCCGCTGCCCCCCCACCCTCACCCCCGAACATGGTCACAGGATGTCCGTCCCCTGCTGTGTATCATTCCCATCAGGAACAGGGGGAAAAGACGGATGCTTTTAACTTCCTTCTCCTTTTAAGAGGAGTTTTAATGAGGGTGGAAGAGAGTGTCAAGCCTGTACTTGAGTGATTGTACCGTCAACCACCACCTCCAGCGGCATCAATCACTGCCCATCTTTGAATTAGTGAATCTGACACGAGGTAGCTCCTCAGATGCTCTTACGACAAGGACAGATGAAGGCAGATTATTAATGGAGACTATATGGTCCACTAGAATTAAAAGGGTGTCTACATCCCAACTGCTATTACTGTCTTTGCCTTTATCATTATCACCAGCAGTCACTGTTTTGCTATCATCCGGATCTGGTGAGAGTATTTTTCCCGGTGATTGAGCTGCGGTCCAACCTTAAATTACAAGGACAGAGATTTCTGAAGCTGTGATTAATCGCTTGCTTCGAAATAACTTCAAAGATTTGCCACGACCGTGCGATCCAAGTCTACTGCTATTTATAATCAGATATAATTAAATACAGATCTTATTTTTTGATTCAATTTAAAGGAGATGAACTCACATCTGGGTGTGGTATGGCGTATTGTCCCTGAATTGTGTAAGCCTGGAAAGAGAAAAGACAAAACAGATAGCAGAATTTAGCATGTTATTTCTAAAAAAAAAAAGGGCAGAAAAATCACTCAAAACAGATCATCTTGTTCAGTCTCAGCTCTATACAAATCCGCTTTTCAATTTTTATTCAAATAACCATATTAAAGTGTTGTTTGTAAAGCAGGAATATTACACAAAATAGCACCCTCAATTGTACTTGTAATCACTGTATTTAAAGCCCTAAAATCAGCAGCAAATAACATTTTGGTAAATGCAAACTACAATGAAAAGCAGATTTTGTTCCAAATGACAGGATCAGACACAATTACAGGAACATTTGCACAATGCGATGCAGTCCAGTCTGACATTATTGACAAATAAAGGTTTAAATGAACCGTAATTGTGGTTTAAACACATTGAACAGAGTAATAACCAAACAGAACATCATATTCCCCACAAAGGCTGCATGTGGGTGTTTTTTGCACAGATGTAAATGCACAAGTTTGCTCTTAAAAGAAAAGCAAAACCAACTTGTAAGTTTTGTTTTCTGGAGGCTTCAGTTTTTTTTGCAAGTTTCATTTAACATCTACTGGAAATATTTAGAAAGAAAGACCATAAATCTGAATCATTATGAGGACTTCTGTGTTTTGGGGGTTTAGAGTTCAGGGTCTCTTAAATTTTTTAAGAAATCTGATAGCTTTTAGTCCAGATATGCAGCTGAATGGACCAAATTAGTTGAATCCACATGGACTGTGTTTCCTTGCTGACACTAATATCAGTCATGTTTGATCAAACATTACAGTGCAATAATAGCTCCCTTACTCTCCCTCATTTTCCTGTGGTAAAAAACATAAAATTTGTAGTAAACACATCAAAACGAGCCTCGCCAACCTTTTGTCGCAGTTTAATAATGTCACCTTTGACTTCCCTGACAGCAGACAGGCGTATTTGCACGACTGCAAGAGGTCTCTTGTTAGGCAAAAAGGTAACACGGATCATTTTCTGTTTAAACAAACAGCTACTTCTGTAATTTTTTTAATGAGGACGACCTCATTTGTAAAAGGTGGCATAGAACTGTGACTAAGAAAGTTATTAGAAAAAAAAAGGTTTGCATTAACGAGCAGCGGCTGATGCTGCAGTAAAAAGACCCAGGTTGACTTCAGGCACAAACAAATACAGTAAAGCTAGTTCAGCTCTTACCTGGCCACCCGAAAAAATGACTGGAGTGGAGGCGGGCTTCGGGCGATAAGGGATGGTGGCACCTTTTGGTGGAGACTGGGAGAAAGAGAAGACGCAGGAGGACACAGTCAGCATGTTCGTACTTCATTTAAAATTTAGCAAACTAATGCTCCTTCAAAGACATAGTTTTGAGAAATATGCATATTTGCTGTTTTGCTTACAGTTACATAACAAGATTAATATCATTCTCACATCTGTATGGCGAATGTGTTAGTTTAGCATAAATTACTGTTTTTTTTGTGCTGGATGGAAGAAATGATTGTATGTTTGTTAGTCAGCTTTAAGTAGCTGGAGGGCAGATTTCTAACCTCTGGAAACAACCAAAACTTCTTGTTTTTCTCAGTTTCTCCTCCTGATGCTAAGCTAAGCTAGGCTAACTAGCTGTTGGATGGAGCTTCACATATAAAGAAGATATTGGAATCATATTGATCTTCTCATCTAACACTCAGCAATAAAGCTAAGAAGTTTATTTCCCAGCATGTTATGTTGTTTAAAATACTGCTGAATCACTGTGTGTACATTATTGTAAAAAAAAAAAAAAACTGGAAAAGTATTCATTCATTCACTTGAAAATTAACGTATTCACACTCAAAGTCATCACATTTCTGAAGGTGCTACATTGCATCAAGTTTTTATCAGAGTAACAGCAGAAAACTCTGCAGCCATATCGTATTTTGGTAACTTGGTGTTCCTATTGTGAGAAATGCTTCAATATGCTGGCAGCTTCATATTGCTCATAAAAAACAAAGCAGATTCTCTGAGCTCAGAGGTATTTGTGGTCTCTATTCATGGAGATTATAAATATATAGAGACTTGGCACGGTTGAAACCTGATTATCACAGAATGAATAAATCACCAGGTCTCTGTTTTTACTTCCAAGGCCAGCTTTTCTTAGAGAGCAGGAAGGTGGTTTAAATGAGAAGGCAGGTCAGGTCCAGTTTACAAACTTACTATAGAGACACGGGGTTATTGATTCATGCTGTGCTGCAGCTCTGAGGCTGCCTGAGACAGTAGAGAGGCCTTAATCAGATTTCCTCTGGGAGGAGAATCCACTTAGGTATGTACTTTAAATACAATACGAATGCTGCACAAACAGGCTTTGGGTTTTCCTGACACTCCACCTGGATAATTATACACAAACATGGTCAAGTGGTAATTACAGATTGCATTCTCTAAACTGTAATGAAATGCTTTTACTCATTATTCTTGCAGTAATTAGAGCAGAAATAATCCCTGAGTGTGGTTGTTTCTTAATACCTTTCCAAGAATGCAACAGAATGGAAAGCAGATATTGTGGCTAAGTTGACGTAGTTTGGTGTTGCTGGTCCAGTTGTATGATAACTTGTATGAAGCAATTTTAAAATGAAAATTTAAATAAAAATTATTCCTGCAAGAAAAAAGTGTTTTACCTCCACAAGAAGTGAAAATAAGGTGCATGAGTGATTTTTAAATAATGGAATACAAATCTCAAAGCTTCAGATGTTTCAATACTGGATTTCTCAATTCTGCATCAGTAAGTAACTTTATATTGAGTACTTTGGACTGTACCTCCAGCATGACCACACAGATTTGTTTGACACACTGGATGATGGCTTCTGGGGTCCCAGAGATTGTCACTGCACGTTCTGTCGAGTTGGGCAGCATGTCCCCTGCCACCTGAACCTGGGCCCCTGTGGACTGGAGTAGAGTAAGGGACTTTCAGGGACTTTACAATTCAACAAGATTCAGTTCTGAGTCACACAGGATGTGCAGAGCTCTGAAGGTTGTACATGCACTCACTCCTACAAGGCAGCAGACTACATTTCAACGTGTTTGTTATGCCAATCATCTTCTATCAACCAACACCACCTGTATCAACTTTCAAAGGGGAACCAGGATGAATGAGATGTTTAGCTCAGCCTTTGCTTCAGTGTTAAGCTGCCATTCTTTCCCTCAGCTGTTACATGTGCTTTGCTGCCTGTGAACGTTCATCATCATGTGCCTCTGCTTTTGGCTTCATGTCTTCTTCTTCTTCTGCAGTTTTTAGTTTCTTGTGGACTTTATCTGGATCTCAACCTGAAGACAACAGTGAAAAATTCCTCCACATTTCCAACACTGGAGCTTTTTTACTGAGTAAATTCTCAGTGGTTATAACAGGAAAGCAGATGTCTTTGGCTTGCTTTTCTCGTGACCACACCCCCCTGTGTTGTAGTTTGGTACTACGTGTTTTCTTTGCAGATATATACCAAAAAAAAGAAGCTTTTTATTTGTGTTTTGGCCGGTCACTTGGAAAACTCTGGCCAAGGTAAAGATATTCATAAATTATGTTAGCGGTGTTGATGTTGAGAAACCAGAAAACAGAGTTTCTATGGTGATAGATTGTGCACCATCACCTCAAACACAGCTAAAGCCAATATTTACAGGCTTCTGATTGGCCAATAGGTCTCAAGGTTAGTGATATAGATTGGCGTGCTCTTGACAGCACTTTGATTGTGTTTCTGCTTTTTCATTCCGATTTTTCATGCAATGAATTTAAAAACGCAGCTGTGGAATAGATTCTTTAAAAAAAAAAGAAAGAAAGAGAGAAACCTGCATTCAAAAAAAATACCTGTGTACTTAAGGACAACACCATAGTGCCACATTATATCACTGCTGCACAAGGTGTGGAAAAAGCATGTTGTCAACACTGGTTAGTCGTGACTGAGGATTATTGCAGGAGGCAGCTTTGAACTTGTTAGTTAGCATGCTGACATAAGTATTTCGTTCAAAGCACAGCAACGCAAAGCTGCTAGCATGGCTGTGGTCTTAGTCTTGATATTACACCAAACATGCAGCTATCCTTGTTTATGTATAATTCCACATATGTCTTTTGATCCTTCAACCCCCCCAAAAAAACCTCACAACCAGGGCAATCATCTGACTTTGCTTGTTTAAACTTATAGACCCTGTTAGAGGACAACGCCTGTGTGAGATAAAACAAAGGTCACACGTTGTAGTCCTTCATCTATTGTATAAGCACAGATGGAGCTCTCTGTGCATGTCACCCTGCTATCCGTCAATTCACTGACACTGACCGCTGCTAAAGGCTGGATTTAAAGACCTGTTATAGGTCTCCACCTGTGCTCTTTAAACTTATGGGATGCTGTTGTTTCTGCATTTACAAGGTCAGAAATGTTTACTGAAAGTTCGTCATTATTAAATTCCTAAATATTGTACAATAAGATGAAAACCAAGCAGTAAAAATGTAAAAATGTGACAATTTCAAGGTCAGTTTTCAGATCTTTTCCACCATCAGAGTATTAATGAAGAATGTAAACTTTTATAGCATAAGCAGAGAAACTAAAATGAAAGTGGAAACGTTCATACCTCTCTCATTTCTTTGATTTTGGAGCCTCCTTTTCCAATGAGGGAGCCACACTGGCTGGCTGGCACTACGAGCCTTAAGGTGACTGGGGGCTTGCTGGTTGCTGGGCTGTTGCTCATGGAATTGATTATGTCCTGAAAGAAAGAAAAAAAAAAAAACAAGAACATGTGCTTTGTTTTGCTGCAGTAACATTTTCTATATGTGACACCATGACGTCAATTCTTGCCGGTCACGACTTTCCATACAAATGAGTGTACAAACTCAAAAGTCAGCGTTTATGTTTCGATCAATTCTGTCCTAATATCCGGTTTGCCTGGTGAATGAGCACAGAGCGGCGTCCTCGGTGACAGCAGTGGGTCTCCTCAAGTTCCAGTCACAGTGTGTGAGTTTTATCAATTACGTAGATGAGTGACATCAGAGAAAAAGATGAGGGGAAGAGATTGCTGAGAGGAGACGTTTTGAATTCACCTCCTCCATCCATGCAGTACAAATATCTCCCATTATAAAGGATTGCATGTCTCATACTCATACATTGTATATGTGTGAAAACTGTGTTCAATTTCTATTTCCTACAACTGCAGATGGACTTTTCAAGTGTAAATAGGAAGCATTTTAATATGAAGTTGAATATTTGCATGGATGACTGTTGTAGGGATCTGGAGGTGAATGTAGGGGGGTGGGGGGTGCAGGGGGTTTAGAGGGTGTATGAACATTTGAACTTCTTATTACTTTCCATATAACATGAGCAACTTTCAGGTCTTATAGCTCTCGTGTGTGAGTGCTCTTTGTTCTGTTTGTCTTTTTTCTTTTTATTTATGCACCATCTGTATGTATTTAGTTGTTTGTCCTATTGATTTTTAATTATTTCATTCATTGCCGTCGACCTTTGTGATATGTCACAATGGTACCTCACATCTGAACAATTAAGTATGAAAAAAAATGGCAACATTATACAAACAACAGACGTGATATGTTAAGACAGACAGATTTTTTTTTAGTGAACCATTTTAAATTGAGAGTATGGGTGCACTCTGAGAGATTGTAGGAAATAAAATGAGAATTTAAAACTAATCTACAGTGACATGAACAAACCCCCTGGCAGACAGCTGCTTTGTGTGCACATAAAGAAGGCAAAAAACACTCTTATGCATTTCCATCAGGCTTTATCAGTGCATGTTCCCAGTGAGCTTTGCATATTTCACTTTATGTAGAAATTCTGCAATGTTACCTCTTCGAATTTGTAGGCAATCATAGCAAAAGCCTTGAAGATGGTGTCTGTTGGTCCAGTGATGGTGACAATCCTCTCTGGACAGTTGCCCTCAGAAATATTGATTCTTGCTCCACTCTGGAAAAACAACACACACATACTGTCAGTGTAGTCAGCATAGTTTAAGTGAGACCTGAAAGGGACAGGTCATTCCAGCATTTTAATGTCCATTTTTACATTTATTTACTTGTAGCATAAAGCTTTTCTATCCATCTTGATTGTTTCGGTGTGATTTGAAGAGTTTTGTAGTGATGTTTGCCCTCTCCTAAATACATTAGAACTAAATGGCACCTGGCTTATGGCACTCAAAGTGCAAAATACATGTAGGAACTATCTGCTTTATATCCAAATACTCCTTCCAGCTGTATTGCTGTGTGGAAAGAATGGTGCTCACACATCTGGTGCAAAAGCTTAGCAGGGGTGGATGCCACTGATGTTCACATCTCAAACATGAGTCTCTAGTCTGCAAGCAGAGCACCTTCAGGTCCCACTTTATTCAGGAGAGGGCAGACATTTCTATGGCTGATATCTCCAAAGCTCACAACTTACATGAAAACAATTAAATGGTACTTAAAGTAAAAAGGAAATCGTTTTTTTTTGGTTCTGGATGAACTGTTTCTTTAATATATTTACCCCGATATGCAAAAGACTATGACTATTACACAAGTTGATCCTTTATTCCAAGAGAATTTTAATGTTTCTGGTGCTTTTAGTAAATAACCTCTCAACTTTTATCGCAGAAGTGTTTCTTTTTAATTCTGCTAAATGTTGCCTTATGAGTGACTGTAACCAACCTCTTCTCGCATCTTCTTTACTGTTTCCCCTTTCTGTGAAAACAGAGAAACCACTGTGAAAATCCTAAAACAGGTTTAAAACAATCAATGCATTTTTTTTAAGAGTGCATGTGTGATCTAATAAAACCATAAAAACGTACCTTTCCAATTATACTTCCAACCTCCTGTGAAAAACAAACAGAAAAAGAGAGAAACAAACATGTTTTAATGATTAATTAACAAATTTACTAGATAAATGTTGCTGCTCGTTGGTGTTTTTCCCAGACAACATGCAAATGAGGCATGCAGAGGTTACACAGCTGGCAGTGCAGAGAGGCACACGTTCCGTATGCATGTAATCACTCTTCATGAAGTTTGGTGTGGCGCGGTGAGAAAAGGGCAGAGGGGCAACACTGGCTGCGAGCATCAACACTCTCTGACCGCTCCTCTGTGACTGTGAGGGCTATGACGTGAAAGCTGCAGGCCAAGCGCTGCACAATGGTGTTATTTCACAAGAATTCATCTATATTTGTCAAATATTATGTAAAGTCACACTGGAGAAATACTTTTTTGTCGCCCTTGTTCTTTTAGGAATTTGTTCCTCTTTCAAGTTTTTTTTGCTCTTTTTCTGCTCTTATTTTTCTTCACTTTACTCAAAATTAAAATCAAAACTACTTTTAATACTTGTTACAAAATTTCTGCACTGCATGTTTATGCCCTTAATCTACTTATATAATCAATTTAATCAGCCGTGATTTATGCTGTTGTTTTATGCTAGGCAGTATCTATACAACAAGTCCATTACTCACAAAAGACGTTTTCTCTTTAAATGCATTCAGCAACTTTTTACAACAGAGTTATTCAAACCTATAAAAAATAAGACATCGCTCACATCTGACTATCAGACCATCACTTAGCCACAGTGCATCCAATCAGCTGCACATTCTTACTGCTAAATTAATGCAGTTAGAGTGTGAGAAGTTCACCAAAATATGAGAAAAAGACATAAAAACTACATGATCAACTTATGCTGACTGGTTCTGCTCAAACACAGTAAAGAGGAGGCATCTAAGACATCCTGAACCTCCTGGGCAATTAAGGTCCACTTCCACCACAACTGTGGAAGAGAAGGAGTGTTTTGGCACTTCCAACAGGTGGTGTGCCAGGAAAACCATCCTGGCCATCCTCACCAAGACCCCATCCTGTTTTACCTAATGGCTACATAATTTCAGAGAGAGACACTTTCTTCTTCTCAGAGCCACACCTGGGTCGTGCTGCCAAAGTCCTGTGTTGGAGTCATACATCTTCTGGCAGGCTCAGGGGCCAGACTGGGCCCGTCTGGCTGCAGGGTTATTCAAACTATCATTGGGTCACTGGTGTCTGCATGAGCGCCCATGCAGTAGGTGAGTTTTGGGGCTGCAGACTGCTTGGCAAACAAAACAAGGGGAAGATTTTGGCTCCGGCTTTTGTGGCACGCAGCCCAACAACATGACCCGCTCAATGGGGATGTGTGGTGTCAGTCTTAGAGAGTTTGGCATTAAAAAAAAGACTTACAGTTACATAAACTTCATTGTAGTTCACTCATTGACATTGACCTTTAACAAATTCTGCACTCTTAAAAACAAAAAGTGAAGCCAGTTGCTTGCGGCTACTATCACAAAACTGTGGACCACAGCTTTTTCACCTAACTGCAGTCTGGACAGCAGTGCAAAGGCCATGTAACCAAGCATGAATAATCTTACACAGCACACACACACACACACCAGCTCTGACCACCCAGAAAGGGGATGAAAGAGGAAGCAGAGCACACTGCACATACATGTAAGCCCACTTATGGGTTGTACACCCTGTCTTGGGAAACCGGAAAACACTAAGGTCGGAAAAGACACAGCAACAGAGTCTGCAGAAGCCTGTCAGTCATAAAGTCTGTAAGTGGAGTTTCTACATGTAGGAGCTGAACAAACATCTTGATTCCAGACACTCAGTCTGACGCCAGGCTGCTGCAGAGAGAGAGAGAGAGAGAGTTCGCCCTCTGCATCACTTCTGTCGTATGTGAAAGGACTTAACAAGGTGCAAACTGTAGTGGGACCAGCAGAGCTAAAAGCCAGAGTTCAGCACTTTCACTCTCGACACAGAAGGTCAGGTTTTATTCCCAAGTGGACGTCTCAGAACCTGTTGTCATGGTGAGACCGATGCAGGAGGGGCGACATCAGTCACATATGTAATGTTGTTTATGTCGGACTAACAGCTGGTGGAGTTTTTTGAGAGTTTCTGACATTATTATGGATCTGTCAGTAAAACAATTCACTGGACTCGTTGCAGAAACGCAGAAATATCATTGTATAATCATTTCAAGTTCATTTGAAGCACAGCTATGATTAATAACAAGCAACAGATATAGAAATGAAATTTCAAAATGAAGTCTGCAGAGGCTGAGATGTTCTGTCTTCCAGTCTCTAGGATGAGTCAAACTTTAAAAACAGCTGGATCCAACTAATACCATTTTTCATTAGACCCTCACTGCCTGTAAATGTAAATGTCTTTCAGGCTCCATATCCTCAGACCATAATCTACTTTCTCTATTAAGAATATGAGTTGGTCCAAGGTCACACCATGTCAACCCTTGGACTTTGAAAAACTCCTCTGCAGTTACGAAAGATGTTTTAGAACTGTTTCCGCAGGCTGAATAGAAATTTCTAAACATAAAATAAAACATAAAAATAGTAGAGTTACCCTTGATGCACTGCACTGTAAGAGAATAATAAGTCGAAACTTCTGTCAGAGACTTTTACAAAAGAAAATTCACCAAAGTCCAGATGGTTCCAACTTATAGATCCCTTCACAAAGAAACACACCCCCAACATCTTACTCTCTACCAGTGCCAAAATAACAGTCTGCACTGCTTACTTTTCCATGCATGAGGAGGCGGATGGTGAGGGTGACATTGAGGCCACCTTCTGACTGGACTTTAGTCGGCTCCATGCTGGGGGGGGGAGTGAGACCAAAGCACTGTCCTGGAATGGGATGTCTTCAGAAGGAGAAGGAGTGGGGTGGTATTCCAGCCAGCCAGTCACCTGAAATCATGACAATACACAAACAAACACAGTAATAACACTAAATATGTAAATATCCGCAAATTAAAATAGAACATTAGACGATAAAAATTCCTATCATGTTGTCCTGCAGGTCATCACACATCTCATGCTGCAGATGATGATTTAGACAAAATGTGAGCTAAAAATAAAACACCCAATTGCAGTCTGCATAAACAGCATCGTTTTTTTATGAGGTCCCCGTGCAATATTTGCTCCATAAATGACACAAAAATTGGAAGAGAAGATCTGGAAATAACCTGTGTAATTACATTTACTCCCTCTAGGTTTATTTGTTGTTTTGAAATTTTTAAAATAAAAAAAAAAAAGTAACAAGCTTGTTTGGTTTTATAATTGAACACCACAGTTGCCATCACAAGAGAGAGAACAATTAAACCATCATTTTTACATGATAGGTATGAAAATACAGTGGGGGATGCTCAGTGGTTTCCAAATCATGATCAAATTTATTAGTCTGTTAAAAAATAATTGTGCAAGAGATGAAACTAAATGATCATAATGAATATACTGACTAAAGCTCGGAAAATGAATATCTCTCTCAAACACAGTTCACTTGATGGTCAACAGGATGACTTGCAGAATCCTTAGTGGAATGATTTCACTGGTAAAAGGCTCCTCTCTGTGAGTCAGACATTAAGGTTTTCCTCCAGTGCACTCATTACAGTTAGTCAAATTACTTTGCTTCCCCTTTGCCTTTGCTTCTAAGGCAAAGGCAAACAGGACAGTCTGTATGCAAGGTGCATGGTGCATGGATGCCTGTGGCAAAAGGGAAAGTTACTTGGTTTGTTATAAGAGATCAGTAACTGTTCTGTTCTGTGTAATGTGTTTGTGCCTTGCTAAGTCTTAATGCATGTATAATCGAGAAAAATCAGGTACGACTGAATAAAGTCAAGACTGATAAGACTGTACTGACCTTTATTTATAATGTTTTGTGTCCTTAAATAGTTCTATGATGCTCATAGTTTATTCAAGATGATCTGTTATACACTTTGTGTAAAAAATAAATGTTTTTGCTGAAACAAAATATTGTTTTTTATTAGGGGAGCATATTCAAACCAGATATTTTATTGTAACTGCAGCATTGATTAACTTATCTTAGAACAGATGTATGAAGCTTAAAATAGTAAGTGAAATTTTCTCAAGTTATTTGCTTCCTTGGCTGCTAATTTAAGTATCTCCTGTTTCATGTAAAATAGAAACCATTCTTTCTATCTGTATTTCTTTCTTTCTTTTTTCCCCTACAAATCTCCAGAGGCTTGAACTTCCATCTCGCTGCATATGTTGTTCTCTGACCTTTTGGCTATTGTCATTTCACAAAAACAGCATGATCATGAAGATAATTTCAAGTCATCAACAGATGCTCTACCTGCTGTCCTCATCCACCCTGTTGACTTTCTGCTGTTATAATTAGATGCACAAGTTTATTAGCTTATTTAATTTTCTAAAGATATCGAAAGACCCCAGTGAATTCTTCCCAATTTCTTACCTTGTGGGACTAAAAAAAGGGCTCTTCTAACATTTTTAGTGGCTTGTTTGTCTACAGATTCACGTCCACAAGCCAATTCAGAATTTCTGCCAGACACATCCTGAGGCTATTGTTGTTTTGGTGCTTTTACAAAAAAAAAAAAGTTGTCCCTTCTGTATCTCAAAATATAGACTTCAGGCAATGTTCGCACTAATGAATATATTTCCTTTAATAGGAGTGTTTGGCCATTTTAAATTGTAAGAAACAAAATACAGCTTTTCTCATGAAAAAGAAAGAAAGAAAGACAGACAGAGAGCAAAAAGCAAAAGGTCTATACTTTTTGTAAAACAGCGCCCTGTTTGATTAGTGGTAAAACAGGGTATAACACTCCTCATTAAGCGCAATTATGTTAACTCCACTGACAGCTGCTGGGGAACCAGGTGAAGCTGCCAGCTTTAATAAATTAATTATCAAGGAGATGCAGCCACTGTCAACCAGCTGCGAAACTGCGAATGGGCTAAAGAAACTGTAAAAAATAAATGTGAAATCAAGCCAGCAATGAAACACAGCAGGTGGAAAAAACAAAAACAACCGTCAAAGTAAGCTAACAACAGGTGCACCTACTAACGAACGTTAGCTTGAAGCAGCTAGCTGGTTAGCTAGCAGTGATGAAAGGTGGACATTTCAACTTCCGGTGAAGTAAATATGAACAAAACTGTGGAAAAACAGCTCAAACATGAAAACTAATGGATTATAAATGGATTTTAACCAGCTGACCTCCATTGACGACCGGAGAATGACCCTCATCTTAACAGTGAGTAAAAAAATGCTAAATGTGCCTCTTGCTAACAGACGTTAGCAGCTTTGCTATTGAACGGCTTCATCTGTCATTTGCCTGCAGTTGCTGATGTTCAGGAAGTTATTGTTATTTTCATCTGCTTGTCTGCTTATATGTGATTTGAGGTTATTTGCAGGGCATGTGTGGTTGTGTTGTTTTGTGGACTCTTGAATAACATGGTAATTAGAAATGATGGTGTAAAACTGGGCTGCTTTTTCTGTAGCATAGAAATAACTAGATGTGACAGGTGTGCAAGTTATGCACTGTTTAACATGAGGAGTGCATGTCATTATTATTTAAGACACTGCAGACTGAGTTTTTGCACAAGTTTTGCTACACTATTGCTAGAAAAAGTTGTTTTTTTAAAATTTGGTATTACATTTTTCTCCATTTGTTTTTGCTGTTGTTGTTGCTGCTGTTGTTGTTGTTGTTGTTGTTGTCGATGTTGTTATCTGAACCTTGATTTGACTGCTCCTTCATACTGAACACTTGCTGTCTCTATGAATATGGGCCATAACAGATCCACACAACCAGCTCTGCCTTTCATCATACATTGTATTACCACCTGTTGTCTGATAACACCAACCAACACCTCCAAGTCTGACAGTCTTTGTCATAGTTGCATTACATCTCACTTCATAAAGCATCCAGGGACAGAAGATTTTGTGCTCTGTGTGCTTTGTACTTTAGGGGAAAAAAAACAAACAAGAAAAAACAGTGTATGATTTACAGTTTTCATTCAACTTTTTATAATCTGTCCGTGAATATTGATCACTTATAGATGTGAAATTATCATCCCCTGCAATGGTTTGATGTGTTTTTGAGGTATTTTTGTGACTGATTCCTCATACATTTCTAATTAGTTTTGAGGAGTTTGAGATAGTGTAATCAGCCAAAGTGGGTGAAATCAAAGGTGCAAGGACTAGGGTATTTATTTGCTAAATAGTTTTGCAATTAATATGTGACAGGAGGTAAAGAAAAAAACAAAAAAATTCCTCACCTGCTGCTAATTTCTCACATTATTCAAATTAGTTTGGTTTCTGCAAAGTGATGGACAAAGTGTCCAAACAAATTACTCATTAACCAAACTGCCAATTAGATGCATGTAGCTGTTAGCTGTTTTTGCACCTCCCAGTGATGTTTTTTTTTTTCAAACCAACTAGCAACACCTTGAGAGCAGTGAAAAATCTTAATGTGCTGTCTTGTAAAAATTGGATAAGAAGTTACAAAATTCCCCAACTATTCATGGGTGTCCTCCTTCTTTGGTTAAAAGGTGTCAGACAGCAGGATGTGTGCGGCAACTGAAGGTGCTAACAAGCACAGGCGTCAGGTAACCAACAAGACTCTGTCCACCCATGAATCTGCTCAATTTAGCAAACTCCTGAAAAGAGAAACTATAAAACTACTCCAAAATTAAAATAGGTTTTGTTGCAAGCATTTATGTTTGTTCACCTTGGTCTTTGGTGCGGTGGAGATTAGCATCACATCCTGTGTGTTGATTATTGTTTACCGAATCAAAGCGCTGGATTATATTTTTCATGATATTTAATTTATGTCACAATCTCCTTTTGCTTCTGCTCCCGCTGATGCACTGAACCAGCCTAATGGTATTTGTACATTTTTTCCCCCCTGTTTGAGGGATGCGTCCTTGTCAAAGATGACCATGAGAATAATGCGAACCTGTGTTCTCATGCAGCATATAAAGATTTAATGAATGGTTTGGTATTTTGCGTAAGCAGTGAGACCTCCTGAGATCTCTTCTGGTAGGGAATGAACAAATAAGATGCCACGTGTGATTACTGTTATTTGATAAGGTGCTGGTGGGTGAATTTTTTAAATTCATACCTTTTGGACAAAGCCAGACCAGCTATTTACCCATGTTTCCAGTGTTTGCGTGAGATAATCTAACCATCACCTTGGTGTTACTGTGTGTTGGGATTTTGTCCTGATTAGGACACTGTTGGTGAGTCTGACTCCTCTGGCCTGACACATTTTACTGCCTTTTTGTGGGGATTGCTTTGTAATGTATGTAAATAATGTGCCAAATATTTGTGAATCTACATGTACAATTCATATATAGACGTTAAAAAGCAAATTTTAGTGAAAGCAGTGCAAACAAAGTGCTTATACAAAGTGCTTGGGCTTTGCTCTTTTTTTCCTTTGAAAGTGTGTCTGTATTTTCACAGCCTGCTGAAGCCTTTGTTGCACAACTTGGAGTTTTCTAACGTGTTATCTTAATGTAATGACCCAAAAAGTACAGTCCCACATGTGATGATGGCAATGATGCTCATCTGTCTTTATTCATTGTCATGTAGTGCTCCAATAATACTTGTACATTGAGGCACTGCCTTTCTATTTGTAACCAATTTGTCACTTTTTACTTGAATTTGATGCATTTGCTTCATCAAAAGAGAACATGTTTATTGCAAAAAGTAAATCCCATTGTAGATTGTTTTAAGGGAAGAGGTGAGCAGAGAGTCACATTGTGTTTGTCAGAAAAGCTTGTGGATGTCACGATATAACCCACCTTGGGTTATATAAAAAAAAAAAAAAGGCTACAAACAGTCAGTTTCTTGATTTAATTTGCTGTCTTTTATATTCTTTCTTTATCTTTTTTCTATGTTATTGCTGTTTTTTTATGTGAAGTAAAACTTTTTAGAGGCAGTTTTATCTTTAATGAGTACTTTGAACTGGTAAGTGTCTATGCCCACAGGTTAGATTCACAGTACAGAGTGTCAATTTTATGATTCCCAGTGGCCATTTATGGTGTTTCTTAGTACAACCACGGGATGCAATATTCTTTGACACACAGTGAAGTCACAACAACAGCAACATAAAGCTTAATCAGTGATTTCAGGTGGGAATAGGAGAAAGAAACAGCAAAGTGATAGAAGCCGAATGAGTATCATGTCAAACTGAATGAATCTGAATGTCACATCAGTGATAATGAATAGAAAATAAGTTATTGTTTTATTTTTTTTTTTTTTGTTGTGCAGTTTGTTATTAGTTAAAAAAGCCCCACACTGTAAGAAGTGTAGGTCCTGATTGTGAACATTGCATTTGCGGTCGCCAAAATCCATAATTACATCACATAATGTGCACCATCAAGCATGTGACAGATTTTATTGGCTCTATAAAGCTCAATCTGTTTCTGATCCCTAATTTGTTGTCTGTGGAAAGCCCACTGTCAAAAACTCCTCCATGCACTCAGATGAAACACTGCACATTTAAATGCTGCAGATGACTGTTCATATAAAGGGAGCGTTATCTCCGTCAGTCACTAATGTACCATCACAGAATTCAGTTCACAAAGCAGACATCTGGATGAAAAGCATCCCATGAAACCACCAATCTAATCCATGCAGTTTTGATCATGCATATTGGTCTCTACAGCAGGAAAAGCAATACAATTTTTGCAGTGTTGACTCTCCCAGATTAGTTGTTGACTACTGTTTTTAAGATTTAAAACAAACTACTGCTCATCTCCTACTCACAAAGCTTGTACAGATGAGTAGTATAATAGCGGTGGTTCCTAAGAATATACTTCGCCCGGAAGAGATTATCAGTTTAGCATTAAATTACACTATTTCAGTATCTCAGCAAGCACTTGGCTTTTCTATCTCCTGTAGTTCAAATCACAAAAGCATGTTATCTTCCTCTATACAGGAAAGGACCAGTTAAGTGCATTTCACTTGCTAGGAACATCTTTTGAAATGATAACCTTGAATAAGAAGTGTCATCCTTTTGTTTGGATTAAACATTACCTGCTACCTACTGTGGCCTATTAGCACTTTCCTCTATAATGGAGCATTTTCTAAGATTTCAAAGTGGTTTCTCGGCCTTTGAGCATTTGGCAAAATTAGTTGTAGGAGAGTGGAAAAAAAGACGGTTGAATGTATCCGCGGATACACATGCAGAGCAGCCTTTTGTTGCAGCACATCAGTCACATCTGCCGTCCTGTTGGACTGATTTGCCCCAAAAGCAGGCTGTAAACCTGTCATCTCCAATCAGCTGGCCTGGTTGAGATCTCAACCCGTATCACGATCACAAGCTGACGGCCCCTTGCATTGTTCCTGTGCCACCTAGCATTAGCTCAGAGGGCTAGCATAGTTTAATGGTGCGTGTCAGCTAATAAGGCAAGCTAGCAGACAGTTTCCCTTTTTTCTTAGGTCTAACCAAAAAAATACAAAGACGGTGCTTGTTTAACGATGCTCTTAATGTCCTTGATTAGGGAGATTTAAATCAATACTCATTAACAGGATAATGTTATAGACCCAGCTAACAGTAAACTGTCCTCTTTGTTTCTATATAATAGAATAGCTTCTTTTTTTGGTTTTGTTTTTAGTTGGATCATGAAGTGAAATCCATGTTACAAACAAAAAAGGACTGACATTCAAAGAAAATGTGCCTCTCTGCTGCACACATCCACACTTATGGAACACACATGCCTGTATTATAATACAAGCAGTTAAAGCCTGTAATGTAATATCTTTTCTCAAGTGAAAGGATTTAATGATAGTGTCTGTTACTTATTACCCTATAACAACAAAAATGATCTTGCTTTTGAATCTGTCAGATAATAAATCCAAAGTTCTTTTTTTAAGACATGTCAGAAACTAACATTACCAGACATAATATTTCCTCCAATTATGGTGATTCAATGGAAGAGACTAAATTTGGTATCAGCTGATTATTTTTCACCCCCTGAATGTCACACTGAATGATTTCACAAACAGTCGGCAAGCATAAGGCCCCTGGAAGAAGATATTTATTTCCCTACCGAAACATTAAATACTCATCTGTGACATGGCTGTAATTATTCAGAAAGTATTTACCTTTATGCAGCTCCTACCAGTGGACCACCACTTCAGCTGGTGAAAAAAGATTAGCAAAATGGAATTGAAATATTATATCTCGCTGACACTAAGACTAAGATAAATTACCGGCAAGTCATTGGTCAAGACATGGAGTCATGTGGGCGATGCATCACAAACTCGTGACGTCACCTTTTGGCGTATAACCCGAAAATACTCACCTCTCTGGACAAGCACTACAGCCAGTCTAGCCGTTCCGTCATGCTTTAGTGTTCTCCTCTACATTGGCAGGAGGCATGATGGGTGCCCCAGATTAGGATGCCCCTGGGGCAATGGGCAATGGGCAGTGGGGGGTGGCAAACAATTGAAATGGGTGCTTGGATATTCTGAGTGACATGTTAGTAAAGCCATCAGACGTGGTAACTCGACTCCACTGTCTGTTTGCTGCTTAAATCAGGTTTTGTACTGTCGTTCGGATTTTGTGTGTTGCACCGTGCAATGTTAATATGATGTGTAATAATCCACTTTATAATTTCCCTGCTTTGACTTCATTCATACACATCAAACCTAGTATCAGACTACAGTGTTCTGGTTCTGGTTCACAGTGTAGTTAAGTACAGTACCTCAAAGACTGAAGTATTTTACTGGTTAAAACATACAAAACAGTAGTCATGCTTTCTCACTCTGGTAGCCTTTTCTTGCTATTTATAAATACAAATCATCATGCAACTGCAATTTCTTATGCTGGTGCTGCCACAAGTAAGCAAAAAAGTGCTAATCAACTCTGAAATTAAATGATTCAATTTCTCTGCCGAAGGAGTCTGTCCCAGACATTCTCCAGCATGTTTTTTGATAGACTGATAACATTTGCAATTACCTTCCAGGTCAATCAAAACACTTAGAAACCTTATTCTTATCTCATTGTTCTGCTTTTATGGTTGTTTTATTAATTTCCCGCTATTCTGATAGCACTTTCTCCTGCTAATGTCTGTAAGTCATAGATATGTTTTGTGCTGTAACCATCCTGAGTGTGACTCTGCATGCAAAGTAGTGTTTTGTGTGTGTTTGTGTGTGTGTGCATGTGTGATTGATTAGTGAGTCTGTCCAACAAGGTATTTCCAAGGATGAACCATGCAATAACTTCTTTCCCTAAATCTAATCCATGACCTCCTATATTTTTATTCATTTGTTAGAGGTGATAATCCTTAAAAAAGGTCTGGAAAATGTTGTAGAAATCTTGGAAACAAAATAAGATGACATTTCAAAGCATAAGCAACATTGTGTATTTTTCTAGCTTTCAGCATCAGTACATTAGTCTCCATAGTTTGAGAATATTATGAAAATAATTGGGACCCTGAAGCAGTGTTGCATAAGGGTCACAATTTAAAAAATTGTAAGGCTTCGGGCTGAAATGATCTGTCTAAGAAAATGAGGTTGCTTGGTGTTTAAAGTGTTCCCTGAAACCTTGAACCCCCAAAACTATATATCATTACACAATAAATAAATGCCCCTGACCCCACATGCTGAGCTGTATTCAGTCTGAAATGTGAAAAGATCTGTAATTGGAGGTTTTGTTTGCATGGATAATTATCTATGATTCTTTAAAATACCACTAGCTGTGGTTGTGTAGGGGATTAATATGCAGACACAGAATGTGATTTCTCTTTCTATACCTTTTTTTGTCCTTTCACATGGACTTTAGTAGTGCTGGCACTCTTAATACTAGGCATACTGGCATTCTCTCCAAGAAACAAATAGTACATGGAATAATAAGAGAAAATATCTATGAAATTTTCTTTTGTTAAAAAGGCTTAAGTGTAACTCCTTTCAACCAACATCTCACTCTTACAATAACACTGAATCAGTAACTGATTTAAGATGCTGTAGCAGCAGGAGCAGCTCGTGTATTTTTACTATGGAGCCCTGATGAGGCGTAACTTTGCTGTGGCCTTGATGACTTCAATATATGCCAGCACTGCCTATTGTGTCTTGGCTTTGGTGTCAGTGACAATTTATCATATTTATACAATGCTTTAAGTAAGTGTCTGTAGTATTTTTGGACCACTGATAATCCCAGCCACACGCAGAAACTACCTTGACAGTTTTCTGTTTCATGTCCTGTAGTTCTTGATTTGAGTTTCAGAGCCTCCACTCCAGTGTCCTATTACTTTCACACTGTTATCTTTCCATATGGTTAATACACAATCTACCTGACCTTTTTCTTTGACCTTTTTTAGAGAGCATGAAAAGCTCAAGTGCTGTACTAATCACAGTGAGATATTTTTTCCCACTTAAAAAAAGACTCTATTTTAACAAAGTATTCTTCTGAAAGCTAGTGTGAAGACTTGAGTAAAAATGAAGGCCAGAGAGGTCACTTCAATCATAAATGTACCATTATCTCCTGCACAAAGCAATATTCTTCTTCAGATTTCTAAAGCTGTAGCAGAAAAGTCATAGGTCAGTCACAATTAACATTAATCCCCATATGGATCCACCACCATACCTTTATCCAGAAAGAAGCATTTAAGTCTGCTGCTGAACAGGAGTTCTTTTATCAGATGTGATATGGCTTTACAATTAAGTGGGACAACTCACTCAATGGGCAAGGTGTGTTGTTCAGTGGATAACAAATTACCTTCAGGCAGTGAATCCAATTTAATTTGCAACTGAAACATTTTTTTCTTGGCTGCGTTTTTAAAGACGGATCGCAGAAACAAAATGGAGAGTTCGCACATAGTAGATAATATCAACAGGAAGAATGAAGACAAACACATTGCACAAGTGTTGAGCCCAGAAATTAAATTACTTTGCTCAAGAGCTCATCCAGCTTAGCTTAAGTGCCCACAGCACTATCCGAACTCTGTAATCACATCCCACCCCTACAAGCTATACGTCCATTGGATCTAGTAGCACAACATGTTGCCAGTAGTTGAGTGTCCTTACATGGTAGCCTGTCAGACTTTCTTTAACTACTTCTTTAAAAAAGTATTTTCCATGTCCACTTCCTGTGGGGCTCAGACCTTCTGAGCATCTTTCATTTCCTTGATGAAAAGGTTTTGAGTGCTTTATATCAGAAAGCATTGTAAGACCTGTCCATGCAATGATTTTCTTTTTTTTCTAAAAGATAATGTCTTTTTAATTGTTTTTAATGATGCTGACTAAAGAGAAGAAGTGCTGCACATGGTGTCCCTTTTTCAAAGTGTTCTTACTTTTCTGCAGCTATCGAGCCCTTTGAGTGTAATTTTTCTGAACTTTTCAGAGAGATGCTGGTTTTGTTCTTTTTCAGGCAGCCAATCAGATATCAAATTACGTATGACTCATCACCCTGGTAACCAAGTAAATGGAGGAGAAGCTAGTTGTGTTCGTCAATCCTGAGCTTTAGTAAATGTCCCAACAGAGAGTGAAAAGCCTGTTTGTGGGAGCAGATTGGCTGAACACTGAATGTTACCGCTGAATGATGTGATAAAAAGCACAGAGCATATTTGTCTCACTAATATGATTCTAATGGTTTTCTCTTGCTTTAGTTTAATACTGTTATCTTACATTAAAGATAATGAAGAGTCATTTGTTTTCTTCCTAAAGGAGGCCATAATGTCTGATATACTCACATTTGTTCCCACATGTGCAGGTCTAATGTATGAAACAATTTGTCCCATTCTAATAGATGCAATAAAACAAACAGGAGAGCAAAGGATGAGTCAGTATTTACATTGCCACAGAGGGTTGAGATGAGGTCTAATCAGGCAACATGAGTGAAAACACCTGTGTGAAGGGTGGATGTGTAGTTTCTTTAAGCTTTACTCAGACCATTAAATAAACCATTTTAAGTAAGTGGCAAACAGCTAACCCAGCAGGATGTATATCAAACAGTTTTCACACACACACACAAACACGCTAACACATACAGACACATCATCATCACCTCTAAGAAGACATTGACATCAGTACTAAGTGAGCTGACATGAAAGTAAACTTGAACCTTGTGAACTGGTAAATCACAAGGAAAAAAGAATATTAATGTTTACTTGCATCTTGTGGATTGTGGATGCTGCTGTCGCTTTTTTTCTCTGTGATATGGTAAAAAAAAACAAACAGTCCCTTTGGTGGTAAAGTCTTTAAAAGTAAGTGACAGCCTATGCCCTTTTCATATTCATTTTAAAGTCAGGTTGGCAGCTCCAAATGGTCGCTGTCCATAAAAGTTCAGAACTTTTTGAACTTATGAGGTTTTTTTGAAAACTTTAAACTTTAAAATCCAGGACCATGTCAGTTTATGTTTGCTATTTTGACTGATCTGTCGTGCTTCTTACGAAGAAAGGAAGAAAGAAAGGATGACATGTATTTCCTGTTGACTTGAAATAAGTGTGTACTAAAGTATTCAGCTAGTTCATAACTTTTGGTAACTGTGTATACCTCAGTGTGAGAATTTAATGCTGGTAATTGTGTTGATTATAGTGGGTTTTAACTGCTGCTGTTTTAAGGATGGTATCCTTCTTCTAAAAATTGTATGAGATTAAATCAAATGTAGCCGTTTAGTGCAGCCATGAAACTGTGAATAGACAAAACTTATGGGAAATAAGCTAAATGGCTCTTAGTCTAATTAAAGCAGGCCACGGTGTAGATTCTTCAGCGTTTTTATCTGACCAAAGCCGACCTGACAGCGGCAGTCCAGGCTGTGGTCATTCTTTTGCTGCATCTTTTCTTGTTGTTTACATGATACAGAAAAAACACATCCAGTCTTTGTGTCTCTCTGTGTGACAGCAGAACTCTGACAGCTGCAGTTGAAAACAGGGGAAAAAAAGCAGCAAAATGACGATAAATAGTTTGTGGACAAATAATGAATATTTATATCATTCAAAATAAGAGCTAGGCTTCTTTAAATAGATGCAGATGTAGCAAATATTAATGATTATTTTTGGTAGTACAGAATGTTTTGTTTTTTACAATGAAGGCTTTGATTTAGATTTGCTGTGTTTTATGACATCACCTCCCCAAAAAAGTGTCTACACCTCACACAGCTTTTGTGAATTTATCAGCCGGATCATTTGTGTTTATTAACACCCTTTTTCACAATGTTTGTTTAAAGAGATAGCAGAGTCATCAGTTTAAATTATTGCATAAGTATATTGAATAAGTTCTTCTAATTGTTGCATGATTAATAATTTAGTGAGATTAATGGCATTGTTCTTCTTTTATGAAACTATTCATTTTTTTAAAGCAGGAACCAAGCATATTTGTAATGTGAACAGGTGCATGGTATGATGCTTCTAACAGCAACATTACTGAATAAAAAACCTCTGCAGATGCAGTATCACGAGCAACAACATGCTAAAATACTGCCGCATGCATAATTTGCACCAACCCCTACATAACACATCTTTTGTTTCCCTTTTTATCAGATCTTAAAACAAAGGACTGCAGAGTTGTTACTATTTTAAAGTCAATGCACAAGTAAAGGAAATTCTTAAGATTCTTTCATTTTTAATGATTTTACTTTTCTGTTCAGTTTAGTCTAATAAAGGCAAATAGATGGATGTTTAGCTTGAATTTGGAGCTTGGGAAACCTCCCCTGTAAGGTTTGAGGGTTAAATAAAGAATCTCCAGGGTTGTGTTTAAAAAACTAATTTTAAACAGCTCATTAATTTTTCACTTCACTTTATTTCTACACAGTTGGTTTAATGCTCCTCTTTGGACAGTTTAGTTAAAGAAAGTGCTTGAGAAGGCTGAACTGACAGCAAAATACTTTGGGAAGTACTGCAAAATTAAATACTAGTACATAAATAGTTGTTTATAGCTGTATCTGGTACTGTAAGTGTAATTCATTAGTTCCCATTGGGCTGTGTGTTGTACACTCTGTGCCTCCTATCATTGTTTACTAGATTATACATCCCTTTTCTAAATTCCATGGATGTACATGTATGATTTATAATAACCTCTATATGTGATAGAAATGTTCCTGATTCGAACAGGACAGTACATTGAAAGCATGACTTTCAACTGCATCAAAAAGACCCAAAAAATGTTTTATGTGGCTGCATTGATGCCATGTATTTCCAGTTGTACTGGCAGAGTTGAGATGGTTTATATGCCCAGTGAATCATCTCAGAATAGTTGTGTGTTTGTGCTTTTGTTTTTATCTACAACTCAGCACATGCCTCTGTGTTTCAGTTTGATGTGTGCTCTCAGTGGGTCACTGGATGGTCATACAAGTCCTGTTATTAATCGTATTTAATCTCAGACCCAGCAGAGATCCTAGTGTGTTCAGTATATGAAAGTTTTCAGATGCAAACCTCTTTATATTATACTCGACTGCATGAACGTTGAAAGAACAAGTAGCAACATTCTCATAAGATTGTTGGTAATTATTATCCTGAACTAACTGCTTTGTATCAGATTACCTGCGTAAACAGTTGAAGATGTAATTTAATACATGTGGTGTAAAATAAACCATCTCACAGATTATATAATGCATTTTTTATTTGATTTAAAGTTACTTTACCTCAAGCATAATCCGTCCAGTTTTAATTGGGCATTCAAATTCTTGTTTGTGTTGTTGTGATGTGAAATTTTAATTTTGACAGTGGACTTTACATGGTGGAGTTTTTTCAAAGAGAAGTTGTGTGAACCGTATGTGCAAGTGTATTAAATATCTGACTTGTCTCGTTATTATGTTTGTGCAGTGTAAGCTATTATGCAGTGATAGCTAGAGGTAATGGAAGCACAGTGTTTTTCTCCTATTGGGTTATTAAATGAAGCCATTATCTACTGACTTAGTCCTACCAGTCCGGGGCAGTGCTCTGTAGAGGCAGAGGGCTCAGATCTTCTTACGGAGGATCAATCTGTAAAGCTTTGATCCAAGTATTTAATAGTCAAGACACACATACACATGTATGCTCAGGCATGAACAAACATGCTCAAAGCTTCTGAATGCAAACTGGCGCACGGAGAAACCAACATAAACATACAGAAAAAACTTTAAAGGAAACATATGCACTTTGAAGCCAGGCAGTATCAGTCACAGCTACACACATGGGCTTCATTGTAATGAGAGGCGCCATATGGAAGAACACTGGATTGCTCAGACACTGATTCTCTTATTGTCCTAGTGTCCAACACTGGAAGCGATAGTAGGCAAATCTTCTGCATGGCTACTGCTACTATTTTTATTATTGTTGCTTATGTTACATTCTGCTCACAGACCTTTTTCTCTTAAGGCATCATCTGATATTTTCTCTTGAACTTCTTTGATTAAGCTTAGAAAGTGAGGGACATGAATTTTTTTCTATCAAGTCATCTGAACTTAAAACACAACCGAGTGATTTAAAGTGAAAGAGGATTTGGTGATGATACCATATCTGATGCAGGAAGTGCAGTAAGAGCTTTTTGAGAATAAGAATAGATTTGTACAGAGCTGTATGCACATATCTGAGCATGTCTGTGTTGTTATATCTGATGGACTTTGATCCTCGCAGAGTCAGTTGACTTAACATTTAGATCACTTAGATAAGACCTTCAGACGAGATGAAATACAAACAGTGTTTCATCCAGGTGTTGCTTGTTTGAGAGTCCATATTTTTAAGGCTGAAAATGTCATTTCAGCTGACAAGGCTGTCCTGTCCCAGTTGCTTCAACAAATATGGCTGAATACATACATAATGAGTGAGAGGAAATATCAATACAGGAATATGTTGAATTATTTACAGCTTCTATTACTTGACCTGCTAGAGTCACTACTTTATGACCTTTTTTTCTTTGTTTTCTGCTTTCTGGCAGTTCTGTTGAAAGACATGTCCTAAAATAATTTAAAGTGATAAAGTCCATGCTTCTGATTTATGCATGTAGTTCATATTTGTGAGTGATGTACTCATCAACATGTGATTTTCAATCTTACCTCCTAAAAATGGGATGTTCTCTTGGCAAAGTGGACTGAAAAGATTCACAATGTTTCCTGGTGTTTGAACCACAGTTAGCTGCAGGAGGGATGTCAGCTTGTAATCTAAGTGAATGGATGGAGCACATGCCACCGCTGAGCTCCTCACTTCAGGTATGGGCACCATCTTTCACTCTGGTGCAGCTCAACCACATGCCCTCCCTCCAGAGGGAGTAATTATTTCTCTGTGGTCGAGGCAAAAGATTGAGAAAGTGATCTTTTTTTTCTGTTTTCCTGCTGTTTAAAGGGACTGGAGATGCATTTTGAGTCTCCACCTGCTAAATGGCTGCATAGCACATTTGCAAGACACTTCAATGAAGCAGGTAGACTTGAAAAATGCTGACTGTCATAGGTTATCATACACACAGGAATCTTCTCTGTTTTATCTTCCAAAATTAAGCCTATGGATACATCTGGAAACCATTCATCTTTCCTCTTGAAGAATCTTACTTTTTTAACATGCATGAGTCTGTTAAGATTGGGGATAGGTCATGATTTTTGAACATTTAATAGTAATTTAGTTATAGAAAATTAAATATTTATATGACTATTGTCCTGAAAAATATTATTGCCCCTTGATTTATTTACCAGCATCTGGCAATTATGTATTACAAGTAGTATCGAGTGATTTCCGGGGGCCAGCACTTGTGTATGGCAAGTTCTTTACTGAACAAAGGCAGGAAGTATTAGGAATAAAGTATTTAGAAGAGCGCTGTGTAGGCCTGCACGATTCAGGAAAAAATATGAATCTCGATTTTTTAGCTTTGAATTGAAATCACGATTTTCTGCCACG
>JAQMCX010000011.1:20242435-20305728 GCA_029814765.1 Acanthurus leucopareius | reverse complement strand
CTCTATATGTAAAGTGTCTTGAGACAACTTTGTTGTGATTTGACGCTATATAAATAAAATTGAATTGAATTGAATACCTGCTGACCACCATGCTGAAGCACCAGGTACCAACCAAGTACAAACTTTTATTTAATTTTTGCATCCCCTTAGCTTAAATAGGATAAATAAATTACCATGTCCCTTGTTTTGTGTCTACAGAACAAACTATAAAGCACCTTTAAATGCTCTTTGACCAAAAATGTATAGTTTTTTTTTTACTTCTGTTCACATGAACTCTCTGCTGGTCACTGTCTTGCTGCTGAAAGCATTATGCCTTCAAACCCTCATGTTACGCTGCATATTAAGAATTTACCAACTGCACATCAATTAGTCTAACAGAATACTTCCTAATAGATTATATTATTGTAGCTGCGATCTCCAGATTCACAGTAGTAGCAAAACACAAGCGTCTGTATGTATTTACATACTTTTTGCTGCATTCACAATTTAGCCTCATTTATCACTACCTACTCAAACATTGTCACAGCAGGAACTCAATTGCCTCTTCAGCTGCACTATTCATTCACTGTAGTAAGCAATGGATGAACTTACTGTTCACATCAAATTTATTCCTGCATGTGTGTCTTGAAAAAAGTGTTTTAATGTGAAGGCAGCGGCCTTTACCATCAAACAAGTATAGAAAATGAAGACAGTGCTGGACTCATCATTTGAAAAAGTCTGACTTAACAAAACCATTTCTGATATAAAATACTCAGCTGCAATTTGTTTTGGCTTGTGAGCAAAAGGAAAAAAAAAAGATGAACAGGTAAACTTGTGAAGTAGTTAATTGCTGGGCTTAAGTTTTTCACAATTTGGGCAAACTTGGGTCCAAATATATCTATGAAGTTGACGTTCAGTTTAGCTGGTTCATTAGTAATACATGAGTTGTCTCGTTCTTATGTTATGCTTATAAAGAGTGATCAGGTTAAACCTCAAACTCTGGGGCATTTTTTTCAGCTGAATGTAGATAAGCAGGCTTTATGATAATGACAGAAGCATGTATCTGTTTTTGTATATGGCCAAAAGGTGAACTTACAAGGATACAAAGATACAAGGAAGTTTATTGTATATTAACTTGTACTTACTTTAATTATGCATACATCTAAAACAATTTTTTTCCTTTCATTAAAAACATCTCCAGAATGTATGGGTATGTCTATCTCACCAAATTCACTCATTTGTTTGTTGACTACTATATTCAAGCCTCAAATGTGGTATTTGGGCTGTTGCCATTTTGGTTTTTGAAGCCTGAAGTGACCATATTTGAAAAAGAGGTCACCAGAGCAACCCCAAGTGCTGCTCAGTTTGTTCTTTGCTGTAGCTCTTTTTGGCTTCGGCTGATCAGTCTAACAGGAACAGGGGCTTGCAGTACTGGATAAAGGTTGGTGTTAATACCACAGCCAGCAACACAGCAAGCATAATTGAACAGGGAATAAATTTAGTCTCCAATACCAACAAAGGCCAGTTGATGACTGGTACTATAATACTGCAATGAATTAAAGCATCTCAGACAAGGAGTCTTACTCTGGAGACTATGAGGACATTGCATGTGAAGACAAGAGAGCTGTCAAGAGGGAAAGGAGCAAGAAGCTGGTGGGGCATCACCAGCAGGGATTTTCACATCTAACCCTTTGAATAAGACTTTATTTCTGCAAATGTCAGCTCCTTTTAAAGGCTAATGTGTCAGCCGATGCTTGTGCTAACTTGCTTGGTTACCAAGTAACATCTGTAATTCAACTGTGACATTGATTTTGATGCACCTCTTGGCAAGTAAAACTCAGGCTTACAACAAAATATATTTACTTGAAAAATGAATAGTTTATACTTTGAAATGCATAACAAGACATTTTTCATATTAAAACATATTAAAATTAACTTCCCTAAGCTGTCCAACATAATATTTTTTCTCCACTTGGACACTTAATCAGAATTTAATTTATTTTATTTTTTTAAAAACTTTCCAATATAATTTAATATTTATAATCACAGCACAAATAGATGTAAGGGGGACAGTGAGAAAAAAAATATAATGGCATTTGTTTGCAAGACTTTTATTCCAGTCATTACTCATAAAAGACAATAAAGTAAATACTTGCATTTTAATCCAATCAAAAAGTAAGGTGCATCATACTGTAGGGGTACCATTATTTTTTGGTTGTTGTTGTTACTTTTATCCTTTGTTTCATTTAAAGCTCTTCAACTGGCAACACATACCAGACGAGGAGGCTATGCCTACGCCTCTTTAAACAGTTTGTAATGATAATTATCTGTATTGCTGAAGTCATCTAAAGAATGAATTTTCACTGTTTCCAGACTCAAATTTCTATGCATATGTATACCTTTTTCTATCTTTCTTTCTTCTTTTCCATTATATTTGGCCTTGTGTGCTCTTATTAATTTAAAATGCAAGTTAAACCTCTATAAAATTATCATTATTTTTAATGAAAACTTAGCTCCTGTTCTTTTTCAGCATTTCCAAAGAAGGAAACAGAGGACTGACACTCAAACAAGCCTTAAAAGTGACAGAATTTCTTTTAAAATAAAGTGCTGTAAGTTTGATCAAAACTATTCCAATCTTAAGTGTGGTACGTGCGGAATCTTGAAAATAACTGAAAATGGAATGATAGTCACAAGGGTGAAAAAAAGAAGACTACACCACATCTTTTTTACTATTTATCTATCTCATCTTTTTACTCTTTAATTTTGTCTTTATAACAAAGTATAATTTGTTTAAGTTGTTTTTTAAAACAAAAAGTTATTGATTAGACTATAAATTATAATTAAAAAATATATAAATTTAAAGGGCAAGTCATATTAGGTAGGATCGGATTTTACAATCCTGTCCATCAAAATGACAACGAGAAAGTCCAATGTAACATCTGCATAGTGCCACATTGATAAGAGGGTGTGCACTTTGAGGATCTTGAACTGTGTAACCTTTACTATTCTCCAGCAGTCTGTGTTTGTGTCTGTTTCCTCAAGTTTATCAGCAATTCTGTGACCTTACACTTTGTTGTGCTTGTAACATCTCAGTGACAGCTACTGACATTAATTTACTCTTAATGGTTTTCAGTTTTAAGATCCCATGCTATCAGTATGTAATTTCATGTGTCCCTATACAGTATCTTTCTCATGTGTAGTTCCCAATTCTCCCTGACCACCTTATGTCTCTATATCTCTTACCAGTAGCTGTTCTTGGTCTTTTTGGGCATTCGTGTTAGCGGTGGCTCCAGGCAGCCCAGGTGGTAGTAGAGCTTGCAAGTATCACAAAGTACCAGGAGATGTTGGTCCTGGTTCTTCTTACAGATGCCGCAGCTGCAGAAAAAAGTCAAATAAATTTGTGTAAGAAAAGGGCGGATAATGTCATGTTTTATTGGTCATGAATCTTAAAAAAAAAAAAAAAAATTGGAGTGCAGAGGTAAGATACTTTATTTAGGCAAAAAAGTGGTGTCTGAGAAACTGTGTGATTAAAAAAATCACACAAGTTATCCCAAAAGGTCTAAAATTGATGGACATATGCATTAAAGCATGTTGTTTCTGCCCCTGGCATTTGATATTTACAACAACTGCATCCTGACAAGCTCTGCTCTGTTTTTTATTTTCATCTTTAGTCTTTCCAATTTTTCCCTAGCATCTCTCCAGATACTTTATGTTCACCTGTAGAGGATTGCTGGCAGGCTGGATGACTTCCCTGGGGTTCCTCCCTCCTTCTTGCTGGGTTTCCTCTCTTTTGGGGCTTTCAAAACAGCCGGGGTGTTGAGTTTCTGAAAAGACATGGGCCACAAATGCTTTCATGTTACTGCTATTAACAGAAACATTTCTTTTTACGTAGAGGAACACTAACAGTTCCTCTACGTAACCCACAGAAACCATGTGTAAACCACTTTTAACAATGCTTGTTCTGTGTGATTAGTCTAATACAAAATTGTTAACATCAAAGTTGGTGAATCTTTCAGAGTAAATTCAGAGAAAAAGCAACATCTTAAAGTTTAATTTAAATTGCTGAACTTTGCAGCACTTGAAATCAGAATAAATGCATCTCTAAGAGTAACTAATTCCTATTGTCATTTTTTTTTTTTTTTTTTGCACACATGCCTGGAGTGACAAATTGAGAAATTATGTAATTTAAAATGGAATTTTATTAGGCTATAACATTTTTACATTTATTATGGTTTAAAAAATATATATATGAAAATCTGTTTTTTTCTTAGTTAGCCAACTCATTTGTATCAAAATCTGTTACTATCACATAAGTAATTTAATTAAAATCAAAACAAAAACTACAGACTGAAAACATGGAATACAGACTCGCAGAATTACATAAACGAGTTACTTTTCTTTATGTAGACATTAATTAAATCCACCACATAGCACTTTTCTAAAAAAAGGAAATGTATCACTTTCACTACTGAATGGCAAGTAGCTGAAAAGCATTTAAAAGGCTACTTTATAAGTCTACATTGGACAATGAGGGCAAAATGACATCAAGTTTTTTGTTTGTTTTTTTTTAATGGAAGAATTTTCTGGTCTAGCTAAACTGAAAACACAAAAACACAGAATCTGTCAGAACTTTAACAAGTCATTCATCAAGAAGCCTGTTTGTAATGTGACCAACATAATCTTAGGTTCAACTGTCTATCCTCTACTCTGCTGCCTGTGAGTCTCTGGCTAGCTGGATGAGGCTTTCTAAAGGTCGTCTACATTTGGTTTTCCACATTGTATAATTTATTAAAGTTAAAATAGATTGTGCTCAGTGAGTTTATCAAAATGATGGACAGTCTTCAGATTTTTTAAGAAGAATAAAGTCAGTGATGGAAAATATTCAGTTAATGCTAACCGTAACTATATCGTGTATTGCCTGCTTGTGCTGAAGCACTGTTCTCCTAAATGATGGTTAGAAACAACAAGCTCTTCATGTAAAAACTCAGAAAAATTATCAGTGATGTCTCCTTTTTTTTCCTCTTTTCTCCAGTACGAAAGAGTACAAAGCATTTAGCTGGCAGCTTTTAAGTGTTAGCTTGCACTGACTGTTGCTTTTAAAATATTTAATCCACACATTCTGATTTGCTTAACTGTCAACGGTGCTTTTTTTAAAATGTCTTCTAACACAGAAAGAACCACAACAGGATCATGTTTTAATTAGCAGAATGCAGAAAAATTAATAAATTAGAAAACTTAAGCAAGAAAAATAAAACTGTCTTCATGGTTAAGTAAGTCATGTGTCACAACACTGCAAATCCATTCTTTCTTAACTTAAATTGTCCAGATATTTGATACTTGACAAAGTCTCCATTCTTCAAAATAAACCCATAGTTTCTTTAATCTGCATGTGACCACCAGTGATGATTCCACTAGTTGTAATAGCAAGTCCAATTGCATATAATCTTTTTCTCCATTGATTTATTACCTGAGTAAACTAGTCTACAGTCTTAATCCTTAGTCAAAAGTACATGGTTAAGAGAGGTAAGTCTGGAAATGTTTTCTCTTTTCTTTTGGTTAAGCTAAAAGGCTGGAATAAAATCAGAAAAGAGCATTTGTTGGGATAAAAAATTTGAATCTAATTGCAGTTAACCTACTTTGACAGTCTTTTAAACTTTTAATAGCCAAGAGAATACCAAATAGATGAGATATAAAGGCCCTTTTGATAGATTCTTCATGAAGGGACCCAGAGACCCTTGTTGCCACAGTGGGCACTGAAACATCAGTATGGTGAACAGTTGCTCATCTTTATCATCAGGGTTTAACAAAAGAGATTCCGATACAAGGGCAAAGTGTTTTCTTTTTTGGTCTTTGTTTGTTTTTGGTCCTATTACATTATCCACTAGCAATAGCCATCTTTCCCAGCTCAGCTGCCTGTTCCACCACTAAGAGACTAACCTCTGGTGGTCTGTACCGTATACTAAAATCATTACCTCAATACACCATCTCTGAATCCTCTTATAGGAAGAGAGGGGTCTTTATTTTCAAAAGTATTAAAATCATACAGAGAGGATTTATCAATTCCATAGTATATATGGTTAAGAGTTTGATAATGTTCAATCCTGAAACTCTTAGACTTGATGTCCCAGATAAATGACAAAGCGTAATTCCGTTATTGCATAGCCTGATGTTTACAGACAGTTGATAGTCCAATGTGTGTTATTTTGGCTAATCAGGTTTAGGAAGAGTTCATGTTGTTGTTATGAGAGCAAACTGTCACGTTTTGTGCAGCCTAGCTGAATATTCTGTCTCTGAGCAAAATCATTCACAAATTAAGCGCACCCATTACACTCCAGACAAGAAGTATATTGTAGGCTGGGTTTGGCAAGGACAGAGTAAGACTTATCGAACTGTAACACTTTATTGAACACCTACTTTGTGTTAGCTGAGAGTTTACTCTGTCCAAATAAAGTATTAGTTAAATCAGAGCAGTAGAAGTTCCCTCACAGCAGAGTTGTGAAGAGAGGTGAAGGGAATCTGTTGTATGTGGTGGGTGAAAAGCAGCAGCAGACAGCCAGTTTATTCTTCCCTGCATCTCAGGTGCATTGCTGTCATGCGGGTTAATTAGAAAACTTATCTTGTAGGGACGGAGTCTGTCACTAAACAGACAAGGTTTCCCCTGAGGAAGTTCTAATCTGAGCACGCTCGCTCTGCCTGCAGCACCCAGGGAGCATCCCTGCAGGGAGGCCTGATAGATGGAGGGACAGGGTGACCAAGGCACAAGGGGCTGTTGGGGCTATCTCTTCAACCTGGACTGCAGTCTGCAGCTGACCACAAGTAAGCATCTCTACTGCTGATACAGAGCAGTTTCAACATTGTTAACATGCTTTATCAGACATATGAAGAAGCTTAAAGGTACAGATTATAGTGAGTGGAAACAGTATATGCAGACAGGCTTTAAACTGTCTCACTTCCTGCCACCTTGCTCTGTCCTCAGGGAAAACACATCAAAACATTACATTGCAGGAGCAAATTGGGCACTTTCAGTTGCTGAGAGCACTTTCACCATATTTAATACAAAGGTAAAAATGTAGAAGTAATAGATAAATAAATAAATTCAGTTATAAATACATAACACTGTGGCACAAAGTGTCCTTTAAATGGCAACAGTGATGCATGCAGCCTGGTAGCTCTCATAAACTAAGTTAATTTCTTTCTTTCAAATCTGTATTATTTTTTTTTTGGCTTCATTGCTGTAACACCCTTGACCTATGAATACATTTATTTGCACTGGAAATGGAAGCCCATGTTTGGATTAGGAGCAGTGTATTTTTTTAAAACAACCACTGCCCACAGCATCTTCTGAGCATTAGTGAGTCCAGCAAGACTGCCTCAGAAAGAAAAAGAAGTGAGCTGGAGTAAGAGCCATTAGCCCAGCTTGAACCTAAGACTGCTCCTAGTTAATGTATTGTAGCAGAATAACAAAATCTGAATCAGGCTGGCCCAGCAACTAAAAATTGGACACCGTTGTTTTTTACATCTTTTCAGAGACCTGTCTCCACCATAACATCCTGGATTATGTTGTTTCACTCCACGAGTGGACTGAGTTCCAAGTCAACAAAGCGAGGGACTCCAGCAGAAAGAAGAAAGGCAGACTCTGTGTTTTGTATCAGTGATGTCCATTGCTCGAATGCACTCTAGGTTGCAGCGCTTTCAAGATGTCGAAATTTTTATGTGAGGATGCTGACCATATAAATTTCTCTGTCTTGTTGCTGCTGTTAACATTCCTCCAAATGCAAACTGAAAAAAATCCACATCAAAATTTTCTTCTGGTTGTAAATGTGTATATGTATACGCATATATAAAAACTATAAACATTGCTCTTTAATTTTTTATCCATTCTTATCTGTGCACATAGTTAATGTGTGCAGCATGTTGAACTAAACACTTTTATTTTGTTGTTCAAACCTGTGTTTCACGAGGAATAAAAATGTCAATGCACTATAAAAATACACTATATTGCCAAAATTTTTCACTCACCTGCCTTGACTTGCATATAAATTTATGTGACATCCCATTCTTAATCCATAGGGCTTAATATGATGTCGGTCCACCCTTTGCAGCTTTAACAGTTTTAACTCTTCTGGGAAGGCTTTCCACAAGGTTTAGGAGTGTGTTTATGGGAATTTTTGACCATTCTTCCAGAAGCACATTTGTGAGGTCACACAATGATGTTGGACAAGGAGGCTTGGCTCTCAGTCTCTGCTCTAATTCATCCCAAAGGTGTTCTATCAGGTTCAGGTCAGGACTCTGTGCAGGCCAGTCAAGTTCATTCACACCAAACTCTCTCATCCATATCTTTATAGACCTTGCTTTGTGCACTGGTGCAAAGTCATATTGGAACAGGAAGGGGCCATCCCCAAACTGTTCCCACAAAGTTGGGAGCATGGCATTGTCCAAAATCTCTTGGTATGGTGAAGCATTCAGAGTTCCTTTCACTGGGACTAAGGGGCCAAGCCCAGCTCCTGAAAAACAACCCCACACCATAATCCCCCCTCCACCAAACTTTACACTTGTCAGACAAGTAGTCAGACAAGTACCGTTCTCCTGGCAACTGCCAAACCCAGAATTGTCCATCAGATTGCCAGATGGAGAAGCATGATTCGTCACTCCAGAGAACGCATCTCCACTGATCTAGAGTCCAGTGGCGGCGTGCTTTACATCACTGCATCCGACGCTTTGCATTGCACTTGGTGATGTATGGCTTGGATGCAACTGCTTGGCCATGGAAACCCATTCCATGAAGCTTTCTACGCACTGTTCTTGAGCTAATCTGAAGGCCACATGAAGTTTGGAGGTTTGTAGCGAATGACTCTGCAGAAAGTTGGCAACCTCTGCGCTCTATGCGCCTCAGCATCTGCTGAACCCGCTCCATTATTTTATGTGGCCTACCACTTCGTGGCTGGGTTACTGTCGTTCCCAATCGCTTCCACTTTATTATTATGTCACTGACAGCTGACTGTGGAATATTTAGGGAGCGAGGAAATTTCACGACTGGACTTGTTGCAGAGGTGACATCCTATCACAGTGCCATGCTGGAATTCATTGAGCTCCTGGGAGCGACCCATTCTTTCACAAATGTTTTTAGAAACAGTCTGCATGCCTAGGTGCTTGACTTTATACACCTGTGGCCATGAAAGTGATTGGAACACCTGATTTAAATTATTTGAATGGGTGAGTGAATACTTTTGGCAATATAGTGTAGCTTTGCAAAGGGACATAGGCCCCTTCCTGACTATGTCTGTAGGAGCAAGTTGTTTGCTTTAGCTAGTCCACTGATGCTAGCATCTTTGGGGGGCTAAAGCCAATTCTTTCTGAAGCTCTCTGATCCTAAATCAGATTCTGAGATACCAAAATCTTACCCGTAGCCCCTAAGGACACATCTGACTGGCAGCAAGAATGGCAGGCCTTTTTAACACTCTGAATGCAACCAATCAGTCTGTTTTCTTTCTTCTGCTACCTCACACTGTCTTAGTTTATTGCTTCGATTCTGACTTGTCCAAGTGCTGGCCATAGGACTTGCCCACTGTTCTCTGTGGTCTTGACCAAGACCAAATTTAATTGTTTCCTCTTTCTCTGCTCACAGTTTTTACACCAGTCAGCAAAGCAGTCAGTTCTCAGCTTAATTCAATTCCTCCATCATATTTTTTTATGTTTAGTAGGCCACATTTGCTCCACTTTTAACTTTGCCTTGGAAAACTTGAATATCGCTACAGGTAACCCACCTGGTGTTGCTGTTTTCTTATCAAGTACACAACTGCAACTTTACCAGTTTCCAACAAATATCAGCCTTTTCTGTGAGAAGGACTCTAGTGAAACTTCAAAGGGTCAAGGCTCACAACAAAACATAAAAGACTGTTACTGAGTTTAGTGCTTCATGACAAATGCAGATTTGCCATGTGATTTGACTTACCTAATCTTGTATTTTTTTGCATTTTTTGTAAATAAATCTTTTCCAGTTTTATTAAATTCATTTAATTTGCTTCAACAAATTATGCTTGTAATTGCTGAGTAATTCCTGAAAAATTAAATGTAACTTTATCTCGAACAAATTCACAAACTTCTCTGACTATGAATATTGTCGGAAACAGATGGAATAATGTAAGTACACACCTCAACAAAATGCATAACAGTTATATTATTATGGTTAGACATTTTGGTGTAAAATGTAACGCTGTAATTATCAGTGTGTATTCAGACATGAGGTCACAGTGACCCTGACTTTTGACCACTGGAATGCATTAGTTCACCCTTGAGTCCCAATGGATACTTGATGCAAACTTTGCTTTTGATATCAAGTTTACTGACAACTCAGAAATGTAAAGCCTCCGGCCATGGCTATCACTGAAGAGGAGTCATGATTAATAGATGATTCGACACTATGCGACTATATCTGCAGCCTACTACTAGTTTTAGTCTTATAGCATTTTTAGAGGCTGGTGGAAAATGTTTTCTGAATGTTTCCTTGTGAAGTTGCCAGGAGTGCAAAACTTCCAGGGGCATCAGGAACAAAAGCATGGAGTGTGTACTGGAAGAGGGATGAGAGTCCCTGTTGGGGACATCAATAATTTTTGCAAATGTACAGGCAGGATGACAAATTGGAGATGAAAATGTGGCAGATAGATGACACAAAAGCATGCAGAGCTGTGACTGATGTTGCTACTTAAACGGTGCATGTTCATAATTAGGTGATTTATGGTGGTCATTGCAGAATCACTGCCAGTTTTCCTTCTAGTCCCTATCCATTCTGCTTCCTCTTCACAGCGTTAATGTCATTTAACCATTTATCTTCAAGTTTTATACTCTCAACCATCATACTTTTAGTAAGTTTTTTATGGATTTAGCCACTACCTCTAGAGAATGACAGCTTCCATCTAGCAGATGAAACAGACAGTCGAATAAAAGATTAAAAGAATCAACCATCTTCCTTTCTTGAAAATCTCAAGGTCTCTTTAAGGTTGCTTATGTGAATTTGAAAAGACAGAAAAGTTTCACAAACAGATGCAGCTGCTACAGTGTGGAATCAAAAGCCAATTCTTACACTCAGATTTTGCATCCTTTCATGAACATCAGATGAATACTACTCTAAAAAGACGTTCTAAAAATGGAAAAACTGTATGATAAATAGTAGACAGAGCCACCATGATGTTTTGAAGCCTCAGTTTGGCAATATGGCTGTCCCCATCTTGGTCTTTTTGGAACCATGTTTGAACAAGAGATATAAGCTGGTAAGGTAATTCATTGCTATGTCTCTGACTAGTGTTTTTTGAATTGAACCTTAGCCATGTCTTAAAACATGCCCTGCTTTAACATCTATTTTACTCTGATGGATCAATAATTTACAAAATAATCATTATGCCTTTTTGAAGAAGACTGAGACTATGGATTGAGACTTTAAACTATGCAAGTTTACTAGGGTAATAAATCAAGGGAGAAAAAGGCTCATTTTGAAAGTTATATGCAATTGAACTATTACATTTCACATTACTATTACAACCAGTGGAATCATCACTGGTGCTCATATGCAAATTTAAAAAAACTTACACGATGGGTTTATTTTTTAGAATGGAGACTATCAAATATCTGGACAATTACAGATAAGTTAAAATTGGATTTGCAGTGTTGTGACATATGACTTAACCACAGTCAATCCTCTTTACATATCAAGGGGATGATATAACTGGTTATGGTTCGATTTGGTTTGTTATTAAGTTGGTTGACACTTAAAGCATAACAATATCTGCAGATTTTAACCTTACTTTTTTGAGTAAAAGGATCAAAGAGTAAGTCTATTCAAGGGTAGCTTCGGGCTAGATGCTATCTCTTTGAGTTTCCTACTACCCATGTTCTTGCATGTGATAAATCTCAACTTATTGCCCTACTGTGTTATTTCATTTCATGTTAGCTATCACCGATTGCACAAGCTGCTAACCTTAAATGCTTTGAAAATAAGTTCACTAACCATGCTTACAAGTATCCTGGTCTACTATGCAGCCTCAACCTCTAATGCAAAGTGATCTTGCCTGCAATGTGTCAAAGCACTTACTAGCTGTCTGATTCAGAGT
The DNA here is from genome assembly GCA_029814765.1 of Acanthurus leucopareius. Classification (NCBI taxonomy): domain Eukaryota; kingdom Metazoa; phylum Chordata; class Actinopteri; order Acanthuriformes; family Acanthuridae; genus Acanthurus; species Acanthurus leucopareius. Next base: position 20,293,645 of record JAQMCX010000011.1, on the reverse strand, counting down.
TACTTAGACATTCCTGCTGTTCTAAGAAAGAAAGCCTATATTTGCCGAAAACACTTGCAAAAAATTTCAAATTTTATTCATAAACTGTATTTAGTTTGTCTTTTGAATATCTGTAGAAACAAGGCAGTGCAAGATGGTTGAACCCATTACAGAGGACCCCGACCTCTTTAGATACAAGGGCTCATTTTAAGTTAAAGAAAACACAATAACTTCTTTTTTCATGCAATAATACACTATTGATAACATAATTATGTACATTATACTTAATTTATTCCACATTATGCCAACAGACCTACCTAAATCTTAAAAACCTGACCTTAATTTAGCAACAGTGTATGAAGCTGGGGGCTTGTAAGCGAACATGGATGAAACCGGTGACAAATCTAAAAAAAAGGCATTATGAACACATATTATCTGCAAAAGGAATTTGAAATATTAATTAGAATAAACTAAAAATAACCAAATAAAAAACTGTAGCATTTTTATAGTAGAGCTGTTAAGTGGTTAACTAACATTTGGGGAGACTTCTAATAAATCTTTTATCTTCATATACACCTAATTGTCAACATTTTTTGTGGAGTGCTGTGTATTTTAACTGTCACAATGACTTTAAGGTTAAATTCAGTTTTTAGTTAGTTCCAAAAATAACAAAAAAACTAAAGATCTCAGTCTATTTCCCTAGGATGCAGTTCACATTCATTATGTAACCCATCAGCATAACCCATCAGCCATAGGGGCACATCTTTGCAATTGGTTGCCATAGGAACGAGAAGTGGGAGACAGCTTTTACTTCCCCACATTCAGATCTGATATATGGCAAATGACAGGTCAATCAGTTAGTACAAAATAAAAGGTTTTTATAAACAGCAGGGATATTACAGACTTCAGTGTTAGCTCACTAGTGGCCATGTGGGCTGCTACTCACAATCTGAACAGTCTGGGCACAATCTATCACAAACCACTGCTGCGCTGGAAATCAATTAACAGTCTCACACAAACTTTTTGAGCAACTAATCTGAATGTGGAGAAGCAGTAATGGTGATGGTACCTGGCCCAGGATTCCCCCAAGCAGAGTCCACATGGCTTGGCCTTCACTTCGAAGCTTTCCATTTACATTCAACAGTTCCTCCAGAGATTCACAGAGCTGCAGGAGGGGAGACAATACAAGGCAAGGACACTTCAGTTTCTGCTCTGATTTTTTACGTAGATACACACATGAATACACACACAAACAAATTCAAACATTTGAAGTATGAATATAATACCAATTTCAACGAAAGCTGACTTTACACTGCAAAAAGTCTCATATTATGTCATATAATTCATTGTATGTATTTTTATTAAAACAATTTTATAAAATTCTATTTTTTATTTCAACAATTTTGAATTAGGTTTCTTAGATCTGGAGCAAAATCTAGAGGCTGCGGGATTACTTCAGCTCTCTGTTGTTCACATAGGTTTACTGATTTGATACCCATTCAGGCCAAACAAAAAAAAACCTTAAGCACAAACATTCCTGGTTTTCTGACAGCTATAACAAGGCTATTTGATAAAAAACCTTCCCCCTTGCTTTGGATTGATTGTCTCACAGTTACAGTGGTAGGATGGAAGGGTCACAGACTGAGTTAAAATCCAACTGAGGATAACCGGATAACCGGCCACATAAATGTTACATTATTTACAGCTGCACCACTAAAAATGCAGGTCAGGCTTTGATTTAATTTAGCAGTTTGTGTAACTCTTTAATGTTAACACTTCATATGATCTACAGGATTTGAGCCTTGTGTCACAAGTAAACCTTGAACTGGGTTCTACAACTATTTATCTATCAGAGAATTATAATGAAATTCCTCCAGCAGAATTTTCTCCAAGGTCAAAGCCATGTTTGAGCAATTCTGGCAGTGCAATTAGCAACACACACTCCATTAATAACGCTTAACACACACGGTAGAGGACTAAACGCAACATTAACTCTTGTGACTTTTACTCTGCTATTGTATTCCCTTCCTCATGTTGACAGATGGGCAAGCAGCCTCTTTACAGAAGTGACATGTTTAAGGAGGGCTCAGACAAAGGAACACCAGGATTGGGGCTGCTACTAACAACTATTTGTATTACAAATCAATCTTCCTATAATTTTTACTATTAATTATTTTTTTGTTTTGCTTTTCAGTCACTCAGTTACTGATGCCAAAGTATCTATAAGACAGAGTGATAAAATGAAAATAAATTGATGATGGTGTTTTAAAAAAGTTACAAAATAACCAGCTATAATTCTCTCTGAAAGGGCATTAATGTCTCACTGTTAACCAGAAATGTAAACCTCATGGTAGTGTGAGAGTGAAAGTCAGAATTCAGTATGATCTGTCCTCTGTGGACAATGAATATCTGTACGAAATCTTGTTGCAGTCTGTCCAGTATTAAGATATTTAAGGTCTAATCCACACATACACAGGTGTTTTCTTACAGCAAGCTGAAATAAACTCTTTCTACAATCCCAGGGGATTTCTTTATTCTAGGATTAACAGACTTTTTATTAGTGCTACCAACTGGATTGGAATCTCAATGATTTTGAATCATAAACATCAAACATGTTTGAATGTAGATTTTAAATCCTAAAATGTGAAAGGAACAGCAATGAAATACTGAGTAGATTCCTCCCATAACTAATGACAATGAGCGGACAAGGAGGTGTTATAACCCAGATAGTGCATGTCTAATAACATTACCTTGTATCAGTAGCATGCACAAAAAATACCCCTTTATTTTGAATAAATTAACTTTTTATACTTTAAATAAAAAGTCTATTCTTTTCTTTTTCCATGCAAAACACAGTTACACAAAGTACACAACAGCAACCAGTCTGTAGTAGTTGTAACAGTAGTAAATGTAAGCCTGTTTTGAGCAAACATTTCAACAGGGTCCTAAGAGTGAAGACAGCTGCAAATGTGATATTAGATATCTTACCAATTAAAAGAGAAAATACGAATGAAGAAAATACTCTAGAAATATTCGTTGGAAAAAAGCAAAGCATGGTGAATTTATGATGTTTGCTCAAAAACTGTAATTTTAGCCCAAAGCACAGCATTGTAGAACTACTAGCATTGCTATAGACACTGAGTCTTGAAAGAGTTCTATTTAAAGCCAATATTATTGATTTTAATTATTAATTGTTATTGTTATAATTATTCTAATAAGTTTTACATGTAAAAGTGCCGTTTTAGAAAATTAATTTCTGAAATTTATAAATCCAAAATAAGATCTAAATTCTCTGAGAGACAAATGAATAAATGACATTGTTGGTTGTAGCCATCTTCTACAACAGCTACATACATATCCGCATCAGGTGTTTCTTGCTAAGGTGATAATTCTTAAATCATGTGGTCTGTTTTTGTCCTATTCATTGTGCTTGAATAATCTAACTTTCTCACTCATTACAATTTAATACCATAATTTCTGGTGCAAATGTGTTTCAGTATTCTTTTTGTACATTTCATGAACCGGCCTGTCCCCTGTATTGACCCATTTTTATTGTGAGTCTGGACTGTTGCTCCTCACCTTGTTGTACTCCACGTGCAGTTTTTCTTGTTCGCTCTCCAGCTTGTCCTTTAAGTTTTTCTGTTCAGAGATGTTGTCCTGGATCTGGATCATTCGCATGTTCCGCTCTGAATATCAATGGGACAAAAAATCAATAGCACGATCACAATCTATATACAGGAAAAAAGCACATGAGAGAGTGCACTGATGGCAGATAGGCCCTCTGCTGCAGGCTAATGGAGTATGCTCTCAAGGTTACTGGCATGGCCCCTCTTACATCTGGCAACACAATCATTTATTTGGGGAGAGAGCGTCTTCACACAGAATTAGACACAACTTAACCACTCTAAACCACTCTGTAAAACAGTTCAAGATATACAGTATGGCAATAAAGCCAATACTAAACCCTTTTAGCTTAGTTAGAGCTAAGTTTAGCTCAGTTAATTTAAGTAGAGACTAAAAGCTTGTTACTTTGACATTTTATTTATGCAGCAATTGCATGTGAATAAATAAAAGTGCACGGAGGAGGATATAACCATCAGAGTAGCTGCAGATACCAGCCACTTTTTAAGTTCAGTGTTTTTTCTAAGGCAGTTCTGAAGGGCATTGGAGGAGGATGAAAAGGAAATTGGTGCTGTTAATGTCATTGCTGCTTTTTAAATACAAGCTGACAATATCACAAAAAAAAAGGAAAACAATGTCTTGTGGTTTTATACAAATGTAAACCTATTGGAAAAGTAGCCCAATCATTGGTGTAAAGAAATTTATACATGCTTTTGTTCTGTGCATGACACCATTCCCTCAGAATCTTCAATCCCTCCTTACCAAAAGCATGGCAGCTACAATACCCACAACACAACTCTGCCTAAAGCTTTGCTAGAGCTTCAGTTGTGCTATTCAAGCTGCAAATCTAAAGCACAGTTGAGAATCAGTTTCCAAAAGTCTGGCATAGGCCTGCACGATTCAGGAAAAAATATGAATCTCGATTTTTTAGCTTTGAATTGAAATCACAATTTTCTGCCACTATTTTTTTTTCTCACAAGCTGAAATGTTTATTGCGTCGTCTTGTCTAAATCTAAAGTAGTTCCACACCATTGAAGTACCACCTATTTTCGGAACGAGGTCGGTTTGGGTGGTGGGCTGATTCTTGTCACTACTACCTGGGCTTTCAGCAACATCCATTTTGCGTTCATTTGTTCACTGAGTTTTCCTTGCGATTAACGTTATTTCGGCAGCGCCGCAGTCCCTCCTCAGAAACTTTCAACCATTGCTTTCAACTCAACTATTTGACTCTGCGTGCCGTGGATCGCGTGCCCAAAAGGCGCTTTGTCATAGGATAAGGGAGAAGCCTTGGAGCACTTGTTTACAACTCTGACACATGCCGCCGGCTCTTGGAAAAAAAAAATCGACGTAATCTAGAAATTAAATTGCATGTAGGGGTGAATTGACATCGAGGTTCTAAATCGATTAATCGTGCAGGCCTAGCGCTGTGCGATCAAGGGGATGCCAGTTTACAAATAGATATACAGAGCTGACTACAGCAAAAGTTCTGTTTGGAACTACTTAAAAACAGATAGGTGCAATACAAACTTTGCTGGATAAAACTAGCATATCGCAGGTCAACACAGCAAAAAATACCCAGCACAAGCAAGGAAAATGTACTTATGACACTGATTAAACTATGTGATCATAATGCAAATGAGCTGCACACTTGGTTGCTCAGTTAAAATACTCTTAAACTTCTTTCTAATGAAAGAGTTTACGGTGTACAATGACAGATCAAATGCGTGTTGTTACTCACCAGGTTAACGCTTGGTTTTCTCAGGGCATATAGGACACCAGAGTGATGTGGTCTCACACAGGCAAGGATCAGTTCATCAGCCTTTGGATTTCCCTTCAGGTTGATAGCCAGCCCATGCTAAATCCCGGTGAAAAATAATGGACATGAAAAAAGGGGTTGCAGTAGAGAATGAATGTCTTCATCAGGGCTGGGTGCAATCAGTAAATTTTTATCATATTTTACTTTTAAAAGTTGATTCCTCAAAATGATGTAATACTACAAAGTCACTTTAAAAATGAAGCACTGAGGTATTCATCAAACCGAGCCTCTTACACTACCAGTTTTTTCAGAATAGATCAGCCATTAGTCATTTTGTTCTTAGTGCATCCAAGCAATAAAATAAGAAGGTGTGTCTGACCGAAAAGGGATCCCAAAAGTCTCCTTGGCTTTTTCTTCCAGGTCATGTGACCTGTGGCCGGCAGCCTTCCAGCAGAAAGGGGAGACTGGATGTGGGGTCGGTACACCTAAACAGATCACAGGTTTAAGACATAAAAACATGGTAAATTGTTGTAACGTGACAAGGTCTTTCCACCAGGTATTAGCCGGTGGTGTGAGAGGTACTGATTGATTTCTCGAAGCTGTATCTAATCAAATTGAGGCCATTCTCTTTCAGGTAACAGCCACCACATAATCCCTGACTTGCAAAGTTAGGAATGTATCACCAAAAAAGTGTGCTTCCTGCATGCGTGCCTAGCAGACACTGTGCTACATTTGCATTCATTTGGAGTCTTGTTTCCAGCCATCTGACATATGACAATTACTTTCCTCTGACCTCTCTTTGTTTCCCACCAACTATTGAGGACACACATATGGGTGTCTGTCTTGCAAAATGCCCCATTTGATTTAAGAGTCACTAACTTTGTTTGCTGTTTGGTGCTGAGCAGGTGGTGAGTTTATCCAATGCTTTCTCTTAGAAATGATTTGATATATTTCTAAATTGTTTTCCCAATAATGTTGTGGTGGCAAACATATTTGCTGCTTGGATAATGGCCACAGTTAAAGCTCCTTTAATAATTCAAACACCACATTTATTGGAACTTTGACACCAGAGACAAAGGTTTGCACCTTGACTCTAAAGCTTAGAAGACAAAAGAACTGCAGGTAAAGTTCAGAAAATATTGTTGTTTGCTCAAATAGTAATAAGCACATTTTGCCTCAGGTCACTGTGTTTTTTCCGGTAATAAAACAGACCATCATCGTTCTCTAACATCAACCAAGGACACAATTTCCTAAACATAAACATAAACATAAAAAATGTATTTTCTGCTACAAATGAGTCACATGCAGTATATAAACAGAGACAAGGTTGGTTCACCAGTGCTTTTTGTGCTTGAAACAGCTTCGCACAGAGAGTTGGAAGATCTGTTCAGACTCAGTACACATTACTGTAAATATGCAGACTGTAAGTTCATCATAAGTTATGAAAGCATGAAAGAATTAAACCCTTGAAAATGCATTCAGTTCAATTCTATTTCTGCCTGTCTGTCTATGCTGCAAAGCTTTTCTAGAAGCTAGTGGATAATTTCATATTTTTAAGTTTTCAAAGTATTTCATAGCATGTAGTTCACGACCTAACTATATCAAACTGTCATCGCTTTTTGTATCCTCTCTGGATTCTTGCACATTTTGCAAATTGCAATCATGCTGTCTGCCTCTGACTTCAGTACAATGTGTCCACATTGGTAAAGACATATTTGGCTCTCTTGTCTGCACTCAGTGGCTCCCAGGTGCTGAAGTTTGAAATCAGGAGCACCATAACAGAGGGCTATGATTATTGTTATTCTTCGTCTTCTTCCTCTCCTCTGTGCTAATTAGCTAATGGCTAATCTACTTTAATAGTGCACTGCCACTTACTGTGATTGGATAGCACCTGTTGCAGCACTTGTTAAGTCCTTGAATCCAATGTGGCTATGTTTTATCAATCGAGGCGATAAATCGCAGATAACAGAATTTCCCATTATTGTCCTTTAATTGATTTGCGCTGATAAATATTATGCATCACTATTTCTGAATTGAAAGTTGTAATTGGCCTGTGGAAATCTGTGGCCGAGGCTTCAGAAACTCTGCATTACATTCAGATATATGTGTTTAGAGGGCTCCTCCCTGGGAGTGTGAAGTGTGAAGGACATAAAAGCAATCCATGAAAAAACGAGGCAGAATGTAATACAGAATGTCCTTTTAAAAAATGTGTTTAGATGAGTCAGATTTAATATGACCACTTACTTTGCTGCGCCTGGCCAGCGGAAGCGTATTAAGATCAAATGAAATTGTGGAAGTGGATTCAGCAGATCTGTCAGAGAAAGGAAAACACTTTTTTTCAAAGGTAGTACTGAATATGTGAAAGCAAACCACAAACTTGTCTGCAGTTATATTGAAATAGTACACTTTATCACACTGGTATGAAGTGAAGACATGAAGAGTAAAATTGCCAAAATTACTGAATAATTTATCAGTCATGCTAATTTCTCTTACATTGTGCAGTTGAGTTGTTGACAGATTGCACTCCAGGGGAGGAGAGGAGAGGAATTCCTGTAAATGAGATTGATGTATTAATTTTAGTTTCAGTGTGACTTCAGGTTTGCACAGTAAAATCTCCCTCCATCACCATCTGCTCATACCCGACTGAGTGAGTGTGTGAGCACATGGGGTCGGCCATTTCTAACCGCACCCAGTTATACAGAGAGACCACACAAACACACAAACACCACACGCACACAGTCACAACAAAGCGCAACAGTGCCTTTTTAAGTAAGAGATGACTGCCCTCTGTTGGTGCTTCACGTGACCAACAGTGAGTCATAACCATACTGTAGGTCTTTGTAAACTGAGGCTCTTTGTGTTTTTTCTCCAAACAAATTATGAGAAAGATATTACTTAAATAAAGGTCATGCAAGCGTAGCAACAGGAAAAGCAAGATTTTTCTATTTGTCACAGTTGATGACAGCAGAGTGTAAGTGCAAACATGTTAAGAGTGAAGCTGAAGTAATAAATTTACAGAATACAATAAAAACAAGGATACAACAAAAAAATGACATTGCATTACTTTACATACAAGTAGATTTAAAAAAATAGTATATTAATACATGCAAAAAAAACCAACTGGCTTAAAACCTACAGTAAAAAAAAGTCAAGTGTTTCTGTAAATGTTCAAGAAATACAGATGGTGAGAAGATAAATTATTGAAAAGATAAACAAGAAGTATGTTATGTCCAGTATACGAAAATGGTGATTAAGTTATTTTTCCAGCAAAGATGCTGACAATCCCCTTGTTTCACCCTCTAAATTGTGAGTATTTTCTGTGTTTATTAATTAGGAAACTGAATATTTTTAAGCTTTGAAGTTTAAGTTGAGGAAAACGAGCAGTTCAATAGCATCCCCTTAGGCTTTTGGAAACTGTGATTGGCATTTTTTACTGCTTTGACATTTTAAAGACGATTAATCAAAGCAATTACAAGATTAATTCATTTGAAAAAATAATCGTTTTAGCCCGACTGAGTAATATTATTCAGGGGACCTGATATAATATCTGTAACTGTTTTAATACTAAGCTATCTGATTTAGAAACATTGACAAATCTAGACATTAAACAGAAAAATCTGAAATGATACGAGTAGAAAAAGAGTAAGTAAGCTTACATGTGTCTGAAGTTTGCTTCTCCTTTTATTCTAAATATGCCATCAGTAACATTTTAGCTCTTATAAGAGTTAAGTTTCAATACAGAGGTCTCAATAACACTATGTGCATTTTGGACAGTGTTGGTTTCTTCTTATAACTGTGCTCTGAAACTTCAAGTTTTTTGGGAAGCATCATGAATGAAGGCTGTACTGAGAGCTGAACCTGGTCTGCCTCTGTAAAAACTATTAATCCTGAGCACTGGACCTTAAGGGATCTGTAAGAAATAAACACTGTACTTTACATTGTGACCAATCAATTAAGACTGGGTCAGATAGTTTGGAACAGAATTGGCAAAACTTTTAGTCTCACTCAAAATCATAATAGTTAAACTGAGAAATTCTACTGCAATTGGTGTTAAAATGTTGTGTATGACGCCTTTAAAACAGAGCGGAGGTCATTTGCTAAATACTTAAAGCGATACACTGAAAAAACACACAAAAATAACATTTAGTGGACGAAAATTTAAAGTGCTCCTAAGGATTAAGTAGCTATTAAATTAATACATGTGAGTCTCTTGAGGGCCTAATAGTTTTGTAAAAGTTATAAAATGCGTATATTATACAGCACGAGTAAAGACAGAGAGGCAGCAAGAGAGAGTGCATAACCTCAGATAATCTATAATTAACACAATAACACACACACACTCTCTCCCTCTCTCTCTCACACACCCACACGCACACACACACACACACACTAAACCACTAATCTTATCCTCAGAAGCGGGGTGGCGATCTGATCTTCCTTCAGCTTTAGCCGCACAGAGGGCTGGGTGGGAGTGTGGAGGTCCCCAGAGGTGAAACTCTATTAGCACGCAGCATGAAAGTCAATGAAAAGGACCCCAGTGTGCCCCGGTCCCCTGACAGTATTAATGTTTAATGATATCTAAAAAGGGTAATACTCATCCCCCCATTCCCTTTTTGCTTTTATCCTCTCATTAAATATCGTCAGAATATCATCACCTCCTCAGATTAGAGCACTGACCCCGTCTACTGAAGGACTCGCCCTTCACTGATGGCAAACGCATTTCTCTCTCCCCCCTCTCTCTTTCTCTTCCTCTCTCTCTCTCTCCCCCTTGCAGTTGCACAAACGATTAATGCACTGACGCATTTAAGATGTGTTCGAGGGGAGGCAGCAGAGTACCGTGTATTGAAATGTATATAAATGTGGAATAATACCTTGTATGCAGCAGTATCTTTATATATACAAAGGGTGTAGAAAATGAATCATTTTCAATGTACATATTTATTGTGTTATTGCCGTGTCTTGTGTCTGCTGGGATTTAATTTAAAATAATAATGGGCAGTGGGACTCCACTTCCAGGCAACAGTGCCTGGAGTGGCTGCTCGAATTTGTACACAATGTTGGATTTAACTGAGGTCTGTGTCGTTAAAAAAACCAGGTCAGAGATCTTGACAGTCTTTGCTTATGCGTAAAATACATTCATATGCATTGATTAAATATGCAAAAACTTTGACTAATCACAATATGAGGATCAGTTCAAATAAAAAGCTACCCTGATCATATTTGCAGTATAAATTTAGTGCCCAGACAAAGACAAAAAGCTGGCTGTCTGATGGTAAGCAAGTATTAGAAGCCTAGATGCTGAAAGAGCAGTTTTCACTTGAAGGCAGCTCAGCTACAAGCCTCAATGCATAACATCACTTATTTATCGCTAATCGAAAGCAGACATCCTGCCAGTCAAATTGCATTCGAACATTTGAGGTCCATATTTATTTGCTGTTGTAAGCTAATGTTAAAGTGTAAAAGCTCTTTCTGTATGCAGTTAATTATGTTTCAGTTCTTGCTGCATAACCCTTTGACGCCAAATCATTTTTGGGAATCTATATACTCTTTCTTTCACAAACTGCTTTATTGCAGTAAATCTTTTTATTTTATTTTATTTTTTTATTTGGGGCATTGAAATCTTGATTAAAATGATGCAAAAACACTACATGGCACCAGGAATCAAACATTTAAAAACACAGACATGTTCTCTCATGCAAAAGCACACACAGCACAACGACCACAAATGCATGAATGAGCATGTACACACACACTCACACACTCAAATTCTCTCAAGGACATGCACACAAACAGAGTGCGAGCAGGCAAAAGTCTGAGGAAATGCTTATGCCTACAAACACACTCAGAAGGGGGCTGCGCAGCACTTAAGTGGTCACTTTCACACACAAAGGCCAATCACAGGAGCTTAGCTGGCCCCATCAAGCTTTTTAGCAAATGCTGAAGCACTGAAATTGCTTGTTTAGTTAACCCTGTGTGCTGCTGACAGAAATGTAGTTCTGTCACTCGCGTCTCTGTTGTGGCTTTGCTTTGCTTTGAAGTCATTTAGAGGGAGACCACTCATTGTGTGGAGGATGACTGGGCCTTGTCATTTGTGAGGAGGGATTAGTCATGCTATGTTTATTGGTGAGCGAGCATCAGCTTTCTTGACTGCTGCATTTGAGGGATTTTTCACTTCAGAGGTGTTTTTGAGTAGCTGAACACAACATATGCAAACTCTACAGCTATTACACAACAGTAAAGTTGCATTATGCCTGCATTGAAAGTTGAAGCTTCTTGAGCTTTTATGTGCACTTACTGTGTCATGTCATCAAATATATGTTCTTCCAGAGGTTATAATGCGAGGAAATACCTTGAAGATTAACGTTGGAGATCAAAGAGTACTTTGACTGACACCATCACTATGCCTTAACTTCACCCTACTCTCAAATTGTGGGGATTTTCATTCTTTATCAGCATTTACCAACAAACTGTCACCCATTTACTTTGTTCCACAAAAAAATATAACATAACATGGAATTTTTAAAGTAAATACCACCAAGACTAATTTATTTTAAAGGTTAAATGGGGAAAAAAATGTCCTCTTAGTAGTAGAAGCAGTTCATAAGGTCACACTTGATGTTTCAATATCAACTGTACTATACTGTGAAAAATATTACGAGGAAATAGAATTTCATACAAGAACACATTTATTAATGTTATTTTTTGACAAAAATGAAAACAATAAGCATTTAATTAAAAGATTTTATCCATTCAAACTGATCACAAAGGCTGCTGAAGGTTGCTGCTGCAGTTCACAAAGCATCAATATACAATATGAGCTTGTGTGTCTAATCCTCATTTAAACTGGGAGTTGATTTTCATATTGTCAGATATCCCTTTTATAACCCTCCACCTTTGTGTGTGTATTATGTGCCTGTGATGTGCATGCACGAGTGCGAGGCCCCTTCCCTGCATGAGTTGCAGGGAAGGGGCAAAAAGCAATCGGCAAGGCTTCAACTGGAAATGAAATTGCCAGTTATATATCTTGACACTGGACATATTTATGCCCAGAGAGGCTCGCCTTTCTGCCAGCTCATCACAGCTACTGTCAGGTGGTGAACTGTGTGTGTGCAGGGTCTGTTTGTGCTGTGTGATGTGCATGTGTTGCTAAGACGAGAGCAAGGTCTGTGTGCGGTTTGAGAAGAGATTATGCCTACAATCTAAGTGTACAAATGTAGGATGTATGTGATTGGAATAGATGCTTTGCACATTATGATGTACACTGATGCTACATATAATACAAGGGAAGGTGGACTTTCTGGGGTGTAAATAAAATCTGCAGACCCTCCTACAATCATAAATCTGCCAAAGAGAGAAGAATGAGAAAAGTCTTCTTAGCCAACTGTTCTCTAGAAAATTTCAATGCCATTAAAGCTCTGAGTAAACCATAAATCTTAGAATATGTAGGCACTGTGAGCAACATCAAAACTGAGAAATACATTGGGGACAAACAGACTAAGTGAACACAATCTGAGGAAGCAACAGTGTTAATTCTCACGTGTAGACCCTAAGCCCACTGTATGTTTAGTAGGAGAGAGTATATTACAATGTTTATTTTAATATACTTCTTTTTTTCTGGATAATATCTATTTATTCTGTCCAGTTAAACTCTGAAAATCATTGAAAATCTTATGTGCACTAGGTGGGCTGTGTTCAGGGAGCATTTTGTGAATTTGTTAAAGAGATGAAAAGATGCCAACTCCTTAAAAGTGATGCCCTTAAACTCTATATCTCCCCCTGATGTCTGGCTGCAGTACAGCTCACGCAAGCAGATAGGTCAAACAAAAGATGGTTACTGTCATTTTAGGTGTATTTATCACACTGGTGTATGATTTAGTGTCGATCTTTTTAATAAGTTTGGTTTAAATGAGCTATTTGATGCAGGAAAACAGGGGTGTAATGTCATGATTGACAGCCAACCCTAACCTGGGACTGAGTCAGGCGGCTTGTTTGGCGGGATCAGAGTACTTCAGTTCTGTCTGCCAGCTACTACTGAGCAGACTCTGGCTCCAAATGACATCACCATTGCAAGATGGCAGTGCCTCTACCAGGAATATTTTGGAATAATTTTTGCTCAGTGGGAGGAAGCTGAGACGTGTCCTTCATCCTTATACAGTCAATGGTTTGAGCAAATAGGGGCCTGTCAGGATAATTTTATGGGCTGTTACGTCGCTGTGTCTGATAAATCACATTTCACACTGGTATTTGAAATCACTTCATCCTTTGTGACAGCTGTGTGAATGAACATTGAGACATAGAGCTTTGAATACAAATGACACATTTCCAATAAACTGTTTATATTATTTTGTTTATATTATTCTGACATACTGACACCTCTCTAATCACTTTTATCAAATCAGGTCAATCACAATTACCTTCATGTTTTTGGCTGTAAGCGTTGGATTGTTTAGTCTTTGACAAAATATTTACAGTCACAGTGTTTATCTCACCTCAACTTTTCCCATCTCAGTTTTAAAAATTAGTGCAGTGGCCCTTGCCAACAGTTGCAGGTCACCCAAAGCTTCCTGTTGTTTGCAAGCAGCATATAGTAGTTTTGTGTTTTTGGATATGGCAGGCAAGTCGTTCAATAAATATGATTTCAGCTCCAATTCATTCCAAGAAGTCAATTGCAGCCTGCTGAATCAATTTTATGAGCATTTTCTTGGATTTACAGGTCTACTGTGGCTCTAACTGGCGTGATACGTATCCCACAAGCAGGATGCTCTGTTAGTAAACACATTTCTAATTGAAATTTTTCATATTATTTGTTCTCTCCCCGTCATTTGTGTTGTTTACTCAGCACCTATCTTTAAAACTAAATTGATCCTCCTACTTTTCCACTGAAGCAACTGTTTAATTTGCATATATATATAAAAACTTCAGTGAGTTTTTCATGTCCACAATGAATGTAATTGATGCAATTAATTAAAGGATATTACATTTTTTTCCCTTGATATCACTCAAGTTTAGCTTATTGCTCATTTTCAAATGAGTAACACTAATTTAATGCCTGTATTAGAGGATATGAGCCTTATTAATCCTGCAGACATCTCAAGCAGGAGGGAGGAAAACTTTCCTTTTGTTCTTATAAATTCCAGCCCAAGTCTTTACATCCAAGTTTCATATATTTCTGTTTTAAGAGAAGTAGAGTTCTGTAATGCGCCTAACTATCTTACATATCTTGATTCTTTATAAATACATAGTCAGCCAAATGAGTTTAATGCATCATGAGACATGCCCCCCCTTGCGTGCGTGGAAATTGCACAGCTGTTTTTCCCCTTACTGGTACAATTTTTCTGCAGATGAAAAGTGCCAGCTTTAATAAAGCTGATAAATTACCAGTTGCAAACTGTTGACCAGTCAATTTTTCTGACAGAGTGTACTACCTGATTTTCTCCTTTTTGTCGAGACAAACTGCAAATGGAGCTTGATTGCTCCCCAAGGTGTTGAGTTACAGATTTAATGATGTTGAACTAACTCAGCTTTCTTCTCTCTCAAGTGGGTTTGCTCACATGAACGAAACTGGTTACTCTGCTCAGTTTCTTACCCTCTCTCTGACTTTAACTCACACAAAGGAGCCATTATATTAGAATTGTTACATTAACAGCTGTGATTACGGGTTCATAAAAGTGATGGCAAATTATTCTATCCTTTTTAAGAGCCTGTTCTATTTGTTTTTCTGTTGAATTATTGTGGAAATTCGATGAATTCCACAAACCAATACAAAAAAAAAGCCATTTAAACAGATAAATATGCATAATTTTTCTAAAATCGGCGAACAAAATAAGCTTGATTTTGATTTATGCCATAAAAAACCTGCCCTAAAACAACATTAGTTCTATCAGAACAGGAGAGTCTTTTATTTTATTGAAAAAAGAGCAAATTATGACACTGAACACTTTTCTTAATGGAAATTATATTATTTACTACTTTGCATGGTTCACTGATCTGATTAGTTGAAGTTGCCTGTGATAACCTGCCAAGTAATTTTTGAAAGTGCCTACCCTTTGTCAAACAGTTTCCTAAGGACAACTTCTTTTCTGGCCCAATGTTAGCAGAAAATCGTGTAGATTTCAGGTCTGATTCGCCCCTCCCAACAATGACCAGGCCGCCCCTGCTGGCTAGAACAAATTATCTGCCCAAATCGTGTAGTGTGGAGGGCTGACAATTGTAATCTTAATGTTACTAGCTGGAAATCCTGCAGTGTGGTGCAGTGACTGAAGTGTGCAATGGATGAATGAGAGGTTAATGAGAGGTGTAACCAGCTGGATTTAGCATACTTGCTAGCTTTTAGCATTAGCTTGCAGTACTCTGTTTGAGAGCAGAAGAAACTTCATTTCAAACTTGCCTTCAGCTCGCTCTTCAAAATGAAAAAAGCCCTGCTGATTCCACATTGACTTCATCCACATTTTTTTCTCATTCGTGCTTCTTATTGCATAACAAGCATACAAAAGTTCAACAAGCCAACAATCACAGGCTGACGTAGAACCAAGTGTGTACTCCTGTGTCTTGATAGTGTATCTCTAATGTGTAGACAGATACAAGCACATCTGAAACAAGCCAATAGTGGTGATATACATATCTTCACCATGTCAGGTTGTTCTGTTGTCATATTTTTGCCTAGAAAAAGGCAGTGCACTTTTGGTAACCCAGAAAAAAGAAGGCACAACCTCAAAATTTGTCTCTCAGCCCCCTGTGGCATTCTGACCCCTGCAGCAGAGAACCCCATCGCTAAATGGTAGACAAACTATGATAAAAGACTGTTTGATCCAACCACATTAATGAGGTCAGCGGCTAAGAAGACCTTTTTGACAGCGCTGGCGCTCTGATGTACATGCAAATGAATAGAGCTACACATCAAAGGTAAAATTGTCTAAATCCCCAAAACCTTTATTCTGTTTGCTACACCAATGAACAGATATTAGGAGGTTAATGTGCAGATTTACAAATAGTGAAGTTATATAGTTTGTGGATACCTCAGTGTGTTAATGTGTGAGTGCCTGAACAATTTATTGTACCAAAAGGCTGAAAAAACCCAGTCATATGTTATACATACATGACCTTAATGTGAATGGGGAAAATGTGTGTTTATGTATCATATATGTGTGAATATAGACGTGTATGTGTGTGTGTGTATGTGTGTGTGTCAGGGGAAGCCTAATATCCAGCAGCATTTGACATATTCACACCTTCAGCATAGAGCTTTTCCTTAACATGGAGACGACACCGAAAAACTCTTTGATGTTTCAGAGTCTTTAACCACTTAATCCCAAAGGAGGGGGGGATTAAATTAAGAGCCTCCTACATTTTAATGTTGTTTTTGTAGTTTTCCACTCTCTAGCACATTGTATATACACACACACTCACACACATATACATTTTTGATATGTATACACTGCTTTTGTGGCTTGACATCATGCATTTGTGATTTATCATGAATATTTCAAAGCGCTCTGTAAGAATTTATTTCCTCAAACAGCAGACATCAATGCCACCCATCAAGTAAATACACTGAAATAACCCCAACAATTGGAGTTGCAAGGTTTACACATGACGACGGCAATATGCTCATGTGTGGTGAAGTGATTGTAGGGGGTAATCATAATGTCATACTGCTCTCCCTCTTGCAGAACGACCAAAGCGAATTAGACGATGGATCAAGTTCCATCAAGTCTGAGTGCGTGGAGATCACACCACGCTGGTTAAACAATCTGCTTCCACTTCTGATGTGCCTGCAGGGAAACAAATTAGGCTCAGCTCACGAAAAATCTCTGCAACATGTCAAAAAAATCAAGAGGGTGTTCTTGGATTATTGTGCTCCACAATCGTCACTATCTCAATGCAAGGATACATTTCTCAGAATGCAGATTATTATGAAAATTTGTGTCTAATAATTTGAATTGATTCTGCACCTGTTTCTGTTTACAAGAGAACAATGCTTGCATTATGCTGTCTTAATTACTGCTGCCATTGTGTAGTGCAGATCTGAAACAGATGGTGTGGTGTCAGGCCTGCAAAAAATCATGTCTCTAATGTCATAGGGTGACAAAACATGACAGAGAGGAGATAAGAGGACGAGGTAACGGCACACAAACAAGAAAGCAAAGGCTATAATCGAGAGGGAGGAGGAGCCACTGTTGTACACCAGGTCTGGTACAATATCTGAGTAGTTGCACTGACACAGTTTCAGTATTCCATTAAATGAATTATGAAGGAAGGGGAGGGGGGGTTAAAAGCATTTCCTCCTTCCTAATGTGGAAAGAAACGAAGAACAAGAGGAAATGAGAGACGTTCCACAGGATATAACTGCAAGGTGACATTCTTTTGACATTTTTACAAAAGTCAGTGCACATTTGGAGCATTGTTTAGATGCATCCAGTCATCAAAAGGTTTCTGATAGTAGAACAAGATGGAACAGATAAATTTGTCCCCTGGGGAGGGACTCTGAAATTTTTACTGATTAATAAATTTAGTTGGGGAGGTGGAGTGCTACTGCATGGGCTAATGGGATTTTAAGCTCTACTTTTCAAACCTGCCCCATTTCATTATGGCTGCTCTCCCCTTCAAACCCACTGCCTCAGACGATGAGGACACGCCAGCGGCAGCAACCCGAGAAAGTGTTTTCTCAAGCTCCTGAAGCGCTCGCCTCTTTTTCTACGTCTGCTTAAGCACACCCGGCTGAGTTCTCGCTGACTTAGCAGCCTCTTGTACAGATGCTTCCTGAGCTGTACCCAAAAAAAAATGTATGTATATATATATAAAAAAATAAAAAAGACAGTGTTCTGGAAAAGTGTGTCAGGGAAACAAAAAGCACAGCTATACTATTCTCTCTCCTCTGAGGTAAGAGAGTGAAATTAGAAAGAGACCAATGAGAGAGATGAACATGAAAAAGAAAAAGATATTCTTTGAGCGCAGACAGGGTAAAGTACTTGTTGACCAGGCAGTGAAACCTAATGATCTAACAAGAAATGTCTTCATTTATGGCAGTCCACTGAATTCCTACCATAGCTGTCCTGCTGCAGTAGTTTCAGCAATTTTTCAGACAAGTTCGGCTTTTGTCTGTTATGATCTTTTGGAAGGTGGTTATTTTATTGACACTTAAATATTGTGTGACTGCCTGCAAGACACTTTACTTGGCTGACTGTGGTTAAAAGTTGAATGCAAAAACAATTTGATGTTTTCGCTTCATTGCACAGTCCAAAAATGAAATATACTACCACCAATGGCAATATTTAAAATATATTTATTGAGTGCACAAAGAACTAAGAACTCAGAACTGATCCGTCCGCATTGTACACGGCCAAAAGGTTTTTCTTATGTGGTCAGAGCCTGTTTAAGTTAAACCTCTGTGACACTGATTTCCACCAGTGCACAAAAACTTTGAAAACACATCACATAAAACAGATAGGCCGTGTTTACTGCGATCAGTTTTTATTAGAGTGGCCATCTGGAGTTTTCCTGGGACACTTGTTACTTGTCAGTCGGGGCTGATGCAATGCTGATGCAACTTGATGACCACATTAGAAAACAGAAGCAATGCAAATAGTCACATAGTGATGCTATAATTGTTTCACAGGTGTCAGGCATAATGTGGGGACCTTCTCTTTAACTTATTTTAAAAATTTTGAATGGGGTGTACAATTTGCTCAGAGAAAAAAAAAGATCAATCTGTTTTACGCTTTAATTCCTAATAATACTTGGTACAAGTGCACTAAATCTGTGACTGAAAATAGGTCTCACAAACACACTACTACTTATGTTTGAATAATGTGTGCTGAAAAACACCATGCCCAGCTTTTTAGTGACATTTTTTAGCATCAGAAAACAAAATCTTATATTCATGAGTTACTGGCAAAGATGTATGTCTTCAGTAGGAACTAAAAAACTAAGAGTTGAGAGCCACAAACAGTAGGGAAGTTTTGACAGATCAGCTGCTTCGTTGGTTTTGGCCTTTTTATGGCATTTGTTGACCATGAAAAATCCTATATACACACTTTTACAGTATGCACTTATTTATGCACTCTTCTATTGTGTGTGTCCACAGTTGCAGCTGAATCACTCTGTTAGCGTCTGCTGTGTCTGTTCCTGCCTCAGCCTCCAGCTGGGGCCAATCTGTTGGTCAGGTGTGGCTCAGTGGTAGTAGTCAAGGCCTCGCCAGCATGTTGGGCGTGCACACAGCCCAGATAGACACAGGGACAGCTTGCACTGCAGTGGGACCCACATTACACAGCAGATACAACATACCCTTGTGGCAACTCATTTTTTCATCATTGAAATGTTTGGATATATCTATAATTCAAATGGTAACCTAAACATTCTTGAGAGTCTGATTAGAAAGAAATCAAGGTAGTGTTACTCATTGCAGTAAATGGACAGAAGCAGTTATGCAGAATAAGTCCACACTGCAGTAACAGAGCAGCAATGATAAAAGACATTATTTAAATGAAAGCTCCCTGTACAGTAAGTTTTTATTACGCTTGTCAAGAAACACGTTTTAATTTGCTGATAATGACAAAACAGCATTTTTTTGTGATATTATGACCTCTGCAGACATCAGACAAGCACTAATGCATTAGGCTTTCATCCGTAGTGTAGGACAATACACAGCCTGGCTGCCGCTAGCCGGCTCCATACCAGAAGTTGCAAGCGAGGACCCTACGTTGGGTGGATTAGGTCTAAATAAAGCCTCAGCAGTGTATGAATCACTGTGTCACTGATCCCCTCTGCTTCCCAGACAACAGGTTTTCCTTCTGCGAGCTGTCACTGGCTTTCCACTCTTTCAAATGAAGAATAAAAGGGAAGAGGGGGAGAAATCGAGACTGTGTGAGGGAGAGAGGGGAGTTGACGTTCATCACTCGAGTGCCGTGGCTTAGCCTAAGAGGCTTGAATAATCAGTATGTTAAGCTGTCAGGGTGTGCGCTCGCACCTACCACGCGCTTACAAACTCCTGGGCGCTTTTTAATCAAGCAAAAACGCTGAGAGGCAGTGGCGAGTGCCAAGAGCCCAGGCTAAGAGATGAGCTTTAGAATATCTGTTACACTTTCTCCTGACATCACCAGACGTGCATTTTCACTGTAAGCTGTGGTCATGTCTGCCTTTTTTTTTTTTTTTTGTTTAAAGAAGACTCAGTGAATTTTCTGCTTGCTTTTGAATGTGATTCATCACATACAGTGTAACCTGATAGCAGGATGAGCCTCTGCATTCAACAAACAGGTTCCACTCTCACTGAGAATAAAGGTGTAACCTGCACTGTTTTGGTATGTGTGAGACTCTGTTGTCAGAATCAGCTGCCAGCATTGCTCACATGTCACCTAGTCTGAGTTAGATTGTGGGCTTTAATGACAAAATGAAAGATGTCAGCTTTGTGTTCAGCGTTTGCTTTGTGATCGTAAAGGCAGTCACTGGATGTCGTTCCTCGAATTCAAGCAAATGTTAGTATACTAATGCAACACTAAAATAAAAGGCTGAACATGATTAACATTACTAAACACCTGCTAAGCTGATCAGTGTATTATCATTCTCATTGTTACCAAATTTGCATGATCATGTTAACATTTAGGATGAAGTACCGCTGTGCTTAAGTACACCCTCAGCGAGATGCTAGCTTGGCTTTTAAGTCTGAAGGGACCAGTATACTTTATCAGGACTGTTTTCAAATGGTTTTGGAAAGACTAATTCAGAGACAACAAACCGATATTCAAAACCACTTCATCCTGAGATTTTCTAGCTGTGAGGAAGTGAAAAAGAAGCTAGTGTTCAAACTTCACTTTGCTCTCTCTTTCAGTGTTAGCACAACAATTTATTTAACTTTTTCACTTTTTGAGGAGGACAGTTTGAAAATGTGTGCTGTAATTGCCATTTTAAAACAGTATTCATCTCTATGATGGCAGGCTTTTCATTTCAAGTCACTGTGGGGCTACTGATTTTTGATTTGGAAAAAAAAGATCTCTAGGTCTGTACGAGAATAACCCGACTGTAGTCTTGTTACCAACTATCCAAAAGCAAAAAAATCTCAAGTATCAGGACGATACCCCTCCTCAGACCTAAATAGTTATGACACTGACAACTCTAGCAACCCCACCATTGTCTTGGGGTGAATAAACTTCATTCATCATTTAGTCCAGATCACAAAAGCCACGTCAGCAGAGAAATAGTAATTAATCAGTGTATAAAAAATGACCACACTGCATAAATATATGATTATATACATGCAAGTTTACTTAGGCAGTGTGTCTATTGAGGCCAAACATGCATAGATATAAAAAATCTCTAGAGGTCTCGCCTGTCTTGTTTTTCCTGCAGGATGGTGCAGACAAATTTACCAACAATACCAACATTGCTGCAGGATTGAAGCTCTGCAGGGACGGGTGGGAGTGGTCGGATATTCTGAGTGCGCAGGTGGGTGCAGGATTTATAAAACAGTCTCACAGAGACCTTTAAATAATTAATTATGGTACATGTTGCAGATGCAACTACGGTTTGTATTATGCATCTCTTTCACAAAGTGGATCACAGTTAAATAGCATCAGATTCAATTTCAAACGTATTGTTGCATGAAAAGATTTAAAGTTAAAATCAAGGATCTGCAGTTACTTGAAAGCAACAACATAAAATATGAGGTTTTGCCTATTAGATTGTTGAAAATTTAAACATAAGTGACAGCAGTTTAATTCATGGTATCCATATGTTTTTTAAGGTCAAGGTCATTTCATATCTGCAAGAGCGTTACTTGAACTCTGTCAGCCTTTCTTTCCATTGTGCTCAATGATTTCTAACAAGTTGTTCATTTAATTTCTCTCTCAGGTTCAAAAAAATTTAGTGAATTAATTTTCCACAAGCACACACCTCAAACATCTTGCTGTTTTCACAGACTTTGTGAAATCTGTCACACCTTTCCTGTTGTTTTAACCAAGCGAAAAAAAAACTTCTCTGCACAAAGTCGACACGTAGGCAGGAATGTGAAACTGGAGTTGAACTTCTGACCTCAGATTTAACTCGACGACATCAAAACCAAAACACGTTCACAATCTGCAAACGGAGCCAAAATACAAATGCCTCAACACATGTCAGATTGGATCCCAGCCAGAGTTTTAAATGAGCACATTCAACCTCTAATTTAATAAAAACATAACAACACAAGGCTAATTCTGCCACAGCGCTCCTCCATTGGTATGTGCATAGTTCTTTGATCACACCAGCCCTCTTAACTCCAAGCCAACAATAATATTTTCTCATCACTTCACCACTTGAGCTGGTTCTCCAAACCCCCTGTATTAGCGAGTATAAAAATAGCACTAACACAGGGGGCAGAGGAGCTGCCTATTTACGACCATGCTTCACCACCCAGAGTGATGCTAGGAAAGCAGCAGGGAGGGCTAAAGCTCCATTCCTGCCCCACCTTTTCCTTCTTAACCCCCAGCCTCTTCCACCCCCCCTACCCACCTCCCTCCCATCTCTTCAGCCTAGGATTGATCCTGCAACCCTTCACTGGCTTAAATTACATCAGTCATTCGCTTTGCACAGAGACAAAAAGGACCCCAGGTTTCACAGATCATAATTCTTTCCGATAGCTTCAAATTCCAAAAGGTGCCATGTTCAATTTCAGCCTCTGGCCATGTCTCCACCTCCCCCAAGACCCTGATATTCTGTTATGAATTATGACACAGGATAGATTGTTTTTTAAGTTTACTGCCCAGCTCAGCGACAGAGAACTGCTTACCAATGAAGTGAGTGTGAAGTAGGGAGCAAGAGTTCAAAACCAGTCAATGGTTTGCTATGTCAGTGTCAGATCAGCTAACTGTTGACTCTGTGTTTTGATATCCGTGCATATATTATCCTCAAACTTATAGACAAAACCTACCACACTCAGTGACTTGGTAACTAGAAACCACTATCCTGAGCATGACCACTGCCCAGCATGAAGCTACCTCCCTCCAATATTCAGTTGATTTCTCGTTGTAATGAAGAAATAGCGCTTTAACACGCAAAAATACAATAAAAGCGAATAAAAAATAGCATTTTTATTATTCAAACAAGCTTTAGAAAAGAAAGAAGAGTCAGATCATAGTGTTGGTGGGAAATGCTGACAGTATGAACAAGCACAAACAGCGAGCTGTAATACTTACAATCATTGAGATAAAAAGAGGCAGCAGCTTTTATACAATTTGAGAATCTAGTTTACCAAAACCAAAATTAATGGCAGAGTTAATGGATTAGGCCAGAAATCATAATTACGATTATTCTGGTCAATGTGAAGATCACGATTGTTGACTCTGAAAACAACATGCATACGCTAAAAACATGCTCTCTTTTAACAGCTACTAATGTTTTGGTTGCTGAAGATGTTTCTCAGAGGGAAGCCTGTGACCTTAAACAGTCAGGGTTCAATAAAGGTCATAACCAAACAAGGTTGCATGTGTTGAACCCTTTTTTATTTAATTTCTGTTGCACAAAATTTGTAATGTGCTGTGATTCAAGTTAAGTGATCTCATTTCACCCATCAAAACAATACAGTATACAAACCAGACGGTCAGATTACTTAAAAGGGTCATCAGTCTAAATGTGCAGTACATGCTGAGTAATATACGGTTAAATCTGGTTATAAGTTTTTGTTAGATAACTCTCTGAATTTAATTAATTATAGAAAAGTCTCACAAATGAACAAATAGAATTAAAAATGTAAGACATCTGGAAATTGGTCCAGCAAGTTATGCACATTAATAAAAAATAAATAACATTTAGTTCAAAAGAAAATTGATATCATAATAATTTGTATTGCAAATTGCTGTATGACTCACCGAAAAGGAAAAAAAAACAGTAAACTCCTCAAAGTAATGAATAAGGTTAATGAGAAATTGGCTTTTTTAAAAATTGTAGGAGTTAGTTTAATAATTAAAACAAGTGATAAATTTCAAGATAAATACATATCATAATTATATTAATAATAAATCCCAAAGCTACAGCTTGCACTTTTGCTCATTTTTTGATTGCTTATAGATTAAAAAGCTTTTTCCTGAACTGTAATCATATTTTTTTAAAAAACAAGATGTTGCAGTGTAAAATATAACAACATTGTAGTCTTAACGCCTTTATTTTTCACATTCTGCAGTATCACAATCTTTGGATAGAACGCTGTAGCAATTCAGGTTTCATACCTGTGCCAAAGTGGTACGAATAATAAATAAAAAATGTAATACACGGCATGTAACTTTAGGCCATTAAGAACTTATCCTGTCTAATTTCTATTATGGCAAAGGAGACGCTGTTGTATTGTTGACCCATTATATTATTTGAAGTCAGCACTCAACAGATCAAACACAATAATTCCTCGACAGCCCTTTTGTCTGTGTCCATTAGCTCTCCATCTTTCTGTGACAGCTATCAAGACGGCAGCCAGTCTGCATCAGTGGCCTTGTTCGCACTGAGCCAGTCCCTACCCGGCAACTCCCAGCACATTCTGTGCCCTGAGCCAGGCCAGCGGGAGATCCGGAAAGGCTCGAAAGGGCCAAGGCACAAAGGGCCAGCTGCTTGCAGAACATTGGCTTTACACAGAAGGAAGCGGGGCTCACTGAATATACTGGATACATGTGATCCATCTTTTTATAGTGTGGTTGTTCCAAATGGAAAATTAGTGGAGGCAACAGGAACACACCGAAAAATGGATTTTGTGGAAGAGGTTTATGGAGAACATATGTATTAACAACAATATCAGGATTCACTTGAATAATCACAATCAAGTAGCCCATTATCATCCGGTGAGTCTTGTGTCAAATATTCTTAATGACAATATTTGAGAAACAAGAGCTTGTCTCCTTAAATTTTACATGCTGTCACTTCAACCCTTTGTTTGTGTGTTTTGCTCAAATCAATTCCCAGACCTTTTGGACACCTATCGCCCTGAACTGATGTCTGTGGAGTTGTGTGATGTGAAGGTGTAAAACTGCTCTGACATGATGAGCCACACTCATTGTCTGTATTAACTTCACGTAGCTCAACTTCAGCTTAAAGCTCTCGCTTATGAAGGCATGCAGGAGTATGCAAACACATCACAAGGCTCATAAATGTCTTACTAGAAGGATTTTATGTATGCATTCTTGTGAGAGCTTACAGTGAAATACTTGATGTGCAGTACGTGCATAAACTATGGCTACATAAGAGCTGCTGGCCTGATGTAGTGAGAAAAGAAATACTTATATTTAGAGAGAAAGAAAAATATGATTTCTTTCATGGTTCTTTAGTCTTCTATGAGTTTTTATTTCTCTAGTGACCATCCTTAAAAATTGAATTATGACACCTATGATGATTAAAAGACAAATTGTGATGTCAATTTGCAAAGATGTTTAATTGAGTTATTATTTTAAGTGTAAGTGAGAAATGGAAATAACATAATTTACAAAATGCAAGTGAGTACTTGATGTAAAAAAAGAAGTTTAGTCAATCTGCCAAGTTTGTTTATATGGGTGACTTTTTTACTGCCCTTATTGTTCATTTAACAGTGACTCTGTAGCCAGCCTACAGTATTATGAGTTTAAAAAAACCTCTAACAAAATGCTTCTTGTGATGATACATAAAAATAAGAGCAATAAAAAAGGGAGGTTGAACAGTGTGACTTTGCTTTAGCATTTGGCCTTGAGCCGCCTGAGCGTCTGAAGGGTTGCACAGAAAAAACACCTGCATGTTTCTTCAAATAAGTGAGGACACCCAATTTACACTTCCTAAAAATCCAGCAACCAACACCTGAACAGATGAACATATGAATGTAGCCAGTGACATTATGAATACACTATGTTCTTCATTGAAATCATTGAATCTTTATGGCCAAAAATACCATAAATATACTGAATCAAAGTGATGTTTAGAATAACATTTTAATTGTCAAGAATTCAATTTTTTCCAACAAAATAGAAACCTTCCTGTGAAAGCTGCTCTCCCTGAAGGCAGCCCCACTGCAAAGGCCCTCAGTCTCCAGAGGCTTTGTCACAGATGCTCTTTTTGTCTAAATTAGGAAATGATGACCACAAAAAGAAAGGTAAAAAAAAGCCTGCAGTCTTTTAAGTTGAAAATCACAGTAATAAATGGTATAAACATGCAAATAAGAATTTACCTGTTATAAGGTTATGATAGATATGTGTTTTTAAATTTAATTTATGAAGACTAAAAGAATAAAATAAAACCTTAACAGTTTTGCAGATCATTTCTGGAGCTTTGGTTGAACTTAAAAATGTAAATAATGTGATAAAATAATGATAATGTGTGATTAAAATGTCTGATTTACTATCCACCTTTGCTCCTTGGTCATATTTTTAAAAAATCCCTCCAAAAAAACAAAACACCACATCAGGAGAAGAATTTCCTCTGCTGTTGACATTGTTGTTAGGTCCAATTTTCAGATGATTGAGTGGCCTTAAAAACTCTGGGGCTGCCAGTATTGATGTCTAAAGCACTTTAGCAGTATCTCTGTCTGCCTCACAAATACACACATGCACTCAGACACACACACACTCCACTTCCCCTTCCTGGTAAAGTACAGGATGTGCGGATGGAGAACTAAGCAGTTTTTTTTTTCTCCTGTGCTGTTGCCAGGAATGCTTTATGGGCCATGTTAATATTGGAGTTCTGCTGGAAAGATTGCTTGATTCAATCAAGCAAGTCACTGCCTTGTAAAGTCATTACACTTTGTGCAATGTCATGCGTTCTGTGGCCAGTGGACAGTCCTGTGTTCTGTCCTGGCATTAGCAAAGTGGCCTAGCGAAAGCACGTGTGCCTGGCACGTCAGCGCCTATAAATAGCCATCACCAAGTAACGTAAACACTTTTTAAAAAATCCATTAGACATGCCTCGTCCATAACCAAAATACAGCATGTTGTACTTGTCCACTTGTGCTCCAGGCAGAATTAAAAATAAAAGACCTCTGCTCATTTTCCTATTGAATTTGCACACGCTGAGAGCTGGAGGGGAGATTACCAAACACAGGAGGAAAGAAGATGAAGAGATTGTGGGGTAGAGAGAGGGAGGAGGAAGTTGATTTCAGGGCAGAATATCAAAGGAAGAAGAAAAATACAGTGACCTCACTGATAACATCTCCTGCAACTGTGTCACTTTTCTGCGAGGGACACAAATGCTACCGAGAAAACTTTAAAATATGCATACAGCACAAAAAGCAAGGCCAGAGAGAACAGAAACAAGTGAGAGTGGGAGAAAAAACAAAAACAAGCGCAGAAGAAGAAGAAGAAGAGGAGGAGAGAAGAGGGCTGGGAGTACTTTTCAAAGCCTCAGCACAGGCTGAAACAAGCAAAGTCTTACCTGCTCAGATGTTGTGGTTTCTGGGACGGAGAAGTGAGGAGAGTCAAAGGGTCCCGGGGTGGTCTGGGTGGTAGGGGGTCTCGGTCTGGCTCGAAGCAGGGCTGGAGGGTGGTCCGGAGAGGGGAGGAAGGATGGAGTGACAGGGAGCAGGGAGACGGGGAGGCTAAAGGGGGGAGAAGAAACGCTGCTCTCCTCTCCCTCTCTTACTCTCTCTCTCTTTATCTCTTTTCTCCCTCCAACATATACACACACACACACGCACACACGCGCTTGGAGGCAGACTCCGAAACCCCGAGTCACTCAGATAATAGGCAGAGAAAGAGTCTTTACATTTACACGCTCTGCCACAGGGGGAGGATGGGGTGAGCTCTCCTCCCACTCTCCTCCAGGCAGCCAATGGGAGGTGGCACAGAGGTGTCCAGGCAGCCAATGAAAGTGGAGGCAGCCGGTGCCTTGCCCCAGCCAATAAGTGCAATAGCTCATATCCAGTTGAAATAATTACAATATGGAAGGAGTCGTGAAAAGCTTCCCTTTTTTGAAGGACAGACCAAGTGTTGCACTCCAGCCAGTGAGTGTGATTTAGGGCTGGATGCAGACATTAGAGTGATTAGATTCTGGGCCACTTAACCCTGCACAATATCACTGCATGCTCCTCTGCAGACCTGGCAGAAAACCCTGCTGTCAGACAGCAGAAGAGACTCCAAGTCAGCTGGAGTTCGAGAATTACTCATGTATGGTCAAATGAGGCACACATGGACATAGGCAGGCACACATGATGACACATGCAGGCGTGTGTTCACGTCCCACGGGCTCACTCTCACGCACACATCCACCCACATAATCAATGCCACTTACAGTACATTTACACTTTGCATTCAGCGCTCATCAACAACACTGAGCAGAGAAAGAGAACGAAATGTGAAACTTCATCAGGCATTGTCACTGGTGCGTTAATTCAGGAGCGTACTTCACTTCCACAAGTCTCATTTTAACAAATTTTAACCCCCTCCCCTCCCCACCCCCTCCCCGCACTCCATCAATGGCTTTGGCAAGCACCCAGCTTGATAAATGATCAATAGAGAACTGTCAGGTTGAGGAATGAAAGGCACAGCACCGTTCTCCTCCTTATTCTGCACCATGGAAGTGAAGGAAACACCAGTTATAATGTTACATCAAAAACAGTGCCAAGAAGCAGTACTTTTCCGTTGTTCTTTTTGTCAGCAAACACAGCTCGGCGACTTGCTGAAAGGTAAATGTTCTGAGGGATGGAGGGAATTCTCAGGGGCAGCCAGCTGTGGTGGAAGCAGGGTTTTTATAAATTGCTGTGAAACTGGGTTTTCTTCGTGATGTTCTCAAGCTCCAACAATAACTTGACTTTACTGGGAAAAAGGAAGAGTCCCCGTGGAAAATTATGCACCTATTTCTACACCGCTGGTCAGGGTGGTGATGGTGGTGGGGCACTAAAGCCCAACCCAGCGTGCATGAGAGAAGAAGCAGGGGCCCCCTGGACAGACCCTCATATTAACACATGGGCATTTAAGTGTTTCACTTACCATAGCCAACCTCGTTTCCACACTGTGTCTGTGCTGGAGAAAAGACTGGAAGCATAGATTATGATTTTGCTGTAGAGGTTTGCCAGTGTTTGAAAAACGAGTGCATATACAAACTGTTGACAGCAGTTGACCTGTGGATTTCCAAGAAATAGTTAAGTTTCTTTTAACTTTTTCACCTACCTTGTCAAACTTAAATATCAAGAGACACAACAGTGTCACTTTCATTGCTGGTTTGATCAGTTCGTCTGCTGAAGTGACTTTTTGTATATCTTCTAAATAGTCTCAAATCTAGTGGACTTTTTAGACTTGGAGGTGTGGATGGAAGGAAAGTGACAGTGACTGTCATCCCTCTTTTGATTGGTTATTTTGAATATGGACCATGATGTTTAAGAGGTTGTTTGGTTTCATCACTGACGCTGTCACAGACATGCAGCTGCCTGAGAAAAACAAGCACTTTACTGAGGCCTTCATGTCAGAAGCTCTGGGTGGTAAAAGTGACCAATCAAAGGACGAAAGACATCAGCTACTTTCGATGCCATCTTGAGCAGCTGCCAGCCATGTCATCTGGTGTTTACGCTTCTGTGCACATGCTATATATGAAGTGTTTATATACAATTTGATTTGTGCATTTATTGAATATTTATGGAAGAAGACTGCAACAATTTTAATTTGGCCTATTCACAGTAGGGTTTTTTTTCTCTTCATATAAAATTATAATTATGTAAAGTGTCTGTATCTGTGGTGACCCTGCCTTCTGCTTATATTTTTTTATTTTGCTGTGTCTGAGTGTCAACCTCTGCCAGAGGGCGTGCAGCCCCTGGCCAATAACAGTGTGCAATGTGAGGACCAGTGCTTGAAAAACATAACAGCCAGCTACCAGATCATATAAATTTTGAATGTCTGGAAAACACAATAATCAAATCCTACAGATATAACCTTTAGGTGACAGTTTACTCTTGCTTTGACTTAACTGCATCCCTTTTCTTCAACACAGTTTCTTTAAAAATATTATTTTATATTCCATCACAAATGGTTGAATGCAGAAATGAATTCCTGCAGTACACGCTACACCTCATCATCAGCTGTTAAAGGTTAAAAAAAAAAGAGAAATATAGAATATATCTCTCAACCAAGGTGGAACTGTTGCATGTGTAGAGCCTGCGGATTATCACATTACATTCCATTTAAATGATCTTTTGCAAGGGCCCTGAAAATCAATGAGCCCGTCGATAAGTGAGTGCATTAAAACACGGTCGAATATGCACAGCACAAGTGCTCCATCAAACTGTGAGCCAGACAGGGATGCATGAGGAAAAATACATCTTTTTGGCAGTTTTAAAAATTTCTTAACTGGAGGCTTGCTTGTGTAATGGCAGCAGTGATTGGACATAAAATGCTTGATTCCTTATCAGACAAATAATTTCTTGGATATTTATAATATCTAAAATAGTTTCCACCTTCCTCGGATGCACGAGTTTGTATCCTGACAACACAATGATTGTAAATAATCTTGTGAATGTGCTTTAATTTGTAATGTATGTGGACAAATCTAATCCTTATGGAACGTATAGTTGTACAATATATAACAATAACAAGACAGAAGGACCACAGATTCCAATAGCAACACTGTAATTTACTGTAGCATAGATTTACAGATTAGGGTTGATATGAGCCCCCGTCTGCGTGAGTGGGAGAGGAAGAGACATAAAAAATTCATTAGAAGATGGAAGGAGATGTCACATCGAATATGTAGCCAGCTGCAGTGATGACCACGGGTAGTGAGCTGTGTAACGGTGGTGAGGTAGCTGTGAACTGGTTCTGTATCCAACCAGGGGAATTCTAAATTACGCCATCAAGACGGTTTCATCAAAGAGAGCACAGAGATGGAAGTATGATAAATACCAACAGATATTTGTTTCTAGTGGTAAGTCAGCAGTGGATCATAACATGTCTGGTAAATATTGGCTTTAGGATTTCTTTATTGATGAAAAGTAACAAGGAGTAGCTTTGTTTTGGCTCAGAATGTTGGCAAGAGCCAAAGAGTTGTTTCATCTCTTTGCTCCTAAGTTCCCCACTAAGCTACCTCATCCAGAAAAATACATAAAATATGCATTAAACCTAATGTACAGGCACAAAATACATTAATAAAATCGTGTCAATTATGGGGAGGGCAACCACTAGTAGAAATGGTATTGGTCATTGTGGTAAGTTAAGATCTTTTCATGTCCGTAGAAAACATTATATCCATGAGAGACTTTTTCTTTAATTTAACTGATGCCATCTTAGTCAAAATTAAATGTAAAGTGGCTGGAAAGCAGCTAACACACCTGGGTGGGTGTTAAGGAGAGAACAGGTATGATGAAGTGGTCAAAACATATTCTTACAATGCCAGTAATATCCACTCTAGATAACATCCTCCTCATCAAATATTTAAAGACGAGAGGGAAAAAAAGACTTAAATGCCAGAAGATTCACAAGGGAATTTAAAGACTGGGAGACTGTTACTCATTATCTATCTAAATGTCAGTGAAATGTGAAAGCGTTGCAGTAGGCCTTAAGTACTTAAGACACTACACAAATGTTGCTTTAGGCCTCCTTATTACCCTTTCATTTGATGGGGAAACATGGGAGTGTAGTTAGAGGCAGAATGCATTAAAATCGTGATACTTGAAGACATTTACTGATTATTCATGGCAAATTTCATACACAGTTATTTCCCTGTATGTATGATAATGTCAGCATTACAAACTAAGGTCGCTCTCCTTAAATGAGCCACAAAACGATCCGTCTCCGTAACTGTGCTGTTAGGTTATTGTTAGATTCGGGTGATGTGTCACCAGCGTCGAATAAACACAGACCAAAGATCTGACAACTATGGCTCCTCTTTGCCACCCAGAATGTAATTAAGTCCCCCAATATCTGGTTGTCACCTTGTTGTATCATTACCGTAGCTGGATCGTTTCGCTGTACTTAGTTATTACTTAGCACCCACTAAATATAGCTTTCCTCAGGCTGCCAGTGTGATAGCAGTTTGCAGCAAAGCCAGCTGTAGGTTATTACATGTCAACCACCCCCCACCCACTCCAGCCTCACTCAGTCAAGAAGACTTAAATGGATAACACGCCAGTCAGTAAGTTATGTCTTTTCCTCAAAGATTTACTGAACCGAGGACATTGAGGAATTGGACATGAGTTATGATGCTAGTTTATTTTCCCTTCAACCAGGGACACTGGAGCTATGCTGAGCCCCCCGCCCCGAGTCAATTAATATAAGCCTTATAGCTTTCGTAAGGCAGCTCAGCGAGTTGAGATACTTAACATGAAGATTTGATTAAATCGAGTGGGAAGTGGATGTATTTACTGATTATTTTTAGGAAATCCTCGCCTTTTTTAGGGTGTGGGCGAATAGTCTACGCCTCTAAATCGACATGCTGCTAAAGATGATGCCTTCAGACTCCTAATACTTAATACAAACTTTGGCACAAGATTATTGAAATGTAGAACTTGAAATAAACTGACTCCAACAAAGTTTGAACACTGCTCATTGTCATCTATGTTGAAGTAGTTTTGTTCAGTGGACATATCCACGATAGTTTGTTTGGTGGTCGTGGTATAAGTGCTTTTTCAGAGGCAACATCAGGACCATTTTCTTCTTGATGTACTTTGACTTTGTACTTTGAATGAATCTGTTTTTTACATACTCTTGGCTTATTTTCATGTGTGATTGTTAATTTTAAATCAGAATATTTCAAAAATATTTGTAGTTTACTGATTACAAACCAGTGATCTAATAGGCAGGAGTTATTAAATTGAATTTGTGTGCGTGTTTCTGTGTTGGTTATCCATTGTTTGAGGCTGATTGTAGAGAATATGTAAACCTACACTTTAAGACACAGAAAAATTTCACGACTTACTATACTAAATGCTTGTTGAGATGGATTAACATGATATTTTGTAGAAAAAAAAATGGTGTAGAATGTGAATCAAAATTATTTCTGTAATTTTCTTACATTTCCTTTTCCATTTTTATTTTCAGTGACATGTTTTGCCAACGTTTGGATGGATTCCCACGACATTCATTACAGGTGTCCATGTCGCTCAGAGGATGAATCCCACTTATTATCAGTATCAGGTAAGCTTTTCCTTTTGTCCAACACTTCAGTTAAAGTACCTGAAAATTAATAACAACCTCAGTGGTACATGGGATGCTAGTGTTAGCATTTATCCTTCATATCTTGTAAAGAAAATACAGAGGCATTACAACAGATACTGATTAAAAAAAAAACCTATTTCACTGTAAAAAAAACATCAATGCTGATACAATATTGTAATTTAACACTCAACACTTTAACTAGCTTCAGTTTTCACCCTGCATCATTCCTACAATGTCAGTATAGTAGAATTGGTTCAAAAGATATTGTATCACCCACCCTTACTTCCATCTGACCATTCTGTTGTAAGCGTTTGCTCTAACTTCACATTTAATAGACAGAAATTGGATTATTTTGACTGTTTTTAATCTTACCCTCGACAACAGAGCAAATGAGCATATTTCCCAAAATGTCAAACTGTTTTTTTAAGAAGCACAGAGCACGAAGGAGTCTGTAAGTGGACCCAGGGGCCTTGACTCCTAGTTTGACTAAAACTGTCGGGACTGAACCTCAAACTGTCAAGGACAAGCAAAGGTCACCCAGCAGGTCAAGGGAGGCTTCAGTTTTGCCTCAATCACTCAGTTACAGACTCAGAGCAAACCATGTAAGCTGCCTGTGAAAGTTCATGCACATTTCAGAGAGTTATTCTGCAAAGATACGCAGGCAAAGGATAAGTTTGACTGCTGGAAAGTTTGTTGCTTTAAGTACATTATCTTTACAAAGATATCCGTAGAGGAAGTTCTGCCTCATGTTTGACTGTCCATGTGTGCTTGAAATAGGTTGTGTTAAATATAATGTGGTGGTGATGAACCATGTTATTCTGCTGAATGCTGTAATTTATCTCTAACAAACTGTGGTGCTTAAAAATCTGTGTCACAGACTAACTGTGTACCAGCATTATCTGCATTTGCACATATGTTTTGGACAACCTATCGAGAGATAAAGTACCGGCCACCTTTACCACCTGAATGCAAGAAACTCTCTAGTGATGGGCATTAAATTTTTTAGTGACTACCAAATTAGGCCAACTCTGAATAATTCAAATTAATCTTCTTAATCAAATATCATCTTTAAACGCCTCCTTACTTTAAAGAAGAGATTTAAGGGGATTTCATAAGCCATCAGCAATGGCTGGTGACCTAATTCAGTTCTCTTTTAAAATCCACTTTTCTTGTAGACCTGCTGCCTATGGATTCAACGTCGCCTGATAATTTTAGTTTTAGAAAATGTCACTTAATTTCTTAATTTCAGATGAATACACATTGATGGACTGTCTATGAAGTGCTTCTGGAAGTACTTTTTGTTTTACAGTACTGTACCTATAATTCTGGCAGGTAATATGGCTGCATTGTTGTAAAGTCTTCATAACATTAGCTGGCTTCATAAATCATGTTTCTTGTGTTGTTGCGCTTGCTTTAAGTTTGTTGTTGCCAACTTTTTTTGTTTGCTTGTGTTTGGTCATACGCCATGTCAGCCCATTTTAACAAAGCTTTGTTGGTGATTGTTATAACCAGGTGTTAGCAGCATATTGTCTCTGGTGCTTTAGGTGGAGTTAGCTTAGCATGTAGCTGTTCAAGACACAAGTTTTCAGGATTTAAAATTGCTATGATGACACCAAGTTTTGTTTGTAGTTTACCTGGATTTTTTATTTACAATAGAGATCTTTAAGTCAGAAACTGGAAATGCAAATGCACTTTTCTATGTAATTCTGCGTAAATATAAGGGATATAGATCATTTTTAGCAGTAAATATGTATAAGCACCTCTCATTGCCACTGAAGATGCTGATTTGTAGCCCGCTCAATGCTAACAGTATCATCTCACTGAGTGGGAAATTAAACTGCTGGTCGGGGCTGCACGGTGAGTGGCATCAAGGTTACAGTGCATTCAGAGGTCAGCATGAGATGATTTAGCAAGGAAAAGCATTCAACACACTGAACAGACTTAAGTGCAGTACAAAATAATTACTGTTGTAATTGAAAAAAGACTTTTATTCAGTGCCTGGGAGAAACAGTACAGCACAGTTTGCTATAAAAATGGATATCCACAGGTTCAGTCAAGACATCAGTAGCACTAAAGTCCAGGTTAGTGTCTGAAATTCAATGCAAGGCTACTGCAAAAACTGTCTCCTTAACATACTGCTTTTTCCTGTCCCAAACACCCATGACAGCAATCACTCCAAAGAAAGATTAGCAGCAAACTAATCATTTCTAGCTTACTCACTGATAGGTTTTTTTAAAAAGTGGTGAAAGGGAAAAAATAATCATTTTCAATTCAAAAGGCTCAATTTCAGCTAGAAGGAATCTTGCCTTCTGGATGTGGGATTATTCATTAAATAAGGATCTGTGTCCAACAAGGTCATTTAAATTTAGTGTGAAGTAAGAAAACATCAAAATGCACTTGAGCGAAAACAGCTCGAACAGTTACATATCTGTAGAATAAAGAATACAAAAGAAGTGGTTCACTATGAGCTTACTTTGTAAAGCAGACCTGTTTGTTTAATAAGGCACAGTTTCTGATCATTAGCTCTTTTGAAAAGACTTAAATGGTCCGTGCTGTGTAGAATATAAATGAGGGTATTTTGCATTTTTTTTATTTTTCCAAATCATTTTTTTTGTCCTTACATAACTTCATTTAAAAATAAATATCTTATCTTCTTTAAATTTAAAATAGTCTTTAAAAGTTTGCTGTACCCCATCGTAACCCACGATTCTAAAAAAACGAAATTGGAAAAAAAAAAATGGAAATGATCAATACCTAAAATAAAAAAAACAATAACCAAATGGATATAGCATTATTATAAACAGTTCAAATGGTAAAACATTGATAACGTCAAAAAAAATAAAAATAAAATCACAAACGACAAACATGTAATATACAGAATTTTTAAAAAAATGGATACTATTTGAGGACGCATTCAGCTTCTCCACTCTTGTCTCACCCCTTGGAGGAAATATGTGCCAATGCCCCCGAGAAAAAGGACCAACACCCCTCTGTTCGACCCATCTCTTTGGCATTTTTGGAGGGGAGGAGCAGACAATGCAAAGCGTCTCTGCCAGGCAAAGAGCCACAGGGCCAGTTCATCAACGCCACATGTTCACAAGGTGTGTTATCAAGGAATTAAAAATTATGTTTAACTGGGGCCCAGAAGATAAAAGCAGATGGACGGGATTTATTTTTTGGAGAGTGATGTGAAGGCGTTCTCAATGCATAGGACGATGTAGGAGCCAGAGCAGCTACTGGAGGTTTGCTGCAGGAGGTGGCCACTCTGTAGTGATGATGCCAGACCCGTCACAGCGCGGTCGCCCGCCCGCCATGTTTCACAGTAGTGGTCTGTTTGCCGGTGGCCTTTGTTGCTTGATCCATGCCAGACCATTTTTTCTGGCCTGTAGGAAAGCAAAAACAAGCACAAAGGTCAACATGTACCTACAGGATAGAATGTGTGTTTGAACAGATTTCAAAATAAAACAGAAAATTGACAAAAGGCTACTGCCAAACTAACAGCTGTGTAAGAGTAGACAGGATGCGTTTAATGTTTGGTTATTGTTACAAAATTATTTCCAGTTAACAGACACTCACCATGCACTGTCCCTGAGAATATCTCTACCGTCGAAGGAATATATTGGTACATTTTCCCTCATTTTGCTTGCATCATCACCAAACATGGACTCCCAGCTGCTGAACAACACTTGGTCCTGCAAGGAAGAGAATATTGCTGTTAAAATACTGAATTTACATGCATATGATCTTCCATAAAGCAGCAGAATACATGGGATAACGATGTTTTCGATTACTGAACAAACACAGTAGTAAACTACAACTGTTAAGGCAGAATTTGAATAATATCAATAATGTAATAAATTCAAGAAAATCTTTGAAAGTAATCAGAGCTACAGTTGGAGAGTTTTACATGTGCGTCTACACAACAATAACATCTGCAGTGTGTAAAATTGCAAATCACATGTCTGTCAGCCAAAGCAAACACACAAACAACAAAAATACGCCTTGTGTAGTATCTCACCTTGAGGTTCAGGATGGGGAAGATGTCCCTGTCCGACCTGCGGACAATGGTGTAGAGGTCCTGAAGCTTAGAGGACAGGAAAGCTCTGAAGGTTCCTTTCAGGCCTACAGCTCGGGCCTGCTGGAAGCACAGGAAGTCCGCCCCACGGATCCCTCGCATGTTACCGGTTTGAGGAGCGTTTAGGGCGATGAGATGTAGCTGATGATGAAGGCACAGGTTAATGTTTAAGTCAGAGCCTCTGTTTGGGTTGATATGTTTTAATGTGATTGTTGCTGTTGCTTAAAAATGAGTACTCTTATTGTTACGATTATTTTCAAGTGGTTTTGCGAAATTTATTTATCCATTAAGAAGTTCAACTGTGCAGCATTGTGTTACCCTGACTCTGTCTAGAAGATACTCTATATAATAGGCCCATTATAAAGGCTAGTGTAAGATTATTGCAGCTAAATGTCTGCTGATGGTTAAGAAGTAATAGAGTACTTACTCCTGAGCTTGAAGTGTCCCCGTGTCCAGCAGGATGTGGTACAGGTGGATTGGGTCTCCTCTGTGGAGTGACGGGGTATCTGTTCTCAGTGTGATGAGTGGCTAACCTTCCATCCGTATGACCTGTGTTCCTCTGGTCTGGGAATCTGGGATCATACTGAGGAGGGTATCTGGGGTCCACAGGTGGTTGTGGTGGAGGCTCGATGGGTCGTATGGCAGAGCCGCCCTGAGAGTAATGACCAGCTCCACTGTTGTGGGACTCGTCCTGGGACTGAGGGTACAGGACCACAGGGGGAGGCTGGACCTCTGCCACCTCGTTCTCCTGTAAATGAAAATTAATGAGACGCAAATCATTATAAAACAGTCCATGAATGTCAAAAGGGCTAAATGTGTTTATTTAATTCATTTTTTTCTTTTATGGAACATACCAGATCTCTGTAGAAGGGACTGTAATCTCCAAGCTGAGAGGAGAGAAAAAATCTATTTAGACTATTTTTAAAATCAACACAAATATATAACTTTAACAAACCTTTTGATATGATTAATGCATTATAGCTTAGATAAGTTGTTAAGTGAATTTTAAGCAGTAAGTGTTGTTTAGTAATTTAAAAAAAACAAAACTTATGAATATAAATTCATAAAACAGACCATGTTCAGTGTAAATTGAGAATAACAAGTCAAATATACACTTAAAAACGACATTAAAAAGCAGTAAATTTCCACAATAAATGTTTCTTTTTTGCACATTTTATATCTCACTCTGCTGTAAAAGTAAGCCGTACTAATTTAATAAATAATAATACAATAAATGTTATGCACACTTAAACCACCAAGTGGCTAAAATCAATTCAAGGTTTTGCATTTTCTTGGGTCCAAAGTAGATTTCTGTACCATGACTTGTCGCAGTCCATCGCGCACTCGTAAGTACAGGTCTGCTTTGTCTATGATGTAGATGAGGCTGCCCTCTGCTTGCCGTCTGGCTGTAGCAATCATCGTCTCATATGACCTCAAAACCGTAACCTGGGGAAAATAAACACGTTTTTTTAGTTTTATGTTAAACAAAAACTAAACAGTATAATGTTTTATCAGGAAAGTGTATTTTAACATGATCAGTTTGCAGCAACTTTTCCCAGAGCACACAGCTCATTTTTAAAGCTCTAACAATTACATGGTCACAGTGTGAGGATTATCGAAATACAGTGATGGCACTTACTCCAGAGGAGAGACCAGGACTTCCAGGGGGACCAGGAGGACCAGGAGGTCCAGGGACACTGACAGCTGCAAATTAAAACCAAGACTGATTAATGATTTGACTTATGAACGGCTACAGTGAAGTTTTTATTCACAGTTAGAAAAGTGTGATCTTTATTTCACATATTCTAAAAAAGGTCATTAGGGTTGCATAGTTCAAAGGTAAATTCAAAACATCTCAACATAGAAAAAAAGCCATTTACGTTGATTTGGCCGATACACTCCAGGAAGTGAAGGAGATGGAGGTCCTGGAGGTCCAGGTGGTCCTGGAGGACCAGGTCGCCCATCGTAACCAATCCCTGGTGACCCTGGTGGCCCCTGGGGTCCAGAAGGGCCCCTTACGGAATCTCCCTTTGGACCCTAACATAGAAAAAGGAAACTCTAAATTACTGGAACATCACTTTTTTAAAATTTCCTTAATTTATGTGTAAAACCATGAAAAAAACTCACTGGCAGGCCTGGTTTGCCAGGAGGCCCTTGTGGGCCTTGAGGTCCTCCAAAACGTGGGTCATAATATCCGCCACCAGGCTCTCCCTTTTCTCCCTTCACACCTGCTTCACCACGTTCTCCCTTCAATTCATTCTGTTGAAAATAGTTCAACATTATGATGATTTTTCTCTCTACAGAACATCAGCATAATAATGAATCTGACTGGTGATGGAGCTTTAAGCTTGGTTACCTTCAGTGTGTAGATATCAAAACCAGAGGCAATCCCTGAAAAAAATGAAGGTATTTTAGTATCACAGTACTTATAATTCACTTCATTCACATCCTGCAGTGTAGTGGATATACCTGTATTAATGGTACATATATTTAATGCCAACTAGGATTTACCTGGAAGTCCTCGATCACCACGTTCTCCTTTTTCGCCCTTAATTTCTACAACAAAAACAGAATTTTTAATCTTAGGTACAATATCCCACAGGTGAATCTGACACTGACACTGCAGAACTGTCAGCACCCTGTGGTATTGATAGTGATGTCTACTGTGTTTTATCAAGTCATTCCTCAAATCTAGTAAGACTTGACAGCTTAATCTCTTGACAATAGAGTGTATATCCCCTTCAGGCTGAGGCAGCTGGATCCAAGTGAAATTAAGATAGAACTGTTTATCTCTGCAGACACTTTAAACCTTTTCTAAATCTCTCTTCCTTGACTGGCACGTTTACTTAACTTCTTCATCCTTATCCCTCTCAATCTTACGGTAGTATTATATGTTCGTGCTAAAAAGACTAATGGTGTGTGTGTGTGTGTTTGAGGTCATACCCGGGTAACTCCTTGAGGTCTCATCATAGCGCTGTGAACAGAAACAGACATGAGACACATAAACTTTGTGCACAAATATCCAAAATTTTGCTCAAGGTACGAGTTTTAGGATCTTGTGTACTCACGTTGAAGCGATCGTAGGGAATGGCTGGCCCAGGTTGTCCGGGTGGTCCAGGGGGTCCTGGTGGGCCGGGGACTCCCTAAAGTAAAAAAAAAAAAAACAAAAGTTATTCACATAGTCATTTTTGGTGCTCAGATGGAGGAGGATTCCTATCAGGAAGTGTTGACAATTCTGACAGCATCATTAAAACAGACGGACCGTATTTTGGAATAAACATTGGTGCGTTTTTGACTGCAGGACTTTCTAAAGAACGCTCACTTGTTGCCTGATTATTGGTCACCTAAAAAGAAGTTGATCTCTGTGTATTTTTTTCTGTTTAAATGAGGGTTAATTGAAATAAAATCAGCTGTAACAAAAACAAGCTGGCTAGTCAGGCAGCCTACATGAAGAGGTTTACAGCAGGTCAAGGACAGTAACTTCTGCCACCGTTAAATGAGCTATTTAAAGAACTGGTAATAAAATTAACACTTACTGGGAAGCCAAAGCCAGAACCAACTCCTGGCTCTCCTTTCTCACCCTTATAACCATTTACACCAGGGCGACCCTGAGGAGAGAAAGTCATTCAATAATATTTCTATTATACATTTTGTATTTATGTAAAGTGTACCAACATAAGACAGCAGAGGCGGATACTTACAGGTCTGCCAGGCATCCCGATTTCACCCTTTAAGCCAGAAGGTCCATATTGGCCCTGAAACAATAAATCAGGACGTCAAAGATGTAAAATGTGATAATAATAATAATAATAGTACTAGAATTTGAGTGTAAAACAGTTTTGGTACATTACTGTGGATATCTTAGATGGAAATGTTCAAACACTTACAGGAGGTCCAACAGGTCCAGGTGGTCCTCTGTCTCCCTGTTAAAGGAAGCAGAAGAGTTTCAGCAACAAATATTGAACCGTAAAGCCCACAAAAACAAACAAAGCAAACAAAATACAGACATTCAACACAGCAGATCCAAACAAACTTAACATTTATAAACACAGTTCATAGGCAACCACTTCTACTGTTCCTGTCTGTTATGGTCAAATAGTGAGCTCACACTGTAAGCTGATGATTTCTGTAACCATTTTTTGTGCCGTTTCTTCATTTCTGATGCAGATTGCCATCTAACTGACATTTGCATATTCATGAATTTCTTAATGAAACAGACAGCTTTGCTGATTGAATTTTATTGACTGTTTAAAAACACGGGACAGATTTTTTTTTCCTGAACGAGGGCCTGCTCAAGGGAGCATTTTATGAGCGAGCATTATCAGTTTGATTTGACTACAAAATGTAGCCTTAGAAACATCAGGTTTCATCTTGTTGGCTCATAATTGGCAGTTTGGCACAAGCTCAAAATTTTAAACTGTTATATATTAGAATGATTCAGTCCCACGTTCTCCGTTTTCAAAGATCATGGTTACAATGATTATCAGTTTCCACTGTGTTTGCATGTTTCACAGAAATGCAGACATACAAATACACTGAGACTTACCTTCGGGCCTGTTAGACCTTCCAGAGTCAGAAGTGTTCCATCAGGTCCGATTACTGAGCCTGGCTCACCTTTCTCACCCTGAACAGCAGCAACGAGACAACAGAGACTCAATTAGAGCCGTGTTTGAACGATGACAAGTGGCTAAATTAATTGTTGGACAAACAAATAAAGACTTTACTTTCACTCCATAGCCTGGAAGGCCTTGGTCTCCTCTGTCACCCTTTGGTCCCATAGGTCCCTGCAGGATTAAAAATAGGATTTATTTCATATCAAGAGGTCAGAATAACAGTCATTTGCAAGCAGGGAGGTCTTCATTCCCCCAGGATCAATTCACACACACATGATCAGCTGTTCTATTATTCTCGGTCCATACCATGCGGCTTCTGAATTGCTGAGTGGACCACTGTAATCATACTGAGAGTGGAAATTAGCCGACGGGATGCTGTGGGCTTCCTTAAGCAAATGCAGGACCAACATGGCTGAACTGCAGTGCAAAGAAGCATTTAATGCTTTTGTCGATACAAAACTGTACTGTAAAATTTTCTTCATACATTATGTGGTTTGAAAGACACCGAACTTAAATTGACCTGAGTGTAAAACAAAGTCTTCCATATTTTTGCTTCTCTCGCGGTTTCTGTTTGCTTCCAGGTCAATACTCAGTTGTGTTGTGCATGTGAAGCGGTCTGCACAGTGTTATAGAGAGGAATGACAGCCTGAGATTTCAGACGGAGAACCTAATCAAATGTGGATGAAAGAATCACCACTCTCAACATAATTTAGCATATAGAAGCTGTGATTGGTTCTTCATTGTGTAATTTAGAAAATACCTAACAAATGTAAGAACATAGGCTTAAACAGAGAGATAAATTTCGTTAGAGTAAGTCTCTCTCTTTCTTCCTTTGCTCCCAGGTTGCTGTTGTAGGCCTGACATTAATTATGTAATAAACGTCTGCCCAATTGTATTTAGGAGAAAGATGATGGATGTGGCTCTCTCGCCAAGCTGACTTCACAACACTTCCAGCCGTTTCCCTCA
Organism: Acanthurus leucopareius; assembly: GCA_029814765.1. NCBI lineage: Eukaryota > Metazoa > Chordata > Actinopteri > Acanthuriformes > Acanthuridae > Acanthurus > Acanthurus leucopareius. Next base: position 20,250,589 of record JAQMCX010000011.1, on the reverse strand, counting down.
TGAGATAAAACTGAGGCGCTGCTTCTTTTTTTTTTTTTTTTGCTTTTAGCAAGATATAGAATTCAATTGTGCCTGAAAGCTACTGTGTTAAGCTTATTACCAGACGAGGGAAGGGTACACCATCCAAAAATGTATCAATCATTGCTGATTAGTTTGAAGCTCAAAGGCTGGCATATAAGAGCTGATGCTAACCAATTCATGTGAGCATGTAAGTGAATGGAAGATGCTTTAACACATATGGAAACCAATAAGATAACCAATAATATCAGTATTTTTGTATTTTGAAAATAAACTCAATCTGTTCATGAGCACAAGTGAAAATAAGAGGCTAAGATGTCGACAGTAAAGATGGATGACCTACTTTTTGTATGTATATACTTCTCAATTATGGTGCTAATAAGGGGAAAGTACAGTGATTATGTAACAAATGAGACTTACAGGGAATCCAGCATGACCAGGTAAACCAGCTCCTCCCTGTACAGGAAACAAGATACACTTTTACACAGTTTTCACAGATTATTGTTGACTGACTATGATGCAAACATTTGTTCCAACAGACTTCAGGGTAAAAAAAAAAAAAAAAAAGAGCAAGAATATCCAACTTATCCAGGCTCTGATTGGCTTGAGCTCATTTCAAAAGGTTGGAAGTGAAACAAGTCAGTTTTTTAATGTAGTGTAAATGAAAAGCTTACAGCTATTACCCATGATAAATTAAAATGGAAACAAACGTTCTGTTGTGTTGTGGTTATACTGGATTGATCAGATGTTAATGACAACAATCCTGTATTCTTACTAAATGATATCTTAGAAAAAACAAATGTCAGTCTTGCTCAAAAGGTCAAACAGACAGAAATGGGCGAGTATATTGTACATTTAACCATGTGATATGAAATCTTATTAACTTTACACACACACATTATCCACTACAATCTGTTTTAGTGTTGTTTTGCTGTGTTTGAATATCAGTTTAACTGTGGAAACATGAACACAAACCTGAGGCCCGACACCACCAGCAGCAGCACCATCAATCTGTAGTGACACAAATACAGAGAAGTTAAGATTTTGAGTATTACAGATTAAACTGCTCGTAATTTTTGGATTTCATCACTTTCTGTCACTTACGTTGCCATTTGTCTGATAGATGATTTGTCCTGGTGGTCCAGGTGGACCAGGTGGTCCTGGAAGTCCAGTTCCATCTCGACCAGGATCACCCTAAAACCACAACACATGCACAAATTAAGGAAAAAAACTCAAGGAACTGTCAAATTAAGCTAAAAAAACAAACATCCAGAAGTAACATTTAGCATTTGCTAGTATGACGTATAACTGACATAGATATTTAGTGTTAAAAACAATATTCACCCTCTCTCCTTTGTCACCTCTGTCACCCCTTGGTCCCTGTAAAAGTAAAGACAAATAAGACAAAAGATACTTCTTAGACATTTTGTTAAGGAAAATAAAGAAAAGCACAAGCGATACCAAAGATAAAATTGTTATTGTAAAATTGTAAAAATTGCAAATTACCCCTCGAAGTCATGTAATAAGACAACAAGATCGAGAGGGAAGTCCTTCTGTTACCTGAGGTCCAGGGAAGCCATCCAACCCTGGTTGTCCGTCTCTTCCTACAGAACCTTGGCTGCCCTTCTGACCTGCTAGACCAGGGAACCCAGGTTTACCCTGCAGAGGGGCATTCACATTAAACCAAAGAAAATCGGTGTGCAGTGAAACACACAAAGAAAGTAAATGTGATCTGCTGCATCAACAGACTGAAGTAGCTCTGTGGGCAGACAGGACTCCACTCACAGCAGGGATGAGGGATGAGTTGTAGTGAGATATTAACATTATATACGAAGTACCTGAGCAACTTAATATAGCAGGTACTGGTTAGGTAGTAACCACCAAATTCACGTATTTGAAATAGGACCGTTTTTGATACCACAGCGAATTTTAAAAGTGGAAAAAACCCTGTGATTTGAAAAAATGAGGACCAGCTCTTGACAGATGACTGAAAAAGTGAGACTTACCGGAAGTCCAGGTAATCCAGGCGGACCCTAAGGAATGAATAGAATAGCTGTAGTTATTTGAAAAGTATATTTTTCCATATCTATTGCAACCTAACCACTAGATGTCACTAAATCTTACATGTTGGGCCTCTAAGTCACATGACTGATCAACAGTGTTTAATCAAATTTTAAAATATAATGTGTTGTCTTAACATTTTGAGACTTTTAGCACAAAAAAGAACTTTTCCTATTTATACTTTGTAATTTGAGAAAATGACAAACTCTTTATTGTACATCAAGTGAAATATTTCTTCAGTATAAATTACTAACCTGTCTCCCTTCTGGTCCTCGGACTCCAGGAAGTCCATTACTGAAAACTCCACCCGAGCCCTCCATGTCATCCTTCAAACACCAATGAAGATTATCACAAACAGCCAAATTGCAGAAAAAATGATTTATTTTTCCTTTACTGTGATATTTTGTCAACTTTATCTACATAAAAACTAACAGAAAACTTACAAATCCGACACGATAACTTGGTCCAGGTGGCCCAGGAGGTCCAGGTGGTCCAACAGGTCCTCTGGGTCCAGGCAGACCAGCCAGTCCAGCTTCTCCTGCAGGTCCAGATAGACCAGTCTCTCCTTTAGCTCCCTGTGGGATGGAAGGGGAGCAAATTTATTTCAGAATAAATTATTAAAAACTCAAATACAAATTTAATCTTCAGTGAAATGTATCTAATCAGGGTAAGAATTTTGTATTTTCTTGGATTTATAGTCAGGAATCTCATTCATTCTGTGCGAAACTATCAATACCTGTGTCATGAAGTATTTAGTTATCGGTACTATAAAGTCTGTATGATAATGTAAGTGTTCGATTTTCACATTGTTCTAGGTCCAAACTCAGTTGTCCTCAAATGTTAAACTATAACCAGCACTCAGATTAAACTTTAAGTCAAGTCTGTGGCTGACAAACTTTGACAAACATTTGCATTTTGTTAGAAGACACAAATCCGCCTTGATGGCTGACGTGCTGGAGCCCAGTTCCCTGCAGATGGGAAGACTTAGGAAAGTATGAGGAGGGTAAATAGAGAGGCAGCAGATCGGTGTGGAAAGAGAAAGGTTGGAGCTTGACTGGAGAACAGAGAAGGATGAGAAAAGCTGCAGAAATGGTTGGATGAAGGTAGATTTTTGTAATTTTTAGTTATCAAATAGGCACCATTACACACTAATATTGGCATCAATCCCCACCTTCTCTCCAACTGCTCCTGGAAGACCGAGCTCGCCTGAATCACCCTGGTGTAGGAGAAAGAGTGAGAGTTAGAGTTTAAAACATGTTAATAGAAATTTAAGTTAAAGTCCAACAGAATCATTCATTAAGTTTTTGAACAAACAGTATAACTGTTGTTGGACACATACATGAAAACAGTGTCTAAGCTTCACGCATCCTCAGGAAAAATTGACTATATTTTGTTCCGTGTTTACCAAGACAAATTTGTTGTAATTGGTTTGGCGAAATACTGTCAAGTAGGTTTTTAATATACAAGCACCAATACTGTTAACATCAACAATATACTGAAAGCACTAACTCATGTTTACTAAGGTCACTGCTGAGACGCCTTGGGGTTTAACAGTAATTTTCAATGGGTAGTTACCTTTTCTCCTTTGGGACCAGGAACTCCAGGTAGGCCATCGGTACCCGGCAAACCAGGTAAGCCCTACAGGTTGAATCATTGGTTCAGATTTACAGCAGCCGTGAAGTGGATCAGACTCATTAAAATCCCAACTCAGACAGTTTAAGGGTTCAGATAGTCAACTGGCTAAGTGATATTTAGAGAAAAATTCATAACACCTACAGGTTGACCAGGTGCTCCGTCTTTTCCTGGTGGTCCAAATGCTCCAGAACTCGATCCTGTGCCTACTGTAGATGGACCAGGAGGTCCAGGGAGACCAGGAGGACCTGGTGGGCCGGGTAATCCCTGCGACAACAAAACGAAACCCTTTTGAATACAGTATATTTACAGTAATCTTTGATGCTTACAGATTCTTGCTGCAGTCTCATATAAAACAGGTTAAATCCTCTTTTTCTCACCCTAACGGACTCCAGATCTGGGAAGCCTGAACCCTCCATGTCCACAAAAGTCTGAAATGCAATGAGATCAGTTTATTTTAAGAGATGGTTCACAAACACATGCAGTCTTTTGCGCTAAATAAAGCCAAGATGAACTCACAGGTCTGATTCCAGATCCTGGGGGTCCTGGAGGTCCTGGGGGCCCCCTGGGGCCAGGCTGACCCTCTCCACGGTCTCCCTGTTTGCACAAGACTCATTAAGATGATTTTGATTTAAACATTCTGTTGTACTTTGAAAGTTGTTCCAGTTGATTTAACTAATATTCAGGAAGTTGTCTCTGCCTCTGACCTTCTCTCCTTTGAGTCCAGCATCACCTGGGAGTCCTGGGAAACCTGGAGGCCCTTCAGGACCCTGTGAGGAAGAAGTGATGAAGAAAGTATTTACATTAACAATCTTATCAATCTTATGTCCTTCTGAAAGCTGATAAAAGTTATAGGAAAACAACAACTTACAGTTTTTCCGTCCTCGCCAGGATCGCCCTGTGAGAAGGAAAGAAAAACACAAGTCCTCTGAGAAAAACTCGTCACTTTGGAACATTTACATAAGTCTGACTTGTTCATTCATGTTTTCAATTAGGCACAAAATTTAATGACATATTTAACCACTTTTTGTTTTTTTAAAATTCGAAGAGTTGACTGTAGTTAACTTACTGGCTCTCCATCAGCTCCTGGTGGTCCCTGAGCGCCTGGGGAACCTTGTGGTCCAGGTGGTCCTCGGGGTCCAGGGACACTGGAAGCAGCTGAGCCATCCTTGCAAACAGCAGCTGATCCGTCACTGCAGGCTGAAAACCCAGATGCAGGTCCTGAAGGGCCGGGGGGACCAGGGGGCCCAGGAGGGCCGGGCTCCCCCTTCGTTCCTTGGTAGCCAAAGCCTGCACTGCCCTTGAGATAGAGAAGTATCAGTGTTAACTGAAGTAGTTATTAAACAAGAGGAATTAAAAATGTAAGCTTCTCTGTATCATCAGCTCAAGGACCTGGTTTACTTTCTGACTAGTTTCAAAAATCCAAACAAAGACACGACTGAAGTTATTTTAGGGTGACGGGAAACATGCCGGGTCAACAGAGCTAAAACTAAAAAACTTCAAGAGGTGGAAGTTTTTTTTTGCTCCCAATAAAACAGTTTGAGTTTAACCTGACCTTTTATGACATCCATACAGGGTTAGTAATATACAGATACTTAATGATAATGTTTCTTCACACAGCTGTCAACCCGTCCTACTGTCTCTTAGGAGAGAATAGGAGCTATTGGACACTGACGAGCACCAGTGTGCACTGAGGAGAACATCTGCAACAAAGGAGACTCAAATCAAAGTGCATGAAGTCATCTTTTACTTACCTTCGCTCCCTTTTCCCCTGGTTCTCCCTGAAAATTAGAAGAAGAGGCACAGATAAGTCAGTTTCAACATGTTCACTGTGGAGGTGGAAATCAAATTCTGCTTAGTTACAGAGATTTTAATATACTGTTGTTGATCAATACTGTCACTATGTGTTACTGTTTTTGAGTGTCAGGCTTGTTTGTTGCATCTTGTATGTGTGACCAGCTACTTATGGTTAAATATTTTCTGGTTTTTATTAAATATGTGAGTATAAATTTGAACAAGTGTGTTATACTGTGTCTATGTGTTGTTATAGGACAGAAGAAAATAGATCTCTCTCTATAGGATTTTTCTAATTTGTCATTTTGATGTAATTTAGTCTTTACAGGATAAAAGAACCAAACATACACACACACACAGCTTATCCTAATAAGTATAAGGTCTTAAAAATAAAAAAAAAAATGCATTAAAAAGTGTGGAAGAAAGTCACATAAAGTCTTGAAATCATGTTACATGTGTTTTAATAAAATATAGGATCTGCAGCTCCCTCTAGTGTTCATTTGTCTCATTGCTCTTGTCCTCACTGATGCTTTTAACACCTGATTCAAAACCATCAGGAGGTCAGACAGGTTTAAAAATGTTTTGTTGCATCATCAGTGATCCCAACCTCTCAAAACTGCATGACTTTAATATTTTTATACAAATATCACATCTCCTATCAGGTGAAGTATTTAAAAAAAAGTCTGTACCTTCTCTCCACGGGCTCCACCACGTGAGCTGGAGCTAAAGCCGGATTCTCCCTTAGGCCCAATTGGACCCCGGTCTCCTTTCTCTCCTCTGTCCCCTCGGTCACCCTTTTCTCCTTTTGCCCCGACTGGCCCTGAAAACAACAACAACAGAGGACAGTCATTAATACCCTCATGAATAGACCTCTCAAAAATGATTAATGTTGGTATCCAACATCCCGAACAATGAGCAGGACATTTCCTGCACCCGAAAAGAAAACAAGAAAGGAGGAGAAGAAATTGACTCTTTGCTTGATGGAGCGAGAATCCCAGTGTCCTCGGCTGTAATTTAAAGGCTGTGTGAAGGCTTCGAGCTGGTGAAAACACCTTCCCACACCTGCATGCATGAGATTTATTTTCTGTTGTGAACTAAATTGACCTTAAACTCTTTTCCACTGAATGAGTCACTCTCACTGGCGCCTAAATGAAATGAAAACCACTCTGTCAGCTGTCTAAGTGGCCCATCTTTACCTCTGCAGACGTGCACGGCAAAACGGTGTCGTCCCATCAGGCTTTTCAGTTTTGAGGTTAAAATTTAACTTGAAAAAATGGATCATATTCACCTGGTCATAAACATAAACATAATAATATTATTTGAAAAAACTAATGCCACATATCATAGCATTTTTAAGCTAATATGAAATACTGGTACTGTGTCACACCCTTGTTATTTTAAAGAAATAAAAATCTGTGAAGATTTATCAAAATTGTTTTCCTGTCCTTATTTCACCTCTCTTCCTCCTTCAATTGAGCTTCTCTATTTTTGTTTGTGTGTGTTTTTTCAAAGGATTATACTTTGAACAGCCCAAATTTCCATCCTCGTGGCTTATACACAAACAAGTCTGCCACCCTGCATGAATTCATGAGAATAAAACAGGTATTTTCATGCATTTTCACCCCTCTGTGCTTTCATGAATCCATGCGAGGTCTCACATGAGGAGTTCACATGAAGAAGTCAGAACATCAGACATCAGAGAATAAAAAGGAAGTAATACACAGAGGATTTGGACGCTCACATCTGTGTTTTTAACCCCCTTCGACCCACCTGGTGACCCAGGAAGTCCGGGCCGAGACTCCACAGAAACTGAGACACGCTGGAAGTTTCCGTCTGAACACAATGCAAAAGACAGTGTGACATTAATCCTCCAGATTAACACTATTTCAGGTCAGTAACACGGTTACATGGATGCTGCAGGAGGCGAGGCGAGGTGAGCTATTCGTTATTTTGTCCATTCAGTCCTGAGTGGTTTGTATTCTTTAAGGCTGGTCTGGTCTGATCTACAAGGAACTTATTTGATCTTTAAAAGCACATTTTTTTAAAATTAGACTGTTGTTTTCTTAACTAAAATAATCCTGAAGTAACAAGCCACAATTTAGTGAACCATCTTCAGTTAAATCTAGACACAAAAGCAAAAGAACACTCATAATATACTGTAATTTGCATGTGCCGTAATTATGTCAACATACACTGCTTTACTGAAGTCTGCAGCTCTGTAACTTCAAATACGATGTAAATATATTTAAAATTAAAAGGTAAATAATCATTACAAATAAGATTATACCGAGTTTGGAATCTACCAGGTTCTGATCACTCTGATTTACCGAGCAAGATGTCGTCTTTGCCTGATATCACATTGAAGCACTGAATGGTGTAACACAGTGCAGTCTGCCTTCACAGGATTTTTTTCTCATCTACTCACCAGTTTATAGATTAATTTTGAAAAGAAAAAGTAAAGAGAGACAGTTTTGGTAGATACAATGCTCAAGATAGTTTTTCTGTCTTCTCCTTCATGCACTGTCAACATCCAAACATGGCTACTGAGTTCAAAGAGACTTACATCTTCTTCATTTATATGTATTTAACAATAATGTGAATGATTTTTCAAAGCCAGGTTAAATATAAATTCAATAATATAATATTGTT
>JAQMCX010000011.1:20200962-20234579 GCA_029814765.1 Acanthurus leucopareius | reverse complement strand
GTAACTACTAATAATAGCAGCGGTAAACTAGTTAGTTAATTACTTCTTTGAACTTTAGCTCATGTGTTTTTGGTCTTTAAAGACTTCATTGGCCTGCAGCGTCTCATTACTGTTGCTGAGCTGCGATTGGACAATTGCTCTTTGGGGGAGGGGTTTTTAATATCCATTTAGATTGAGATTTGCTCACAATCGCATCATCAAACACCTTTTTATCATTTTAACATTCAGTATTTCTACTTGCTGCAACATTTCAGTCTCATATAGTGAAGTAAAGGATGTGTTTCATTGGCACTCACCATATCCGAGTCATCGTCGTCTTCTTCACAGTGTCTCTCAGCAGCGAGCGGGTCTCCCACCACCCTGAGATCACCAATCACCCCCTGTTGATGATGATACATATAATATAGTGAGACTTGTTTTCATACATATACATAATTTGCCCTTCTTTTAACATACATAGATAATTATCGCTGAACTTCCTGCGATTGCTTTTGCTGATAGTTTTCATGGAAATCCCCTTTTTCCGCAGAATCAGAGGGGCCATTGAAGTCTCCAGTCTGAGCCTGTGACTGTGAAGAGCCACTATCTCCACCCTTCTCACACAATCTGATACATTTTCCCACACAGGATACTCACACAGATAGCATGAATGCTATCCGACGGCCTCTCAAAGGGCCATTAGCTCTGTATGAAGAGGTGGTTTCCCTGAGACGGAGTTATTTGAAGTTGACTCTTCAGGACACATTTATGTCCTGAGAAAAAAAACAGTCAAATGGATTTTTTAAGAGTTCTTTGAAGATAAATGGTCGACGGCTCTTTGACATTTAAACCCCGTCTGCACGCAGGCTTTAATTGGTCGAATGTTTAGTCGACGTGTCATCCTCTTTTTCTGACTAATTGCTTTAGTTTTCACGATAAATCTTAAAAAGCTTTGCACGAGAAGGACTAAAAATGTCACTGAAACATGTTTTTGCTGATGGATAATAAGAAACAAGGACATCTACTAAACAAATCTTAGTTTAAAAAGAAACGTCCACTTTATAAATACATAATGTAAATATTTAGAGGCCTCAGAAACTCGCCAAGTCTTGATTTGATTAGAGAAATAAAATGTACAAGACCTCTCTAGTTTATAGCCATGCTAGGATTAACAAATAGCACATGGTCAAAGGGTCCTCGAACAGCAAGTTAGGATCCTTTTTTCTGAGTAAACAGTTGAATAAAACATCTTTCTGACAAAATATCCAACCGCAAGGAAATAACCGAGATGAGCTTGTGTGATAAAAATATAGAAAACAACTTGAACACTGAAGGAGGATCACAAAGTGGTTTACAGCAAAATAAGCAGCTGCCTTCAAACACGCCAATAAAAAAGATTAAAACAAGTGTTTCTGAGAAGATAATTTTTCATCCGAGCAAACACTCAAAAGTTCATTTTGAGAACTTGAAGCCAAGTGGAAAGAACTTATTTTTAGGACATTTTTGGTAAAAGTTATAACTTAGTATTATATCTTTATTATGCAACAGTAGATAATATATTGCTATTAAAAGAGAGAATATCCATTTTTATTTCAGGCCTGCCTCTAAAGTTAGTGAAGCTTCTGCCTTTATAGCTTCAAGACTTCAGTTTGGTCTTTTTACGTGACATTTGTGTCCATTTTAGCTGCAAAACTTCATGCTGAACTTCAACACTGAACTGTGAAAACAGCAAAGAAAAGCCTCAGCATCATGTTTGAGTCAAATAAGAGGAGAAAGACAACAAGGTCACGTTGGAAATGTGATTAAAATGTTACACACAACTAAAAGTCAGCCATCTGTTACATAGTTCATACTAAACACAGAAAAAGTCGTTTTTAGTGTCTTGGTTTCAAGGATAAATAAATTCAATTAGGGTTTATGACATATAACTTCTCACTCCAATGGACCTCGGTTGTATTTTGAAGCGTCACCACCAAAGAATCTAAATAACAATCTCTCTCTAATATTTGGTATTATAATTGTCAAACTATTACAAGAGTCCAAAAAGTCATTTTCCCATAGATTCTGAGTAAACTGTGAGGACATAACGCAATCTACTCAACTGATATTGACATTTACAAGTGGAGTTTTTCCTTAAACACACAATTATTATTCAAGGCTTGAACAAGATGTCATACTTCTGCCCTCTTGTTTTTTTTTCACTTTGATTTGCGTGAGAAACTTGTACTTTACCAACAGCCAAAGGTTTTTTTTTTGTTTGTTTTGCATTATTAGTTGCATGTATGTTTGGGAGTTATCACTGATAGTTCGCCTGCAGCTGCATGTTTTCTTCATGCAGATAGCCACGAGCGAGCCGCTGCGACCCTTTAACATCTAAGGTTAACGGTTGTTGTGGTCAACTGCTGGGATTCACAGAAGTCAAATGACTGAATTTAATTACATTCCAACTGTGAGGCCTTCCAATTATTTGCAGACTTCTCTGTGGAAGATAATGAGGTGATGTAGACATTTATGTTATGGTTTGAAGAAGGCCAATTTGAGCAATCAAATCATATGAGAGTTATTCAGCCAAGATGTTTCACATGACTGACGATGGAAGAGTCAAAACATCACACTGCTCTTTTCCAAAAGTTTACGCAACACAACTCTTGTCTAATCGCAGTTTATGTCGTTTCTCAAGGAACAAATTTGAGAAAGTGAGACGTGAAGTTTTCTGAAGGCAACACAAGAGTTAGTGTGATTCATTCGGTGCAGAAACATCATGTTCAAACTTCTTTATCTGTTTTACGTGATAACAGACTGCACTTTTTTCAGTATCTTTCCAAGTCATCAAGATAAAGATCCTGACATGATTTAATTTCCTGATGTCATGGGCCTGAAAATTGTTTGGCTCAAACATACGAAGCTTGTATACACACCAGAAACTTCTCAGGGTCGGCTCCTCCAGCCTGTCCGACAAAGACGCCAGCACCGGCCTCCAGCTCCATCTCGTCTGGCGACCTCTCAATGCGCGTCACCTGAGGGTCTGTGTCACAGTTGAGGTAGAACTTCACCTTGTCGTCCCTCACAGCGATGGCGAAACGAGTCCAGGTGTCCCTCATGGAGGGCACAGGGAACCTGGCGGCCTCGTACGACTGCTGTGAGTCGGGCTCTGTGTAATACAGGATGACATTCTGGTTGCCGCCCTGCACGGCTGAAAGTTTAACCCCGACGTACATGATCTGCTGCGAGGCATCTGTGACAGAGAAGATGACCCCGCCCCTGTTTGAGGTGGGTTTCAGGTTGAAGATGAGGGCGAAGTCTCTGTAAAAGGGGCTCGGCAGGTGGGCACGAGCCAGCTGGCCAGTGTTGGCATCGGGGCCAAAGACGTAGGCGGGGCTGTTGTCGGGCCCGTCGACCCGGGTGATCTCACTTGGAGGAGGGTCCCCGATCAGCTGGAGCAGAGAGACTCCACTGTCTTCTACAGGGGGGAGAGAAAAAATGAAGTGAGGCCACAATAAACATGAGATACATTGGAGGTTAGCAGGGAGGGCTGCATGGCAGGTTATTTGTTAGACCATTAGGCATTTGGGGGGGTTGATTTAAAGTGAATGTGCCTGACGGATGCAGCAACAGATGTTACTTGCATAGGATTTTGTTGTGCAGGAAAAAAAAAAATACAAACTGCATACTTGGTCACTGAACTTCTCCCTTTAAAAGTAAGGCAAAGAGCACCGACACACGCCTCCAGCTGACTTGTAGGTTTTTAAAAGAGGCATTGTGAGGTAACTCTGCTCAAGAGACTGCAAACAAACAAACAAACCGTTTTTATAACTTCTTGGCCAAAATATGAAAAATACTAAGATCCCCAAAAAAGGTAAAGGGTGGACCATAAGAGACTGAGACAGGATGATGACTTTAGCAGGCCTGAATTCCAACGAGACCAGATAAACTTCCTAAACTGAAGAAGATGTAAAGGCAAACAGAAAAATAAATGCATTTTAAAACTCCCATCAGTGGTCGAAGAAAACTTAAAATCTGTGCAGAATAAGAGAGATTGAAATCAATGCATCAAATTCCTGAAGACACTTTAAAAAAAAGCTCATAACTCTTCTTCCAACTGGTGTGACATCTGCTAAATGTCACTGCTGCAGAGCACACAGAGACCAACAGCTGGGCCTCTTGCATATCTTTGCTCATTCTTCCTTCACCCTGGGCGACTCCGGCGAGGAGGTCAGTGCATAATATTTGGACCGTTTAAGGAAAATAAAAGGAACACAAAGAGCTTTCATTCACAGACACGCTAAAGGAACCAGCATCAAACTGGAGACTGAACCTTTTTTTTTTTTACTTTGATCAAAAATAATGTTTCCTCACGTTAAAAGAAAAATCACTGTTTTGGAAGAACACTTGACGGAGTTTCTGGTGCTTTGAAGAAATGCTTTGCTTTACCACCTGGTGACTAATGTGCGAGCTCTGTTGCTCAGTTCAAAGCCTTCCCACTGCCCTGAGTGCTGGAGATCAGTGGGGTCGGCCCGTTGGCTTTGTTGAGAGCTTAAACACACCAAGTGTTTAGCTTGACCCGAGGTCCTGCTTTCTGTTGTACAACCATAAACACCAGTCTGAATATTCTGGATGCCGTCTGAGAACTTAAGATGCTTTCATTTAGCAGAGAACCCAATCAAGCCGTAACAGAACAGCAGCAGCAGAAATACTTTCCAGTGTTAATTATGCAATTTACCCCCTATATGCAACACTCAGACAGACGGATCTGAAGAGCTGGAATGTACATTTTAATGTATATTTATTTAACCGTATACATGTCATCACTGGCATTTATGAAAAAAAGCCCTGATAGTGTAAAGACATGCCAGAAATATGAGTGGTGATTGATAAGTTCATGGCCTCAGGGGGAAGGTAAGCTATGCAGCTCCCTTACATGCACGTGCACTTTAACTCTTTGGGTGATTTTGCAGATAGTCTCAACTTAATTTGTGTGCTATTTCTGTTTCAGGTAATTAAAAAAATGAAAGTCAGCGCTGTCTGAGCAAAGCAACAACATCAGTCTGTGAGTCATCCACTATCATGAAGGAGGTCTGTGAAGGCTTGGAAAGAGAGAGATGACTGCATGAAGGCTGGTGCATTCTTTGACACAGCTGACTTAAAATTTTCAATCAAAAAAAAGGAAGAACCAGCACAAAAGTTATCAGGTTCAAACTTTCTGAATAATCGCTCAAAGAGCTGAACTGCACATGCACGTATAGAGAGCTGTGTAACTCATCTTCTTCTACCTTAGGCCACAAAGTCATCAATCACTCCTCGTGCATTCAGATCTGGAGAAGCAGAAAAAAAAGGACTGGGAAGTTGAAAAAGCCCACACGAGATGTCCGACATTATTTGCCTGTAAAAATGATAACCTATATAAAATACAGCATGTATTTGTAGGCTAGCAGTCTTGATATCTGCCTGCACCTTGAACACTTCGGGCAGACTTTGGGCCTTTGACTGCTGCATGAATGGCAGTTAACAATAAACCGTCATTCGCACCAGGCTAACCAGATGTTTACTCTGATTAAGTCAGAATGAGAAACCTCGAGGGTCTCTCTGGTGGGCCTGTGCTCACATGTCTGAACCCGGCTCCTGTTTAAGAGCACACAATCTCTGCCGGAGTAGAGTTGAAAAAGGCAAAACTGTAGTAAAAAATTGTAGTAATTCAGAGGCGAAATCAATCATGTGGGAAGCATGCCATTTTTAATTTGTCCTCCTCCTGTAACGGGTGCTGAAGCTGACATGTGAGCTATCTTTAACACCCGACAACTGAGCGAGTTTTGTAGCTCTTTTAGCATTGAAAAGCAATGAGAATGACTTTGCTCTGAATGACAACATTTGTTCTAAAAAAAAAATTCTCTACTAGCTGCAATTCACATTCTTCAATAATTTGCAAGAAACATGCAATTTGTTAAGCGTAAGTAGCAGTGGGTCATAAAATAATATTGGATTTGTGTGCGGATTAAACTTTCAGGTCTGTAATGAGCTGGAATGTGTGGTGCATCTCTCAAACAGAGCCTGACTGTCTGTCAGCACGCAGCTTGTACGACCATCCCTCTCTCCTATAATTCAAACATCTGATTTTCTTTGGGGTTGAAATGCTAAAATGAACAGCAGACATCCCAACACGTGCACTCATGTTCCAAGCTTCCCAAACCCCTCATTACTGAGACATCTCACCTATTAGTCATCACCTACACCCACCAGATGTGCACTCTTTTTTGGACAGTGTTAGGAATTTACCAAAAAGAAGAAATATCCAGACAAAACTGGAGTCTGTAACAATATCAAAATACCAATGCAGGATTACTGTGGTCCAAAGAATTTATTTGTTGTTGTGATATCTCTGAGGTTTTTACACAGTTCTATGAAATTCGTCTTTGACTTTGTGTTTTTATTCTTTTTTGGCAAATAAATGAAACTTAAAATACAAGCACAGGAAGGAAGAGAGTGAAAAGGAAGTCTGTTATCACAACTACAGAAGCATGAAAAAGAACATGTACGTTTTACACCATTTTATCATTTGTGCATTATTACACGATATTAATATATAACCGGTTTATCACATGACCTCTAGATCAAACATTAAATGTACTACTACAAATTTAAAAAAAAAAGATCCAGGTGTAATTGTGCCAGATGCCAGTTAGGATTAAAAAAAGAGAAAGCTTAGGAGTGTAAATAAAGCTGAGAAAGGTTTGACCTGTTTTACGCTCGCACAGGAATGCTTTGGCTTAAGCCTGTTCAATGTTCCTGCATTGTCAGCGAAGGGCCGGCCAGTCATTCCTTGTCAGAGATCAAAAATTTTTGGGGGCATTCAAAAGGTTCACCATTAGCATTTTAAGTGCAATCTCAATTCAGCTTTCTTTAAAGGCTTTTGTTAGACGATGACAGCTTCCAAGGCCAATCTGGCACAGAAAAGGCCCGTTGATGAATGGAGCGGTGCTGGTTTTATGGTGCTAGTTTGTCTTGTCAGAAAGGCCGCTCGCTGACCAGGAATGTCGGTTCATTTCCTAACAATCCTGGACGGGGCACCAGAGTTTGTGAGACCCTGTTGATAAAGCTGTATATACAGTGTGAAACTGTATATACAGCTTTTTTTGTGAGGTACAGGATCCTGTGTAAATCCACAGGAAAACACTTGGAACATCTGGACGGTCCCTGGAAACTTTGTGGTTTCACTGAATATGCTCCATCACCGTTTAAAACATCCCTTGAGGCCTGCTGACAAGGGCAATAATCTCTGCACTCAGTCTGGTGGAAAGCTGGTCAGTCGTCTGACCTGCGTTCAGAGTGTCACAAGTTCATCAGTTGACACATGAAAATTATTATCGCAGCACTAACCACGTCTGCAGCGCCTGTCGACCAATTGATTTAAACGTCAAGTCGATTAAACCAGGTCACGTCATGGTGGCTGTGTTTGCTTTCTGCTTATTTGATCGCCCTCTGATCTTGTGGTTTCAAGTATGTCTGGCAAGTAACATGGCTGATGAAGTTCATTCTCCATGCTAACAATGATAACTGATGTCGAGTACTTGGTGAAATCAATTTTGTCTGGCAAAAAAAAAACAAAAAAACAACTTTTTGAGATTTGTTTGGACATAACAAAGGCATTTTGCCTTTAAATGGTCATTTTGTTGCATTTTGCTGAAGAAAATGTACTTACTGACACATGCAGTAAATACACTGCGGCGCTTTAGTAGTTTGAACTAATGCAATAATACAGAAATTACATCTATGTAACATCTATATATAGGCATATGCATGTGCAACTATTCTTGTTTTGTCTGATCTAATATGTGCTAAAGAGGAAATTTAAAATGTATGCAGGCTGTTTTAAACATCAAGGTTTCTATCAACACATGAATAAATGTTCCTTTCTTTCAGCGATGCATATTTACCCAGTGATGCAAAATGTTTGGGAAAAGATCTCTAACCACAAACCACATCATAGTCCAGGAAGGAGATTTCAGGTTGGCTCGCACTGAAGACTGAGCTGTAATTCTCAAACCACAGAAAGGAAGATGGGTCTACCACAAGCTGTGCACTTTACATTTGGGAAAGGAGTAATCTGATACTCTTAAAGCTCCCTACCTGTGAGACAAACATGCAGCACATAAACAAACCTCTTTCCACATACTGCTAGCTTTGTAACTGTCTTTTTTTAACTCTTGTAAAAAAAAGTTCATATAATAAACAAGGCATGATGGAAATGCTTCAAGTTAAATAAGTTAAAAGCTTGTTAAAACATCTGAGACGACACTGTTCTCCTTCAGAAACTGTTAAAAACCTCTTAAGACTGTCACAGTTGGGCTCTTATCAAGCACAAGACATCCCTGCAACACCGTCTCATCAGTTCTCATTTTGCACAAGTGCATCACAGACCGGTGGGGGCAATGAGTTCCTGGCAGCGGAGAAGTCGGAATACTCTGTGCCCATAATAGGAACCTCCCAGGGAGCCATCTCAAAATGATTCCCTGGCAGGCAGCACACCAAAGAACCGGAGCCAGCTTTAGGCCTTCCTGTCATGAGATACAATATCAATCTTGGCTCAATGGAAACATGGTGCTACAAATCACTGTCAGACCACCGCATGGGTGTACACGCCACGAAACACAGACTACATGTACACAGACAGACACTGTGTGTAGTGTAGCTGGAAAACATCCTTTTGTTTTTAGACCACAGAGGTTTCCAGGGACAAGATTCAATTCAATTCCAATTAAATGGCCAAAAACTGACAGACTATGCTGGAGTTTCTTGTACAACAAACACTTTTACCTTTAAGAAATCAAAATAAATTGCAGTTGACCTCCGGACCCTGATATGAATCACCGCTCATCTTTTAAGCAGGATCCTGGTAACCATGGAAAAACATCATTAAAAAGGGCTATTGTGCCCCAACAATCCTGTTTTACCAACCAATACCACCCCCGCCATGGTAAAAGGATCACATCAGATTTTTCTAACAAACTTTCTATGTACACACACTGATATCTCTGCAATCTTCCCACAGTAAGCTCAAACACACACACATACACACACACACTATTCACAACGAACACTTTTAGTACATAAACCGTTCCATTGTTTTTCTTCCACGATGCTTATTTTAATTTTATCCAAAATACCAACCCAAAACATTCAAGTTTATCATGAGACATTCTTGCATGACAGGTCATAGTTAAGTGATGGAGGGGTGGGGTGGGTGGTATTAGGGCCCAAATATGAGCAATGTCCACCCACACATCAGGCAAAAAGCTGCAAACAGTGAAAGTATCTAAAGCTGTGAGAGGTCAAAGGCCTTTTGAGTGGGTGGATGCAGGAGACAGAAGCCCAAGATTAAGTTACTGGTCTGGCATTTGTTCATAAATACATCCCATCAGGGTATATTCCTAAAAAAATTCTCTAGGGGGCACATTTACAGAGCTTTAATAACACATTTTCTTGACCATTTATGTGTGACCTCATTAATTATTTACTTTATAACAATGTGATAACTGGCTTTTGCATTTTTTAACATAGGCAATATTTAGTCAACCTGAAGTTAACAGTAGTAATCCTAACTTAATATCAAAGTAATTTGTCATTTGCAGTCTAATTAGTCTCCTTCCTACGACAGCAGTATCAGCTGGTTGATTTTAAAGATTTCTCTGTGTGAATGAGTGATACCAGATGGTCTTGACAGCGGTGGTTTTCAGTTTATCCAAGAATGATTTAGAGGGACTGAAAGCTCTTCACTGAAACCTTGAGGCTACTCTAACATTGGATACCCAAAACGCATGTCTATGTGGTGAACCAGCTTCTGGAGAAACTATAAAGGTGGTCCTCAGGGTGTTAAGATGGAAACAAGATCATTCTTTTCTCATTTTTTTTAAGGCTGCAAGACTGCTCAGTCTATAAGCTATCACATATATCTTTATCTTATTTTAACTCTCAAAAGCACAAAATTGAAACAGCTGAAAAGTTTTCAAAATTTACTTAACAAATCATTTAAGAGCTCAGCTGGACTTCTGTGTTATTTACAAGAAGACAACATATTGACTCTCAGCCACAACCCACCAATGTAGCGACCAACACCATCACCTTGCACGTCAATGCATCCAAAGTTAAAACAATTTAAACAAATCCATATCTATGGGCCCAGACAAGTCATTTAGTCCTGCAACCAAAGACGTCTTGTCCACTCATGTCTGTCAATGAAGAAAGCTGCAAGACAGATAGCAAAGCTGTAAACAGAGTCAGAAATCCCAGTGATATGAATTGAGAGTGACCTCAGGACAAGGAATTCTTTTTTAAAGCAGTTCATATATTTGAGGCACAGCTTGCTTCCAGAAACACATTTTCTCACGTTAAAAAGGTCTGAAAACAGAGCTAAGAATACAGGATGTTCTCACATGAATCAGCACTCACTAAAAGCAGTAAACATCTGAGTCATTTTCTCCAGCTTTTCTTTTTTTTTTGGTCAGCAGGAGCACATTGTAAAACAGCTTGTTAGTCCTGGAGCAGACACTCAACCACACATTGGTCCTATTAAAGTTCAGGGTAGGATTATACCATAAACCAATCCAACCATCAGCTTCCATTAAACTACTGTATTACTAGAAGTTATTTATTTGAATTTATAAACCTTAAGCTCTACTATTAAATTATACACATCCCTCCAGATCAGATTGATACAACTGCTTTTAAGGGTAATTTATTTCTTTTACCATTAAATATTCCCCTACTAAAATGTGCTACTCGAGTACAGAAAGTGTCCAGCTTTTGCTAATATTTTTTCTTTGCATGGCTCCACAAACTGACATCCCACTGAAAACCACTGATGCAAACATGACTGCTTCCCATGCATGTCAGCATTATCTGTCCATTGCAGACAGACAAATGCACATCAAGCTGTCTGCAAGCCGATCATTGTCAAAAGTAACATGTAATTCCACATGCCAACCTATGTACATTATTTCATGCACAATTTGTTTCAAGAAAGATGGGCCTTTGTTTTATGCCATTCTAGAGATCCAGTGTTATGGCTCAGATAAAGAATAAACCAAGCAACATTTTCTCAGAACTACAAAAACAAACACAAAAGGAAAAAACAAACAAATATATTAAATATCAATCTTGCCTGAAGAAGAAAAAATACTTTTAAACTAGTACTTTGTTCCTTTTAAATAATTATGCTGTGAATAGTGTTAGAAAAAAATGTATTTTTTTACATGGTTGTGTTACTTATTGTTCTACAGTATGCATTTAGAGATTGTGGCTTACCTGAAAGAAAGAAGTTTTTTTTAAAATCCGTTACCTTTTTTAGGCATATCATGCTTTAGGTTTGCTTGACAATTCTTACATACTGGCTGCATGTCTGCTGATACAACGACTGCTTTGAAAAAAAAAAGAATGTACTCAATGTATATGGAGGAAATACACATCAGCTGTGTTTTGTAACAAATCACAAACTCACTGTACTGTGAGTGTGTGTGTGTGTTTTACAATAATCTTTAAGTAGTAGGTCACATGCAATTTAAAGGATCAGGGAAACACATACATGCAAAACTTTTAGGAGCATTGGCACCATGCATGTTACTGTTGCCAAACCTTCCATTTAACAACAGGACTCACAAAGTGGAAGCATGCTTATTTATCTTCTGTTTCACTGTGCATGGGAACCGATAAATTGTTATGTCTTTGACTGTGCTAACAGGGATACATTTCTTTTTCAGGGAGGGTTTTGGGTGATGGATGGTAACGCCAGACAAACTGGGGAGTAGGGATATTGAAAACTGGTTCAAAATGAATCCCAAAACCAGGATTTATTTGAACCAGTTATTACCTTTCTGGTTACTAACTGACAAGCACTGATACCCATCATCCTCCTCGTCTGGTAGAATGTGGCACTCCACAGGGAGGCGTCCCTCATCCAGGATCGTCCAGCAACTGTCCCGCAACACCTCGCAGAAACTCCGGCAAGGCAACATTGATTTTTGAACCAAAGAGCCGCACTTTGGTACCAAGAGAAGGCAGAAAAACCACTCCAAACTATGGTGGCAATTTAACCTCAACAGCCAAGCCCAATCATTAAGGATTACCTGAACTTCCTGCAGACTGCTCTGGTTGAGGTAATTGGGCACAGCAAATCGTTCCCCAATCATGTCAGTGCAGAAAGGAAGATCAGCATCTATCAGCAGGCATTTTGGGGATTCTACAACCAATGCTGGCTTAGTTAGCTCTGTATGGCTTTCAGCTGTCGCCCATGTACCTTCAGCTGTCTTGCTAATTGGGGTTGCTTGGCTAGGCTGTTGCTCGCTAACTAATGTTTGACTAGCATTTAAGATTTGAACTGTGTGGCTGGTTACTTCTTTCTCCCTGGTTTCTGATGCTTCGCTGGGCACTTGTGGTTGGGTTGCTATAGGTACTGAGGTGGTGTCTGGTTTCTTGCTGGCTGTCTGTTGGGTAATGATCATTTCTGGGGTTCTAGTTGGTGTTTGGGTTGTAGAAAGTGCCCAGCTAGCATTTGAAGGTTGCCTAGTATGTAACTCTTGTTTTGTTAAAGCTTCTTGCTTAGATGCTGATTCACTGGCTGGTAACTGATTAACTTCCACTAGTTGATTGTCCTTAGTTATCCTGACAATGTTGTCGGGGGATTCAACAAAAATATCAAGATTTTGTTCTGGTTTTGTGCTACCAAGATACTGGCCCTCATCTATTTCATTACGATTGATCCAGACACTCTTTTGAAATTTCAACTTTATCTCATTTGTTTGGGACCCTACAGTGTCTTCACTTTCTAACCCCCTAAAATCAGTGGGTATGACTTCAACATACTGGTCTTCCTCAGAAAACCCCTGTGTTTCAAAGCCAGAGCCCCAGCTGACTTCAGGTCCTGTTGCAAATCCAGATTCAGACCAGAATCCAGAGCCAGACCAAAGACCTGACCCAGTGTCTGATGCCAAATCAGACTCCAGCCCAAATCCAGGTCCTGATACATCTCCTGTAAACCTTACATGATCAGATCCTTCAGAACCCACACCCTTTAAAGAAGATGCACCATTACCAGGTTTTTGAATGCGTGAAGAAATCCCTGCTGTTTTCTTTTCTGATGCCCGGTGAGTCTCCAGTTGGATTGAAGTGGTCAGTCTAGGAGCCTCAGTGGTCTCATCGAAGGTTTGCACAATCTTTTGGATCCCATGTCTTTCATCAATTATCTCTGCTCCAACCCTTGCAATACTCTCTGGTGGTGGTGGTTCTCCACTACCTGCAGGACTGCCAGATCCCTCATTGTCCACTGCTGGGGCCAGTGTTGTAGTTTCAGTCCAGGACCAGAACCAAGCATCAGAGTAGACCACCCACTGGACCAAAAAAAGCAAAACTCCAAGCTGCATCCTCATTTTAAGCATAATGAAATGTAATCTTCACCACGTCCACCCACTTGATCAGGCTCCCAGAGTGAACTATGACATCTCCACACGGCCACTAAGCTCCCCACATACACTGTCCAGCTCTGTCTTCACACACACACCCACACACACACACTCCACCAGGCCGAGAGGAAAAGTGAAGAGGAGTGCCCCCATTCAAGAGAGTAGAGGGGCAGAGTAGGAGGAGGTGTGCTCTGTATTGGCTGCCCTGGCAATATTTCCTCTCCTAACCCCTCCTCCCTCCTCCTCCTTTTGTCAAAGCAGTGAAAAGCAATCTCTCCTGCTGGCTGATACCTTAGAATTACGGCAGTCTTTCCTTTCAGTGTACAATACTGACGCTTTCAGTGTTTTATAGAGACAGGCAATTTGTTCCCCTTGACTTGTTCTCTTTGTTGAATCATGATAATAAGAAAACTACATATATATACCTTTAAAAAAAACCTTCAAACTGTGTGAAACTACAGAGGATCATGTCATTCACTTGAGAAACACAGATTACAGTTTTCAATCTTTTGGGTTTTTTTAGGTGAGGCCTATAATTTACAGAGTAATGGAAGTGTTAATATCTAAATAGCTCAACTCAAAATATAAACTGAAAATCAATCAAAAGGAGTCAGTGAAAGTTTTTACAATGTGTATTTACATTTAGATCAACACACTGTCGAATTCATGGCAGTTTTTACTTTGTCGGCTTATTTTCTTGCTCTTGCTTTGCTGCAGCCCTTAACCCAAATGTTTTGCATACATTGTTCCTGCTCTGTATGGTGCCATTTATAGTTCAATTCACTTAAGACCCCTGTTTTCAGTGTTGTGTGGTTACACAGTAATCCAGGCATCTCCTTCTTGTCCAGACCGGTTTTTCATACTGCCTGTGTGATCAGTTGACAGAGACCCTCGACATCTGCCAATGGGAGCTTAGCGATAAAAGGGATCAGGAGGTTTGTGCAAGTGTCTCTCTGATAGTACTGGGGTTTAAAATAAAGGGAGGCTTTTTGTGGATGTAACCTCGGTTGGTGATAGAAAGGAACTTGGGTCATTTGTGCACAGCACACTGCCATCCCTGAAGGTTTCAGGTGCTTATTTTGAGACGCATAAATGTCTTGACATGAGCTTGACAAGTTTATCCTGTAGCTCTCTGTCATGGCCTGGGGTCACTGAGGATCCAAATGACCCCAGTCTGCAAGATTAGGTTTGTTTGGTCTAAAAAAAAAAAAGGGCACTGAAGACTGTTAGAAACCAGGAGAAAAACTCGAAAAAATAAATGCACGACTTAACCACTGATGGGACTGTGACCTGTTGCAGAAAATAATACAGCATAGCTCATTTATTCATCACAAGACCTAGCTGTTTTTGCACATTTTGCCCTATAGAGATCTTAATGAAAGAAAAATATTGTTTGTAGTCATATGAAAGGCAGCTTCCTTTTGGGCAAACATGACTAAGGTACTCAAGGTTTTATTTAGCTGATGTGTGTCTGGCTTTTGCTAACAAGAACATTTGTTCCCATGGGGAATAAAAAGATAGAAAAAGTGAGTTTGCTGTCTTATAATTTAGTATGAAGAAATGGAAGATCCAAGGCTTTCTATTGTCAGTTCAGAGACACAAATCTAAGAGGCGTGATTACAGTAAATGTGGACTAACTCACCCCCTGGGCAAGGAGTTTGTAATCTCAACTAAGTAATTAGTCACTCAAAAATTGTCAAAAATAGACAATTTAATTAGAGGAGAACAACAGCTTTCTGTGGGGAAAATAACTCATTTTCAAGGTGACTTTCAGGCAATGCCATGCAAGAAAAGACTCACAAAATGTTTCAGGAAACATTAAAAAGTCGCATTAATCGTGCAAAAAGTCAACTCAGACAAATGTAGTGATCAAAGGATCTTCAGTCAGTCTGTAAACCAACATCAGCACTAAGTTTATTGTAGGAACTTAGTTAATAAACCTTTAGGTAATCAGCTCTGTCTTTTCAAAGGTAATGATTAGCCTTGAACATCAGCTCTGACCTCTAATGGACTCACTGGTTCATGACATTAGGATTTCATGAAAAACAGCAGTGACTTTAAACAGGAGAAAGAATTTTCACAACATCATCCAAACCAGGTCACTGCAGCTTAATGAGGGCAGAGTTAATGTAGCTGAGAAACTGATGATCGAGTGCAGAATAAAAATCTTTTATTGTTCTACACTTTTCTTGTGGGAGTCCCTTTGCTCCTTTATGGCTTTTTAATGATCAGATTTTAATTCCTTATGACATAACATAGACATAAATCTAGACAAAAGAAAATATTATTCTAAAGATAACCATGAATTAGCCTGAAGGTGTTTTGTATGACAGTGACAAGTAAAAGATGTTGAAGATTTTGAATTTTCACACAGACTTGAAACACAGGAAACTTGCCAAACGACGTGGGTGGCCATGAATACACTCCAAACAAAAAACCCTGACGATGAAAAGGAAAAATTTCACGGAATGAAGGAAGCAAATTTGGAATGAAAGTTTTTTTAAGCACAGGTAATCTGCACTTTTACTATCAACATACCTTGAACATGTCACAAGTTTGTGCTTACTAAATCCCCCTGAGGTCTATTACTGCCGTGTGGAGTCTGAGTCATAATGACAACAGGGCCAAAAGATTTCCTGTCTTAAAGATTTGTAATTGAAACAGGTAATTACAGTAAGAATGGTTTAAAAGTTTGATCTGAGCTCTATGTCAGAGACAGAAAGCAACTGAACAAAGGAATGCAGTCCCTGTTTGAATGAGAGTTTAGATTATCAGTGACTTTAATAGGTTAGCTAGACATATTTCTTGGTGGGAAAAACAGTCTCGAATTCAGAATTTTGTTGCTATTCGATAGAAAACATCAGCTAGACAACTGTTAATACGATTAATGCTAAAATGCACTTATAGAAATGTGGTTTATATCGGTATCCAATGCTAAAATTACGCACACAAACAGCTAAGATTTGACAGAAGTCATTTGATTAGTGACAAAATTATCATCTTCCTTGATAATTGTACAATCTCCTGTATTAAGTTCCATTCTGGAGACTGTACTGTCTTTTATTAAGGTTTTCACAGGTCACATGCTGGTCACCTGCTGTCAAACCTCTGCTCTCTGACAGAGGACCATAACCTCAGCAGGGATCTCTGGTGATCTGAAAGAGCACCCAAATAACACAGCACTCAAAAAAAGATTTTTAGGGCCTCTGGCACAATAAATGTAGTTTAGTTCACCTGTTTTGTATTTGCAGCAGATATTAAACAACGATGAGATGGAAAGCTTCATGGCTCATTAACAAGAGATGTTTTTAATGTTTTTGCTTAAGTGACCATAACTCTACAAATAAAAGAGAAGAGTTGGACTAAATGTAATAAACACCATGCATAATTTAAAGTCATAACATAAGGTTAAATCATTAAAATAGTTATTCTGAAAGTAATTTGTTATAGAGTAGAAAATAGAAAGATTTTGTTAGATGATGTAGAAAATCAGCGTGGGATCATGGGAATTGTTGTCTTTTTTCCATTGTTCAACGACCACAACTGCCCATGAAAAATATACATGTGACTGCCTCAGGCAGGATTGTTTACAGACGAGGTGATAAAGTTACAGTTTTATTCAAGTTACTTTGAGTCTCGTTCACAAACTGACTCCCCTCACTCTGATCAGTCACCTGGAGTTTCCTGCGACACCACAGTAGATAAAATCAAAAATTGTGGGAAATATTAGGGATAATGTATACACACGTTTCAACAAAATGTGTTTATTACATTTATAAAACATTTAAAAATGCTTTTAAGAGAAGCCTTTATTACACAACTGTGTAAATATCAAAAAGTGGTAATCCTTATAAACTTCCTTAATTGCTGAAACCTGTGAAATCCTGAGATGTTTGAACAGGGGATGAGCTGAAATTCCAGGCCTCCGCAGTGTCTTTCCTCATAAAACACAGACAAAGCATGAAACCTAAGACCAGCAGTGAGTCTGTGGGCCGAGACCATCAATGGGAGGATGAATGATCGACTAATTACAACACCAACAAAACCTGCTGAACATAATCCATGAGCGGCCAAAGGAGTCCAATTATCTGTCACCGCACAGCAGTGTTTTATGTCACACTGACTCTCATTCAGATATTGGATTTCCTTTGCAGAGTGCCAGTTTTCATCAGTGCTAAATATAGCTTTGCTGAATAATTTAAGAATTCGAGAACACATACGTATGCAGCACAAAATCCTGCACAGATGGCACTGAAAAGAGAGAAAGTAGTCATGCAAGTTAAGTTTTAATGTGAACCCAACACCTAAACTGTGGCTTAACTTCTCAAAACATCTCATTTATGCACTTAAAGTTATGCTTATTTGTCATTCAGAGGATGTGCAGCCAGTTGAGGCTCTCCTGCAAGGCATCGCTGCACAGCAAGTCACTTCGACGTGAAGTGTAACTGCTGTACAAACAGAGAGACATGAGGCCGGACACACGTTACAACAACAGGCTGTAAACACAAAAACCTGAGGGTCTTTTCTCTGCAGGTTGTAGAGCAGCTACGGCGCCTTTTGGCAGCCCTCCCTGCACCTTCACTGCTGTTATTTCAGCAAGTGGGGGTCGTTGACCTCGCTGTGAGTCATAGTGTAGTCACCGTCTCAACAGTTATACAAGCATTAAGCTCATAGCTGGGAGTTTTAAATTACACACACACACACACTCAGTTAGGATATCCACAGACACTCGTGACACACAAACACACAGAGAAACCTGGACTGCAATGGCACAGCTGAGCAGCAGTGTGACAGTAAGACACAGACATGAACTCCAGTGGACATATGGCTGAAGCACACACACACACACGCACACACACACACATACACACATCTTCCTGCCTGAGCTGCAGCCATACAGCGAGTCACAGCTGAGTTGCAGTGTAAACTTCTTAATCTGATTCAGCTGCAGAAATAAAAGAACATGAGGAAATGCTTGTAAAACCATCAACTGATCATCTCCAACAACCTTCTTTCTCTCTCTTGCTGCGTTTTCCTGTTGGCAAAAATAAAACTTCTCTCATCTGACTCGGTTTCCCTGAGCAACAGGTTGCAACACAGTGAATCACTGTACAGCAAAGGAACCATTCAAAGGCTTCTGAGCTGAATTCAAAGCCTGTTTGTCATGAAAACAGAGCACATTCACTTATCTTAACCCCTCTGTTCAAGGCACAATAAGCAATTTGTAGCCATGCACCCTTGTTGTTGCAGCCTCGTAGGAATCAGTGTAAAATACTTTACATGCTAGGATGTAACTTTACTTTTTTTTGAGTGAAAGCTACTCTTGCTATTTGACAGCTGTAGTGGCATCAGATAGTCATGGCTCCTTCAAACTGGACAAAAAACCTACTAACACCCACTACATGGCTTTTTTTTCTGCAATAGGAATGAGCGCAATCAGCATTAACATGAGTTTAAACTTAATTCAACTTGGCAGCAGCAGATTGTCCTCTGGAATATATAGAGTGCTTCTATACTGCCACATATCTAAAGGAAGGAGTCTAATTCAAACGACATCCTCTCTCACATCTCGGACCAGATCTTCAACCAGTGAATGTGTGTCACTGACTGTGTGAGACAACCAGAGAATGAGGGGTGGGGGGTCGGCTGACAGAATGGAGGTCAGAAGGTCGCAGCTATCAGATTAGGAGGGAGAGGGGTCCTGTTTCCCACAAATAGAGACTTATCGCAGTGCTGGAGTTGCATGCAGCAGCAGGCTGAGAGCGAGGAGTTGCTCCTGCATTGTGAAAGCCTCTCGTGCAGACATGAGGACTAATGTAAAACCAAACTGTTAGAGCTCCTTAAAGTCATTGTTGTAAGGAGGATCTGCAGAGAAGCTAAAAACTTCAAAAGAGTGCTAATGTGCAGGGTCAGCATCAGTGTGGGCATTAAAGGAAGAAATATGCATGTGAATCCAAAGACAAAGGCCACCCTCCGTCTCAATGCATGCAGGGGAAACACAGAATAACAATACAATGTCATTATGCTACAATGTATGCAAACTGGTATGTGCTTCTTGTGTGCAACATGAGACAAAACCAGATGTTTGAAGGCAAAGACTCATGTTTTTTTTTCTGTGGATTTCTGTGATGCAACACAACTTCTTAATAGACCCGTCAAGATTTATTCAGTTTGATTTATGTGTGTACATGGATCTGAAACAGATTTGTAATGATCTGTTTAAGCTCAAACTCTCAGTATGTGAGTACTGCAGGCTGCACCTTGTACTTCATGAGGGGGTGTTTCCCAAATTCAAAATTGCTCTATCAGTAAATAAGGCAGGAATAATGTTAACTCTAAAATCTAGTCCCACCACTTCCACTATAATAAGTGAGGAATCCTACAGTACATTCATGCCCGGGCGCCAACAGCAGACTGAAAGCCACCAACAGGCTCAGACTGTTATTCCAAATGTCTGACAACATCGTAGAAATAAGCATTTATGTCAAACCCAAGAACCTTTTTGTTTAACTAGAGACAATGACTGTATCTCTCTCACCAAAACCACCAAACTCCCTCTAAGAAAACAGATATTTTAACATTGCAAAACACAAACTGTTGAATGAGATGCTCAATTCTGAACCAGTTTTAGAAACAGTTTCCCCAAACCACCACTTGTCACTTGAGACACAAAAGCATGGCTAAGTAGAGTTCAGGCTGAAAAACACCAGAATTTCCCTTTAATGATTCACTAAGATGTTATCCCTTTAAAAGGTAGCAATGCTGCAGTTTTGTCATTCTATAACAATGGCAAGTTGTCTTATAAAAACTTAAGCCCAAACTTTTTAAAAGTTTTAAAAAGTTTTAAAACCAGGAGCCTCATCATGAGGAAACTGAGCACAGTCCTGTTGAATCCCAGCAGATACTGAATTTGAAAGCAGCTTTTTGTTGAAAAAAAGTTTAAAAAAAACACTGGTTGCTTTAGTGACTGCTAGTCTGCATCTTTTAAGCCTTTCAGCTGAACAATCCTGGAGAGAGACAGACAGACGGACAGACAGTCAGTCAGTCAGACAGACAGACAGACAGAGCCCTGCAGGGTTCCTCCGTCCTGCTCAGGCAAGCAGAAACAGCTTGGTTGTCACTGTGAATAAGACACATTCCATGACAACAGAAGAATATGTAGCCTGTGGTGCCTAAACAACAGATACAGTAAAGGAAAAAGGGGAGAGGGTGAAGTGTATGTGAGACAGAAAGGGAGGCTGCATGTTTTACTATCAGTAATGAGCTGAAAAATGTCATTTTCTCAGTAAACACATGCAGCAGTGCAGATCAAAGTTGCTGTTGTTCTGTACATTAATTGTGCCTGAGAGTACTGACAGCTTCTACGTTCAACTTGGCTTAAAACACCATGAAATTCCCCGCTGACAAATGAGTCTTCGGTTCCTTTGTTGATTCTTTGGCTTGAGATTTAATCAAACCCCGTGAAACATGTATGTTGTGGGAACTGCCACTCATGCAGCAGAAAAAACCAGAGCCTCTAATTCATGCCTATTTATGTCAAACTACAACCTCTGCTGCAGCTAAAGCTACCTGCTCCCAACATGGACACATTTTTTTCAGTTTTAATTAAAAGGAGGTCACCAGAGACATTAAGTTCAGTCAAATCTATCATCACTTTGATGGAAATATCTTACAGAAGTTACAATTTGAAGTTTGACATGGCCTTAAAATGCAGGAAATGACCAAAGAACTGACAAACAAATGCCTTGCAGTCATTTTCCCCCAGAAAAAAAAATCCCACTGCAAACTGAACTACTGCAGAGCTCTTGTACCTGTAACGACTCCAATAATTAGTGCACTGTCAAGTCGGAAATGTCTGAGCTGTAATTGGCCCACAGTGCCTGGGAGGTGTTATCTCACCTAATGACAGACGCAGTGCTGACTCCTCTGCCTGAAACAGAACTTCACCCAACTCTGTTCACGGTGAGACAAGCTGGAACAGCGCTGCAGAGCGTGATACTCTAATAGATGTTTATCACAGCAAAGTGTGTTGGCTCAGAAAGAGACGTTTCGACATTTTGACATCCTAAAGTTGTTTGGCTGCTTTACAGATGTTTTGTGAGAGTTTACACACAATCACTGTATCATTGTCATCTACTTAGCAAGTAGGGAGGGTTTTTTTTAGTAAAGTTGGAAAGGAAAAAGTATTTCAAGTGTTTTTCCCCCTGAGGATACACAAACTTACACTTACTAAGCAGAAGATGACAGCTGAATCACAAACAACGAGCAGCACCTTAGGGAAACCTGACTGTGAGAGCATTTTTGCCCTGAGTATCACTTTACATCCCAGAGCATTCAGATGTAGCTGTGGGGAAATAGCTCCCTCTACTGTCCACAAAGTGAGCCACAACTAAATGCAGTCAAATACTGAGTTACTGAATCAGCTTTGCTTCAGCTGTTGATTATGAACCCATTCACCTTCATTCAAAATGCAACAGCAGTAGAATAAAAGCAGTTTTCATCTCGTGGAGAGACTCAATGCAAACAGTTTACTCTCAGTGTAAACGGTTGCATTGTTTCATGATGAATGAGATGTTAAAAGATATCACAGGTTTCAAACACTCGTTCAAAATAACTTCTCTTTGACGTGCTGTCCCACATCTCTGCCGCTGCTGCTGTTGCTGCAGACCACAGCAAACTACAAAAGCAAACTTTAAAAGACAGGTGGGCCCCGCTTACAAAAACACACCTGTGGAAAATCAAACAGTGTTCACAATGCTTCTCAACAGCAGACTGAGGCACAGTCATGATGCTAAGGAATAAAAACTCTTTTTAAAAAGCTCTATAAAGTTGATGTGCTCAGTTATTCGCTTGTGCATGACTGAGAGAGGGAATGACTGTATTAAACAATTCCTGTTTACTGTAAAGCTCACCAAAGATAATAAACTAAATAGAAAGTATTTGTTTTCATCAGCTGCACCAGCGCGGTGGCCGGGCCTCCAGCAAAACTCTCAACACACCTGAACAGATGATGTCACAGCGCAGGGAAGAGCTGCAAACATGTAATCACACTTATTATGTTTCCTGAGAGATAAGACTCGTGATTACGTCCTTAACGGTGTCAAACCTTTCACAAGACAGATGATACAAACCATCATCGCAGCCAAAGTAAACATCTGTGTCACTGAAGCGAGGAACTCCTCATCTCTGTGCCAAAAATACACACTAAGTCCACATTAACCTCCATGTGATTATCAAAGACAATCCAACCAAATCTGCCGGCTCACTAGTGCTGTTCACTGTTTTCACCAGCAGAGGGAGATGAGATCACTGTGAGGTTTATGATGCAGCTTCGTGAGACACTGGCCTCATTACAGTCCAAAACACTTAGGTCACAGTGCTGTGATCAGCATGCACACACACGCAAACACATGCGCACACACATGCACAACACACACAAATATCAAATGAAAGACAGGAGGGGCAGACAAACAAAATGACACAGTCTATCCAGGTCTTCACAGGAAACACAGCCCAAATATTTGGTAACAGTCACCTGCAGCAAAGTGCCAATTTGTGGACAGAAGTTAAAAAATGAGCTACTCCACCCACCTCGACAGACAGTGACACTGTGACACTTTCCTAGTGGTATTTTTATTTAATAATTTACAATTAAACTTCAAAAAAAGATTTTTTTTCCTGCTTTTTAAAAATATTAGTTAAAATAATACATTATAAAATACCAGTAATACAAATAAAAAATAAATCTGTACCAGGTTTTTTATGTGGCAGACTCTAAACTATCACTCTGAGCTGATGCATAAGAAAAAAAAAAGTAACTGAAGGAGTGAAAAAAAATCAAAAAGTTTGAGTTTACACAACAAGTCACATCTACTCAGTCCTTCAAAGGTTTTATGGCTTACATTAGGATGATCTGTATAACAGTTAAATCAATTTCCTGCTTGAGTAAAAACCAATCAAAGGTTTGTTGTTTTAACAAAATTACAGTGATTTTTACAGTAAACAAAATGAACTGAGTAATTTCCACTATCAACACTTTTTTATATATTTCAACACATTAAAATAAAAAAACTTTTTACATTTTAAACTAACAACAGTCCGGTGGCTTGTTTAAAAAAAAAAAAACAAAACAAACACCAGTCAAGAGTCCAGGACTTCTGTTGAATGACGAATGACGACATCTAAAACGTATCTGTGCTGTTTTCAATATTCTTTTCTTTTGTCTCGTGCATGTAAGAGTTAATCTATTTTCCAGAGGACGGCCCGCTGAGT
The DNA here is from genome assembly GCA_029814765.1 of Acanthurus leucopareius. NCBI lineage: Eukaryota > Metazoa > Chordata > Actinopteri > Acanthuriformes > Acanthuridae > Acanthurus > Acanthurus leucopareius. Next base: position 20,210,883 of record JAQMCX010000011.1, on the reverse strand, counting down.
CTCTGGGTGAACTTGAAGTGAAGGGTCATCCCTCTCTGACAAATCATTTACCTGCTTTCTAGACCTGAAAAGAAAGGCGAGGGACTCTCCCACACCTGGAATCCAGACACTCTGCCTGTCTAATATGGGCAGGTTACAGGGTCACAGAGCTGAAAGTATCCCATCCAGGTTAGTGACATATTTACTGCGAAACCTCTGGATCTGATGATGCATGAAAAACTCAAAAAAACAGGATTGTGCTAAACACATTACATATGGTGTTTTAAGTAAATTATGTGCCAAAAAAATATTAAACAAATTCAGAAGCTTTTTTCCTCCTTGTGGTAGCAAACAGGGTCATTTGAAGGCACCAGCTGGCTGCAGGTCAGAGAATTGGGCTTTTTGTCTGGAGGGTTATGAGTTTAGGTCCAAAGACCAGCTGGGAAAATCCGAATTAGGGGAATAAAAGAGTGAAAGTGTCATTTTCTCTTGACAAACTGGCATGAAGATGTCCTTAAGCAAAGCACTTAACCTCCACTTAAAGCAGCTGCCTGGCTAATGATAAATGACTTCTGGGGTCGCTGCCAGGTAGTGAGAAGTTCATCCACTTGGTTCGAGTTTGATTTAATTACTGTTTGAACTTTTATGTGTTTATGTTCTAAATGGCTGACTCTGCAAATTTACAAACCTCCAGGAAAAAAAAAAATCACAGATGAGAAAAGGCCACACAAACTGAGTGATGCTACTTAAATGCCATCCAGGTCGTTCAGGCTGATCGAATGCAGCCTGTTAACATTTCTGTTCATGAGCACCGCAAAATTGAGAGTGTGTTGACAAAATGAAAGAGGGAAAATAGCTCCTATGTCTATTTTCCACTTGTAAACACCAGCTGAGGTGAGTCTGGAGGTGGAGAGGTTAGAGGAGGAATTGCAAATACCAGCTGTTTCCCTGCAACTGCCTACCAGGAAGGTGAACAGCAAGTCTGAACTTTTCCTTCTTCAGACATGTGACACACATGAAAGAGGCCAATGAGGGGTCCAATTCTGGGGGCCAAACGCAGAGACATATTTTGACACCTCATAAAAAATGTCACATTCCAACAAACACTGATGTTTAAAGACAAATCAACTTCCAGAAAAACGCTAACCCTAACCCTACCCCTAACCCTAACGGAACGGCGGATAATTTTCCTGCCACTTCTTTCAAACCTCTGGCTGAGAGTTGGAAGGGGATTTGATTTCAGGTTCGGCAGCTCATCACCAATCAAAGAGAGGGTCTGATGGTTGTTGCATGAGCGGCATTGTGTTTTGGGGGGAAGGGTTGGCCGGCTTGATGATGACAACACTGTCATTCTTCCTTCCCACAGAGATGAAACAACATGCAGATCGGAAGTCCAGCATTAGGAGTGTTGACTTTGGGGATTAGGATCCATAACCGGATGGGCAGAGAAAGAACAAATTTTCCAGATACTTCTTTGAGAGGCATCTGCGAGTGACTTCAGAGAAACCAAAAACACCACTGACATCCTTTAAATAACCCTCTGACCTTTTTGTTTTCTCTGAAAAAGGCTGCGTCTGTTACTCAATGACGTGTCTGTACTAATATATAAACTGTATTCGTCCCCTGAGGATTCGTCCTTGCACATATTTATTTTTGCGTAGATGATTGTTGTTTTTATTGGTATTCTTTCCCAGATGTGCAATAAATGTGGGTTATGAGAATTTCTGTGTATAATGTGACCTCAGGGAAATGTGTGTCAGGGCAAAAACTCCAGATTGTGAACCAAGAACACCAAAACAAATAGAAAAAAAAGGCAACTTAAGTCCATATAAACATATGTAGCCTTTGATGAAGCTAAATGCTTGATCTAGGAGGTGATCGGAACAAGTCTGAAAGGCTTGAACTGTTTATTCAAATGGCAAAATTAGTAAAAAATAGGTCGGCGGATAAGCACCTTAGGCAAAGAGTGCCATGACTAACATGCATCTTTGCCCGAGTTGCTGCCTTTAATCTGCATTGTAGCGGGAAGCCTTTCAAACACGCTGGAAAATCTTTTTCAAAGTGCCAAATTCTTCAAAGGTAAATTAGGCAAGATGTGTTTGAGTGAAAAACTGAACCCTTATGTGAGAAGGAGAAAGATTGGGTGATTTTTTTGGGGTTGTTTAGTTAAGAACGGCATGAAAGGCTCCGTTAACACGATAACCAAAGAATCTCATTAGTGCAGACAGGTTTCCTTTTTTGTGGGATTTGACGTCATGTTTAACTTTTGTAGCGATTCTTCTCCAAATGGGTAATTGTGTTGTCTACCCACATTACTTGAGAATTTCCTGTCGCACACACACACTGAAAGGTTTTGGCTGGTTTTTAAAGTGCGACCTCTTTCATGTTTCTCACCGGTGTAGTAAAATGCATGGGCAGACATGGCAGACAGGCTGGTAAAACTTGGCTTTAGTACAAACCGACTATCATCTCTGTGCCAGGGCTGGATTTAGAGGCTGATGCGCCGAGACATGAATTTACAGGAGTGTTTCTTTCTTCATGCCTTGCAGAGATCCGACGCATTATTTGTGGCTTTTTCACGTTCATCCCATTCTTTGTGCACACAAACACACACAAGAGTGCAAATTAAAAAAACTTGCTTATGTTTAGCATATATACACACATGCTGTCTAAGTCTCACCGCTACCTTTGTTTAGAGTAAAACAGGTTTATCTGTAAAGCCCCTTATGAAATTAAGGTCCATTCATGTGTCATGGATACTGCAGAGCAATCAAAACAAAACATTTTGGATTCATTACAGATGATATCTCAGCCTCAAAGACTCAGACGGTGTTTATTTCCGCTCACTGACTCATGGCGAAATGAGTAAAAACGTTGCTCCGCTGTTGAGGAGCATGAGTCAGGATAAGCAGAGGAAAAATCGGAAATTTCTTCCGCTTACAAACAGATGGAGGGAAAATCCAGACGTCTCTATTACCAGACAGTCAATAACACCCGCAGACTGGCCTTCTCGTGCAAACATTTATACCCATGCAAACATTTGTGCCATGTTCCCGAAGACCACACATTATCTGTTCAATCTGTTCAACGTGTTCAGCTTTGAGAATGCAAAGGGTTTGGAGACATTTGGCAAAGATTTTGAACTCCAGGAGGTTTTCAGTCACTAAATCTAATGACATCTGAGCTCTAGATACTCATATGGCTGCTGCTCTGAGTGGGAGCCACCCACGAGGTAACTCAAGCTAACAAGAACAAAAGGGTCTGACACATTTATGCAGGGCTAAGCAACAAAATGATCTCAGCAGCAGATCACAATAAATCTACATCAATAATGAAGAGAAGCTTTGGTTCCTTTTCTCACTACTGACAGATGTATCAGTCTATCATATAGCAGAAATAAATGCAGCAACAGTCACTCAGTCTGCAGATTTTGTCCTGCTTGTTAAAGTACACGTCCATTTCCAAGCAGCTGCCGATGAAAACAGAAGTGAGCATGAATTAGAAAAATAATGAGTCAAATCAAAGCCACTTTTGCCTCACTGTCCCTGCTCTCTGTCATGTCTGCAGGTCTCCCTGTTTGCAGAGCCGCGGTTAAAGCAAACAGCAGCAAAGAGACTGAAACAAGCTTCTGGATATATTTTGCTGACGTCACAACATTGATGTTTATTATTATATGTTATGGAACAAAAGTGAGACAGTAAAACCAAACACGAGTTAAAAAAATCAAAGCTCAAATGCCTTCAGTCACTCTGCTTTTGGTGACTTGCTGTCTCCTCTTAATCCAAACCTGGCCTGTTTTAAACAGACATGCGGAGCTCGTTATGCTAAAGTGCTGAAAGTTTACTCCTGAAATCCCCCAAAGCTGAGGAACTTGTTGACAAAAAAAGGTAAAACTACTTTAATCATAAGGAAGTGGTTTGGATGCCTAAAAGGTGATGAGAAACAGATCAAGACAGTCTGCAAACACTAACAACAAAACTTTTCCATCACTTCAAAATCTACCATCCACCCAACCACACCATTATTTTAATGAGTGACAAGGCAAACTGACTTGCAGATTAATTAACGAACCCTGTGGTTTCTTCAGGTTTCAGTCATCTGGATGCTCCCCAAACTGGCAACACTATGTAATTATATATTGTGATAAATAACAGTACTGGGGGTTTTTTTTTCTATACTGCCAAGTCCTTCTTTTAGGTACAGTACATGTGTGTCTCCGTCTTTACACCTGCACAAGTCAGAGAGTCCAGTTGATGCTGAGGGAGCAGGAATTAAGCCTTGGACTTTACAAATCATTGGGTAATTCCAGCCAGGCCATTTCCTCAGCCTCTTAATCCCAAAATGAGTGAAGCATGTGTTTAAACATCAAAAGGTCCTGGGACTGTGGCTGTTAGAGGAGCATTCTTCTGTGACGATGCCAATGAAAGGGACTCATTTCCAGAAGCTTTACCCAGCTGACCAAGCATTAAGCGCCCAAAATTGGCCTATTAAAAAAATGAATTTAAAGCAAATTAAAACTTTTTGTGGGTTTTTGGCTTTTTTTGGGTGGTACAAGTGTGACCTTTATTCACATTTGTTGCTTATAGACAAATACTGGCTAACTTTCATTGTATCGGTGGCACTTTCGCACAATTGGCACAACTCCATACAAAATGTTTGAACTCCATCTTGCAGATGTTTTACAGCCTTCTACGCCCCCACATACAGACTGAGAAACAGCTTCTTCCCATAAGGTCGTAACTGCTCTGAATGAGTCCACCGAGTGTCCCAAAGAAACTGACTGCCTCCAAGCTGAACTGCCACACTGACCTCATATGCACTTATACTTATGTTACCATATAAATTTTCATTACATTCTGCACTCTGCAGCCAAGTAAACTATACAGTATATTTTGCATAGAACTATAGAGTGAAACAAGGATCTAGAGATTAACCAATAGTCATTCTATTTTTAGCGTTTTACTGCTTATGTACAATTTTATAGTTTTTAGGGGTTCTTTTTAATCTTTTCTGCATTAAAACAATGGAAATAAAGATGTTATATCCTGTTCTATTCTATAGTTGTCATTGTATTCATGAGCAGTTTTAGCGTTACATTAGTATCACATTGTTTTGCTTGGACATAAAAACCCATCAACAAAGTTCATTTAGCATCTCTTGTCACTGTTTTGGGTGTTTTTCCAGGATCTTTTAAACGTAATGTTGCATGAGAGTTAAAAACTGGGTCTTTAATCACTTTCTTTGTATGACTCACTTTCCTAAGCAAGATACAAATTTCAGACACACATGCAATGGCAAGAGCTCCAGCATAGAGCCCTGAGGTGCACAAAGCTTTCACCATACAAATTCATAGGAGTAGCTAACACATGTTACACACATTTTCAAATCGAGGGATATCAAAGGGAATTGTTCTCTTAGCTCAGCAGATCTGTTCTAAAGAGGACGTTCAGGAGGAAGAACTAGATTTAAAAAAGGAAATTCTGTGGCTTTGCATGCTCAGTGGAACCTCATCTCCATAATCTACTGTAAGCAGATAAACTGTTTGCAGATGAAAGCTTTCATGCAAGACAAGACAATGCAAGCAAGCAAAGGCAGATGTCGTTAAACCGCAGAATACCGCTGACGCATTATTAGAACAAAGCAAACTTATCTGAGTCACAAAAATCAAGATAATGGATGAAGGCAAATGTCTTCCTAGCATCTCCAGAGCTGCAAGCGCTAAAGTCTGATGTTGTCAATAGACTTAGTGTTGGTCATCTTCCTCATGCTAAGAAACACCCAAGCAATGCTGGAAAAAAAATTACCCTTTTATCTTGTTTTATCATTGTTGTGAAATACCTTCCTCTTTGCAAAATGTGAGTTAGTAAAATCTACCATTTTTCTTTTTATCCGGTGACACAATCCTGTCCTCTGTCCAGTTTGTCTGCTTGTGGAGAAAAAGCTTTACGTGGGTTGTTATTTCAGTGAAATGAATTCGTTGACATCCTGTCACTGTTTCAGTTGCTTATCTTTAAACTGCAGAGAGAGCTGACAGCCGCTCGCTTGAATTCACACAGAGTCGGGTAATTGTGAATTCAGGACATTTCCGAAGCAATGTTGGAGATACACTTGCAGCTGCTGTCCACCACAGCAAAATGCAAACAACTCATACACTTTGCCTTGTAGAGTTTTACTTATACTAAAGAAAAATGGCAATAACATGTATTAATTAGAATTTAAAGCATTTTAGTATCCTATTTCCAATAGTTGAAGACAGACATGAGTCGGATTTAAACAAATAATGGTTAAAAATCTGTGTAGCAAAGGCTGAGATGACCTGACTTTAAGTTGCAGCAGAGGTCAACGCTTCAAAAACATAAGAAGCTATTTTCCCATAATGCAGTGTGATGGAAACTTTGGTTACACTCTCATTATACAAACATCTCTGTGGACAACATGTCTGCATCAAGGTTACTTTTACAAACTGATTAGGCTTTTACAGGCTAATGAGAGCAAATAATGACCGAAAAACTGACTTTTATGTAAATTGGTGCAATTCTACTTTTAACAGGAAGTGAGTGTGGCCATTGTGTAATAGCTCATGTCACACTGAAGAGACAGGAAGATGTTGTTTAGAAGCTCTGTCAAAGCTAAGTAAGCATTCAAGAAAAATGGCCTAATTCTATAATTTTAATGAGGGAAGAAGAGGGATAAATCAACCGGCAGTGGACAAAATGGCACAACAGACTGAGAGATAAACAATCCCTGACCAACAGAGGTCTGCACTGTCCATCTTGTCAATCTTCACTCGCCCTCAACAGCCCCCCACCAACCCCCCAGCTCCAAACCCCAAAGTGAAAACAGTCCTACTTAAATTATCCCAAAAGAACAAAAGAGTCTCTCTACAAAAAAAGAGACAAAAGAGGGGAAAAAGGCATTCCAGTCATGTTGGTTCAGGCTTTGCAATACCAAAATACTGCATGTGAAAGAGGAACGGCAGGCCGGTGCAGCAGAAGTATCGCCCCTGGGCTTCAGCTTTGTGTGGTCAGTGAGAGAGGGTGGAGTTTTCTACCACCTACGACCTCCTGGACACAAGATAGTCTGACTCACTTCGATTTACGGTCAGAAAATACATCTGTTTGTCTTTAGAAAACAGAAATGTATTTAGTTTAGACGCAATTTCCTTCTTAAATGCTAATCTAATAAGCAGCGGCACTTCAACAGAGCCACAACCTTTTGTATCACATCACATCCCTCAAACCTTTTACAGTATTTGGTCGCTCAGCACTAAATTTAGGTAGTTTCCAAAAACTACACTCCTGAGCTGTAAGATGAGAATGTCAGACAAGAATTAGTCACTAAAAACGCCTCCAATTTCCCATAAGAGGGAAAAACTGTTGCATATAATTACTCTTTATCCTGCAAAGCGAGCTTCTGATGCGGGGGAGTTGCAGATTCGAGCGTCAGTGATTGATAAAGCATGTCCAATGATTTCTGAGGGAATAAGGAGAGCAAAAAAAAAAGAGAGAGAGAGAAAGAGTTGCATTAAAACCACATGTGATTGGCTTCATATCTGCAACACTTTCATGGAGCATGAGCAGAGACACAGATGACAGCCGAGGAGGAGGAGGAGGAGATGGAGACAGAAAGAGAGGCTGTGGCAAAATGTATCGTCTTCCAGATATACAACACTGCAACAACTGGATTATGGCTTTGAATCACTTAAACAGATGTACAATGAGTGTCTTCATCATTGCTTTGTGTTAGTCATGGCACTGAACGGCTGCAGACTTTTTGGATGTTTTTGCACTGCAAAGACTCTAGGGCAGAATATTTCTGTTTATTCTCAATTCAAAATGTAATTTCTATACTCTTTAAAATGTCTTAGAAATTTTGTGCATGTCTTAAGAATGGCCATGATGTCTTTTTTTGATATAATACAATGATCTAGGTTGTTTAGCATTCAGAAAGTTATACAACTGCTGAGTGATTGATGACAGGCAGTGAAAATTCCTCAGATGGCCTGGCTAAGGTCGATCACTTCACCTCAATTCAACAGATCATGTGTTTTATTTACTGAAGGCCAGATGGAAAGCAAAACAAAAAAAAAAAAACCCAGAAACATTTTCGCAAGAATTTAAGCTGGCTGCAGTCTCGGCCTGGCAGAGCATCAAGCATCAAACAGTTTCTTTCATTCTGCCCCAACTTGTTCACACTGGGAAAAAATCAAAGTATATGTAAACAGGGCTAAGAGTCCGACCAAACACCGATGCAGAGCTGACAGTGATACTTGGTGCAAGTTTTATACCTCTACTTGTGAAAGGGGGATTTTTTTTTTAACCTTAGACACATCCTTCAAGGACAAGTAAACATACAGTAAAACTAAACAAATCAAACATCAGCAGAAATTTACAGGGGCGGCAGTGAAAAAACAGGAAGCGTCCTAAAGAATTGTGTCTGCTACCTTTAAAGTGTGGGCGGGGTGTCCATCTGAATACCTGCTCCCTTTACTCGTCCTCCTTTTCTGTCCCTTGTAAGTTAACTTTTATGACCCTGGTCGGAGGAGAAATGCAGTGGGTGTGGAGGACACTTAAATGTACACAGACTGTCCTTGTAGACGAAAGACAGCGTTGTTGGGACGGCTCATCCTTTCATCCCCAGACATCAAAGTTTTGACAGAGCTAAGTGGGCAAACCCAAACCCAGATGTACGGAGCTGAACAACTAAAACATTCCTCTGCTCTCACACACATCAGTGTATCGTTCAGCAGCAGTGGGCCACCGAGGCAAGAGAACTGTCTCCAATGCTACAAAATAGTCTTTCGTGTTTGCACTGTGGTTGACATCATGCTCAGTGACTTTCAATATTTGCAACTCTGTGATTCCGTTTTGTAATTCAACATTTTGTGTTTCAACATCCTTCTCTTTGGTTTTTGTCGTTCCCATGACAGCGAGTGCACATAATCATGGTGCCCAGAGGCTGATTTCTACTCACTTTGATGATCTCGACTTTATCTCCTGTGCAAACATGAGTTTGACATCTGCAATGTTTAGTGAATTCTCTCTACATTAACTGGAAGGACAGCCATCAAATATGTTTCTAACATTTAAGGCTCCTCAAGAAAAGTCACAGTCACCTTTGTGATCCTCTGACCTTTCCTTTGGCACCAAAATCAGGCAAAACTTTATTTTTTTTTTACTTTGGATTATGATAAAATACCTGCAAAACCAATATTATCATCATCCTCAGCTGTATGATGTTTAAGGCTAGATAGCAAATGTTAGCATGCCATCATGCCAAGTAAGGATGGTGAGCATGGTAAAAATTATTGGCTAAATATAAGTTATGTTGAGCATGTTAGCATATTATTGACCATCATTTATTCTTTTTTACATATGAAGCTTTTACTGACCTTTTCAAGGAGGCTTCAACTATCTGCTGTAATGTTTTATTACATCATTGCCCTAAAAAAGGTGAATTTTCGCCTCACTTTGCTCACCTTAGATCAACAACCAATCTCTTGTATTTTTTCTTCTATTCCTCTTAAAGTATTGTAGTTAAAGTATGTGTTAAAGTATTCCATGGCTTGCTGCTGCAATGAGGTGAGGTAAAGAAAAAAAAAAACCTTTTTAATCCCTGAATCACAGACAATTTAAACTGTACTGTACTGTACAAAATTCTTCTGAAGAGCAGTACAATGACTTGATCTATGTCAGAAGAAAACAAGTCAGACTGTGAGACTTTGAGCTGAGAAGACACAGGCAACATCTCTGAGTCCTGCAGTGTTTCAGTTGGATGGTGGGAGAAGTAAGTAAGAATACATGGCCATTGTCTGCTCTGAGGCATTCCCCACGAGCTGTGACTATTCACCGAGGCGACTTCACTCTGTGAATGTGTGTGTGTGTGTGTGTGTGTGTGTGTGTGTGTGTGTGTGTGTGTGTGTGTGTGTGTGTGTGTGTGTGT
>JAQMCX010000011.1:20012214-20200346 GCA_029814765.1 Acanthurus leucopareius | reverse complement strand
GTGTGTGTGTGTTTGTGTGTGTGTGTGTGTGTGTGTGTGTGTGTGTGTGTGTGTGTGTGTGTGTGTGTGTGTGTGTGAGACAGAGAGCAGGCTGACCCCTCACTTCGACTTTAGCCGCTGAGCTTGTGGCCATTTGGACTCACTGAGGGGGAGCAGAGATCAAATGAAGTCAGGACTTAGAGATGAGGTGGAGGGAGGGATGAGGGACCATTCTGTTGGGAGTGACAGAAATCCTTAACCTAACGAACACACACACACACACACACACACACACACACACACACACACCAAAACATAGAGAGATACACACACACAAAGCTAAATGCCAAAGCATTTCTGGCAGCAGAGGAAGCTGAACTCCAGTTGGAGGAGGAGGAGGAGGTGTGTGTGCGTGTGTGTGTGGCCTCGTTTTCTTCTTTCAGACAAACAATGCACCATTCAATTGGAGAATAAACACAGCAAAAGCTACAAAAGCTTCGCCGCAGCAGCTACAAATTGTTACTGGAAGAACATTTTGATGCACAAACCTACAGAAGACGTAAGTTGAGATATCGTGACTGATTTGATTTGCTCAGCTCAAAAGTTTTGAAGCAGCAGGATTCAATGTACTTTTCTCATATATGTTACCATTTTTTCCACGTTTTAAGTTCAACATAAGGCTAAATGAAAATACTGGGCCAGAACTGAGCATCTCACTAACCAAAGATGAGAAGCAAACACATTTCTAACCTCTTCTCTCTGCAGGAAAAACAGACACATGATCCCACTTCCATGATAAACGTCTAGAGACTATCAGTCATGGCTTGTTAGTGTGTGATGAGTGTTAAATAGCATTTAATTAACCCTGAACGGCTCTGAGTTTCTTCTCAGTTGACCTGCAGTGGACCTACTTCCTGTTTTGGAATTTTACTTAGAATGAAAATCATACACTTACATAAACAATTTAAGCTTTCATTTGCAGATACAGTAGGTGGAAAGTTTTGGCTCTGCAGAAAAGGTGGGAGGTGCAGACCTTTCTGCCTCCTCGACTTAATAAGGAGGCCAATCTTGCAACTATTCAGCTTTTGAGCCCAGATCAGACCTATTAGGTAACGCTGCAGTAACCCAATAGGGCTGCTGGGCTGTATGGGCTGAGTGGCGGTATGCATGGCCGGAATGTGTCCAAATACCTGAGCGGTGGCAGGAAGAAAGGGGCGTTTGAAGGTAAGGAGCAGGAAGTGGAGGCAAATGTGCACCTCGTGTGAGCCAACAGGTCGCAATAGGTTTTTTTTTTTGGTTTTTTTTTTTTTATTATCCTGACATGAGAAAAGACTTGCTGAAACTTTTCAACACCCACAGATCCACCTGGTCTAATGTCCTGTGAGAAACCGTCAGCCATCAGCTCAGCTCTCCTCTGAGTTTATCATGGAGTAATTTGTTGTCAGTGTACTTTTCACCCCATTGTGAATTTCCAGTGATGTATTAAACTCTTGGAAAGTGGCCAGGCTCTTCAAGAAAGGCCTCGTGGTCCCCTGCACACACACACACACACACACAGATACACCTCACCAGCCCACTTTTTTTTTTGTATTTGCCCCGGCCTGAGGCACAGTGAGGAGCCTGAGGCAACACTTTGGTTTTGGAGGGTGTGGGGAAGTGAGAGGTTTAACTTGTCCTCAGGGTGAGCATACTGCAGTGATGCTGGGGGTAAAAAAAAAAACAAAAAACAAAACCCATCCATCACTTCAGTGTTACAAAAGTTACGTCATCACATTCTGCAACAGAGAAAATGTGTCAGAGTGCTTAACAGATGATCCCCTGGTCGTCTATTGCACAACATATCAAAATATATTGGCTTGTCCTCTCAAACACAATGTTAACATTTGGCATTTACACACATTAACTGGCTGGGGAAAAAAAATTACTTGCATCAAAACGTGTTGCAATCGGAAAAACTTGAAAATCTACAGTCGCAGATCACAAACAGAAAAGCAAAAAGGTGCCAAAGTCTTTTCTTGAGGGGGGCATTTTTAAAGCTGGAAGCGAGTTGAAGCCTGTTAAATGACAGAGGTTGGACGTGAGCCTCTAAACTGAGGCTCCATCAGTTCCTGTTGTTTCTTGTTTTAGGCTTAAAACCTTGAAATCTGATCTTGGTCAAATCGATATCAGGTGTCAGAATTAGATAAGGCCACCTGCATTTTCACTACAGTCTCACATTTTGAGATTTAACCACCATAAATAACAAGAAGAGTTTAATCTATGTTTTTATTAAGTTAAATTAACCATTATTAATTCTATTTTTAGTGCTTTTTTTCAGGAATCATGCCCTTCTCAATCCAAAAACACTATTAAAAGACCATTTTCAGCAAATCATATCATTGCAAACTTGAAAAAACAAAATGAATGATAAGCTACATTCATGGTAAATATTACAGCAAATTGTGCTATCAAGTTAAAGAGCTAATTAGACCAAATTATGCACTTAATTATCCATTTAGTAAGCATTCAGTGAGCTAAAACACAGATTCCCATAAACGCAATCATCTGACCAATGTGAACTCAAAAGGGCTACGTCAGATTTTATCATTAAAACAACGAAGAAAACTTCCCTAAGAACAGCCTCATTTGTAATGAATTATGGGAAAAAAACATTTTTTTTTAACAAAGATGGAAAGAAAACAATTTATAATCAGTCTAAACAGAATTTGCTTTTACAAGATAAACCACTTCACTAAGCAGATCTAAACCACAGATCACAGGGTTCACACATTGTATGGCTGAGCTCTGTAATCTCCCCACTTGACCCATTTTAACTACATTTTCATAGCCTATTTCACTCAAACAAATAACACTAAGAACATACCAGCAAGGGAGAGGCGGAAGAAAAATTCCTATTTTGATTCCTTTCAGGTCGACTGAGGTTTCAGTAAAAGCATAAATATCTGTAAACTTTTAAAAGCTACAGAAGGCATTAATAAATAATCATAATAAGAATGCTTGGCATGTAATTAGATAGAGACAGTTTCCAGGCTTAACACAGTAGCTACCTTTTAACAAGACCTGGTGACTGATCTGATTTTCAGGAACAGAAGAAGGTCAAAACAGTGTGAAAGCAGATACCTTCAGGCAGAGACAAACCCAGCTAATGTAACACACCGTTGAGACATTTTTTCTTCAGGTTTAATGAGTTTCAGAGGTTTTTTCTTCCAAATAGTGAGTGTTGAGCATCTGGAATAAATGATGATTCAGCTCATCAATCAACTTCAAATCAAAGAAAAAAAAGATTTTCCTCAGGTGACTGTAAAACCTTGTTCTGACTCACTGACGTTTTGTCTGGTTTCATCCCCTTGAGCATAACTTACACCTCAACACTGGAATATCAGTTTATACCTTGTTGAGACATTACAAGACGCTTCACGCTTCAACAAAAACCACAATCAGTTCTATTTTCATGTAGGCAAAGATTAAAAAATGACTCAATGATTAATTGCGCTTTATATAATAACTGTAAGTCAAAAGATTCTTAAAGTCACAATCCATTTTTAGCATTTGTGCCTTTTTTCGGTATAAACGTTTGCATCTAAGCTCAATGCTGGATGTGGAAGGTGGTAACTTCTTGTGGAGGGTCTGTTAGAGGTACATATGTATTAAATGTTATGTCTACCAGAGGGACAGACTGGAAAAAGACCAACGGATGTGAGCTCTCAGTTTGCGACTGCTGACCGGTTGTCGTCTCTGGCTGCAAGATGTGAAACCATGATAGTCGACTGAACCAGTGTGTGCAATCTGTTCCTGCCGGGCGGTTGATGCTAACCAGCCAGCTGTTTACAGATAATCAGGCTGATGTCTTGTCAACACAGGCAGTGCAGATGAATTAGGAAGCAGACTTTCATTTTGTGCACTGCTTGCTCTCAAAGCGATCATTAAAGTGGATGTGCTGTGGCCCACTGAGGTGACGCATTTAGTAATGACAGTCTATGCATGCTTATTTTGTTTTTTTGATTTGGAACATGAAAAAGTTGCATCTCTTATCTTGATAAAGTATTTTGCATGAAACAACTAAACTGATTAAAATATGATAAAGAAACAAGAATAAAAATAGCCTATTTTTTGACAAAACACACTGAAGCTCGAAGGACTTGAGAACTCTCCAACTTGCTGTTGCTTGTTGGCTCCAGGAGTCAAAAGGTACATTATGGTCACATTCCAAGACTCGCTCATATCTAATAAAATAGAGGCCCACCTCTCTGGCGTGTAGACTGTCCACTGACAAACTTCCCAGGCTATCAGCATTCTTAAGATTCTCCTGCCAGTCACACAGGACAATTTATTGACTGACCATCTAACAACCTTGATACAACGTTTCAACACAGAAAACTCAAGTCGGGAGTCCGGCTTATGTCACACAATGACAGTCACGTCAGTAAAGCTTGTTGCACAGTGACAATGTTTCGGTTTAGTTTCTCCATAACAATGGCACTAGTGTTTGGTTGGAAAAGGTTACTTTTTTATCACCCAGGAAGTCAGGATCATAAGCAACAGACTGTGTGAGCCTGTGTTTGCTCAAACACTTTTTAAACTTTGTTCTTCAGAATAAAAGAAAGCCAGGCACTGCTTGGATGGATTTGATCTTGAACAGTAATTCATCAGCATCTGTGAAGGACCTCTGATGGTTTGCCCTGATAGACCATCAATAACCATCAAAGACACAGATGGTTAAGTGATTGTAAAGTAAAAGAAGGAAGCAAAAGCGGCACATTTTCTGTTAAAAGAATTCAAACTGTTTATTTATGATAGCCACATAGTGCAGCTAGAACATTCATACATTCTTTCAGTAAATTTAAAGCTACATTTGCTATGCCTGACGCTAACACATGCTGACATTTGTGTTCATTCTATGCAGCACAGTGACTGAATGCTTAACCATGCCCATTCTGGATTTAAGTTGAGCTGTACGATGATTCTGCAAGATGCAAGATTAAAAGTGAAATGACTTACCATCTCTTAGATGTTGTTTGTAATTCAAACCTCCTTTAATTTTCCTCCTTTTTCATCATTCTAACTTTTTTTGGATTAAAAACTTCTCTGTCCTTTAAAACTCTAGTCTCCTCTACTTACAGTGTGCTAAAAACTGTTTTTAGCACAACAACTGTTAGGTTTTACCACAAAAAGTAAAAAAAAAAAAGAGCTTTGAAATCCTTTGAAACTTTGAATTAGAAGGCAACTGTTCCAGAGAGCCTCATAGATTAGATCACCTCTACAGATTAAAAGTAAAGTCAGAGCATGTGACATTGATAACTATAATACCCCATTTCAACTCCCATACTCATCTATTTCTTTTCATGGTCCATCAGATCCTTACATTCACCATGAATGCACAAATTCTACCTGCCTACACAGGTCCAACATTTACCAAGCAGCTAGAAATGTTGGCATAGGTGTGAATGTATATACACATTCTCTCAACTGTCGTCATAAACCAGCATAAACCTTTTCATTTCTGTTGTTTCTCTTCAACGCAAAAGCAAATAATATCACCCTCTGAAGTCATGGGCTTCATGTGGAAAGAATTTGCATGCAGATCTCATTTCTGTGTTAGCCAGGCTGGTAAATCAGTCTGCAGGCCAGTCCCGTCTCTTTGTCCTTTTGCTGGTTCTTTGAACCTGCTAGGCCTCACTCAAGTGCTGAGTTTCAGCTTTGCACTGCACTTCAAGAACATGTCAATGCAGATCAACACTCTGACAGTAAATCCGGCCATGAAAGGAGGGGAAAGCACTTCTTTTTGTCGCAAAGCTTCCGCTTTGCATGGGAGAAAATCATAGGTCCAAACTCTTGACATTTGCAGGAAACTGATACAAATTCCACAGTGAGGACACCGTGACAATTAACAAGAGAGAAGCAGGAGCTGTGGGCCCCCCCACCCCCCACTTATCTACCCTGCACTGCACAATTAAATTTCAATGGACAAATCACTGAGTTGCTGGGACTGACGCTCGGAGTTGTCACCTTATCTGAAAGAAGCTCACAGCTGAGAACCAAACCAGTGTCTCCAGTCCTGAACTTTCTTACTTGGCCTCAGAAAACCAGTCACATCTCATTCATGTAGATCAAACCAGGAGACTTTGACTTTCCCCCCCAATGATCCCCTCCTGTCCCCAAAAGGCCAAACTCTTATGCTCCTCAGTACGAGCGGTGTTGACGGGGGCACAAACTTTTAGCTTACGAGGCACAACACCTTCAAACCCCCCTCAGTGAATAATGCTGGCTGGCTTTATACTTCACCTTTAACTGACACTTTAATCCCGTGTAATGAATGGAGACAATGGCTGGAAGGGAATGACGTTATGCCCACAGCTATATCAGAGGCCCGGGGGGATACAGTAGATGACAAGAAGTAAGTGGGACAAAGAGGCCTTTCATCGACAAGACAATATCAGGGCCCTCAATTAGTCCAGGCCAGACTCGGGTCCAGGGTGCCAGCGGTCATTGTTCCCCCCGCTGGGCACTTTAGCACAAAAAGCCCACAGGTCATGCTCTTCCTCTGTTTCAGCTTAATCCAAGCAAAGGCATGTTATAATCCACGTGATCAGGCTTTGGTGAGCCGGTGTACCAACTTGATCAAAAAAACAGTGAACTTGGTGAACCAGCTAAAAAAAAATTTCTGACCCCACAGCCGAAGATGTTTGACTTTATTGAATTTTATCGAGGCATTTCAAAAATGATAACCAAATCTCTGTCACACCTGTATCGAGGTAAACCTGGACAATGCTCCGTCAAACCTGAGAAGGAGCAACAGGAAACCTTTTGTTTCAGGTCAGTAAGCAGACACAACGATCAAGATCGAATACAAAACGAGAATTTATTCAGCCCCTCCCACTGATCTGCTGAACTGTATGTACAGTAGGCAACATGCCAAACCAGAAAACCAAAGTTATTCCCAGCCAAAGGCATTTAAAGAGTAGTGACCTTTTCATGCGTTCAGAGTTTCATAGAGGAAAGAAAAAAAGGAGGAAAATGAGACTGAGTGAGAAAAAGCAACAAACCTTGAACGTTTAGCCTCGAGATCATGACTGATTCCCACCTGAGGAGAGAAATATCTGGTGGAAGTGCTTTGATAGCAGCACTTCCACCAACAAGACATTTTCCCTTTTAGACTTCTCAAATGATTTTATAACTTATTTTAGTTCTTCAAAGAAGTCAAATGAACCAATATTTAACAGAAACAGTCTAAAAACTAAAAACTAATTTTGCTGGTTTATTGAACCTGCCAGGCCTCATTAAAGAGCTGAGTTTTAAGCGACACACACAACTTGTCCATGTCCATTTGTGCCATCAGTCCTATGTGGAATAACCATAAATTAATGGGGAATCCATCTATAGCGCCGGCAAGTTACAAGAACAAGCAGAACAAGCGAAAATTTCCCCATTTGAGAAGAGTCAGTCCACCACCACACCTTTCAGATGTCTCCTGACATCATCACTGTTTCACAGGATGTGCAATCATCCTCATGCATTCTTACCTCCTATTCTGCTTTTAAATTGTCTGGACACATTCAAGACAGGAAACTCGGTGTTACAAAAGCTTTATAAAGCCTAGTCTATTACCCAGCCAAAATTATGAGGTGATAAACTGGACTTGTGAAACCACAGGGTTCTGCTGAACATGGCCCTAAGTTTCATTAGATATTTCAGCAAGTCAAGTGGCCACAGAGGGAGGAATCTGACTGCGGACCTTTCATCCCGTCTCTCGTCTGATAATGCCACTGTACCAGCAGACTTACGGCCCCACAAATCTTTCACTGGACCTCTAAATATTTAACGTCCCCATGGTTGGCCTGTGTTCCTCCTATCTAAACCTCTCAATGGATGGCACTGTGCCACCTGGCCCATAACAACCACCCAGTGAATAGAGGGCACCCTTCATTGCCTGCGAGCTCATGATTCACACAACAATTAGCAGCTTCCAAGTCGCAAGCAACCGCGGCATTCACTTTGTGAAAATCCAGGCTCAGAACATGATCCAGCAAGTCCTCTGAAGTCCTGAAAGGTAACTACGAAAATACAATTGCAAGTTTCCTTTAATTTACTTCTGTACTTCCATTCTATTATACTTTGTATTTTTTACTCCACTACTTGACTTTTCAGATTAAAGATTAAGTTTTTATCTGCTATAAAAACACAATTATCTATTAAATTGCATCAGAATCCACTGCTTAAGATTAAACCTGAAGTTTCCATTTTGACTTGTAACCTAAAAATAAATCATCGCATTTCTACGATTTGTTGGCAGCAGTTTCACCAACAAGACATTTCCCCTTTAAACTCCTCAAATGGTTTCATAACATTAACTGTTCGATGCCCCAAGAGGTCAAATGATCCAATATTTCACAGAAAACTCAAAAGTTTTTGAAAAGTCTTGTAACTTGTAACGGAGTATTCCTATATCGTGTAATTGGTACATTTACCTCAGAAAAGCACCGGTGTACTTTCTTTCAACACTTTTCTTCTGTCCCACCTTTTATCCCCTTTCGCAATAATATGCAAAAGTGGATGAAGATGGTTTCACTGAGAATCTCATCAAAGTTAAAGTAAAGAGACACTTTAATGCAAACAGATACATTTCACTGGGTAAATGGATTGACAGTAGTGGTATTTAGGTCCACCACCCGGGATTAAACCTGGAATGTTCACCTGTCAAGTTTCTGACAGGTACAGTGAAGAATGGCCATGTCATCAAATCCCAAAGTCCTCCTTCCAGTAAGACCATATGAAAGTGGAAGACAGAAGTACAGGACTCAGCAAATCCCTCTTTTGTCACAGGAGCTCTAGGACTCGATGGTAATCTCCCCGTCCCATGGGATTCTCCTCAGTTCACACCCCCATGGTGTGAGATTTGTGAGGGGGTCAGGGCCTACAGACATGGAAGCTCTTGAAGGACGGGTGAATGAGTGGAATTCAAGGATTCCTTGAAAAGCAGCCTGAACATCATGAGAGTCAATCAGGAGATAAGAAAACGGTGGAGTGAGAAAAAAGAGGGATATAACGATAAAGTGAGGTTTCGAAACGCACAATGGAATACCCGAGAGGGGCCTCGTGAAATGCTGAATGGTCTATTCATTCATTTGAAAAAGGCACAGGGGTGGTAGCTGGTGCTTGTGCTGACAGTTTCCACATCTTGACAGTGAAAATATGTGTGTGTTTCAGGTCTGAATCTGCAGAGCTCTTTTTCAAATAACCACCTCATACGTGCAGACATGAAGTAGTCTTGGTCTCTGGGTCAGTACTGACTCATAGAGAGTGAAAAGCTTATGGTATAGATTTCTTTGGACAAGAGAATGTGAATGGGTGGAGATGGGTGGGTGGCGGTGGAAGGGGTGGGGGGGGCTCTCTAGTTTCATGCCTCTCTGTGCTCTGCAGGCTGTCAGTGAGGACATGTGAACACTCCCTCAAGCCGGAGACAGGGACAAAGTGCCAGGTAGACAGATCCGGTTTCCTTTGCAACGACCAAATACGGCTTTGTGGTGGAAAAATCTGCACCTGGTGGCCATGGAAACCAGCGTTCACCCAGGCTGCTGCCTACAGAGCTGAAACTGACCACAGAGAGGGCAAGTCAGCCTGCTTTCAAATGTAATGGTGTCTAAAGAGGTATAATGGTGTGCTTGAAATGATTATGGCAACGAGAAGTTATGCTACAGTTCACAACTTCAACTATTGATGTGTTCACCAGTGACAGATTTTAATGTGAAGTTATTCCCTGGTTTAGTTGGGCAGCCTCTGCTCCAAAATCCATAAGTACTTCTGCAACCAAGTTAACAGAGTAAAAGTCTAAAACTGAAGAAGCTGTCTTGCTATAGCATTTATTTCTCTTTCATTCAATGATGTTTCATGCAACTAAATTTCATTAAAATGTCTTAAAATGTCTCAAATATTTAAAAGTACTGGTCAATACGCATGACTACAGTTACACAGACATAAAAAGCTCAGATTTACTTTTCAAAGTGTTGATGATACATAAGCCCCCCCCTCCTTTGCTTTTATGTTCCGATCTTATAAACAAAACCTTCAAATAGTGCAGTCCTGTTATTTGCAGAGCTCCGCTTCACACCTTGTACTAACCGTTACCTCGATTACGTCTGGGAAAGACAAGCAAATAAGTGAGGGTTTCACTGCAAACAGGAAAGAGGTGCTGAGAGGTAAGAGGGCACTCAGTGTGCCATTAGTGCTGGAGATAGTTGGGTGTACAGAGCAAGTGGCCCTACAAATCCTCTTCTCTTGGAACATAAGTAGTAATTATTGTGTCCCTCTGTATTTTGCCGCTGTCAACCCAGCATTTTGCCATCAGGGACAGCATGAGAGAACAACCGAGCGCACCTGAAACACTGAGTGGTGGGAGCACATAAAAAATACAAATAACAGCTGTCAGCAGCATTCAAAAGGATGCTCTGACCTGAAAAAGCATGATGATAGGGGGATGACAAATACAGAAACAAATACTAAGCAAACCTCCCGGGGTGCATTTCTTTACACATGGTAGTGATAACAAAACTTTGATGTCTACTTAATCAACACCAGATTTCTATTTTTAAGTCACTCATCCAGCTTTTAACAACCTTAAAAGATACTTACAATCCACCATATTGTAACAAAAATGCATAATCATCTTCAATTACTCATATGATGCTTTATACAAACTGATGCATTTTAAAATGAAAAACAACAAGCAGACGCCTGCATTATTATTATGAAATCGCCATTAATCCTCAGTGTTTTCCATCATTTGATCAGGTGTCTGCAGGATAAAGGTCATCCAAGGACTCTGATAAATTGTCTTCCTCTCTCCTTCTACATACAAGCAACAGTTTGGTAAAACCTGAATAATTTAAGATTATAACATCTATTAGAGGATTTGTAAAAATATGAAAAGTAAAGGGACATTTCAGAAAAAATGCAACCTAATTCAAACAGTGTGCCTGGTAACTGGGTCATGTTATTCAGAGTCTTGTACGGATATACAACTCTTCAGATTCACTACAGGATCCAGATGGGCTGAATTAAGCAATCAAAGCAGGATGTGAACACCGTGGTTTTCTTACAAAAACAAATCCACATTTAAGTAAACTACAACCTTTCTAGATTTCCTCTTTGGTCTCCTTAGTGGGTTCGTTTCTGGTGCACAGATTCATTTTCATCCTGGTCTTGGTCAGCGTGTGGTCCTGATACGCTGTATGAGTTTTTTTAAGAGAGGGACAGAAATTACCTCCCAGTGTTGTGACAGTCTTAAAAAGAAAAACCAAACAGCTACATATGGTGTGTTTTTACAGCAAAGCATCAAATGGAATTTTAAAAGGCATGTTCTCTCCACCACTGAAGCCATCTGAAACTTTAGACTCAAATTATCGAGACAGCTCGTATGTTACTTGCATTTTAGCGAGTGACGGACAAAACAACAGTTCCCCTACTGACACAAGTGAGAGCATAAATGCATAAAGGAAGTGTCCATCTCTTGTGTCATTTTTTTTCTCTAAAGAGGCCAGACAGGGAGGTACAGATCTCCACTTGACATTTTGAATGACCCCCACCCACAACCGCACACACTAAGCCAACACTGAAAGCCTCAAACCAATCTCCACTCCAAACCATCATCCCGGCAGAGGTTTAATGACCTTTGAAAAGCTGGCGGCTGACACAATATAACACAACAAGGCCAGGTGGAACCTTCAGGCCTTGATATGAGGCACCTCCAGAGACGTCGATCATGAATAAGTAGGTTTACTGACTAGAAAATCCAGGGATTAGACATCACAAGGTTCACTGAGTCACCAGAATCGGCACAAAGCCGGGCAGTTTATTTTACTCCGAAGTTAAAATGATCCTAAAAGAGGCATCAAAAAGTTGTTCATGATAGAAAACTCGATTTTTTTTCTTGAAGGAGTGGACTTCTATGAATCAGAGGGCACACCACAAGTTTTTTTAGTGGTGTTCTTTGTCCAATACGTATAAATTGTGGCAGCCTGAAGGTCTAATTCCATTAAAATGTGTGTTTTTAGTAGCACTAGGTGTCCTTCAAAACAATATTTCATATCAGAACAGACAATGATACTTTGTTTCATAATTAATCCATTTGAACAAAAAGAAAATCACACTTATTTCAGAGGAAGCTGTTCAAAGATCTGAGAAAACTAGTGAAACTGTCTTCACACAGTTTAAAATATAACTATTAAAGAAACATTCACATCAAACAAAAGAAGGCTTCAACATGCCACTGCACTGTCTCTGTAAAGTCTCTCTAATCCAAAATAGTGTTTGTAGTGGTGGGAAACAGTAGAAAGTGACACCTCTCACTGTCGGAGCTGAAGAGCATCTAATCTTATTCTGACACCACAGACACTTCACACTGATTTGCTCTGACAACAACAGGACCATCACAAGATGCTGTACACTTATTGACTCATTTAGCTCATTAGATATTAAAATTCTGTAACCCACAATGAGGCATTTTTCAATATTTAATGGTATAGAAGCACTTTGATATCTCCTCTCTTTGATCTACAACAAAATCTTACTCTTCTGATAAGCTTTTTAGTATTATTTATCTCCTAATAGTAATTGCCTGCAGTTCACTTATCTTCCAGTCCTCTCTTTCTGGGTTAGGGTTCAAGGTAAGAGTTAGGGTGGGGTTAGTGTTAGCACAGGTGGAGCTTCCTGTTGGCGCAGTGGACCAAAGCACATAATGTACATGTCACCGCTGTTTCACAGGTTTGAAGTTAGGAGCTTCCTTCCCAATCTGTCCCCAAATTTCCTGTTGATCTCTCTACTTTTTAAGGGCAAAATATGAAGGAAAGACTGTAAGAATATGACAAAATAAAAATATGTAGGAAGAGATTCTGCATATTAAACACGCTGTTTTTTTTAATCATACTTTACAAACTCTAACCCACTGATTATCATCTGTTTCTTGACAACCACAACGGTCAAACTATTTTTTTTAATCCAATCATAGAGTAAATGTAAGCTATTGATGAAGTATTTTATAGTTTCATTCATGCATGATGTTAAAAATACAAAAAAAATATGCAAATGTGTAAAAAAAACTCTGATAATCAACAAAATCGGTGCAAAAGAGCGAAACTCATTTTTTACAGTCGTGCAGAGTAAACATGAAAAAAACACCAAAGCTTGCATTGACTTTCTGGGAACACATCTGAGGTAGGGAAGCAGATGTTTCCCTGCGAATCCTGCAACTAAAAGTGACGTGTCAACACATGTTTGTCAAACTTTGCTCTGCTTCAGATCTTCTATCCCATCATATATAATTTAAACCAACCATCACTAACTACAGTCCAAGATCATTAGCTGGAAGTTGCAGAACCACTTCAAAAAGTCAACTAAAAATTATATTCAAAACTCTGAAAACATGAAGTACATCCTGAATGTTTTGAGGCCAATGCAGTAATGCAGGCATTTTAAAAAATATTTTTAAGAATTATTCATCCTTTTATGCTGAAAGCCTGTCAGCACATCTCCTCACTGAAAAGAAGAAAAACCCCAAGCCAGCTGGGATTTTTAATGTGGCATCTAATTCAGCCATTAAAAGGCACCGCGGGGTGTCCCCCCTCCAGCCATTCCCCTCCCCCCGCCTCGTCCTGCTCCCTGAGGCAAAACCACGCTGGGTGCATGTCAAAGATCACATGACAATAGGGATTCCTGACCCAGCCAGGGACTGGGAATGAATCAGACCTAATTCAACCATGTCGCAGGCAGCCAAAGGCAATGCTCTTGAGACAGAGCTGCCGGCTTTTCCAACCCGAACTCACAGACAGAGCAGCATTCCTGTGAAAATGTCACCCGTCAAGGGTTTTCTCTCTCTTACTCTCTCTTTTTTTTTATTCCTACCTTGATCTGATCTCCACTGAAGTTAAAGATGGAGTATTATCAAGATCAGACATGTTGATATAAAAGCAAACACAAAGGAGACAGATGAATGGCAAAAGGCAAACAGTGTTTGATCAAACCTGTTCACAGTCCCAGAGGGGCTGGGTTGGTTACAAAAAGGCAGTACAGTGAGTGAGGGGAGTTCTGCAGAACTGACAAAGAGAGACAGTCTTTCCCCCAAAGCCCCTCAAATACTCCTGCTGGTGATCACAGTCGATCAAATATTAATCACTGTCCTCTCAGTTTCCTCTCCATATCATCTGACAGCTACTCAGTTCTCCAACTCAACGTTTACTAAATTAAATGAAGGACATCAGTGAGGTTCAAAGATAAATTATTCAGCAGCAGAAGAGAGATGTTTCATTCAGAGGATGATAAAGCTCTCAAACAGCATTTCCCAAGTGTGTATAAGATCTTCAGTCAAATGCAGATGTTATAACAGCAGGAAAAATAAAAGTTAGGAACTCTGCTTGTGCTTCAGGTCATGTCACAGAGGGGAAACAGGGGAAAAAGGCATCTTTCAGTGCTTAGATGCAGCCACTGCATGCAACAGTGTGTGGTCAGACACAGAGCAAGACACAGGACAAACAAAGAAGGAATGTCGGTTTTCCGAGCACTGCAGACTTTGGACTTGAGAAACACAGTAAACAGCCCCAACGCCACTTTGTCAAACCGGACACACTGTTATGTTTTATCACTGAATCATAACAACGTGTCATCACAGCTTTGGAGTCACCATGTCAGTCAACTGACCTAAGTGATACAAATGAGGTGGGCTGCAGGATGTTGTTTAAAGAGCAAAGAATAAGCAGAAAACAAATTCAGTTTAAGCCAAAGAAAATATAACACTGATCAAACCTCAGTTCAACGTGGAATAACCTTTAAACATCACTTTATGACTGTTCTCGCAACTTTCCCAACATCCCAGAGCTCATTGTGTTAAATGGCAAAGCATCCAGAAGGCTGAAGCTTGCAGTTCTTACAATCTGAATCCTTAAAGCAAACTAGTTAATTTGTGAAAAATATCCCACTTAAATGGGTGCTTGATTAAGCAGATTAACTCCCAGAAGCTTTCCAAAAGGAAATTTGTGAATGTGAGCCTGTCTTTAACTGTTGTCAACTTTTTTGTTAGGTAATCTTTATTCAACAAAGGCGCTGGACAACTTTATGAATGTTGCGGAGGTTATTGAATAAAGTACATTAATTGCAAAAGCGTGCCATCAGAGCCATTATTCATGTTTTCAGTGTTTGTTCTTACCTGGCCACTGCGATGCAGCCGGGCTGACGAGAATAAGGACGCAGCAGCAGCAGAGAAGGCGCTCCAGCCATGAGGAACACCTGCAGAGGTAGCAAGCAATCACATTCACAACCTCACCGCTTTGCTGAAAGCTGCAAAAAGTTCAGATATGAAAAAGCCCAAAAAAGCAACAACAACAACAAAAAATATACCTCATCTTCATCTCTTCTTTGACTGACTGCGAGAGGGAAATCTACATGGACTGTTCGGGCAGCAGAAAGTGTTCACTGCTATCTTGGTTCAGCACCGCCGCTGCACGCGGGCAGAACAGCTGATGGAGACGCGGCGCTTCGCTGGAAACAGAGAAGAAGAAGAAGAAGAGCGGAGCGCGAGAGCAGCGACCTGCAGAAGTTCACAGCAGGGACTTCCGCCAGGTCCTAAAGAGGAACAAATTCCACAGGTTGCAGGCTGGCTACAAGTGTCATAGTGTCATAATAATAATAATAATAATAATAATAATAATAATAATAATAATAATAATAATAATAAAAATTATTCTATATAATAGTATACTATATAATATTATAGTATACTATATAATAGTATACTATAACTATACTAGTTTTAACTGGGTTGTTCTATCAAAGCTACGTATAAATTGTGTATTTTATCTTATGATATCTGTCTTAAAATAAGGTGACTGGTAAATGCCTCTTTCAAGCCCCTAGAGAGTTAATATGCAATCCTCCTTCACATTTGCAATTATATGTTCTATGTTTTTTTTGAACTTTTTAAAAAATTTATTAAATAAGAAAACAAACCACATTTTATGGCAATTTGACTGAGAGATATGAAACTCATCACATAGTTGAAATTTGGCCAGTTGGGTGAAAACCAGGAATACTAAAAACTAGACCATAGGGACTTCTACATCATAAAAAAAATACACTTTGTATGTGATCCTTGAAATTGGGTTTACATGATCTAAACTAGATTTGACCACATTTTTTAGCCACAATCAAACAAAGTCGTTGGAGATTTGAGAAACTATATTGTAACTGGTGCTAAAATGTTACATGTAGCTCCATTAAATATGTATTATTTAATGTTGGGTGCAAAACATATTAGAATATAATAGCAAATAATTTCTTTACCGTCAAATTTAACAAAATTTGAAGTGCTACCCCTGTTTGGTAAAATAAAAGAATAAGTAATACAAGTTCCCCTTGTTCTCACCTTTTAACAATGATGACAGAAACAGAAGACATCACACACACCACATGTCTCCTGTGACAAACCTAACAAACCCATACATCGTTTCCTCTGCTGTCAGTAGCTGAAGTGGATGTGAAAAGGTGAGAAACTACAACATGAGCTGTGTAAACCCAAGTTTTCCACCGGAAAATCTCATGTCATTCTCACAAAGTTTACACTGTCACTATCTTGTTGAGCTGCAGCGAGCTCACAAGAACAGACTTGACAAGATAATGACCACACGACGTTTCAGTGAAGGCTTATTTACTTTGGCTTATCCTGGTTAAAGGTAAAGGAAAGGTGAGGCCTCCATCTGGAAGACTGAATTTTTTGACAATGTAAGAAGAAAGATAAAATTTTATTCCTTTTGAGCAAGTGAGTGAAGGTTTAATTCCCACTAACAACTACAGCTTTCAGTCCTGATTGATGAAAAAATAAAATAACTAAATCTTAATATTCTCAACTAAATCTCCTTAAAACTCAGTTTCTTTACACTTCTTGTATTTGCCTTAAAGTTTTCAGTCCTTTTTAAGATGATTTTAATCAAATTTGAAGCGGAAGAGCATGGATATGGGCTGAGTTTTGCAACGTTGCACTGACACATCATGACCACCAGAGGATGAAATTGGTTTTCTTTTCAAGACCTGCAGAGGAAACATTTGATTTGGGCAGAAGTGATTCATCATTGCACAGCTGTCAGCCAACTGTAGACAGCATTAATTGTGTTTGGTTGCTGATTTTAATATGTGACATTCTGCTTTTTTTCTCCTTTTATCTCTATGTTTGATGAAAACACAATTTTTATGACATCTGTATCAAATACAGTAAGCCCACACAAAAAGAGAGGATGCAGCAGAAAACAAGCATTGAATAAAATGAGCCTTTGATTGTCTCTTTTGTCACAAACAAGAAGACTTAATCCATTTTGAATATAATTCTAGACAGAGGCTGATGTTTTGCCTTTTTCACTCATAATTTGACATTTTCATTTTCAAATTTTGAATTTTTCTGGTTTTCATCTGGTCTGTCCTTTGCATGTTCTTAAACATGACCTCTTTGAGCATGTAAGGTGGGTTTGTGATTACAGAAGGAGGCACTGGGTTCATGGTTTACCTTGCTGTATTAGTGGCTCTATCCGTCGGCCTGCAGGGTGATGTCTGAACACGTCCATGGCTCTGTGGATGTCTGCTCTGCTCACATTCCAATGTCAGGAAAAGGAAAGACAAAATTGTCTTTTAATGCATCGGAGAGAAACCTTACAGAAAGCAGGATAGGACTCTCTCCATTGGTAGCAATATTTATATATACAGAAGCTCTGTAATGAAGCCAAAACATCAATTATTATTCCCTGACATGGGAAAAGTCATGCCTAATTGTTTTGGCCATCTTTAGCGCTGTGAGTAACAGCGGGAGACTTAAAAAAGTACATGATCACAGAGGATCAGAGATTAAGTGGTAACTTTTTTGTTTTTTAGTCACGTGATTATGAGTCTGGCTGCAAGTTAATTTAGACTTAATGTTGAGGTGTTGACAGAGAGAAGAAATCATGGGAATATTTTGCTGCTCCTTCCAAGAGCTTTCTCAGTCCTCTACTCTCTTTTTCTTTAAGTGTTTATTTTCTGGCTGTTTGCTTTGTAGTTTTTTTAAGTTCTGGTAAACAAAAATTGGTAGATCTTTTTCATCTACTGAAAGACAAAATTTTTTGGCTCAATCTGCTCAGCTCCCAACAATTCTGTTAGAAATTTTATGTTAGAAATGCTGATCTTTGCCTCTTTAAAGATCGAGGAGCAGAATAGAGTAAACTTCTTCTCAGAAGTGGGGGGGCACGAGTACCACAGTCCCATCAGCAACATTATTTGACAGGTTTTCTCAAATTCAGACCATTCTGTGCTTTTTGTAGCTTAAAAGAGCACAAAATGTATTTTAAATCATTTTACCTGGATATAATACAACTAAGAGAAACGCCACATGTTTGAATTTCATTTTCAGTCCAAGGTTTTTTAAGGTCTGATAGCATAAAAACTCTTTGGGTTGTTACTCGTAGGTGTTGCAGAAACAACACGTTTTATAACCAGCTACAGGGGTCTGAGTTATATCAGATTACTTCCAACAGCTGAAATCAGGGAGGAGGGACCGAGGAGCCACTAAACAGCTGAAGGGACACTGCAGCTCGAGCTGCGACGAGGTTTCATAATTACACAACAGCCTCACACACTGGAGACCCCAGACCCACGTGCAGTCCAGTCCCCTTATTACCACAAAACATAGAACTAGTACTGCCTGTTGAGTCCTCTAAAAGAAAAGGACACTGTTGATGTGTGTTTGTTTTTCACTTTGCATGCAAGAGTCCTAAATTGGATTTGTAGCCGCAGCCACGAACTGTGTTTACTGACTGAAAGTGATCCTGGGCCCATGTTGTAATATCCTTTATACGATCATGTCTGCTTTTGATGCAGTGCCGCCTGAGGGACTGAAGGTCACAGGCATTCATGGCTGGTTTTCGACTTTACATGCAGAGGTTTCTCTGGATTCTCTGAATATTTTGATTTTATTATGGGTCGTAGATGGTAAACTACTCACATTCCTTGCAGTTGTGCACTAAGAAAGTTGTTCTTTTCCTACATAAGCCCCTGCATGTGAGCCCTCTCAAGATTCCCCTGCCTTTCCATATCATGCTACAATCAATTGTTAACAATTAACTTTGTCTGGGAATGTTCTAAACAAGTCCTTTGAGCCTACCACAACTTTCTCAGTCTTTTGTTGTCCCTGTCCAAACTTGTTTGAAATGTGCTGTAGGCATCAACTCACAATGGTTGAATTCATGGGCTGAAAACAGTTTTTGAACCATTGTGTTCTGTTTTTATTCATGTTTTACACAACATCCAACATCTTATTTTTAATCAGGGATGGTATTTGTGTTCAGGGTACCATGCTGGTGCATGATGGGACGCATACTGATAGTTGAAACATAATAAGTGCAGTAATAGGACCACTAGTATTAGGTTTGAGCATCACATCATCCTTGCTCCAACATATCCAACAAGTAAAAATCCAGTGCGTGAACAGGTCATATATCTCCTTTGTACATATTTAACTGAATGAGGTTGTTGGTGTTATAACATTTCAAGGAGTGTGTGAGTTCCCACTCAAAATATAACTGCCACTCATCAAACCTCTTTGGCCAAGTGCTCTGCAATGGAGTTCCCAGATAAGTTAAGGGGCAGTCATGAAGTCTCAAGCAGAGATGTGAAGCAAGCTACAGACCTCCAGATTTTTTGTTAACATTTTCATAGTTAAAGTCCTCAGACCCAACCTGTGCTTACTCAAGACATCACTCAAGAAAACTGATCAAACTTTACATGGCTCCCTCTGAAGCCACAGAAGGTTTCCATACAACTGTATTCACAAGTGCAGTAAGACTAGTAAAGAGTCTTTAAGGTGTGAAATCTGTGGAGTTTTCCTGTGAAGAGAGGAAGTCAAATTTAGCACCTAAGGAGCAGATCAGAGATGAAGAGTGATCAGCAGCAGTAGCACGCACTGAATGAGTCAGCAGAGTAATAGAGAGAAGCTATATATTTATATCTGATCAGATGGGAGCCAAGAAAGTGGCCAAGCATGAAGAAGCTGATGGCGTTCTCCAGTGTTTCTCCACTAATTTTTTTCAGACATTGCAGCAACACTTTTGGAGATGATACCAACAGAAATACTGAAAAGAAAAATAATATATTTTAGCAAATGATTGAATAATTTATTTTTTAAAATTTTAGTATCTTTATTCTGAGGGTGTATTTTTATTATTATTTTGTTGCTCAAAGTCCACTTGTATACAACTTTATAATGGTGTTAGCTCTTGTAAAAATATTTACCAATAAATTTTATTTGGATGAAAAAGTGGTCAAGCCAAAATTGAAAGGTGGGTAACCAAAGGTTTTTTCTCTCTTTTATTACTGTATACAGAATTTTATTAAAATCTTGACTGCTTTTAAAAGTCTACACGCTTTGAAGAGTCATAAAACAGCAACTCATAACATTAATTTTTTGCTTTTTTTGTTCTTCCAGCCTCATAAAAACACAGCATGAGGGAGATCTCTGCATTTAACTAAAATACAACCTGTTACAAATAACACTTACTTTCTTACTCATCACACTGTGTAAAAATCTACAGTGAAAGATGACTGACTGAGACCGTAAGCTTGCTCTTCTCCTTAGATTTTTATTGCAAAGCTTCAAGTAAGCTAAGCAGTCCACCCTCCACTGGCCACCTGAACTATCTTTAGTCTCTGCTGGCAAGTGAATGGAAGTGCCCGACTTATCTTCACTGCTGTCATCGAGGCAGCTAGTATTTTTAGGGGACAGCAGCAGCTGCAAAAGCATTTAACGGTATTCCACGAACAATCACACTTGGGGTGTCTAAGGCCTGAACGACACAGAGATTGAGGGAACCACTCTGAAGTTGTTAAACGGGAACTGGTGTGGAAACTCAAGTTCTAGTTTTCTCTCTTTCCTGCGGACGACAGGCTGTAAACATGTACTGGAGTAGAGCTTCGAGGAGAGCATGTGCCTGAATCCAAAGTCAACTTGGGACATTACTCAGCCTTCAGGAGACGAGTGGCACTGCTTCTTACCTCGAAGAGAGATTGCGGAATGTATGTTGACGGTCGTTCCCCGCGACTGAAGCGAGGTAGGTCATGTGAGGGGTACACAGCACAGCTTCACAAGGGGCAGAGGTCATTCCAATTAAATGAGACAAGTAAACACAGAGGTTAATCTGCTCTCTTTAAACCTCCAGAGGGAATATTTATGTAATTTTTAATGCAATGTTCAAACTGTCTCATGTAAAAAAAAAGATTTTATTCAACTTGTAAAATTTATGTTAACCCCAAATTATATTGAATAATAAATTTAATTACAAAAATATTCCACGTTTTTTCAATCAATATTCAGTTCAATATTAATTAAATGATTGTTATTATATTAAAATTGTTACTTTAAACATTTTTTATATTAAGCAAATATATTAGGCAAAATTTGGTTTTACCTGCAATGTTTGGGATTTGATGAAGTCAAGCTTGATACCTTTTTGAAGTTGGCATGAGTTTCACAAAATGCAAACATTTATTTAAATAAAGCCAAACTGTATTTTAAGTTTTCCATTATTTGATGGTGACTTTGGATATTTGTGTTTAAGTAAAAATAATATTTTAGCTTTTAATTTAAACTTTCAGCTTAATTTTTTCCCAACATTTCAAATGTTTTTTTTTTTTTTAAGCAAGGCATAGTACAATAGCCTGAGTAAAAGAACATAGTATTACTTCAAAAATTATATGGTACATTTTGAAGCTGCAATTTTTTTTTTTTTAACGTTGTTTCTTGCACCATGTCATATCACTTTATGGGAGTGGTCACATGACCATGTGATGATTTTTATATTGGAAACTTGCCCTCATTGCATTAAACCCTGATGAAGACTTTTAAGATGCACTGGTGAAATCCATGACTTAATGAAGGATTTTTATATTTACAGTCAGAGGGCTTCAAAATCCTTTTAAACTGTCTACCAATACCATGGACTTCCATTAGGTAAGCTGTACAGTCATTGTTTTTTAATTTTTTTCTCTGTGGAAGCTCCTCTAAACCATAATTACTGTCTTTACAGATAAATACAGTCTTTTTAACTCAGATTCTCATCAAGCAAAAAGGTTTTAAGCAAAGGATGAGATTTTAGAAGTAGTCAAAAGGTGAGCAGAGAGTGAGCCAACAAATGTATTATAAACAATTTCTAGGTTTGCATATCTGATAACTTCAACATGAACAACAAAACATAACACTGACATTGAGAGAAAGAATTCCCTCACAAAGCTGCCAACAAAGGGTGTGATGGAGGCTCAGCATATTTTGACTGCAAGGTCTCTTGGGTGGGCAAACCCTGATTTCAGCCTGTGTTTGTGTAAGCACGCGGGTTTCAGAGCCTTCTTTGTGATACCTGACACACACTCCCTCACAGGTCTTTATTTAGGGCATACTATATTAAGCACTTTCCCATTGAAATACAGCACCAGCTGTACTGGCTATGTGTTGTGGCTGGTGTTGCAATAGGACTAGGCTGTCCCGCCTCTCACTGCTAGCTTGAGTTTTTCTCTCATGCAGACAGAACTAATTCAATTAGTCCTAATAATCATACCATCCTTTTGTGCTGAAACTCACGGAGGCTGAGCGTGTTTACATGACATAAGTTTTATTTTCTGTTCTGAAATATGCAGGTTCATTTCCTTACTACAGAAAGGCTATATTCTTATAAAAAACACATGCAGTTATCTCAAGGTTGAACGACCTAGCAAATGTATTACATCACAATCATTATGTTTGAGTATTTTCTCAAACATACAAAGTGTTCCATACTAAAATAATTCATCCTTTTTGTTTTTTAGAAATTTGCAGTGCAGAAGTTGGATGGTCTTGCCACAGTGAATAACTGTCTCTTATTGCTTTCCTGGACTGGCCAAGGTGAATTGAGGCTGACGCTGAAGCAGATATGGATGTGTTCGGTGGTGCACCACGTTTCTTTGCCTATCCAAGACCTGTGGTGGTACAAAGTGGAACTGATGCAGTTCTAAAATGTCAAATTGGTGGTGATCCACGGCCTGCAGTTATCTGGGAGCGAAACAATGAAAAGATTGACCCACAAGGACGGTACAGAGTCTTTGAGGATGGAAATGTTTACAATCTCATCATTTCTGCTGTGACCACAGAGGATAGTGGCCAGTACATTTGCAAAGCAAAGAACAGTATTGGGGAAACATACGCAGCGGCCACACTGAAGGTGGAAGGTGAGGCACAAGAGTTGGAGTTACGAGAGGAAAACAAGCCACGATTCCTAATCAAGCCCCTGTCCACTCGTGTCGGTCGTGGGGAAGATGCAGTCTTTTCTTGTAAGCTCTGGGGGAACCCACGTCCAGAGGTTGTTTGGGAAAAGGATGGCAGGAAACTCAATGAAATATTTGAAAGCACACATTTTAGTGTGGGCTACCAGGACGGTGGATGGTTTCAGCTCAAGATTTTTAAGACTCGTGCACCAGACGGTGGTGTATATACATGCAAAGCCAGGAATGAGTTTGGTGAAGCGTTGGCAGGAGCTGTGTTGCTTGTGGATGCAGGCCCAGGGCACGAGGAAGAGGGAAATCGTAATGGCTACACAAATGGCCACTGGAAAGCCCACCAAGGAAAACAGAGGAGTGGAAGGCAGGTGCCCAACCGGCTTAGAGATGACACCATGACCAAGTCCACAAAAGTGAAAATGTTTGCAGTGACAGAGGGTAAACATGCCAAATTCCGCTGCTTTGTGACTGGTAAACCTAAACCAGAAATCATTTGGAGGAAAGATGGCAGACTGATACTGTCCGGAAGGCGTTACTTGTTATATGAGGACAGAGAAGGATACTTCACACTGAAAGTTCTGTACTGTAAGCAGAAGGATAATGGAGTTTATGTTTGCGCTGCATCAAACACTGCAGGGCAAACTCTCAGTGCCGTACACCTCTCTGTAAAGGGTAAGTTATTTTTCAATAGCCTCAGACTTCTAATTTTGTAAAATGTGAAGAACTGTATACATAGCTCAAATAATAAAGGAGACACCCCCGCAGCCTGTGATGCTTTTTACAGTCAGAAAAGGAGTAAGTGCGGGTGTTGTGTGTTCTTGGATCAGATTTCTATCCATTTGATGCTGGGGATGATGTCAGTGAGATATCTTCAAAGAAGTACTCTGAGATCATTTATTGGGTTACGGCCAAACAGGGAGGGCATAACAAACATTTAAAAAAGTTTTATGGCGGTATTATGATGCCTAAAAAAGAACCTGTTTATTTGCATGACGATGTTGTTTTGCATAAACTGAAATAACAAGCTAGAATATACAGAAATCTTACAAGTGTAAACATTTTAGCTACAATGTCAACAAAAATAAAAGATGAAAAAACGAATGTTAATAAAGTTACTTAATGCTCTGTTTCAGTTTTTCTTCAATCTCCAAAAACCTGAATATGTCCCTGAGGGGTACAGTAATTATTATTATCCTTTTAATCAATCTGGCAAATGCAGGATAATCAGAATAATAATAATTAATAAAAAAAATTAAAAATAACCAATAAGAATATAGAAAAACAAACTGTCAGGTGAAACTAAAGTCAAATAATGCACAAATGCAAAATGTCAATACAAATAAATTATTCCACAAGTAAATAATACATCAATAAAAGGCTAATGACATATAAAAGCAAATAAATACAAATGAGAAAAATAAAAGAAATAAAATCAAATACATAAAACAAAAATAATGGTTTTCAGAAGTGACTTCAGAATTGACTAATTAGCTTTTACAAAGCAAAGAGCAGCACAAACTGCACAATAGCTCCCTAATGTTTATTGCAGATTCAAGTAGCTGCTCACAAATGCCTAATTGAGGAACTCGTTAAAGTAAATTTAAAGTTTATGACTTTGTATCATCAGTCAGTTGAATTCATAAAACAGAGTGTCAGCAGGCCAGTAAGTATAATCTGTTATCATATTTTATGACACCAGCTGCATTCAGAGCAATTCAATCCTCTGTCCAGTGGAGGATTAATGAAATGTATTAATGATCTGAAATTTGAGCCGAGAGATATCTAAACAGGCAAAGTTCATCAGCTTGAGGTGAATTCCAACAGCAGTCTGCAAAGTCACTTAGCTTGTGAAAGGTCTAGGGGGGGAGTCCATGTGTCGATGTCTTTGGGAAGGGGATCATGTTTCTCACATGGCCCAGAGAAGTCCAAACTCATGGCACCAGCAGAAAGTATTGTACTGTGTCAGTCAGTAATAAAGAAAATAACATTGAGGTGGGAATAATGGTCAGTAATGGCTAGTGAGTGGAGTTGAAGTTATTTAAATGGTAGATGATTAATGTATTTCATCAGCTGTCTTTGTATTTATTTAAACTTGTTTAAGATTAGTATGATAAGGAAATGAAGAGCTTTGCACACAGACTACTAAATACAGTTCACATTCTTTTCTTTACAACTGTCTGGTACTGTCTCATGGTGTCAGTTACAAACAGTTTATTTCCTATCTAACACCCTGATGTGTTAATGACCTTTTCATTCCTCAGCTAAATGAGCCACTTGTCTCATGATTTTGTTCATCTTGTTTGCTTCACTGGAATTTACTACCAAATTCATTTCAATTTACAGTGTTAACAAATGTAGAAGGAGATTGGTGATGTGTTTTGTAAGTTTTCACAGGGTCGTCTTGCCTGAGGAGTATGTGCTGAACTGAACAGCACTAGTTATTTGATTGCTGAAGCTTGTGTGAGCATCTAATGCTGAATTAGGAGATGTCATATTGACTTAATCTTACTATTGTTTTTCCTCCTCTTTGGTCCCAGAGCCACCTGTGCGGTTCAAGCAGCCTCTCATTGATCTTGAAGTATGGGAACGAGATTTGGCTGTTCTCGAGTGTGAAGTTCCAGAGGACTCCGTTCCCATCACATGGTATCTAGAGGATAGACGACTGCAGCCAGGGGCCAAATATGGAATGGAAGAGTGGGGAACAAAACGGCGACTAACTATCCGTGACATTGGCGTGGATGATGATGGGATTTACCTCTGCGAGATGCCCGATGGCGGAAGAAGCATTGCAGAGGTGGCTGTGAAAGGTAAATCAGGATGAAATAATAGATAAGTTTATTTTGGAAGCACACTTTAATCCCAAAGTAAGCTTGATGGCAAAGACTTGTGGCAGCATTACCGCTTTTTTCCAACAGGGATAAGAAACAGTGTGACACTATTAGAGTGGCACCTAGTTACTAAAGGGAGGAGGTGGCATTAGTTGAACCAGTTTGCTATGGTTCTTTGATCCATGATCACAATCACTCTCTGACCTTTAATCTGGCAGTTCTTTCAGCCAATACAGTGATCTTTTTCTGAGCCTCTGAGGTCAATCTATTGCCAAGGTTTACCAAACCTTACCAGCTCTCAAACAGCTCTGACAATAAAGTTGTCACTTCAGAAAACACTTTAAAGGGCTTCTCCATTATTGTTGTCTTTTAGTTGATCAAAATTAGCTACTCATTCTCAAAGTGTTTCCTTGCAGGGACGATTTTGCGGAAACTTCCCAGAAAAGTGGATGTTTTGGAAGGCGAAAATGCTGCCTTTTGTGTTGAAGTGGAAAAGGAAGAAATGGACATACATTGGTACAAAGATGGTGTAGAGCTGCGTGAAACGCATCAGACCATCCTCAAGTCCTTTGGTCGTACTCACATCCTGGTTTTTGTCAATACGATGCCTCAAGACTCCGGCCTTGTGACTTTCCTTGTAGGCAGATCCAAGACTTCCTCTCAGCTAAGAGTGAAAGGTAGGATCCTTTATTTCTTAATCATAGCTGTGCAAATGTAATATTTGCATTTCTTTTTGTTGAGTTGAAATAGTTGCTTTTGGAATTGATCAACACATGACGTTATTCCACTGATGCATGATGTCTTTTTTTGGTGTTTAAGCGGCCAGACATTGTCCTCCCAGTTGTCCAGTGGGTGTGCAGATCAACACAGAGAGAGCAAATGCTGCTCTTCTCTCATGGGTTCCTGCTCAGGACTCGCGAAAGAACCCACCGTCTGGATATGTGCTTGAGCGCCAGGAAGTGGGAACCGGCTCACAGGAGTGGTTGCAGTGTCTGACCACTGACTCCGCAACCTCTGTAGAGATCCTTGGTGACAGCGTACCATGTGAAGCTGACTATCGATTTCGCATTTGCAGTGTAAACAAATATGGGAAAAGTAACAACGTTGAGTTTCCTAGAGCTGTTCACTTGGGTAAGTTCACAGATACTAAATTAACCGTGCAAAATCAAGTATCCACGAATGCAATGGTTGAGGATGTTGCTCACTTTTCTTTTCCAGTTCCAGTAGCCAGAATACAAGCTCCCTTGCAGGATGCCTTGGTGCCAGAGGGGCAAGATGCCCTCTTTTCTATTGAGCTTTCCGCTTCAGTTATTGGTACATGGTTCTTAAATGGTACTCAGCTTCAGGAGGACGAACGTTATTCCATGCGTCGATCACGAACACACCAATCTCTTCGCATACGAGGAGTACGTGATACAGACAACGGAGCTGAGATCACATTTATTGCCTACGGCATTCGAGATTCTGCAGCACTGTACATTCAAGGTATGTTTTGTTCAATTTCATAATTTCTTTGAGTATGTCACTTGTTTTTTTTGTGTTTTTGTTTGTTGTTTGTGTGTCTTTTGCAAGATGACCTTAACCTACTGTATTCCTCTGTTTTTTATCCTTAATCACCAGACATGTTGACATGACAAAAAGGTTTTCATTGCTTGTGTAAAATTTGCAGCTCCTCTTGTCAAGTTTTCGCCGCTGTCAGAAATGGATCGAAATAAATTTGTAGAAATTGGAAACCCCATTGTGCTCTACTGTGAGCTGTCAGACCCAGCAGCGCCAGTGCACTGGTACAAGAATGGTGTGGAATTACAAACAATGGAGGGTCTCCATATCCAGTCAGAGGGTACCATGAGAAGAATTGTCATCCAATCTGCAGAGTTCTCACATTCAGGAGTCTATTGCTGTGATGCAATTGATGACGTCATCAGGTTCAACGTGGAAGTAGAGGGTGAGTGGAGTGAATTTCTTAACTTTTACAGACTAACTAACCGTCTTTATTATCACTGCGCCCTTTTTTCTTATCTTTCCTTTTTTACCATTGCACTGAGTCTTCTCTTAAAGTCTGCCTTATCAAAGCATATAACCTTTGCAACTTATCAAACCATTAAAATATTTAAATATCCATAGCCCCACCTGTGAGGTTTTCAGCAATTCCAGATGCTGAGAGGAACAAAACCATCCAAGCGGGCTACCCCATTGTTTTACAATGTGAGCTCTCAGATCCCTCTGCCCAGGTGCACTGGTACAAAGATGGGTCAAAGCTCCATCCTCAAACTGGAGTAGATATTCTAACTGATGGCTTGGAAAGAAAGCTGATTGTCCATTCAGCAGAATTTTTCCACTCTGGGTTGTACTGCTGCAAGACAAAGGGTGACACCATCACATTCAGTGTGGACATCAAAGGTGATTTGTTTTACCTTAAGCGATGCGAAACATTAACTCCACCTCAGCAAAGCCGCTAACTCTAATTAGACTTTTGTATGTTGTCCGTTGTCTTTCCTCCTAGCACTCAGTACATGAGCAGCTAAGCTGTCATCTTTTCTTTGACTGCATTACAGCATGTTAGCAATTTATTTGTCAATAACTTATGATGAATTATCTTAAGTGTTGACATGAGGTTGAATTAAGGTTGACATAAAGTCTAAACATATCTATAGCTCCACCTGTGAAGTTCTCAGCAATTCCTGAAGCAATGAGGAACAAGTCGATCGAAGCAGGCTGCCCTATTGTACTTCAGTGTGTGCTGTCGGATCCTGAGGCCCATGTTTGGTGGTACAAGGATGAAATGCAGATCATTTCAAACTCTGGATTAGAAATCCACTCAGATGGCAACACAAGGACATTGGTTGTTCAGTCTGCAGAGGTGTCGCACTCGGGTGTGTACAGATGCACTACGCAGGATGATACCATGGAGTTTCAAGTGGAGATTAAAGGTGACTTTACAGTTTTTATCTTGTGCGTTGATATTATAACCCCACATCCTCTTTCTAGATGCAACTAATAACCCCTGCTTCTTCTGTATGTGGTTTGAAGAACTGTTACATGCACATGACCTTAGAGAGCTGTTAACGTACTAGAAAACTATGGTTTCTAATCTTTTGTTTTGTGACTGCTGTGACCTTAATTAAGAGTCTCCAAAGCCCTTTTCATTTTCTGCTCAGCAGTTACATTTTTGCAAGGTATCCATGTACACAGTCCTGATTTGATTTAGCTGTCCTGAATTCCCAATGCTAGCTAAACCTGTGGCGTACTCTACTGTCTTTGACGTTGAGAGAACGAAGTCACTTGAAGCGGGCAAACTTTTGGAGCTGGAATGCGAGGTTGCAGACTCCACTGTGCCTGTCTACTGGTATAAAGATGGTGTAAAGCTCTTCCCGCAGAATGGTTGGGATATACAGAGTAAAGGCACGTTGAGAAGACTCATTATCCCATCTACTGAGCTCTTGCACTCAGGGCTTTACAGCTGTGAAACCTCTGATGACACTTTCCACTTCAATGTGGATATCAAAGGTGATTTTAATTTAAATTTGTTTAATATTAGAGCAAAACATAGTGCTTTTTGGAGACTATACGTCATTAACATTTACAATATGTGTATCTGTCTGTCTGTGGTGTTTTGTGTGAAGTTTAACCATTTCTGAAATCATGATAAAATTGATCTTTTATGACAAAATGAAACTATCTATGTAAACATTCTTAATTCTAAGTCTTTTTCCTTCATTTTGGTCATTTCATGGATTAATCCCTCATTTAGAACTACACCTAAAACTTAGTCCTCAATCAGAGTGTAAGTACACCCTGTTAAGTCCGCAATTATAATAAAAATCATCATCTTTAGCTCCAACGTTGCCGTTGTCGCCGTCACCAGAGGTTGTGGAGATGCAGTCACTTGAAGCAACATGTCCAACTAAACCAACATGTGAAACCTCAGACCCTGCTTTACAGGTGTCATGGCAGGGGGATAAAGAACATGATTCTAATAGAGAGCCTGATTTTGAAATGGGAGACATCGAGAAGACCCTTGTTATTGAACCCACTCATCCTTCAAACTCTGGAACATACTATTGTGCAACAGCAGATGATGTTGCCCAATTAATAGTAAAAAATCAAGGTGATTTTTTAATTAATGTCTCTTCTATTTTAGCTATGACTAACTCTTTATGTAGTTTTTAGTCTGTCCTCTTATTTGTTATTACAATGCAAAGCTAATATCTGTGACAGTATCTTTTTCAAGTCCGATTTCCTAAAAACTAGTGGAATGTACACTGAAGTTATCCCCAATGCTTGTCTGTAGTGCCATCTCCAACATATCATCTTGGTCCTGATGTTGAGAAGACCAAGTCTGCTGAGGTGTACAGCCCAATTGTTCAGCAATTTGAGATTTCAGATCCCATTGCCAAAGCCTGTTGGTACAAAGATGGAACCCAGATCTACCCAATAAGGGAAGATGACTGTGAATCACAGAGCAGCAGCCAAGCCTTGCCCCTCCAGTCACATGACTTGTCTGGTGATGGGAGATTTGGCTGTGAAACAACTGATGATGCACAGTTAAATGTGGACATGAAAGGTGGTGTTCCACAATATACCTGCACATTTAAAAAACAGTCATTCAGTAACAAACATGAAGCTATCACCCAGCTCATTGTTTTCTCTTTGGCTTTGTCCAAACAGCAGAGCAGTGTCTCTATGGTGATGAGATTGATGAGATAGCTGATGCATCTGCCCAATACACTGTGGATGTCAAAGGTGATTTGATATATTTCAACATCAGTCATCCATGTTAACCCAGCACATACATGCCACTAACCATAGTGGTGTATTTTTCTGTTAGCTCAATCATCTGAGGCATCTGTATTTTCTTTCTTTAGAAGATTGCTTTTTGTCATTGAATTGAATCCTGGTCTCATGTCATTTCCTGCAGTTTTTGGTTTGTTATCAAACATGTTGTGTTTAGTAGCTGTGTAGCTGCTCTTCATACTAACGTATGTGTTGTGTTTGTCAATTAATTCTTCATTTTAACAGCCATCTTTGCTTGTAACAAGCAGCTTACAACTCTTAAATCCATCTTGTGTCTTATTCATCACCAGATCCTCCCATTCACATTGCTGCCCCAAACCTCTCACCGTTGCAATGACAACGAACTCTTTTCAAAGACAAGAAAATTAGTATACATTTAGGATTTAGGGTAGTAGTGTATAGACTGATGGTATTACAGTATTAGGAGTCAGTTGAAGGGGGGAAATGTAGGAGGAGAATCTCAGACCAAACATGGTCGACCTTCTTGTTTGTCTTTGCAATGAATTATCCCATAACTCCATGCTAACCCACACTGATGTAAAATTCTGTTATGAGAAGAAGTATTGAGACCATCAACCACTGAAAACCTTTCTCTGTGTACATCACAATGCTTATAGCTACATCGCCAAGGCTCTCTTCTGACCAAGAGGAGAGAGTAGAGAGAGAGAAGTCCACTGAAGAGGCATATCCTGTTGAAGTTGACTGCATGACCTCAAAATGCAATTCTGGAATCTTCTGTGGCAAGAGAGAAGATACTCAGACCTATAGAGAACATTCCACGCATATATCAGATTCTCAGTCAACATCTGAATATATGACTGACTGGACTCCAACTAAACTGCCAACGGAGCTCTCTCAGCGAACAGTAAACGCTCAAACTCTGGTTTACAATGACTCTGTAAAGCCAATAATAATGCAATCTGACATAAAGCATCACACTAAACAGCCCACAGAGTCACAAGGTGAGGACTTTATTTACTATATACAGCATGCAGCAGCCCCATCTGAGGGGCTTGATTGTTCTCTGCAAACAGCTGTCCAGACAGATGAGTTTTGTAATGTTCTACCATCTGCAACTGTTGAATCAGAGGAATCCACTTTCAAGACTTTAACTGTCCAATCAGAGGCGCTACATTGT
This sequence comes from Acanthurus leucopareius, assembly GCA_029814765.1. Classification (NCBI taxonomy): domain Eukaryota; kingdom Metazoa; phylum Chordata; class Actinopteri; order Acanthuriformes; family Acanthuridae; genus Acanthurus; species Acanthurus leucopareius. The sequence continues at coordinate 20,168,309 of JAQMCX010000011.1, read as the reverse complement.
TCGTTACAGATGCCGACTGTCCAGTCAGAGATAGTTAACCCCCTACAGACTTTAACTGCCAAGTCGAAAAACCTTACTAACCACTTACAGATTTCCACAGGCAAATCAGAAAAGTCCTGTTACACCTTAAAAAGTGCAACTTTAGAATCGAAGGACCGTTTTGACATCTTACATACTGCAAGTGTCCAATCAGTGGAGCCATTTGAATCCTCACATACTGCAACTGTCCTATCAGAGGAGCCTTTCAATTCCCCAGAGACTGCAGTTGTCCAATCAGAGGAGCCTTTTAAATCCTTAAAGACTGCAATTATCCACTCAGAGGAGCTCTGTAGCACTCTACCAGTGCCAGATATTCTGTCAGAAAAGCCTATTGATTGCTTACAAACTGAAACTGTACATTCAGAGTTGCCCTGTAGCTCCTTCTGGACAGCAACTGACCAATTGCTGGAGTTAAACAGACCTCTACAGACATCAGTTGTCCTGTCAGAGAAGCCTTTTGATTGCTTACAAACTGAAACTGTCCATTCAGAAGTGCCTTGTAACTCCTTCTGGACTGCAACTGACCAACCGGGGGAGTTGTGCGGACCTCTACAGACATCAGCAGTCCAGTCAGAAAGGCTTGGTGACTTAGCTAATACTGCATCCTTTCAACCATTGGACTTGTATATTTCTAAAGAGGCGCACACTGTCCAACTAGGGGATCATTACAACTTGCAACAGTCTGCATTAGCAGCACCTAACCATCTAGAGGTGCTGTATGAGTGCAAGCAGACCACAGCAGTCCAAGCAGAGAGTCAACATGCCACGATGGCCACAGAAGACCAAGTAGACAGCACAGTTGGCTCTGGGCAAAGATCATCTACCCAGTTTGCAGATCATCACTATGTCAAGCAGGCATCTATTGTCCAATCAGAGGAGATCTATCTATCAAGGACATGTGACAGTCACTGGAATGACAGTATCACTGCAAATAAGGTGGCTGTTGAAGGTGATTTAAATGGTTAGCATTATCAAACACAAAATGGAGCAGCACAATGTTGACAATGTGCAAAATGAAAAGATTGCTTTTTGCAATCCTTGACATTTTGACAATTTCTAAATTAACTTACTTGATTTTGTTCATACTAAAACTACTTAGTTAGTGTACGAATTTGAGATTAGGTGCTCTGTGAGGAATATTAAAGACAGGGAAAGAGTAAATTAGCTTCAGATATTAACTTGAATGTCCTGTTATTTTTAATGTCTAACCCAATATACCTCTTGTTAGATTACTAATAAAAAGACATATCTTTTATTAAGATGTACTTTAACTCTTAAAAAATATTGGCATGACTAATCTTGATATGCATTTTTGCTCCTCTATAGTTTGAGAACATTATTTTTGTTGTAGTCAGTAATAGTGATGCAATTTTCTCTTGATGTTACCCCAAACATCCCCAGCTCTGCCTGTGAGAATTACAACACTTTGTGAGGCTGAGAGGAACAAGTCTGTTGAAGTTGATGAACCCATAGTGCTGCGATGTGAGGTATCAGATCCTAACGCTCAAGTTACTTGGTACAAGGAGGGAATAAAACTACATGAAGCAGCTGGGCAGGACATGGTGGCAGAGGGTTCCATAAGAACACTGGCTTTCCAGTCAGCGATGCTGTCTCATGCAGGGATTTACAGCTGCAAGACAACAGATGATGCAGTGCAGTTTCATGTGGATGTGAAAGGTGACAAAAGCTGTTTCTCTGTACTGCTCTGTTCTACATATATATTTTAGATAAGGGTAAAAATGCAAACATAACTAAAAGATGCAGTGCATATCTCTTTAAAAAATTATTTAAATCTAATTTAAGTCTCTGTCTAAAATCAATCCCAGATTAGTCATTAGAAGTATGCAATTTCAGTGCAAACAGATGAGCTATTTTGACCTTAAGTTACCAGAAGATTTTCACATCAAAATAAAAGGAGGATGTGTTTGCTCAAAAGGCCAGAGTTTCATGAGTTCTTTTCATATTTTGCTTGACTGGATTAGATCACTTGTCACTGAAGTGCCGCCAAGTTTTCAACCTCCTGCTGGAAAGAGAGAAAACTCTGAGCTCAGTCATCCCTCAAGCGAATAATTGTTGCCCAAATGTGTCAAAAACATTTAGATTTACTAAAATCAGCTCCAGTCTGTGAACATGAAGCTCTTAGTTTTATCAGATAATCATGGTGCCCATTTATTAAGTTAGGTAGACATTGTTGTTGCAGTGAGACCTAAATTAAGCTTCATTTGGGTTTGCCTCATTATTTAAAAGAGCCAATTTCCTATAAAGTCTACTGAACCAATCAATTAACTTTTCCATAATTTATACTTTTTTTTTTCAATATCTGTCAACTGTATAAAGTGTCATTTAAAAGCTTATACATGGTTGAATATGCTGCTGAAGGCTTCAGTTTTAGGATTATGCTATGCTTCATTTGGTTACTAGAGGTAACTGTTTTATTGACCGATTGCATTTTACATTCAATCCTGTAGCTCCACTTCTGAAGTTTTCAGCTTTATCTGAGGATGACCAGAAAAAGACAGTCATGGCAGGCTGTCCCATTGCTCTCCAATGTGAGCTGTCAGACTCCAGTGGACAAGTCAGTTGGTACAAGGATGGAACAAAGCTCCTACCTCAAAATGGAGTAGACCTCCAGTCAGAAGGAAATTTGAGGAGTCTAGTTGTCCCTACAGCAGAGCCGGCTCACACTGGCGTATACCGTTGTGAGTCAAAGGATGATGATATCCAGTTTGCTGTGGAAGTAAAAGGTGATTTGTAGCGCTTTTACTGCCTTGCCCGGCCAACCGGGCAGTTTTCATTCCAAGGTTGTCAAATGCAGATGTTTTGTCATGCCCCTCTTTATTCTGTACAGATGCTCAAGGGCACCTTATACGTCTGCAATAGGTTTTCAATTAACACCCATGTAAGCCCATCCAAGGATATATTAACTGCTTAAAGCAAGGTGACATAGTATAAAAAGCAAAAAGGTCAATGCAGGGAGAAGGTTGGTGTCTGTGTCTCGTTTGAACCTTGTGCTTTTGTATGAGACGCAGCACACTTTCCTCCAAAGAAAACCCCTCCATGCAGATATGTGACACAAAGAGGACATACATGCATAGAAATGCTAGAAAGGTACCTTAAGCATCTGTATGAGAAGCTAAGCAATGTGACGAAATAATGACAGTATTAATGACCTGGGAATGAAAACAGGTTCGGCCAACTAACTTTAACAGCAGGTAGTCACCTAACAGAAAAATGGTTTATTTTTTCCTACAGCTTCTTTAATATAAAGCAGCATTTTCCTTCTGAATTGACTCATACAATGCCATTGATACATGGCATAAACAATGGCAAAATTTAGGTGAAGATCATTTTATTTTTGATGATTTGTTATTGCATGTCATGTCATGTCAGTTCAAAGGAAAAACATCTTTCACACCTCATTTTGTCACCCATTTTGTTTACTTCTTTTGCAAAAGTGAAACTAAATATTGCAGGACATCTTTTCTCCATGCAGCTTCTTATTCTGCATGTCCAACATCTTACGAAAGCTAACATTTCATGGGTCTTGTTCTTTTTTCATTAAAGACACTAACTGAATACGGCACCTTTACAATAAACAAACACTTTGTCAGTTTGTCAGTTTGTTTTTTGTCTTATCTGTGCTTTTTGTGTCTGAATTTTATGTCAGTGTAAAACTTTGAAATTTTAGAACTTGATTCTTGCTCTTTTAATCCTTTAAAGTACATTTTGTTTTTGTTAAGTCTGTTGTGTTTCTCTTCTTGTCTGCTATTATGTTTTGTCTTAAAGTTCTTTGTAATTTAACAATATAAGGTCCGATATGTTATTAACTCAAGAATGCATATCTATATAGTCTATTAAGACACTCTCTTTGCAATATCTGAAACCTATAGCGCTACCTGTGAGGTTCTCAGAACTTGAAGAGACTGACAGGAACAAGTCCATCCAAGAAGGATCTCCCATTGTCCTCAGCTGTGAACTCTCTCATGATCCTTCTGCTCATGTTGACTGGTACAAGGATGGGATGAAACTCCTACCACAAAAAAATATGGAAATACAGTCAGAAGGTCTAACGAGGACACTTTACATCCACTCAGCTGAAAACATACACGCTGGTACCTATGAATGTTCAACATCAGATGACAGCGTCACGTTTAAAGTGGACGTAAAAGGTGATTTATCTCTGTACTTACAATCTTCTTATTATACAGACAACATCCATCTTATTCTATGGCGTGAGTGATAAAAGAAATTTGCTGTGTTTTAAATGTTCATGAGAACATGGTATGGCTGAGCAGTGTGTTTTGTGTGTTGATAAATTCATCTTTTATCAAAAGCCTTTGTCATTCTCTTCTCGTAGGCCAATCACCACAGATCATGCCAATTTCACTGTCAGAAAAATACAAGATCATTGGAAGTGGTTGTCCAATAATCCTTCAGTGTGAGGTCTCAGACCCTTTCGCCCAGGTTTCCTGGTTTAAAGATGGCATGGAGCTTTTTTGCAAAACTGGCCTCGATATGAAAAGAGACGGCAGCCTGAGAAAATTAATAATTCATTCTGCTAAAGTCTCTGACTCTGGCCTCTACAGCTGTAGCCTCGCTGATGATGTTGTGACATTCCAAGTGGACGTCGAAGGTGATTTTCTTGTTTTCAGTTTAATTAAATGAGCCTTAAGATGTGAGATGAAAATTCTTATTTTTGTATTTTATCTAAAGGCATATTCATAGCCTTCAAGTTTGGCTCACACCATACAAGAACAGTTATAAAATATACAATAATACAGCTAAATCTCCCTATCAAGATTAGGTGAAAATGATAAATGAGATAAGATTAATGGAGTTTTAGTTAGTAAACTAGTTAAAAACATGGGCTTTGAGAGAAGAGTGAATTTGAATTCCTCTCTTTGCACTATCATTCTTAGCAGTATTTTGTTGCATAGTACTCCTAGTACTGTTTGTGCTAAAAGTAATCCCACCAAAATATTTGATGCAACACTACTTGTTTAAGTGATGTCCTGTCAGCTTAACAGCAGTCCTCTCCAAATCTTATAATACTCTTCAGCTACTCCTGTGAGGTTTTCAACACTTCCAGAAGTCGCCAAAAACAAATTTGTTGAAGCAGGGTGCCCAATTAAGCTGCACTGTGAAGTCTCAGAGCCAGCTGCCCAGGTCTATTGGCATAAGGACGGAGAGCAGCTACCTCCAAAGAGTGAATATGAAATCCAGACAAAAGAGAAACTGAGAGCGCTGGTTATTAAATCAGCTGAAGTCAGACACTCTGGCGTGTACAGCTGTGGGGCTGCAGATGACCATATAGAATTCAAGGTGGATGTTGCAGGTGATCTAAGTATTTGAGCTTTGTCAGAATCACTAACTTCTTCCAATTAATGCATATCCTGTAGACCAAAATTGGCCAAATTGTATTCAATAATATTTTCAGATAATATGTACTAATACTTATTTGTGCAGTTTTTTTGCATTTCGATGGACAGACGCACCCTGTACAAAATAATACTAATATCATGAATAAGTACATAAGGAATCACAAATTATTTACTTTTTAATATTTTCCTAAATAGTAACAGCTGTGATATGCAGTTCAGTGTCATTCTTGCCATAAAAAGCAATTACTTGTAGGCCTTTTCAGACTTGAAGTGGCTAATAGCAGATTTTTATATATTTTTTAGAGTCTAGTTGTAGCTGAATACTGCATTAAGGACTGCACAGTGGGTCAAATTACTGTATGTAATATGAAAAATTTTGCTTTTACTAACAAACCACAGTAAGTTATCAACAGACTCTGCATTCACTCTCAGCTCTACACTGTGTTTTCTGGCTCACTGTTTGGTTTGGTTCAGTTTCACTGTCCCAGTCGTCAGTGTTTGAAATGTAGTAGGTTGCTGTTTTTAGCCAAAAACTTAGATAAACAGACTCTACACCACCTACCCAGTAGCAAACAGCAGACAGTAAGTTATCTCGCTGGTCAGCGTAGTGGATAACACTGCTAAATTATTACACTGGACTTTTTTAAGAGAAAAGATAAATGTGAATGAAGTTCAATATCTTTAAAGCGCTTACTTTGGTGTGGATATTGCTTCCAGATGCTGCCACTTACATCAGACAAAGTTTGCAGTTTGCCTCATTAATCTTAACAGGTTCCCTAGTCACAGTTCCACAGTTTCATTATGTAGACTCACTGATTGCATGTCAGTACATAACTCTAGTAATGTAAGTCAATCTGAGTATGCAACTTTAGTTATAAAAGTATATTTACAAGTTCCGGTCAACTGGAGCAAAACAGTCAATTTTACAGCATTTCAACTATAAATCCAAGTGTGTTACATAGCATAACATAGCAAACCTGAATACTATCTGGTTACTGTTCAATGAATTGAAATTCCTATAGCATGGGTTTGATTCTCAGCTGTTCCAGAGGCTGAAAGAAGCAAGTGTGTTGAAGCAGGCAGCCCTATCAAACTGCAGTGTGAGATCTCAGACCCCACAAACCAGACCTACTGGTATGAGGATGGGATAAAACTGTTGCCAGAATCTGGAACAAACATCGAATCAGAGGGCAATAAGAGGACTCTGGTTATGAAGTCGACCACGTCTTCATGCTCTGGAGATTACAGTTGTAAAACTGATGATGATTCAGATTTCAACAATTTCTGTGTGGAGGTGAAAGGTGATATGCTGAGCTTTTTCTTGGCGAGATGTTGTCATTGTAGAGTTGTACACACCTTCATGACCTCTAATATCTAAGAAGGAAGCAAACCCTGATCATCATCATATTCATCCTAGCTAATTTCCTTTTAAACGTTCTAATTTCATTAAACCCTTAGTCGCTTTTTACATGCTTTACCTTCTTACATAGTGTAGCATGTATTTTACTCAGTCTGAGTCTATCTTTTTTTTTCCAAACAAACCCATGGTAGATGTGTTACATTAGTGCACTGCTTCGATTCATTTTTTCATTGTATTTTAAAAGTGGATTAACACCCACTGATCATTGCTATGTCTGTTGTCTGGACAGCCAAGCTTCAGAACAGCATGTTTAAGCTGTAACCTTTGAGCTGACGCATGCATGGGCTTATTCAATGAAGGGCACTTTCAAACAACTTACTGTTTTTTGTGTACTGTTTTCTGCAGCGCCACCGGTATCATTCGCTGATATCCCAGAGGAGGACCTTTTCAAGAGCGTTGTGGAGCATGAAGAGCTTGTTCTGTCATGTGAAGTATCAAGGGCTGATGGTATTGTCCAGTGGTACAAAGATGGAACTGAAATACAATCAAGTAAAAATATTACAATGGAAGCAGAGGACACCAAACGGAATCTGATAATACATTCAGCCCAACTGTCTGACACAGGCACATACACATGCCGTGCAGGAGACAACGTTTTACTATTCAAGGTCAACATAAGAGGTAATAAAACAGCTCATGAAAACTTCTATAAAAATATTTTACTCAAATATATTCAACGATTCACTTAAATTTACCTTACCTGTATTAAAATGTGAAGAAAAATTCATGAAGACAGTGTTTTATTTTTATTCTTTCGTCCAAAGAACCTCCGGTGATGATAATCTATCCTAAAGAGGATGTCCATCTTGAGCGTCACGTCCCAGAGGAAATTATTCTGAGCTGTGAATTGTCTCGCCCAAACGGTGTTGTTGGCTGGTACAAAGATGGCCAAAAGTTACAAGAGAGTGAGAACATCAAGCTCAAGATTGAAGGCCCATACCGACGACTGAAGATTCTGTCTAGCGGTGTTGAAGATTCTGGAGAATACGTCTGTGATACAGATGATGATTCAATATTCTTCCACCTTAGTATTACAGGTAACATTTACTACATATGTAGTACATAACTGTGTAGGTTTCACAATATCGTAACAGCACAATAAGTAGATTGTGGCATTCAGTAGTTTGTGTAATGTGTCATCTGAACATGTCTAAAGACAAAAAATCGTCTTAAAAAGGAATTCGTCAATAAATTGTACAATTAGAGACACACTTTTAGACAGCCACTCCTCAAGGGCTTTCATGGGGTTTCACCTACTTGTAGACATGAAAAGTATTGTGATAGTTTGTTAAGACTGAAAGGAAACTTCTTCGCTAAAATCGTGATAGCCTCTTACCCTTATGTAGACGCAGAACCACCAATAATGATATGCAAAAGGTGTGAGACGAATAGATTTCAGGTGCTGTTCAATGATCTGATAAGCACTTAGTCTGAAGTGTACCAACGCCTTTAACATTCCACAATTAGGTGTTAATGGGTTAATCTAGGTTAGAAGATGAATGAAATGTCTTCTCAGAGATGCATGCATCAACATGACACCAGAAAACAGTGCAGATTCCTTGTAAAACGTTTTACACTAATGAGGAAAGGCTAAAGTGGCCAATAATGTTCCTTTACAGAACCTCCAGTGCGGATCGTGTCCCCAAGTCAGTCCCAAATGGAGCTGTGTCAGCAGACTTCTGAGAGGATGGTACTGAGCTGCGAGATCTCACGCTCTAATGCAGTAGTACGCTGGTATCGAGATGGACTTGAAGTGGAGGAAAATGACAATCTTATTCTAGAGGTGGATGGTGTCTACCGAAGACTTATTATCCCTGAAACTACTGTCAGAGATTCTGCTGAATACGTCTGTGATACTGCAGATGACTCCATGACTTTCTTTGTCAACATAGCCGGTAAAGAAATTGGTAGAATATCTAAAATTAATAGAACAAGTTGTTATATAAATGTTTATTCCTTTCTAACATAAACTTTTCTAAATGCACAGAGCCTCCTGTTCGCTTTGTGCGTCCAAGGAAGATGGCAAGTAGAGTTGAGAAAATGGCTGGAGAGACTCTGGTTCTTGACTGTGAGGTTTCAAGATCAAATGCTGAAGTCACCTGGAAAAAGAACGGTGAAGAAGTAGAAGATTCCAGAAATATCACCATCCTGGATGATGGTGTCATGCGTCAGTTAACTGTTCACTCACTAACAGTGGAAGATGCTGGGCAATATGTCTGCGATGCAAAGGATGATGTGATGGATTTCCATGTAAAAGTGCAAGGTAGGTTGTAAGGTTTTATTGATGAACTGATGATGGAGCACCTAAAGTCCTGAGAGATGACCCAAATATGTTACCTTCTATTTGAAGCAAGGTAATTTGCTAATATCTAAGTACTTTGTACCATGCAAAGGACTTTACCAAAAAGTAGAACAAGGTTTCTAGAGATTTTATTTATAACTCAGAATGCAGTACAATGAAATTGTTGCTGCTCTAACATAAAACAATGGCTGTCTTGAGCAAAAGTGCTCAATATTTTAGCAGACTTTGCCAATGAGAAGACCATGAACGATCAGATAATTGACATCATCCAGACTAAATTAATTAAAAGAAATCTTTCTTAGGAACTTTTGGTGCTCTGTAGTATGCAATAAAGCATTCTTTCTAATGAGATATTTTCTTTCAAAAGATATTATGTTCTTTCCTTATTCATTTTCAGAGTTGCCTGTGAAAATTCTTGGAAAAACTGATGCGAAAACTGAAAAGCAGTTTCTAATATCAGATGACATTATTCTGGTGTGTGAACTCTCAAGAGCCAATGCTACAGTCAGTTGGTACAAAGATAATAAGTTAATTGATGACACTGATCGATACTGTAGTGAGGAACAAGGTGTTTTCCGATCACTGGTTGTCCTAAATGCTGGACTCGAAGATTCAGGGGAGTACACCTGTGATGCAAAGGATGATAAGATGCTTTTCTATATCACTGTTAAAGGTAATCAGACTGTTATGCAATGCAAATGCCTTCCTTTAAGATGGAGGAAAATAATTCTGTCTTTTATATTCAGAGCCTCCAGTGCAGATCCTTGGAAACTCAGGCCACCCGGAGCATCATGTCCTGGTAGCCGGTGATGACCTTATTTTGCAGTGTGAGGTGTCTCGGCCAAATGCCACCGTTCAGTGGTTATGGAATGGCGAGATACTAAAACCAGACAGCCGTATACAAATTGACAGCTCTGACGTCGTAAGGAAGCTCGTCATCTCTGGACTTCAGCCCTCAGACTCTGGGAGATACATCTGTGATGCTATTGATGACAAATTAATAACAATTGTCGAGGTCCAAGGTAAGATTGCAATTTGAAACATTTTTGAGGTTCAGTTTCCCGTGGTTTTATCTTTGATCACCTTATTACTTTATGTTGGTATGGACAATGAATTACGAGCAAATTCTCTGTAAATCTCATTTTACTTAGAGCCTCCAGTCAAGTTTGTGAACAAGGAAGAAAGTAATAATGTCTCGGCCTTTGAAAATGAGAGCATTACACTGTGTGCTGTTGTGAGCCGAGAAAGAGCTAATGTTCGCTGGCTGAAAGATGGCCAGCTATTGAATGAGGACAACATTCACATCTCCAGTGAGGGTAATACCCACAAGCTCACCATTAATCCCCTGCAGCTGTCAGATTCTGGAGAATATGTCTGTGACGTAAACACAGACGAGATGTATTTCAGTCTTTTAGTCAAAGGTAAGAATTTGGCACTCCTAAACAAACTGTGACCTCTATTTCCAAGTAAACATTTACTTGGCTGTTACTGTCACGGTGTTAACATATCTGCGATGATGTTTCTTTGTCCTACTCATTAGAAATGATAGTGAAATTTATCAGACCACTGGAGAATGCTGTGTGTCTGAAGGGAAGCAGCCTTACATTACGATGTGAGGTCAGCAAGCCCAAAGGAGATGTCCAGTGGCTAAAAGATGGCCAGGAGATCTCTCCAAGCCGCCGGCACACAATACGTGCACAGGGTCGAGAGCGAAGCTTTACCATCCACCAAGTAGTGGAAGATGATGCTGGAGAGTACACCTGTGAATCCACAGATGACAGGACCTCAGCTACTGTCACGGTGGAAAGTGAGTGCATTTAAATTTAACAACCTTAAAGCAGGTCAGAGAAAAAAACCCACTCATAATGAAAAAAGTCTAAGCAGTCAATGTGCCATCTAAACATTGAGAGCACGATGAATCTAACTCAGCTGAATGCTCTGCCTTCAGTTCCCCGTGTTGTTGAGTTCATAGCGGAGCTTCGTAACATCACGGTCTGTGAGGGAGAAGATGCAGTGTTTAAATGTGTGGTTTCACCAGAGGACACTCAGTTGGTGTGGCGCTTAAATGGCAAGCAAGTAGCTCTGAATGAGCGCACTGTCATTTCAAGCAACGGACTATGCCATATGCTCTGCATCCACAACTGCATGGTTTCAGATAGCGGCAGAGTGACAGCTGATGCAGAGGGGTTGATATCAGAGGCTGAACTCCAGGTTCAAGGTGAGTTGTGGCCCCATCCATAAACAGTATAATTATATTTGCCTCAATGAATCACAGAAGTCACAACATTCACTGTTCAATACCCTTTTATCTCTCCGGCAGTTATCACCTTATTTTTAATTGTGAGCTATTTTGAGTGATACTGGAGTGAATGTTACCATAAAAAACAAAAACTTTGCATGGCTGTACACCGTTAGTATCACGTAAGCACACGCCTTATGTGTTTAATAATGACCTTTTCAGACAAGTTTAAATTGTTGAAGAGGCACTTTTGACGGCTAGCACTCAGCAGCTTCTCCTGTTAGAATTCCTCTGGTAACTGACAGAGACAAGTGGCTCAGTGGTTTTGGGGTATGTGCCGCTGCAGGGGGCAAGGCTCCTCAGAGCTTTCGGCTTGCTCTCTTTGCTTGAACTTGCAGTGTAACTTTGCTGATTTTCTCTGGTCTATTTCGTGTTTTGCTTTGTCTGGGTGCAGCTTTGTCTTTGTGCTGTTATGTAGAATTAACAAAGAAATTATACATGCAGTGAAATCATAAAAAAAGTACCCAAAACATTGATTGTATCGTAAATTCATTTTTAGAGCAACAGGTGTTGTTTGCCAAGAAAATGACACCAGTTGTAGCTGAGGAGTACAGTGAGGCCACTCTAGAGGTGGAGGTGAGTCTGGATTCAGGAGAGGTGCAGTGGATGAGGCAAGGGGTGCTCATCCACCCTGGAGCCAAGTATACCCTGAAACACAAGGGGCGAAAACACAATCTTACCATCCACAAACTGGCCATGTCTGACCGGGGCACCTACAGCTGTGAAACCCTCCATGACCGCACGCAAGCCCAGCTCACAGTGGAACGTGAGTGTGCACGTGTTCTCACTATGCCCTGTTGTTGTTTGTTTATCGTCGTTGCCGACAACTCCACCTCTTGCATACCCTCCATCACTTCTTCTAGTGAAGGCAAAGCTTAAGGGAAAGCTCAATTAACTGAGTAAGAGTAATTCGAGTGACTGGGGACCAGGGTAGCACTTCTACAGAAACATGACGGCAACCAACAGGTGAAAGACTTATAGCCCAAGCTGACTTTCAGAGCGGGGTTTCTGTATTGACACAGGATCAATAAAGCCCTGACGAGTTCATTACCTATGTCAAAGGCCAAAATACAGTCACTGTGATAAATAAATTAAGATGCTATTTTCTGTTGACTTGAATTATATTTAGCACGCAAAGTAAAATTTTCCAATGAATACGTAACTCTTAAATCACTATAGAGTGGCAAGCTTGACACACTATAAAAAGTGGCATCTTGTAGTAATTAAGATATACTTGTGCTTGTTTTTCTTTGTGCATACTTTGTGTATTTCTCAGTCCTGTGATCCACAGGCCAGTGGGTGAATTAAAGGCTGTTCTTTCAACACTAGTGTGGGTGGGCAGGGGAAAGTCAGGACTTCAGGCTGCTGTTGGCACCTCCTACGAATTTGGATCTCCTCTCATTGCATCTAAATTTACACCCTGGCCTTCAAAACTAAGGTTGTTGTCATCAGGTCTCCAAAATAAACACTCCTTTTTTCCACAGGGAATGCTCATCTGTGTTAGAATAAATGAAAAATGTTGGCAGTTTCAAACCTGGCTTTCGTGTAAAGCCTCAGCTTCGAATGACTAAAATATCAGCTTGTCAATGTGTGCCAGCTTGTATTGTTTAACTGCAGACTGCTGTGTACGTAACAGACTCCAAGCCTTTTTTTGTAACAGAAAACAGACACCATGTGTTATAAGTGTAATGAAAATGTTTGTTCCTGGGGTCAGTCTTTAAAACATAACCTTCATTTATCTATACTATTCAGGTTACGTTACACTGAAAAATACTAGGTCACAAAATAGGTAATTAAATACACTTGTACTTGTTGGACTACTTATAATATCTATAACAAGCTTTAATTTTTCCTTTCAGCTCGGAAAATCACAATCAAGCGAGGACTGACTGACGTTAAAACAACAGAGAGGGAAACGGCATCTTTTGAGGTTGAGCTCTCTCATCCACATGTCACTGGCACCTGGATGAGAAATGGAATCAAGCTTAAGCCGACAAATCACTTCCGTATGAGTGCCAAAGGACAAGTCCACAGCCTCACTATCTCTAATCTATCCGTAGAGGACACTGGCACCTTTATGTTCTGTGTGGAGAATTTGAAGACGTCTGCAAGGCTTGTTGTGAAGGGTACGTAACTCAGAAAATATGATACCACCTATGTTTTAATTAGCACAGTCCAATAGTAGTAGTATAAAATGCTATCATTCTATAGTTCTGATTGAAATTTATACTTAAAAAGTAAATTTTGAAACAATGCATTTGATCAAAAAGACAATTAACTTGAGGTGTTGTAAGTAATCTGCAAGTTCAGCTGACAAATTGTGTACAGCGCACTACAGCACTATCTCAACTAAACTGTACTGTTCTTGTTTTGTTGTGATCTCACACTGGTAGCTAAAGTGGTCTACTCAGAGTAGACCGAATGCCAACCAGTAGAGGCATGATAATAGAATAAAGTGCCGGCTCTGCTACTGTTGCCTATATCCAGGCTCACGTTACATACACAAAATAGCCTGGCATGACCCAGTGTGAAGCAGTAGCTCTGTTCGGGCTATTCTGTCAGGTGCTAGTTTAACCTCACGCTGTAAAATAATCCGCTCCATGCCAAGTCACTCAATATGCATCATCCCTTTAAGCTCGGGGTTAAAAAGCTGAGGATGACAATTTGATGAAAATGTCATAGTGGTAAATTCGTCTACATAACTTGGCTGCTTTAAATGTGAGCAGCATTGCATATACATACCTGGTAGCGCTTTTTGGAGAAACTTCTTTACTTTGCCCAACTACACATGCTTTTTCTCAACCAGAGCCCCCCGTGACCGTTTTCAGAAAACTGGAAAATCAGAGATTTCCTGAAGGGGCAGTCATCTCTATTGAGTGTGAGCTGTCAAGACATAATGTCAATGTGAAATGGATGAAGGCAAGTGTTGAATATCCATTTTTTCTCATAGCCAAAGTCATTTTTATTTGTTTTTTTAATGTTTTTTTTTTTTTTACTTAAGACACACTGCTAAACTTTGAGAACGGCTAAACTTTTGGAGATGCATTGTAAAGTTTTAGACCAATTTTGAGTTCAAGCCAGCACCTATTTTCTTACTTTTTTAAAAAACTTTTTTTTTTTTTACTCCAATTTGGACAACATATCACAAATAGTTTATTGTTTGGAGACAATTTATTGTACTGTAAACTAAATTAATGGGTTTTTATTCATTTTTTTCAGGACGGGGTTGAGGTGAAGCCAGGCAGAGACTTACGCATCTATGCAATGGGAAGAAAACGGTTTCTTCAGATCATGAAGAGTCACGTCGATGATTCTGGGGTCTACACATGTGATGCTGGAGATGCTGCTACATCCTGCACCGTGGAGGTTTACGGTAATGGCTGCTGTCTTTTCTAAATACTGTAAATTACAGACAAGGTCCTTTTCACAGTGGTTTGTGGTCTGTGTCATTAAAGTCTCAGGAGACTGTAATGTTATTGAACAGAGCAGCACCTGAATGTAAACTAAATATTCTTGGGAATAAATATCAACAAGTACATTAACACTGGAAGCACTGGCCTGTGCTTTTACTTATATTAAAACATCTACTGAGAAAAAGGTCCATATAACAATGCAAAAATACTTGAAAAATAAATAAAACAAGTTTTTAGGCTGTAGTTGGTCTGCTTTTGCATTCAATACAACCCTAATGTGGGAGGAGCACAGTCAGAGTTCATGTGACCAAGCTAAGCTATGTTTTAACTCACACAGCTAGCAAGAGAAGCAAGTTTTGTCATGTTAACAATTAGCAAAAGTGCTTCCAGTGTATTAGTTACGCCAGGAGGGATATATATGTTTAGCAAAAGACTATAAATGTATTACTTTGAGGCTAATAAATAAAAAAGAAAGACGGAAAGTAATGTCACTTACCATACACTCAGAACCCCAGATAGGATGCTAGCTGCTGTTAGCCACTTCTTCGTTAGCTGCTGAAGTTGGCTGCTCCTTTCTTTGCTGCTTCTCTTCAGAGACTTCATTTATCTCCTTGGCAAATGTTATTTACATATAGTAATTGTTAACTGTTCTCACCTTTCTTCAGGAATTTTGAAATAAAAAAAGATTCAAAAACTGTCTTTAGGTGAGCTGCTAGCTTGTGAAGTGCATATCTGTTGGTGCACACTGACTTCAGTTTCTCTTTTTTCCTTTCTTATCTCAAATTAGTTTACATACAAAAAAGCTGAACTTCCAAGGACATGAGCAGCAAAGAGGACATACAGTAAATAGTAACAGAACCACGTAACTTTTGAAAATAAACATGGTTACTTTTAAAAAAAAGTTGAAGGGCACTCTGAGAGGCTTCAGGGCTTGCTCACACAGGTGATCTCGGTTATGGCTGATGAGATGGGATTGTGTGGATTGTGTGGGCGTGTGCACACTTAACTTGATTGACATCACTTTCTCTCCTAAAAAACTTTGGTTACACTAATCATTTTAAATGGTGCATGGAGTCTGATGATTTTCATGTAATTGTCAGCAAAGCTCCATCCAAATATAACATGAGCAGAAATCTAAGTAGTATTACTAAAACAAAATACCTTTATGGGTTTTTATGATGCATATTGAATACTTTCTAGAATAGGTGAATGGTTTAAAAACTGACTTATTGCACTCAGGTGTTTTTACAGGTAAACAGTTGGAGGCCACTGTTTGTAGATTTATTATTCCTCACAGAAAAAATAAATGAATAAATAAGTATCCTTTGACTGTCGTAGAGCGTGAGCTGCTGATCCTGCATGGCCTTGAGGACCTGGACATCCAGGAGGATCAGAATGCCGTGTTTGTTTGTGAGATCTCAGTGGAAGATGTGCCGGGAGAATGGTACAAAAATGGAGAGAGGATTCAGCCCACCAGCAGCATCAAGATCCGCCAGGAAGGTCAGCGTCGAACTCGCAAACATGCAATTAATAACTCTTGTTTATGTTTACTGAGAACATACTGAACAACTGAGACACTGTACAATTTACCACAAAAACAAACACAATAACTGCAGCAAGTTTGTGGGGAAAAAAGGCGATTTGGATTACTTTTTAGAGTTTTAATATGTGAACACTGCATCAGGGATGAGTTTTTTAATGATTTTTACATTACATTTTTATAGTTTTTCGTCTGCATTATGTATGTATATATTTAACAGTCATACACACTTGAAAAGCCTCTGTTTTTATACAGATTCATTGCTCACTTTTCTCTAATGATTGCCCATTTTTTAATCAGCTTTTTTGTTGTTTTAAATGCTCAAGGCTCTGTGAATATATAGAGAATTTTTTAAATTAATTTTATACCTTAAATAATAATCTAAACTTTAAAAATATAATATAATTTTAGTCAAAGAAATTAACATACAGTTATACTTTACAAAGTTTTGTTAAACTCTGTGAAATCAAGAAGGCCTCACAACCTCCTGTGAAGCTTTAGCAGCCCCTAGTGGGGGTCTGGACGCACAAGTTGGTTTTAAAATACTTAAAACAGAGGCTTAAAGGCGATGATAAAATAATAATTATAATAATAAAAGGGACATTGTTAAATCTAGAAATAATAATCATTGAATAAAAACTGAGTAATGAACGGTATATTTGTTGCCAGTTCGATTAGGAAAGGCCTGCTATTTATCTTGATGGTATTATTTTTCTCTACAGGGACCAAACATTTTCTTCTTATGTGCAATGTGCGAGCAGAGGACTCTGGAGAGATCAAGTTTGTCTGCAGACATGTTGAATCTGTGGCTTACCTGGAGGTGGAAGGTATGATAACGAAATAATACTTGATGTTTCAAATTCAAATAAGTATATCTATATTTATGAATAATAATTTCATGGCTGTTTATATATATTTATCTGTTTATTAGAGTGGGCCTATAAAGCATGAAGCATTGTAGTCCTAACTTCATAAAGTATATTAGCATTTTCAATTAGTTTCTATGACAAAATATTGAATTCACCCAGAAAACAAAAGGCCAAAATGGTCAAAAGGGATCATATGTATGTTATTGGCTGGAGCTTATCTTGTTGAACAAAATGTTGAAATATATAAAGCCTTTCATCAAGTCAGAGTTTGTTATGATCTCTTCTGTCCTTGCACTTTGTCCTTTTCAGAGCTTCCTGTCAACATTGTGAAACCTCTGCAGGATAAGACCGCCCTCGAGAAGAGCCGTGTGATCCTCGACTGCACTGTCTCCAACCCCAGATGTAGCATCCGCTGGTACAAAGGCAGCAATGTGGTCCTGCCCTCCGAGCGCTTTGAGATCTGCAGTGAAGGTGGCTATCGCAAACTGATCATACAGCAGGTGGCGCTAGATGATGAGGGCACATACAGTGTGCAGGTTGGAGAGTATTCATGCTCTGCAAAACTGACAGTGGAGGGTAAGAGAGTTCATGATTGGTTACAAGCACTGAGCACTTAACTGCCAAACCTTTTAACTTTTTTTATTTTTTGCAGACTTATTAAATAATATTATAATTTAATGATCAAATTTAGAGCAGGAAATTATATTCACACTCTTCTGACAACCTAAATAAAGGCAAACAAAGTGCTATTTGTTTATATTTCTATGGGATGGACATGTACAATTTTACTGCTTTTGTTATTTATGATATGTATGATATAAAACATGCTTTCCTTCCCATGTAAAACACATTCGAAATATTATAAAATAGTATTGTTAACAGCATGAGCCACTTTATTATGGTGGTTCAACAGAGGAAGTGGAAGATCTCATACATAACTCCACAGCTCCATCTGCTGGCCGAGCAAAGCTAACACCTGTACTTTTCAGATTGAAATGCGATAACACTGGGGCATTCAAACAAAATAATAGGGCGTGCAAGGTCTGCCTTAGTACAAGGAAAAACAGACTCTGGTCCAAAAGGTTACTTTGGAAAGATGTATTTCATAATTCAAGAAATTAGAAATCTATTAGTAATCTGATAAAGAAATTAACTGAAAGTCTTGCATTTTAATTAGTGGACGTCAGGTGAAAACGTGGGTTTAAGAGTTTGTTCAGTTTATCTTGAAAAAAACAAAGTTTATCGTTAAAACGAGTGTTGCCAGCTAACAGCTTTCCCTCTCCTTGTGCATTGACTCAGCCCAGTCTGTGTTAATGGTCAGGGAGCTGAAGGATGTGGAAGTCATGGCCCCTGATGAAGCCTGCTTTGAATGTGAGGTCTCAGTCCCCGTCCTCAAAGCCCCCGTGTGGAGTCTGAACGGGGAGAACTTACAGTCGAGCCCTCGGGTCCGTTTGGAGAAGATGGGCACCGTCCACAGGCTGACGCTCCGACAAACGTCCCCGGACATGAGTGGCGTGGTGGAGTTCACCTCTGGGAAAGCAAAAAGCAGAGCCCAGCTTCGGGTACTGAGTAAGTTAAGCTGTTGTGAAACTTTTGTCTTTCTAATTAAACCTAATTTTACATCTTATCTGTATTTTCAATTTAACTGTATACATATTGTCAGTAGAATGAGTGAGGATTTGTACATATCTCTTTGAAAATATGAGATTTTAAAAAGGGGTAAATTATGAGAGTATAAAGGATATTCAGCTCAAAATTGTCACAGTGTTGCCCTCCAATTTTGCAAAAGGATTTTAAGATGATTTTAAACTCCTAAAGTTGTTCTTTTACATGCATTTGATATAAAAATGATAATAGCAAGATGATACAGTTGTTTTTAATGGTAACAGCCAATAATTAAGTGTTTGTCCTTGTACATTCCACTGTTTGGGATGATTTAGTTAGAGAAGGTCTGGCTCTTTACTGCTATGAATGGTAGGCTTATCAAACATTCCATTTTTAACTGTGTTGTAGTTCGAAACTTTACCACTAGATGGAGTAATAACCAAGTCTTGAGTTTGCCCTTTGAACAAGACAAATACCATTGATAGTGAATCTGATGGGAGAAAGTATTGTTCTTTTATCTCGACTGTTTGTGATAAAATAAATGTTTTAATGCAGATAAATATTTTTTTTTTTTACTGATTTTAACTAAAAAGCTATATTTGAATTAGAAGCACAGACAAAATGCTACGTATATATCTGAGTTGAATTCTGACTTGTTAAACTGTGCTACATGACTTGGCTAACACGCAGCACATGGAAATAAATACAGTAAATGTTTTGGCTCACGAGCTGCTGCAGTCTGACAATCATACAAGGTGTTTATGGTCCCACTCCATCTGTTAGCATGTAGGTCGAGAAATACAGGGCACATACCTGCAGAACCTTCGAGCTATTTGGATGCGTGGGAGAGGGAAGTATTTTTAGTTTTATTATATTGGCTTTGAATGAAAAGAGTATTATGTTCAATCATCTGGCTCAGGCAGTAAAACCTGTCGTGAATTCATTTGGATTATTTTAAAGGGCGATGAACAGCAAAAGTCACACTCAGCCGCTCTGTGATACATGAATCCCAATCAGGAGTGGAAAGTAAATCAGTGCTTTCGCTCTAAGTGCAGTACCTAAGCACAATTTTGTATGACCTCTTTTTGAGTTAAGTACTCTCGTCTCACTTCTTATAGATTTTTTTTAGTTACCATGCAAAGTTAGAGTTATAATACAATGCAATATAATCAACTAATACATGATGATGATGTATTAATACAGGTAAAGGTTGGATAAAACTTATCTTAATTAACAAGCGATCGTCATGAAATACAGGAATCAAATTTCGCTCCACCTTTAGAAACTACAACTTTTGTATCAATAAATAGAGTCCAAGACTAAAAAATACATTATTTTGAAATAAGAAATTCTGCAAAAAAATTTTTTACTCAGCTTCAGGTCTTTTATTCAGTCAAAATTAAGTTTCAGGTTGGTCAAAACACAAAACTGGATCATTTTTAGCTCATTAGGCTCCTAAAAAATCCTTTCAAGAAAACAATCTAAGAAAGAAATCTGCTGTTTTGTTGAAATTATTCACAGATCATTTAATGCTAAAACATAACTTATAATGAGGGGTCTTAAGATCCCTCTGATTTAATTTAAGAGGTCACAAGGGGGCAGTGGCTTTGACTGAGAGTTCAGTTTTAATAGAACAATCCTTAAAATAATTGACAACAGATTTTTTTAACATATTATATAACCTGGCTGTTTTGCAATGGACACATTACACAAGAGTAAACCACATTTTGACAGAATAAGGTCACATTTGTTGATTAATGGTCTCTGCACTTCAGTCTAATTCTTCTTCTTCTTCTGCTCATATTTCACAGGTGACCCGTGAGTGACGTCTCCTGTCTGTGATGGTCTAATAAATAATATTTTATTGATGTTTTTATGTTGTAAGACTGAAATTATATATATATTTACAAAGAGTATGTCTATAAAAGTGGTTTAAACAGGGTTGTGATGGATTTTTCCTGCTGTTCAGTTAATTCAGGGAGTGGCTTTTCTTTCAGTAACTCGCTGTTGAGGAACTAAATTTCTGTTCATATATTTTTTTTGTCAGTGTGTGAAGAAAAAGTTCCCTTAACACTATACAAAGTGAGATTTGGGTGTAAATAATGTTGTGTGTGTGAAAGTGATCTGACTGCAACAGTGTTATGGAGGTTAAAGCTGAATGTATTTGTGGCAGTAAATGTCAGATTTAAATTCTGTAAAGATCACAGAGCTTCATCAGTGGGAAAAATATGGTTCAAATAATGACAGTGTGAGTGCAGTTTTACATACAGTTAAATGCAACCGACAAGTCACAGTGCATGGAATTAATTGAGCCATTTCTAAGGATTTGTTGTAAAAGCAGCAAAACAAACTTAAAACCTTTAAATTTTTAAGTTGTCTTATCTGATCTTGTCCGCTGAACAAGTTTGTGGTCGTTTCATTATAAAACTCAGAAAGTGGGTAAAAAACAACTCAGTTTTTGTTCCAGATGCTAGAAATAGTTTTCTGATGGTGTTTTTGTCTGCTAGGTTTAGCTAAAAAAGACTGAATGACAGCAGAAAACAAACTTCTATCCTTAAAATGAAGTAACTTACAGGCTACATGTGTCATTTTCTCTGCAGTTTAATCTGATTTGCACTCAGTGTCATTTCCCGTTATAAGAGTGTGTTTTTATTCTGGCTCACTCAGACACAAGCACCATGAAAAAACTCAGTTTTAAGTTAAAAACAGACACATTTTTGTTTCCTAAATTTACAAGTAGCTCCAGGCTTTTGAAAGGAATCGTCTGAGCAGAAGTTGACTACTTAATTACATCTAACAGTTCATGTCTGTTTCCATCATGTGTCCGTTGTATAGACATTTTTTAATCTTTGGATGAAACCTGAAATACAAGTTTGAATGAGGAGAGTTCTGTCGTGCAGTAAGAGGCTTGTAACGTAAACACATTGGGCCAAAAATCAGGTAATCTAGGAAAGGAAAAGGTTAAAAAAAATTACTTGATGACCTTGGTTGATAAATCAGGGCATGCTTGTTTTACTGTTGAGTGGTTATTGTGTTTGGACTTAACAGAGAATGGTAGTTGTTTTCATATGAAATCTGTTCCATATTCCATTTTTCCATTTGACTTGTTTCCACCTCTGACATGTTGTGATGAGCGTTAGCTGTGGGAAAGAAGTCTGTAGTGACATATGACCCGTTTCAATAAACATGCTTTATTGATGCAAGGTAAAAATATCTCTGGTTGTCTTTTCTTTCTTTTTTTTTTTCAGTCTCAACATTAATCAGCAGCACTTTAAAAACTCGAAAAACTAAACATGAACCAGTTTTCTTTACTTGACGTTAATACTTTTGTTGCATACAGTAAAAAAGTTAAATCATTATTCAAAGACAGGTTATTGGTTTTCACATGTTCTCAAAGTATCTTTTTTTTTTTTAATTCTTAAATCAATGTAAATACTCACACATCAGCTCAATCACACTTGAACCAACCAACACACACACACACTCACACACACATACAAGTTTACACACTCGCTCCACGCTGAACAAAGTCAACCAGGGCTCGAACACGTCTGGCACAAGTTTCCCCTGTGAAACTTGAATAAACAGGTCGATCATGCAGAACATTCGGCTGCATTAATGTCCTACCCGACAGATCGGGTTCAAGTCTACAGATAGGAGGCATCAGAGTGTGCTTTTCCGATCAAAATCATCAAACTTAAGTCATCATAGAAGGTCACAGCTCCTCCAGCACACATAAACATTATAGCATCATCGACGGGCCGCGCACTGTGGCGGCAAAGTTGACTAAAAACTCAAAAGGTAAAATAAAATTAGGTGAAATAAAATTAAAAACCAAATCAAAACGATCGCCTAAAATTCTGATATACTGTATATACAGAAACAATCTCACCATCTCTGCAGCGGTGTGAAAGGTCCGAAGTGTGTGCAGCCAGACTGTTTGATTAATGCTGATCTATAACTGTCCGAAAGATCCAGACTTTAATTTTTATGCCTTATGATCATTTTTCTTAATATTTGTACATAAGCAAGAATGAAGTAAACTAATCAATGACAAGATTGTGGTTTTTTATGACTCGACTGGGCCTGAGACAACATATAAAATATAATTAGAATTTAAGGATTAAACCTTATCAATCATCTGTGATGTAGTTAAAATAAACACTCCTATTAATATATTAATAATTTGCCATAAACACTGCTCTCAATTCATTAATATGACAGTAAAATCTGAAGTAAGAGGCATATTTTTGAAGCCTAATTACTTCCAGAAACAATGTTTTGCAGTGAAATGTGTCACAACATGTTATAAAAAATTATTAAACATTAAAACTGTCTTGTCTACATCAACATTTGGCTGTTTATGCAATAAAAAAGGAAGTTATTAGGATCACAGGGATAGTTGTAAATGACTTGTTATGTTCTATGTGGGAACTTTAAATACTATTTGAAATGCTACATTGTACTGACAGAAGATGATTGATGTGGTTCATTTGCTGAATGGCACTGAACAACTGTTCACACAGTCTAGGTTTACAGCACACTTACATGGGTCACCGCTGTCACACAACGACAACAACGACACTCTAGCTGCACTGCAAAAGATACCTACAGGAGTCACTGAATCTCATATTCAGAGAACAACGTGTGAGGGTCAGTCACACGAAGTTCTTGGCAATTTACAGAGGAAACATTTAGTGATTTTCACCATCACATGCAAACAGATCTGGGGATTTTTCTGACTTGGGGTAGAGGACAGTCCAGCAGATGGTGGTAATGCAGAAGTTACTGATGCCAATCACCTTAATATAAAAAAAAGGAAACTGAATAGATATTCACGAGACAAAAAATGTCTCATAATTTCATGAACATGGCAGCTAAGAAGCTAAGTTTGCTCTCTCCTAACATACTTAATACACAAGTGCGTGACACATGTACTGATTTGAAACCGTTAACAAATTGCAGATTGAAATCTCTCATCTTGTGACTGATTCACTTCCTCAACGTGGAGGCGTTTTTTGTCAGACGGATGTAAATCTAACAGCTGTACCTGCATTTTCCCTGAACTGTTTTCAGATCTTGAGATGTGACATTGGCAACAGATTTCAGAAAGGTTTTTTTTTCAGCATATAAATTCCTGCAGCACCCAAAACAGGAAATGTTCCAGAACATTACAGGGATGGAATAAAAGTGTATAAGGGCTTAAAGTTACATAAAAAATGCAGAAAATCTGTCAGTGGGATCGGATACGGTTGCTGCTTTTTGATGGGCTTTTTTAGTGCTTAAGTATCAAAACCCCAATGAAAGATTTCACCAACTTTTTTATGCTTTTATACTGTGAGAATATGAGATTTAATGACAGGCGTTTTTGCAGTGTGGTCCTTGTAGTTGGAAGCAGCGTGGAGCCTGTGGCCCACCTGCCTCCGTGGCCCCCTGACGACAGTTTGCTGGAGATTATTTTCATCCTAATTTCCTGCCTCTGTTAACTTGAAGTCCTCTGCTTTGTGAGGAAATTATAGATGTCATCCTCTTTGCTTAGTCTCTCAAAGAAGGGAATAAGATCGAGGAGCTCGGTGTCTGACATGTCGTCAAACCAGGACGCCACAGGAACCTGAAGGTTTGTGGAAATAAAACATGGTGGCATCAGAAGACTGTTTCAAGTTGTAATGTTCTAAAAAATAAAAGGGCAACATTTTCTATTTTATTGAACAAAATGCAACTTTAAAGTGTTTTTATTACAAATATGTCACCGTAAAGCAGTGAAAGAAACAGAAACAACTTACTGCGTTTTCAGGATGGAAGATGTACGAGGCTGGAGAGTTATCAATGATGATGACTTTGTTCAGGTCTCTTCCTAAACGGCTCAGGTCTTTGACGTAGTTCCCTTTATGGAAGACACAAGACTCCCGAAAGAGTCGGCTCCTGAAGGCCCCCCACTTGTCCAACAGGTCCGACACAGGATCTGCGTACTATAATCGAAAACAAACCAACACGCTGATTTTTTAGGCCAGTCAGGCAGAGCAAGAAGAAAATGTAAACACACCATTGACATTTTGTTCTATATGTATTTTATTCTATATTGTTTCAAAGATGAAGCAGAGGGATGTTACTGTACTTAAGCTGTAAGTGTTATTGTTTGTCATAATAAGCCTTTTTAACTTACATTATGACTTACAACCAACCTGCATTAAATTTAAATGAACTTTTGAGCACAAATGTGTGTATAGACACAACTAAGTACATATCTAAAAAACTTAAGCTTTGCAGACATAAATCAGACATTTTAAGCACACAAACACGGTGACCAAAACCTAAATGATCAGCTGTTTGTTAAAACTGATCCAATACTTGACAAAGTTGAGACTATGGTTAGTTTTAAGTAAATGTTAAGGGTTAAAATGCTCGTCTGACAGGTATCATAAATCTCTATATGTGTGTGTGTGCGTGTGGGAGGTCAAACTGGGCTTCCAGTAAGTGTAATGTTTTGAAACAACAGGTGTCAATTTCCGACAAGTCCGTTTGTGTCTGTCTAGAAAAAGCCTGCCTGCTGTAAAGAGGAAAATTTTAACCAGAAGTTACACAGATCGAGCAGCAGCAGTCTGACCTTGGATAAACTGGCGGTGAACAAAACACACTCGAACAGTTCTCCCATCCTCTTGAGAAATTCGTCAACGTGGGGTCTCTTTAACACATACACCTGGATGGAGACACAAAAGACATACAACTGTAAAATCCACAGTAGCTTCATTTGTTTTGGATACAATGAGGAACACAAACTACCCAAAGGGGAATTTACTGTGTGTGAAAACTTTTGACCTGTTTTTCGAGAGGTTCTGAAAAAAAATTATTACTTCACCGAGTACTGTAGTTTATTATGACACACCAGAATGTGTACCAGTGTAAATTTAGAATAAAAATCACATTGTTTATATGATGTTCCCTAAACATGACAATCTGTCATTATCAAGCTGTAACTCTGAATGAAAACGTTTTGTGTGTCTCCCAAGTGTGAGCACAGATTTGCCATTTGCATTATTTTTTGTATAACGTGCAATCAGTACTAGGTGCAATCAAAAGTTAAGAAACTGCTCGTGTTGTGCACAAACAGAGCACTGCACAGTAATGTGCATGTAACAGGTGCAAGGGATTAATTTCGTGAGTAAGTATTCTCATATACATTGCTGGATCAACCTCAGCATTGGAGTTACACGCATTTTTGGGACCCTGGCCCAAATGTGCATTAGCATTTTCCTGACTCCTAAGTAGTGACACCGTAAGGATTTCCATCAGCAGGCGCGGGATGACCGATGACAGACGGCGCAGCAGGTCAGGAGTGCAACTAAGAGCTAAGAGCGAAACGTCGTAAATTTATCCCCCAGGGTCAGACTGTTAATGCCGAGTATTACTGTCAGGTTCTGAAATGTGTGAGGGAGAAGATTCGACAGAAGCAACCTGAAATATAAACTAGGTTCTCCGACAAGACAATGTGCAAAATTTTGGCCTTGCAACAACACGATCATCACTGCCCAACTGCTCAACCTGCAATTTCTCTCTGGTCCCTAAAATGAGGCTGAAAGTTGGAAGTGACACTTTGACACTGTGGGGGAGATCAAGATGCATTACCAACATGGCAGAGGAACTGGGAGTGAGGCTCCTGCAGGTGCAAAAGGGATATTTTGACAGGGATGGTGGCCAGATTTTAATCAATTACTGCTTTTTTTTAAGGTGCAATCTCAAAACTTTTTGATTGCACCTCATAAGTACGTAAGTCTATGTTGCCATAATGACATCAAATAATGCAAATGACAAAGCTGCAATACTTAAATCAAAAACATTTCCTGTAAACACCCTGAAAAGACTAAATATCTACCTCCACTAAGATGCTGGCAGCCTTGTTTCTGAACCAAGTCATCCTGAATAGGCCTTCCCCCTTTTAACAAGCCTATCCTGGATTACTTGAAACAGACCCAGGCCCTTCGGACAATAAAGCTCCTCTGTCTTCGGGGAGACCCAGCACAACAGATTGCAGTCACCATTTAAAGTCTGCAGGGAATAGTCATAACCATTCCACAGTACCAATACCCAGGGCATAATATGGGCCACAGAGTGAGATTGATGGCCAGTGGTTTCTGAGAAGCCTGCCAGGGTTTCCTCATTTCGTCAGGCCATGGAAATAGCCACCTGCTGCTTGGAGCCATCAACAGAGCCGGCCACAGCACTGTCAGGCACTTGCACGGTGTTTTTAGTGCAAACTGGTGTCACCATGTGGGTTTTTAAATTTTAACTCCCTTCATTTTGTATATAAGTTTATGACAGTTCATAAAGCATCCTTCTGTTCAGGGCAGTTTGGGTGTTAAACAAAGACTGCAGTTATTGGCGTGTGGTATTTACAGTACAGTGATGGTGCTCAAATCTTTGGGGTTTTTTGGCAGGAAGTCTAACAAGCTAGTGGAAACTGCAAGGATGGCTCGATGCATTATAATGATGTGACAAGAGCAGAGATAAAACAGTCAGTCAATTAGTCCAACTGATAATAATATTAAAATTTGTCTACTTTTTTGATAGTTGAATCATTTCAGTCATTTCTCAGGAAAAAAATGTTTAACATTTGCTGGTTTCAGCTTCTTAGATTGAAGGTTTTGCTGCTTTTTCTTTGTTTTTTATGATTGTAAATAAAGATTATTTTGGTTTTGGACTGTTTGTGGGACAAAGGAAGATAGTTTAACTTTTTTTTTTGACATTTTACTGACTAAACAACTGATTAATAAAGAAAATTATCAGATGAATGTTTGTAATAATAATAATAAGCTGCAGCTCCGGACCGAAGCAACATAAAACAGGAAAATTGTCACTTAAGCATGCAAAGCACCTACCTGGTGAACTGTTCCATCAATTTCCACTGGAATGATAAAATCAGCATTGTTCACTGGCTGTTGAAAACACACAGAAAGAACATTTTACTTTTTAAAACTTACAGAGCGATGAAAACAAATCTGCAGGAGACATTTCAAACAGACAGGAAGACGCCACCGCAGTGTCTCTTAAATGACACATCACTGTAAATAATCTGACTCTCGTCCCTTCCATCATTGAAATACAGGAACTACAGAAAGTCACAAGGCTCTTAAAATGTCTGATTTATTTTAGTCTCAAACCAGATTCTCAAGTTTTAGTATCATCCTAAGCATGTGCTATATTCAGGCGTTACACTGTGGCCTAAATTAGTAAACTATGAGGTCATATATGTAAAACAGAATGAGTTTTACATCAATATTAATCAGAAAGTTTCCACCAGT
Organism: Acanthurus leucopareius; assembly: GCA_029814765.1. Taxonomy (NCBI): domain Eukaryota; kingdom Metazoa; phylum Chordata; class Actinopteri; order Acanthuriformes; family Acanthuridae; genus Acanthurus; species Acanthurus leucopareius. The sequence goes on along the minus strand of JAQMCX010000011.1, from coordinate 20,140,145 downwards.
CTTGCAGACTGGTTTCCCCCCACTGAAGAGCAATAGACTTGTCTCACTGACCTGCTACTGAAACAGATTTTAAAACTTAATGATCTTAGGCAATTTGATTTCTTTTGTCTTTCTTACCCACTTGTGCAATCAGTATTTACTGTCATACATCATTATATTCAGGAGAACCCTAAATTGTGGTCTTGTCCATTTTTTTTAAATCCTAATTTTACATCTACTTCGTCTGAGAATGGACAAACTTAATCCTTACGCTGAGCATGTTAAAGCCATTATCCCAGGTAAATAAGACATATATGATACTACTGAGAAGCTGAGGAACTCCAGTTTAAATGGCTTTTATAAGCATGATGAATGTTTGAGCGGTTCAATTTAATCCACAGGTGTGGAGAAGAAGAAGCTGCAGTGACTTAACGGCTTTGGGATTCTGCTATTATCAAATTTTTTACATATCTATTTCATTTACTTAATCAAATTTTCTATTCCTTATGAAATAAAATAATTTTAAGTTCAATTTTTTTTTTAAAAGATTCAAGCAGCACACCGGCTTTCCTCTGCCTTTTACATGTAAGGGACTCCAAAACTGTGTTACCTAACACTGTTTCCAGTATGTGTGCCAAAGTCATAATGAGTTTTATTGTCCACCTTGTGTTAAAGATGAGGTTCATGGAGTCTGACCCTGTTTACACATAGCTGGGTGCAATATCCAGTGTCATCCTTGAGGACAGTCTGTGACCTGAGACGGACCAAACACCACATGGCATTCATTACATAATTTGTCGTGACACGAGAGCCTCATCTTTTGGCATTGATTACTTTGTTCACCGAATGCTACCTTAAAAGGTATCGAACCGATCAAAACGAAGCCGGGAACATGAATAACTCAATACATTAGCTGGAATCTCTGCTTCAGTACTGTTCGATTTCTACTGTTTTGCAAATTATGTTGTGCAGAGCCTCTGTTGACTATCTGTATGTTTTTCTGAACTAAAGTTGCATGGCATTCATGAGCCGTTTTTGAAAAAACAATATTGTTAATAGTGTTGTGCTACTCTTAAAGGACTCTGACTCGACACTGCATTGCAATTGACAGCTCAACATTTCCTTGTAATTTGCAATTTACTTTTCAAATCTGAGAATCAGATTTTAATTAAATGTTTTAATCTCACTCTGATTTTTAGAGTGCAGGTGGGTTTTGCATCGTGAAACCAGAGCACCCATAAAGTAAATGGTTAATGTCTGAGTGACACATGAGCCCAGTCCTTCAGGATAAAAATAAGTCATGTGCCTCCTAAAAATATGCAAAATGATGTGGTGCGAATCCTCTTGCTATTTTGGGCTATTTTAACTTGGCAAGTAAACTGTTTGCGTTGACAGCCAATATGGTAGCCTAAAAGCAGATACATTTAATCAGAGTTTCCTAGATGCTTCTTAATATTTGGAAAGATAACCATTACCCTTATATTTACTTTTAAGATTATAAAAAGGCTTCAGACTAAACAAAACGAGTAGATAAAGAAATTAATTTGCACAGAAGTCAGACAGAAAACATTTGCTTTCGAGACTTTTCAGTGACTGTATCATCTCCAAATCGTGAAATTAAAAAGGAAAATTACTGGAATCCACAGACTTTGTCATGTTTTATTGACAACTTTAATTAGTTTATTAACACCTACATATTTACTTTGAATGTCCTTGGGCTGACAACAAATGCATAAACTCATAGTGAAAACCTGGTTTTGGTTGACAACAAACCAATGCAAAGGACCATAAACTAAATGTCACTGAGCTCCAATGTACTGCAGTGAACCAGATATGTTTCTCTGGATACTTGCAACAACTCAACACCCCATTAAACTGACACAAAAAGGTAAAAACATAATTATTCTTTCTTCGTTAGGGTTAGGATTAGCAGATGGACATGATTCTTATGTCTCTATGGTAACAATCTACAGTAACCAGCCTGTTAGCTTAGTTTAGCTTAGCACAAACACTGAGAAGAGGAAGAACAAGCAACATATTACACATTTTTTGTTTATTCTGTACAATAAAAACAAAAAGTTTTGATTTGACAGGGTTATTTTGTGCCAGATTATTTCTTGTTCAGCAGAACCAACTATAATTCTCCTGTAAGTAAGTGCTCCTGTCGAGAAACAAGCTATGTGATGTTTAAATACCCAACTGGCACAAATTATCTGTTTTTATGGAAAAAAATGACATTTTCCTGAAAGAAAAATATTTATACCTTGGAGGTAATTTTTTTAATCACAGAAAATCCTTCAACTTTAATCACTGCAGAAACAAAATGCATCACACCTCCAGACACACTATAGTATAAAAAACAAATACTAGTATGCGGTATGTAAACTAGAGGTTCATGATGTTTCTGCGATCACTTTAAGAAGGTGTTCACACATGCCAACTTACCTTAAATGAACTGTGCACTAATGTTTCATCCAAATCAATGACGACGCAGATCTTCCCTGCATCATTCGACTTCATCCGGGGGAGCAGCGGTTTGGCTGGAACCTGAGGACAAAAGAGGAGTTAAGATCCAAAGCTCAAGTATTGAAAAGTTTGCCCCCAAATTTTAAAAAGCTCTTTTAATACAAGGTGGGCAGCTCATTATTATGTGTTTGTGTTTGTGTGTGTGTGTGTGTGTTTGTCACTTTGTGCTGTGCTGTTTGGGTACGGAGGTTAAAGAACAGCCCCCGGACGTTACAGCTGCTGCCATGCTAATGTAGCATGTAAATATCACTATACTTTGCACATCTCTCAGCATGTGGTCTCAGATCGGTGCTTGTTAATGTGATTCCGATGCTAAAAACAAGCTGGCATGACCGAACAGGCCGTGTAGAGTGAACAGCCACGTGATGATAATGACAGAGCTGGAGTTTGACACAGATACCACACAATCTGCCACGGTGAGATGTCCTGTAGCTTGTTCGCTGCCACAGCTGGCAGTACAGTCTTTAATATCTAAAAATAGCTAACTGTATTCGAGCACACATTTGCCTAGATTCTGGGTTAAATATTTAAGGGAGTAGTTTGGAGTTTGTGGAATGGGAATGTATGAGGTCCTTGTCCAAAGTCAGTGTTTTATGCCTACAATAGCAGTAGCAGTACCAGTGTTGGATAGTAATCAATATTTCTCCCCAGAGTCACCAGACTCCAATGAAAAAAGCAGTATTTCTTTCTTGCAAAACACAGGAATTGCTGGTCTACCTCTGCCTCCATCTTTAGTTGTTTATATTATTGAGTTGCATCATTTTATCATAACTGAGTCTTTAAAATACAAAATTCACAAATTAACTCAAACAGAGTACTTTAGGAGTAGACCAACAGACCAACAGTTACTGTGTTCTTTGAGGTGAAATCACTGTTTTTTCAAAGGAGTCTGGTATAGCTTTGAAGAGGACATTAACAGATAAAAGGGTTTCCTGTCAAAAAGATTTGTCCAACTGTAAAGTAAAACACTGAAAATATTCTAAACACAACATTCCCTAACGCTATTACTGCTTTTCATTGCTTGCACTGCTTTGTTTTCTACACTAGTATTTGTGCTTCCTCTCCAAACTTTGACTGCAATCAAACACTGATCCCTCAAACAACTTATGAAAAAAACCCACAAATATTCCTTTAAATGTTTTTCCCACAGTTCTGTAAACTCAAATTAATCTACAGTGATACTTTCCATCTAATGTGCAAAGGCATGCAATACCTTCTCTATTGGTGGAGAGCAGTACTCGCATTCACAAGGCTCAGAGGATTCATCATCAATCTGCTCCTCTTCTGAGTCCTCGCTTGGTTCGGAGGCCTTGTTGTTTGCATCTCCCTCATCTCTTGCAAGTTCTGAGACGCTGTGAATAATAGCTGAAGGAGGTTTAATTTCTCTCAAAACTTCACTGAATCCACATCCATCGTCTGATTCCGGAGTTTCTACGTTGGTTGTTTTTTCCACAACAGAGCAGTGGACTAAATCCTCACTCAGTTCAATAACTTCAGTAATTCCAAATCTGACTATTTTGCACTCTTCAGGGCTCCTCTGGGCCTGAGACTCAGTCTCTGTCAGGGATAAAAGATCGTCACTTTCATTCTCAGAAGCTTCTCCATTAACTTTTCCATTGAGTATCTGATAGTACGATCTTCCTTCCTTAATATATTCGTTCAGGGCTTGTTTAACAGACCACTGGATGCTTTTAATCTGATACGCGTAGTAATCCTCAACACCTGGCTCATTCATCTCTCCGTTTTCTTCAAGACCTACAAGAGACCAGTACGGCTCCATTTCTGAACATGCGATAAATTCGTTGAGTTCGGGCTCTGGCTCCTCTTTATTCTCCTTTTTGCAGTCCGTAACAGTTTCGTATAAATGACTAAAGGTCGACTTTTCGTCATCAAGAGATTCAGACTTCTGAGTGTCAGAGACTTCATCTTCATAAGCATCTCCTTCAACAGAGATGTCGTCTGCACATGGCGCACACATACTCTCCTCGTTACCGGAGAACAGGTAGACCTCAGCTTCTTCTTCATCATAGATTTCACAAACATGGCTGTCAGACACACAAGCTTCTGCATCAAAACTGTCCTCTGCTTCCTCACAGTCCTCTGCATGAAGAGAGTTGGTTTCTAATTCCGTTTCTTTAACTTCAACATCTGCTAAACTTGATTCTGATCCTAAAATCTCATCATCCAATTGTTTCTCTGACTCACATGACCCAGCAGAGGTATCTTTTCTCAGACTTGCATCTTCCTCACAAGTGCTTTCACATGCTTCTTTAGGTTCATCAAAACATTTATCAGTTTCCTGTAGGTTGATTTCTTTGTTGACTTCTTTATCTTTTTGTGTTTTTTTGGCAAGTTTCTGTGCCTCAGATTTAACTTCTTCAAGATACAGGCGGTCATGGATATCTCCCCCGTCGAAACAGGAGATGTAATGTTGTTTCTGTGGAAATGTGCATCCATCATAATCAGCTCTGTCGAACAGATCAAAGTAATCATCAATGACAATATCAACAGTGGGCTTTTCCTTTTTACCCTCATTACTCCCATTAATATTGCTTTCTTCTATTTCTTCATCATCTTCAAAAGATTCCCACTGTGTCTGCTCATCACTGGAATCTTCCTGAGCTCCTTTTTCAGATTCCCCACAGGAGTCAAAGCAGTGATCTGAAGGGATACTGCCATCGGGACAAGTCTTAAAGGATTTGGTTTCCACAGAAGAGCAATCTGAGGAGTCTTCCTCTTCAGTGCAAAACTCTGAGATACTGTCAGAGCTGCACTGCTCTGAAGCGTTGCATTGTTGAGTTGATTCACAGTCTTGGCTTACCGCAGAGAAATCAATTTCACACATTTCACTGTTATCTGTGGACACGGCAGCTTGCTCGTAGTTTTCCTCAGTGAGCTGCTCTGTTTCACAGCTTTCACTTGTACAGGAAGCATCTTCGCTGTCATCATAATAATCAAGAACTTGTGAATCGAAATGTGACGAATTTACATCCTCTGATAAACTCCAAGACTCTTCTTCAAAAGGCTCTGTTTCAGTTTGCTCGCCCTCTTGCTCAGGTGGATAGCTCTCTTCATCTTCTCCGTAATCATCAGAGCACTCTGTTTGATTCTTAAGTTCGTCGTACTCTAAAGGTTCAGAGGCACAGGCCAATAAGTCTACTGAATCAGAGATGTCAGGTGTGAAACCCCTCATTTCACATTGCTCAGATTCCTCCATTGATGCGTCTGGCTCAGAGTCAAAGCACTCGCGCTGCTGATCTGGAAGCTCGTATTGTTGCAGCAACTCGAGTTCGTCTGGGCATTCAGGTATGAAATCACACAATTCAAACTGCCCAAAACTGTCACCGTTCACTGCTAATTTATCTGGCTCAAAGTCCAACTGTTGATCAGAGGGCTTACATTGCTGAAATAATTGAAGCTGTTCTACACAATGTTCACAGCAAGAACTACATTGGGGAGCTAAGCTATGATTAGCACAGTGCTCAAAGGACTTGCAAGGTTTAAAACACTCACAGTGTTGAGCACATTCATCGAATGGTTGGCTTAACCCAGAGGTCTCACACCTATCAACAATCTGGTCAGGTTGAAAGAATCCCTCGCTTTGTGAATACTGCTCGAAGCTCTCCAAGTGTCCATTGCAATAAATGTGTGATTCGGTCTCTCCTCTTGTTATGTTGCAATCTTCCACACAAAGGATGGAAGGGTCGATTTCTCTGCTGACAACAGTCTGTCCAGTATATTCCACAAAGACCTCCATGCCAAGATCAGCACTTCCCTTTGGAGAGCCGGTCAAAACTGCAGCTTCTGTTAATTTGGGAACCTGGCATTGTTCAGCAAGCATGACTTCAGTGGACGGTTCTCCTTCTCCGGAGACTTTACTTTGCTCTGAGTTTTCCAAATACATCTTGAAATGATTTCTCAGTCAGGAATTTGACGATTAACAGGTTCCACTCCGCACATTGATTCCGGATTCTGCAGAGTCCAAATCCAAATGACCGGCAGATGAGTGTAGGGTCCATTCAGAGTGGGTATTCACAGGGGCTGGTGGGGGGAGTCACTGAGACCACGGCCCGCCCGGCGGAGTAACAGCAGCAGGAGCAGCATGCACGTTGACATGACAGGTTGACACAACCAAAACTGAGCCTAGCACTTGACTCGACCCTCCCCTATGCCACAGACCAAGAAATTTATTTTGGGGGCTTGGAAAGATGTGACAAATAACTTCTAGAATATCAAATCTCTATAAAAGGCTGAACCAAGGCATTAATCTGAAACTGACACCTGAGAACGTCTTGACCACTTGATCCTCAGACCCTAACTGCCAAAAGTCATGTTGTTTTCCAAGAATATACTCACATTATTGTCAATTGTCCAAAAATGAACAGTGGTCTGTCGTTAGTGGGCTGTGAAACACTGTCTTTGCGCGTGTAAACATCCCAACTGTTGATATTTTTCATACTCAAACAAGCTTTACCAAGAAGTCTATTCATTAACGACCGTTTGATTTAATACCTGATTAATTATCGGCTCTATAATTAAACCCCTTCTAAACTCAGGGCAGGTTTACAGACCACATAACCACATGCTCTAATCACTCCCGATACCAAAGTTACATTACGTTTTTCAGCTGTAAACCAAAGCAGGCAGTGTAATGAGCCTTGCTCGTGGCACATCCATCTACAGTAGCCTGTCTCGGTTCTTAGCAGCGCAGTGATCTTCCAGTCGGTCCATCTGTGTGGCATTTACATCATTTCTGCCCCTTCTCGTGACTCCCAGTCAACTTTGATCGATGTCTGAACATGGAGTACTTTTCAATGCTGCCATACGTGACTTCCCGGCCTGGAGAGATGCTCTTGCAAACACGAAAAGCTCTGAGCCAAGAAAACATACGTTTTGCTCATCATACGGCCGTCAATCAAGCCGACCACATGCTGCTCAGAGATGATACAGGGGGAGGGTAAGAGAAAGTTGATATCACATGAAGGAGTGAGAGGGGAATGTTAGGAGATGAACTTACTTTTGACAGAGTCCCATTTTCTTCTACCAAGAGGGGCGGATTGTTTTTTAATGGAGGTGGCTCTGATTCTTTGTGACATAGACAGCAGAAGAGACTGTGGAAAAGGCCTCTGCTGCGAGGCTTCTTTGAGGGGGAAACTTGGAGGGTACCTGAAACAGCAAGAAAAAACAACAGTGAAGAAGAAGGAAGATAAAAACATGATACTAATATGTAGATAGTCACTTATTCTCTCCTGATACTGATTTCAGTACTTTTGCTGTGGTAAGTGGACAGATATCAACCTCTAAAACTTGTTAGTCAAGGATTAGGATTACATTTCTGCGCAACAGCGACAGCACTGACTTTCCAACATACAATTTTGGATTTTTTGTTTCTTTAAGGAACATTTTCGCTTGTTTATGTGACTGTGTTGCTACATTTTTACCATTAGTGACTGAACAATGTGTGTCCAGGACTCCATCCAATTAATGACATCAGCATTGGTACCAAGCTGATCGAGTGTATCTGCTGTCCGCATCACTCTGGTCTGTCAGCAGAACCCCTACTGTGATTTGTCATGTTGTTTATTACTTGTCTATGCCTATTTTAGTGGTGAAGCCAAAGGTTATAAGACATTGCATAACAAAGTAAAGGTGTTCATTTCAGTCCCCTAAAATAGTCAGGTGAGGACATCCTGGACCAGTTTCATTTCAACTGCTTATATTTGTTGGTTTAGATAACAAGAATTTGCTCAAATAATAAAATATTATGGCTAACACTAGGCAATGCTATTTTTTTAACCTTTTTTTTTATTTACAGTATTGATTCTTAACTACTTATTTTAAGGATCATGGTGCAATTAAATCTAACAGAATCCAGATTATTAGCAGAGCAATACATTTTCTTCTATGGGGACAGTGAATGTTATTTTTACAAATATCATCTTTTTTGCTCGATTATGCTGGATATCAGAGAGATACAATAAGAGTTTTATATAGTTATGATATCATACATAACACTAATGTATAAGAGATAATCACCAATTAAAAGGACACAAGTGCAGAATCAATGCAACCATGAAGCAAAATCCAATTACAAGCTCAGTTAAGGTGCCCACAAGGTCAGTGTAATAGTTTTGAAATAATGATGGCCCAGAATTTAGACAAACTAACAACAGATTTGAGTGAAAAATATTTATTTTATTTTCTCAATGAATGCAATTTGAGTTTAAATCTTCCCCTAAACTTTAGTTGTGTTTAATATGCACTAAAAACAGACAGTAAAAATACATGACTGAATTTAATAATAAATTAAGTATATATAAACAAATAGACAAATAAATAAATACAATTATTAAAAATAAATAATATTTAAAAAAGATGACACTTTGCTATCGTTGGATGCGTATGTGACAACGTCCTGTGACTGCACTTGCGCTGCATGTCATATTGTATATAACACATGTAACCGCAGCTTTTGGCAAACACACAAGTGGCAGAAAACACCACATCAACTGCTGCTGGAGTGATGAGAGCCTGTGTTCGTACAGAAAGAAAAAAACTCACTGACAAATTAGCTGTGCCCTGATGCCCAGTCAGAGCTGTCAGCCCAGGCTTTAGCATGCCACTCAGTCCAGGCTGAATCTCAGGCCTCAGTATGGTGGATCATGGACCCATCAGCCCGCTTTGGTTGCAAATGTGGATGATTGTAAAAGCAGCACAGATGGGCAACAGACACTTTGGTTTGAAGACCAAATGCAGAGTAGTATGCAGTAAATGCAAACCCATTTCTGTATTGTCCTTGTATGTCAATTTTTGAGCTTTTGAGTCATTTGTGACTTAAAATCATTGAAACTAACTCAAAGGTCAAACATCCAAAACATGTTTTCTTCCTTCTTAGGGATCTGCTTTTCTTTATCCAATGTGAAACACAGAATCTTTAAATAAACACTACATTAATTGATGATCAAAAAAATTAATCAGTGGTTGCAGTCATACACTGTATGTTTGTCTGGATGTGTAAACCCAGATGTTTTAAGAAAGCCTGTTATGGTCTCAGCTGCAGGAATGAATGTTAAGCTTTAACATTCTGTACACAACACAGTTGAATGTTGTAATATTGACTGTAAGGATGATTAAAACAGTTTCTCTAATGTGGAAAAACAGAACTAAACAAAATACAAAGCCATACAACAAACTAGAAAAACTTAAAATAGAAAGGACAAATTAAAATATGTGACATTAAAAAATGACCTAAAAGTCAAAACAGGGTGATCAAATTCTGTTATATCACACAAACGAAACAGCACAGCTGATTCTAAATTTTATAAAACCTGCTTTTCTCACATCGTCTCTTATCCTTCCCCTATGGCCCAGTTTCAGCTTTACCCCCGAGCAAGTCTGACCTACTTACACATGTTATTCACTATCACTTAAGCCTGTTGACTGCTTCATTCATCTGCGGCTAAAAAGTGGACGAAGCCACTGGAGAGTGGTCATTCTGGCCTGAGCGTGCTTGTTGGGACATACCACTCTTGGTCCCAAGATGAAAGGCCTGAGTGCAAACATGTGTGAAGGAACTGGGCAGGTGAAGCTTGTGGTGGTAAAAAACATCACGCTGCTCGGTGCATCGCCTCCTCTGACATTACACATCGGAGTGCTTACAACAGCCTGCCAGAGCAGCGGCTGACCGCGGCTAATAATGAGACGCTGTGTATAAATTTAGTGCTGCAAGTCGTAAACAGTCACAAACAAAACCGTGTTTTGTCACCGACGACCTGAGCGGGAAACGCCTAAGCTGTGTATTTACCCTGCACACAAGTGCCTCAGTGCATGTACAGAAAAATGGGGCTACTATATTAAACCACTGACACAGTACACTCTGCAACATCATGTCATTCCCAAACCCTTCCCTAACCCTCATGCCTATACTGCAAATGTCAACATAAACAGAAGCGGGGTGCACAGATGGCACCGGCTCCTGACAGAATGAGTTAAGGTCCAAAAAAAGAGAGGTCACATAGTGCAAACCAAGGCCATTTTAACTGGTTTCATTTAGTTTCTTTCAGGTTATTAAAGATAGAAAACGCTCTGATGGATATTTTGTGGGGATGATCAATGAAATACAGTTGATATCCAGACAAGTAGATAATTTGCATGAGAACCACATAAGAGATGGCAAATAAAGGGGAGCTAAATCTGCAGCTACTCAAGCAAAATGCCAAAGAACAATGATGAGGGTTCAAAATGTGCATTACCTGCATGTTATTATATAAAACATAATAAACAAAGACCATACATGAGATAGTGATTAACTTATCAGCATGCCTGAACATTCAGTCATAATAATAATTAAAGATATTGTGTTATGTGCTTAAAGCTCCTGCAGAGAGACCAGCAGCTGGAAACAGCCTGCAAAAAATTTTATTTGAACTCTTAACAGATTTGTTTCGACTATGCCAAATCACTTGCGTATGATTACAGAGTAAATTAAAAACTTGATAATCTGATTTCATTCCCATGTAAAATTGCACAACGGATTCAGAAACACTCTTCTGACCCTTAAGTCCGTTACTAGAAACCTTTTTGTTTACTGAAGCTGTGACAATCTTAGGAATGATAAAGGCAACCGTGCAGCATGAAACAGGTGGGCGAGTGGTATAGAAGGGCAAGTTGTCCTTTCATTAGTTGAGGTGAGTTTACAGATTATAAATGTTTATCCTGTTTACAATCACTTATAAAACATTTTACTCTCATGACAAATTTACAATAAGAAAGATCTTGAAATTAAATGAGCGAGCAAAAGCTGGTGCAGACGATGTCTCATTGTTTCACTTTTCTCTCCTCTGCAAGTTGGAACTGACCACAACCTACAAACAACAAGACCAAGAGTGCAAAGCCATGTTAGCAGCTCAGTGAGGAAGCACATCTATGCACCACTGTGCTTTGAGCTTCATGCTGACAGTATTATTGTGAACCATGAATGTGAACCAGTTCATTTATTGAGTTTGTTCTTGTAAAGTCTGAACTGGAGAAACAATGCATGCTACCATCAGCATGCTGACAATCCTGCAGTCATGATGTTAACATGATGAAGTTTAGCATAAAATTCCGACCATGTTTACCACCAAAGTTAAGCTCGCTGGCATGCTAACACTTGCTAAATAGCACTAAACACCAAACATCAGAGGCTTATGAGATGTTACTTTTCCAGATCTTTGGACATCAACCAGAAAATTGTATTTTTGTCTTCATGATCACACCAGACGAAGATTAAATATTTACCAGAGTGGCTTTAACACATTCTGATGGGGACATGAATGTGTGTATAAAATTTTATGGCCAATTTAACCAATAGTCGGCGGGATATTTCGGTCTTGACCAATGGGATGGACGGAGCAGCAAATCTGCCGTCCCTGGAGCTCGACACGAGCGTGGCCAAAAATAAAGTGGAAATGTGAGATGGGTGTACTTGTTTCTTGCTACACAATGGTATGCATCAAGTTAAAACACTATAAAGCAATGACACTGTCTCAGATGTAAAGTTTCACTAATTTACTTAATCTAAATGTCTTATATGATGCTTTGCAAGCTTAAAAAAATGTGCAAAACCAAACTTCTGCCAGTTTTGTCAGTAAACACTTGATGTGCATTGTCCTTCTAAATTGTATTATTATTATTATTATTAAAAAATGAATTGTTCTGCAGGTTAGAACCTGATTTTATTGGTCATTTTCACTGATTGCATGAACCATGGGACAAATCTTAAGCAGTGACACCACATTCAACTGGTATTTAACAACTACACGCTGAATAAAGTCGTCTTCGACTAGATTTTAAGGACTTCTGGGAAAACCTGCTCTAGCCAAGGTGATCAGAAACAGTTTCCCTCTTCCATTCAAACTACAGCAGATTTTAAGCTGAGTATTTCTTCACTAGTGTATTTTACTTGCTCTTCAGTTGTTTGTTTAATTGAGCTCAGGTCGGTAATTAGGTAGCAGAAATGAGTGAGAGGCACACTGTGCTAACACCTCCCTTTCCAAGAGGCTCAGACGCTGATAATGAGGTTACAGCATTTCCGAGGGGCAGCAACGACCTCGCGCCACATCAGCATGTTTTACCCTACTTAGCTGAAAGCGGGCTTATCTGGGACCCTTACGGGCGAGGCATGCCTCTGCTGCTATTCCTATCCAGACGCAGAGAGAATGAGGCCTCCCACGACCGACTTTCCGCCACTTTGACACCTGATATTCTGCTACAATCTGACAACTTGCTTCGCACCCCTGCAGAGCACATGGTATGGAAGGGTTCACGGTGGTGAAGTTAGACTCAGGTCAGGTCAGATCGAGGTTTTAACATTTTTTTCCTCTGAAGATGTCCAATGACAAGTGTAGTTATGACAGGTGAGGCCGCTCTGCTGACCTCAGTTAGCAGGAACATGACATGGTGGTGCAGAAAAGTATCACTAAAAAAGAACATAAACTATAAATATACATTAACAGCAATTTAATCATGGCTGTGAAACGTCATTTTGCAGAAACTGCAGAAGTGAAATGAGATAATTATGCAGCCAAACACAGAATTGAAACTTCAAGAACGAGTGATGTTGTATGTTCAAACTTTGCAAAGACTTTGCAAAACATTTTGAAAGAAAGTTTCCTGACGCTGAGGGTTTGTAATCCCTCATTTGGCTGCAGAAGCTTGTGAAACTAAAGAAGGGCTGAAGAAAGCTTCCCCTTTATTCTCTCTCTGGCCCCTCTCTTCTGGACAGCAGCCATGTTTGGGACTCATGACCTCTTGGACAGCAGGAAGTTGTCCAAGCGCAGGCCGAAGCTGGCCTGCACTAGTAAACTGGATGGTGCTGCCACCTTGTGACCGGTCTCAGCTTTACAAAAGGTGGCAGCTGAAACACTGCACAGAGATGCACAAAAAATAACAGCCTAGGTTTCTTTCCTCACACTAAAAAATTAAATTACAAGTGCAATATAAGGTTTTATCTTATCAGTGTTACCTTAAGCTCTCTTCTTTCATTTAATCACCATCCTTTTAATGATTGACTCGTTCAGAAGATACTTCCCAAAGCAAGAAAAAACAAAACTTCACTGTCATCATCTATCTGTGTGGTCACAGGAAACAGGTCAAAAGTACAAGACTGGAGTCACTGAGAGGGTTTTACATCTGGCTACAACCTGAAAAAACTGACACCAACATCATCTGTTTAATTAAAATATTTTATAAGTCTGACAAAACCTCAAACCTGCAACTACACTCACTGAAACACAACGATATAAAACTTTCTGACTGAAAAAAATACAAAAGCTGCAACATTAAATATTTCAGACATACAATCACTTAACTACTAAAGTTGTAGTACTTTCTAGATGTTAAGTCCTAAAGCTGTTTCACTATAAACGCACACATGCAGGACTTTGACCCCTGACAAAGTATTTTTATAGTGAGGTACTTAAACTTAAGTGAAGTATCTCTACCAGCCTCTGTATTGATTATGATACACGGGGCTGATATTGGCTCATTAAGTATTATTTCATGTGTTTATTTTGTTAAAAATACCTTCTTTGGAGGTTTGATGAGATAAACTGAACATCAAGTCCAAAACAACAACAGTGAACTGTCAAAGTGACCCCGCCCCCCTCGAAACACGCATCTATTTCTGATGTTTTACACACACTGCACATAAACTCTGAAACACACTGAACTTTGTGATCATTTCTTTTATTCACAAACTCTTTCAAATCCAAATTTATGTCCTTTTAATTCCTATAAAACCTCCGTCCGAGCGGCCGCCCGTGGCTACGGCCTACCCAGAAGGCTACCGGCTCCGGACTCACTCACAGTCCGTCAAAAATGTTTACAACAAAGTCATTCAAGGGCATCAAAGTCTCTCTGGACATGAACACGGTATCTGAGCTCATTCACGGAGCCTCCGGTTGGCATTTGTGACACCGTGGCGCCGCGGATGCACCGCCGTCCTGCGCCGCGCTGACATTGTCATGCGCAGCTGAAAAGTTCAGAAAACTTCTCCCCCAAACTCACCTTCCTCACGACAAGTCGCATTTTCCTCCTCGTCTCTCGTTACTTGCGTGATTATCGACGACGGCGGATTGTCCATTAGATCCGTCACTCCGGGACAAAAGATGTTATCGCTGATTAAAATCAGTTCCAAGTGTTAAAGGTTAAAAAAAAAAATAGTATTATTTATATTTTGCCACTCCCTGTCTGCAAACGCGCATGCTGAGCGCAAAAGTGAAGAAACGCTTTAAACAAAAGAAAGACGTAGAAAACAAACGTCATCGGCACGAGATTCTGTAAAATACAAAGGTTAAAAGTGCTTAAAAAAGTTATTTGTAAAAGTTGTTGCGTTGAAGAAGTTCACCATGCTAATGCAACCAGACGGTTTCAAGGAAGCCCCATTCTTAAAGCCACAATGCAGGATGTAAAACATATCACAAAGTTTCAGCTCACGTGAAGCGGTTTAATAATTTATATATATTGCTTTTGAAAGAAATGTTCTGATGGCATTTAAATACGTTTCTGGTGTTTTATTTTCAATTTAATTCTGAGCTTAAATTAAAATAAAAGTTCCACGATACATAAAACTGATATGTTTTATTATTTTTTGAATCCATTAATTTTTTTTCCCTGTTTTATTTCGTTTAAGTGAGGCGTTTGTGTGCGGCGTGTTTTTTAAATTAGTTCACGCACAACGTTGACGTGCGGCGGGGGGAGCCTTGAAACCGACCGAGAGAAAGCGGAAGTTAGGGACAGTCTTAAAAGTGCCCACACTTAAGATCAAAGAAACCTCCTGCTGATTGAAAAATATGATTCCTAAAAATAAACATGGTTGATTTTTTTAAAAATCGGAATTTATCATTACTGCAGTTGATAATTAGCATAGAATTAATCAAATCAATCAGTCAGTATTTACTTCAGCACTCTTCTCACACTGCGCCATCACATTTTTACATTCTTATTTATAATTTACAGGAATGGTTTTACTTGTTTGTTTTGATTTGATGTAAACAACATGTTTACATACTTTACATTGTGGTTTAACATTCATATTTACATTTCTTTGTTCATCTTTGTCTTGTTTTTAACTGTATGTCTATTTCTATGTCCCTTAAATGTGCTGCTTTGAAAGCAACGAAAAACCTGCCACATTCCTCATACATGTTCATATATTTATTCAGTAAACTTCTAAATCACTCACTGAGGATTATGCCAGCGTGTATTTTTCCTCTGTTTAATCAGATAAAGCTTGTCCCTTTAACAAAGGCCTTTTCATAACGAGTGATGGTTTGTGGCCTAGAAAGAAAAATATATAAGCTGAGATAAACAGCAGAGTTCGTCTCTACAAAGGAAACTGAAAAGGGGATTTGGCTCCTTGGTTTCACTTTTTGCAACCTTTGACTCAGAGAAGTTGTGTATATGTGTTTACTTTGTTCACAATGAGCCTGTAGATCACAATCCTTCATCTATTTAAACACAGCTGAGCAGGTCAAAGGTCAGTGTGAAACCGGAGGCTGTAATACCTCTGATCACAGCTAGATGCTGCTGATAGCAAAAAAAGAGTCTCTGATGCATTTAATTCCATTCTTTGTGTTTGTTTTTCGTTTAAGTACAAATGAGGTGCACATTTTGATGATAATTATGAAATTAAGTTCCCGTTCACAGAGAAGCAGAAGTCCACAGGAACAAACTGAGACATTATTTCATGTGTTTGTCATATTTCCTTTATTGTTCATAGCCTTAACAGCTGTCATGCCTTTTTCCATGCCAGGTTCAAATTTCACAAAATAAAAAGCAGAAGCTATAACAAATACAGTCACTCAATAAATAAACACACACAAAGCAGTCACATTCATATAATCAAAATAAAGAACTTGTCATTCATTTAACAAACTATTTTCTCTGCGGGTCTAATATCCATCACGAGGCACTGCAACACATTCCACGAAGTACGGCAAAGGAGTTTTAATACAAAATGTGGAGCGTTCAACATCTTTTTCAAAACCCTGTTTGTGTTCGTTTCATAGGATTTGAGAACAAAATATATTGCACAGACATTTAGAGTTCAATGCATCGTTGCATTCTCATGCTGATTTTGCATGTTTTTATTTAAACACGACTCTCTCTGATTAACGCGTCCTCTGCATAGGAAAATGACCGAGCCAAACATACAAGCTGCAGAAAAGGGCAGTTTTTTATCCAGCAAGAGCATAAGAAGATATAGAACTGGTGAATCAATTTAATAGATTTTCCAACGATCTCTGTCAGTCAATATAAAGATTTAAACAGTTCATTGTTTTTTGATACAGGATGCAGCTTAATGAGATAAAAAAGACTCATCAGTGTCTGATTGTGATTCCTTCTTTCTGTCAAAGATTAAAAACAGAAACGACACTTTCTGTGATTTCCATTTGATATCAATACATGTGAGAGCAAAAAAGATCGCAACTCTGACATTTCTGCAAATGTTTCACATGCTGGTCTTCAAACTGAGTTTTTTCCTCTCAAGACAAAGCAAAGAAACAGTCCAGCAAAGTTCTTTATTTTCTGTATAATAATGAGGGAGATTCAGTGATCAATGCATCACTGTTTTAATCATTACTGTCATCTTTAAGCAAATGTACAGGAAGTGACTCCGAGAATTAACTTCCAAAACACATTTTGAATGAATCCTCCTCAGGTAAAAAGGGATTTCAGGCATTTTCTCAGAGTTTAGACATAACAATGTATTTGAAAACAGACAATAAGTCAAACCAAATTGTTGTTAATTCATTTCAGCCCTTTAAAATGACTCAACTGAGGACATGAATAACTTTGAACTCCAATCTAACTGAGGGTTAATTGTCTGTGTGTTTACAACTGCAGCTGTCAGCATCATGCACATGTTATGTGCTTAAAGGGTTTAAAACCAGGATGAAAAAATAAATTAAATTTCTTTTTTATGCATTTTATAAAGGCTTGAAAATCAGCCTGTTAAGGAGGAATTTATCCTCTCATTTACAGTCATTTGATTGTGATGCATTAATTAATAGGTACATATCTCAATGTATCTCATGTCATAGATCATAGAATAAGAGGAACAGTCTTTTATTTACAAAATATTTTAGTATTTCATAAACTTGTATGGACTCTGGTATGATTTCATGTGTTTTAAGTCTGCAGGCGCTGCAGTGTTGCATATGTACTGAATTTATGTTTTAATCAGTGTCTTGTAAACTTCTACGGGCGAGAAACCAAAAAGGTGTGTGTATAAATACTTGATAATTTATATGAAATTAAATGCTAATTATAACCTTTTTAAACTCACTTAGATTTATTATAAAAACTTCTGCTATTTATAAAAATGAAACGAAGCATTTTCAAAGCAGCAGCTTTTAGCGGTTGAAAATTACAGCTAAATTAAGAACTAATACACTCAACAATGTCTCAATAAACATCCCTTCATGATAATTTTAAGAGGCTAATTTTTATGCTAACTGGTTAAAGGGCACTTGTAGGCACCCCAGGATCACCGGTGGGTTTCTGAGTGATCCGGTTCACCGCTGACACTGATGACTAATCTTATACTTAACTTATACTTGACCTCAGGCAAACCTCTGTATGTGCAGTCTAAGAATACACTCGCCGACTGACTCATCAATCTTGTAAAGCTCATTTTAGCAACTCAAAGATGAGCGCAAACGCCTCCTCACATCGAATCAAACTGGATCCATCTCACTGGGCTGAGTGGGAGAGTTCAGTTTTACCTGGAAGCCAGTGTGGTTGTTTGTTTTTTTTTTTAGCTTATTTGTGGTGAACAAGCTAGCTCCTGCAAAACAGCCAACATGGAGCCACTTAACGCCGTCCATATCATCACATGGGGGCAGAGATGATGACCGAATAGCTAATAAAAATATAGAAATTCTGGTTTAACAATGAGAGAATTGTTACTAACCTTTTTTTTTTTAACAACAGGGAAGAAATTTGTGCTGATTATTCGAGTGCTTTTCTCATAGCCCTTGTAGAGAATCCTCCTCTGAACGCAAAACACGTTTTAATTTAAAGACTGAAAACCAAAAAAGAAACTTAAACTGGAACTGCTACAATCTGAACACTCGTCGCGATGCTACAGCGGTATAAAAACTCAGGTTCTGTAGCACAAATGACTTTTTATTCAACTAAATATGAATTAATTAAGTAGAGCAGTCTATCAACCAAGGACACAGAATTGCACATCAAAACCGAACTGATTGATTTAGTTGAAGTGTTGCAATTGTTTAAGCGTCCTTGTTTTTAAAAGTGTGCTAAGTATCCATCATACTGGAATCCACTGAATAACTTGTACTTAGATGAAACAACATTTTTCTTTTAACATCAAAATGTTATAACAGCAGTTTCAGGCCTTTCATGGTGGGAACTGTGACGTATTAGTTTGTGTCCACTCTAATCACTGTAGAGTTGACAGTAAGAAAGGAAGTAATTTATCCAAACCTTGAGGTACTTACTTGAAGACAACATCCCGCCTTGCATGAACAAGGTCCACCTTGTAAAAAAAAAAAAAAAATGCAGTCAGGCTCTTGTAAGTAAGAGTTCCCTTCGATGTGAAATATTTCTTTGAGATTCTCTTTCAGAACCAGAAAAGAAAAGGAAGTGGCGTCTCTGTGCATCGCAGCCACTGCTGGTTTCTTGAGTTTTTTTGTGTCTTTTTATGACCAAGTTCAGCAACTCAAACCTGAACCCAAACCTCAAAGCCCCAGAAAGCTTCTCTTAAAGTCCCGACATCTGGTGATTTGGAAGCCTGTTTTTTCACGGGGCGACAGGTGTTGTGGGCGACGTTGGCACATTTGGCATGGCAGGGCTGGTGGGGGTTTGTGGCGAGCTCTGGTAGGACCGCAGGAGAACTTTGTGCTTGGTGGCCACTTCCTCCCGCCTGCGCTGCTGGTCGGCCAAGAATTCCTTGAGACGGGTGGTTGTAAAGGTGAGAGTCTGCCTACGAAGGCGCATCAGGTAGGCATCTTGAAGCCAGGAGTTATTGAAGCAGTCCTTAATGGAGGGACGAGCCCTGATGGAGACCAAAAAGATGTGGTGTAAGACTGTTTCTTATCTGTTCTGTCAGAAAATTAATTGCAAATTTTGTACAATAAAGGGAAGTAATGCTCAGCTTACCAAGGGTAGCTACAGAGGATCTTTTTAAGAAACAGAGAGGCACTTTGGGACACATTCTGGTAAAGTTTAGAGAGGTCAAACTTTGCCGCCTGGATCCTGGCTTCAGTCTCCTGAGGTTCAATTTCACTGAAAGGCGACCTGCCGCTCAGCCTGGAAGATCAGGGGAGAAGTTTTGACTCTCACAGAAGATCCCTCAACACGTAGCAGCAATGCACATTAAAATCTACAGTAGTTCTTTGGGTATGTTGTAAAATAAATCAGCGTTACAAGAGCAGCGCTGTGTGAAATGAAAGCATATGATAAAGATCTGAAATCTTAAATGCAAACTCAGCACACAAATTCACAGTCATGAGCCTCATTTCACATAAAGAGGACTATTTCATTGCTATTTAAAGAGGACCTGCTGGGTGGAAGCTGTGAAAGCAGCACTCACATGATGAAAGTCAGCACACCCACGCTCCAGATGTCAGCTGGAGGGCCGACAACATCCCCTTTCAACATTTCTGGAGCTGCAAGGAGACAAAGAGAAAAAATGCACAGTGTTCATTATCTTTTAAAGTACTTAAATTACATCTGGTTAATTCTTTATATCATACAAACAACAGTTTGTGATTTGTTTCCTGTGATTCTGTATAAGTGGAGATTTGATGGTATGTGCAGCTTTTTAAATTGTGTGTAGTTTTGGTTCATAATCCTCTAGTTTTTCTAAAGGAAACTGAGAAAACAGTTACAAAGCCATTAATATCAGAAACAACTGCATAACATCTGTATCAAAAGAGTAACAGCTTCATTTACACTTTTTTTTACTTTGATATTTTTCTGTCATAAAGTGGTTTTTTGAATAATTTTATTTTAAATAAATCAGCATAGTAAATATTACATAATGCAAATGAAAAGGTGTTAAAAAAAAAGTAGATTTACTACTCCAGTGCTCGTAACACATCCTGCATGCGGACTCTATTGTTTAACACCATCTGTTCCTGCTGCTAAATTCTCCAGTGTTCATCAGCTAGTGGCTAACTTTGTCTCTCTGCCACTTGGAGCAGTTTCGGTAGCTTACAGTCATTTTATTAAAGATTTTAAGTGAAAACAGTTGCATGCTTTGCTGTGCTGATGAGAGCAGTGAGACTCAATCAAGACTGTGAAGCTGCAGGCCAGAAAACAAAAAATCATGAGCCAAAAGACATTAAAAAGCTTCACAAAGCCGTGAGAGTCTGCAGAGTTGGATGACATGTAGTTATATGATCAGTTGTTTATATAAAAATATAGAATAACTCGTGAAAAACAGTTTTACACATATATTCCAGTGTTCCAATGGGAGGGCTGAACTGCTTGAGGAAGAGGGGGTTGTAAGTCTGAGCGCTGCCAAAGTCGATGATCTTGATGGCGTTCATGTAGGTGACGATGACGTTCTCTGGCTTGATATCCAGATGGAGGATGCGTCGTGTGTGGAGGTAATCCAGACCCTGGAGGATCTGCACGATGTAGGTCACCACGTCATCCTCTGAGTAACGAAACCTGAAACACACCAAACAAACAAACAAACAAACAAAAAATGCTTGTTAGAGAACTCCAAAAGGATTATTGTTGCTCATTGATGCGTTTCTAATTACATTCTGCTCATTCAATATAAACAGGAAATGAAAGTTAAGACAAAAAAATCAGTTCAAGGTGCACACTGTATGAGACTCACCTGTCTATGAGGCTGAAGAGCAGCTCCTTCCCGCTGCAGTACTCGGAGATGAGCACCAGGTAGCGCGGTGTGACGTAAGCTTCATGCAGGGCCATGATCCTGTCATGATGGAGGGACTTGAGGATGTCATACTCCTGCAGCACTTCCTGTTTGCTGTCCGCCTCATATGGTACAATCTTGGCCATGAAGAGGTTGCCTGTGGCGTTTTCCCGGCACTCACGGATCACACCAAACCGCCCCCTGAGTGCGATAAATAAGTCAGTGGCTCTTTTCCTAAACACTGCATGTCCATTTGGCAGCAGTTGTATTCTTCATATGTTAATTTTAAAATGCATAAACTGATTAAAATTTTTTGACATGCGTCACCTTCAGTCTTAATTGCAGAGCTCAACAGATAATTGTTTTTTATCTATAAAGTAAAATCATCTCCTAAACTACTAAATAATTCACTATGTTCATCAGCTAGTCGCTAAATTTGTCTTGCTTCAGTTTAATGCTGGCTTGGTAGCTTATGGTGATTTTTTAAAGATCTTTTTGCTTAAATTGTCCTTCTAAGATGAATTCTTTAAATGTAAATAAGGTTCCAGCAGTAATTGTTACCTTGCTTTCTCATCCATGAAGGTGTAAGGCTTCTGTGGGACTCCTTGGCGCAGAGATCCCTCTCCAGGCTTTCCCAGCGGCGTCCTGCGTCCCGAAGGTGTTGCCCGTCCTGAAGGTGTGACCCGTCCTGACGGGGTACTCCTGCTGTCCCCTCCCTGCACCACAGGTGTCAGGCTCTGCACCACAACCACCGGCGGTGACAGAGTCACAGGAGTGACAGAAGGGGTGGTGGTTGTCGGGGTGGAGCTAGTTTGAGCCGGCGGGGTTACACGAGTTGTCGTAGTTGGCTTGTACATTGGGACAGATGAAATAGGTTTACCGATGGGGGCAGGTGGTGGTACAGGAGATGGGGCTTTGTTGGTTATGGAGGGGACTATATTGATGGGACTCTGAGGTTTTGGTGGCACAACAGGAGGAGGCACCAGTTTGGTTTGAGGTTTGCTCATACTGATGCTGAGGGAGCTCTTGGCTTTGGCTGGCGTGGCTTGGACAGCTGCGGTGGTCTGGACGGAGGCTTGTTCAGATGGAGTTGTAATAACAGGTGGAGTAACAGCAGGACGGCTAACATCAGCCTGCACGGTGGGTTTGATGGTCACTGGAGAGGCAGATTTAGCCACAGATGGAGCAGGAGCTGAGGTTGAGGGAGGGGTGGGTGTTAGTGTGGTAGATTTACTAGGAGCAGGTTTAATGGGAGGCACTTTCATGGATGACATCTTCACCACAGGTGGAGGAGGAGTGGATGCAGGGACGGTTTTGACCACGACAGGAGCACTGGATTTAACAGGTTCTAATATAAGACAATGAGAGAGAGGATGCAGAAAAAATGCTTAATTTAATACATGAAAAGGACAATTAGACAGGTCCTTTTCAACACTTTGTGCTATGAGGTCATATCATTTGTAATGTTCATTTTATATAGAAAAAAAATGAATCAGTGAAGATATAAAAGGCAACTTAATATATATTTAAAAGTAAAAAAAAAATAATAAAAAAACTCAAATTTATAAGACAAACCTGAAACATCCAGGCTAACAACCTGTGAAAGGTTGCTGTAGGGGCCCTGGCCAGCTTTATTGACACAAGCCACTCTAAATCTAAAGGCGCCCCCTGGTGGCAAGTCAACCACATTGTAATAACAGTCTGCCACTCCTGTAGCCACAATCAACCAGTTGGTCTCACCTGGGGAGTGAAAGTAAGATCAGTATATTAAAGGACATTTTACAGCATTATTCTATCACATTTATCATTACTCTTAATAAGATTCACCTTCACTCAGACAGTCTCATTTTTTTTCATGCATTGACGTACACTGTCCATCAGAGTTTGGCAAAGACTAAAAAACCTCTATTCATCGTTTTTGTTATTGATGTGCCATTGATGATGATGTGAGTTGGTGCATCGCAAAGTGAAAGACATTCAAGGTCACACTAGTTTTTAATCAAACAAATAAATAAGTAACTCTGCTTATAGCTTGAAGAAAAGCCCACAGCATTTGGTTTTGCCCTCCACCCCCCCATTATGCTTGGATCAAGGTAACTCTCTTAAAATGTACAACAAAATAAATTAACCGTTGATTTGGGTACAAACTAAAAAAGCATTTTTCAAACTTCTAGTAGAAATCTGTTTAAAATGTGACACAAATCGAATGCTGACCCTCCGCTCTCCTCTCCAGAGAGTATGTGCAGGGGGCCAAAGTGTCCGAGGGTCTCCACAGCACCAAGGCTGTGTTATTGTACTTCTGAGGTATTTCAGGGGTCCCAGGACGATTAGGCAAACCTGCAAAAACAAAAACACTGGTATGAGACTGATAACTACCTGGGTTCTTACTTGTCTTTCAGTTTTATCCAGGCTCTCTATTGTCTTTCCAATAGAATATAACAGTGCATAATACTTTATGTGTTTATGTGTTGTACTGCATGTATTATATGGGACTTAAAATATAAAAGCAACATATTATTCTCAGTTCTTACGAGCAAGGGATATTGTGCAAGAGCTGGACACAGAGGCCAGGGGGTTTGTAGCAACACATTCATAGACCCCCGCATCCTTTTTGGTGGTCTGCATGATCATCAAGAGCTGTCGGCCATCAGGGCAGGCGATCATGTTCATCCTGGCATCAATCTCAAGGGGCTTCTTATCTGACAAAAGATACAAGCGTAAAAATGGTCATCATGATGAAGATGTAAGCCATGATTAAGTCTGTAATCGTGCACCAAAGATTACTTTCATTACGTAAATGACTGTAATTAGCAAGAGAAAGTGGTTCTGATCATCCGTCTGTGAAACCATCAGATGTATCATACAACCTAATTTGCATGATTATGTCATCTTTACCTTTCATCCAGGTGATGTGTGGGTGAGGGCTGCCTGCTGGCAGACAGCTGAGTGTGACTGGATCCCCCTCCAACAGGACGTGATCTCTCAACTTGATGTGGAAAACTGGAGGGAAATCTGTGAACAAAGGAAACCGAAACCACATAAATCATTTCAATAATACATACTGACGAGTGAGATTATTAGCCATGATTTACTTTTATCTACACACTCATATTTTGTGACCTACCAGAGGCCAGTTTGGAGTATTGTCGAGCTCGTAAGGAACTACTTTCTCTGGAGATTGCTGTCGGTATGTCAGGCTGTGATACTGTCTTGTCTCGCCTCCCTCTGGTCAAACCCCATCTATCCCAGCGGGATCTGCGCTCAGCCTCCACACCTTTGCAAAAAAAAAATAAAATCAACCAACTCTGTAATTTATAATGCATTTAAGAAAATGCGACTGAAAGTCAACATTGAGTCAAATTTTTAATAGGATGTAGAATTGCTTCATACCCTTTGACGTGTCTGACTTGAGGCTGGACATTGAGTCCAGAGACTCTGATGAGGCACCATTACTGGCCTGAGCCGCCAGCTGGTTCTGAGGAATACTGGGAACTTTTATGCCACGGTTCTCTGATGTTGAGCGACGAAGCATGGACAGAATGGGCGTCCTCTTTTGTTCTTTGTCCTCTGACGCTCTTCTTTCCTCTGAGTAGCTGCGAATCCTTGTGGAGATACCGGCCACTGTTGATTCAATCTTCCGGCGCATTGCTAAGACTGGTGATTCGTTGGGTTTCTTGAGCTCCTTCTCATCTTGTTCTGCCACCGCATCACCTCCTCCGTCCATGCGCATCATCTCTACGTCCTTCTTTTCCTGTGACCCTCTCCGGCCAAGAGTCCAAGAAAGCCTACGTCTTGAAGCGGCTGAATCTTCTTCTTTGCTCTGTTCCTCTTTGCGCTCAGTTGATGGAGTTCTCCTCAGGCGCATGGAGAGCCTTCTCATAAAGCCTTGGTCCTTTTGAGCTTCACGGAGGTCCTGGACCGACTTTGATTTCTCTTCAAGCCTCCTGTGTGCTAATTCCAGGGGTGCACCTATAGGCCCAGGTCTGTATATCTCCTCACCTGACTCCGTAGAGTCTGCTGCAATGGCTTGTGGTTTGTCTTCATTCTTTGACCTTGATAGAAATTTCAGACCTCTTGAGAGGGAAGACTCACGTTTTCTGAAGCGAGCCTCAAAGACCGCTTCAGAGCTAATGTCCTCAAAGTCACCTCCTGCTGAGAGCTCCTGTTGGGGTGGGGAATGTGTAATAGTTTTTATCGGACTTGGTTCTTTTGTGATCATTTCAGGTGATGCCACCCTGGAGTACACAGCTGGGTGCTCAGTCGTTGACAAGATTGTCGGCTTTGGTAGACCAGGGAAATCAGGAGATGCAGGTGAAAAAGTTTCGGTCACTGGAGATGAGGAGACCGGAACAGCAACTGGTGTAGAGGGGCCTAAAGGTTGGTCACTGAGAGGCTGAAGTGAAGGGACCATAATGGTCTGCATGATACTGGCATATGCTGACGTACTTCCATCTGGAAGAACAACTCGAGCAGGAAGTGAAGGTGTTACATAAGTTGAAACAACATTTCCTGGGGGAATTGAATAGTCTTGTGGTTTACTCACCATAACCGAGCCTGTTGTTATGATCATTGCAGAAGATTTAGCAGGAATATTTACATCTTCTTCTACTTGTTCTTCAGAAACTTCTTCATTATCTTTAGCATTTGATTCAGCAACACTAGCACTTCTTTTCTCATCTTCTTTAACAATCTCTTCCTTTTCTTCTTGCTCTTTTTCTCCCTCTTCCTCCATCTTCTCATCTAGTTTGGAGCTATGGACCACAGGAGGAGGTGTAGGAACTCTCTGGCCCATATACTCTGATTCAATCATCGGTTCTTCTGATATGCTCATGTCCTTCTCTGAAAAACCACTTGTGCTTGATCTCTCATCAAAATTACTATCTGTAGTTAATCCATCCATTTTTTCATTCATACTGTCATCAGCTTTTATCTCCTTCTCAATAAATGATTCCTCACTTTCTGTTTTGGTTGGACTCTCCTGAACAACAGACTCTGGCGTTGGCGGTTTTGGTGAGGGATCCCTCGGAGTGACCGGACGGGAGTCCAGCTTGATTTGCTCAGTGAGAGCTGACATAGATATGGCCTCCTTCAGCCTCCTTTCTTCTACCTGTGCCAGAGGAATCTCCAATGGAGCTCCTGACCGGCGGTGTAAAGCTATGGGTTCTGAATCACCTTGGCTAAAAGAGGCAGTTTTGCGCAAAACTTTGGGTTTGGGAACTTCATCTCTTGCTGAATCGCTGGATGCAGCTCTGGTTAGAGGAGGTGGACCCAAACGAGCAGTTCGAGAGTAGCGATCCGATGGTATGCCGCGTTTTTCATCTCCCATTCCCAGTGTTTCCAGCAGAGGTCCTCTCAGTCCGCTCATCTTGTTGTCCAGCGAGCCGCCACGGAGCAGTCGCTGTCTCATTAGCTCCAATTTCAAAGCGTAGTCCTCTTGACTCATCTTGGCGGTTCCTGGGCTGGTGCTTCTCCTTGGAAGCTCCATAGAGACAGCTTTCTTGAGAACCCTCCTGCCATCTTCTTGGTTTCCTTCTCCAGCTCCTTCTTCAGGGGTAATACGGAGCAGCAAAGCGCTGTCGGCTGAGCCTCCACGCCTGAGCTCGCCCCTTCGTCTTCCACCCTCAGGTTTGTCTGACTCCATGCTTGAACCTCTTCGCAGGGGTTTTCTAGTCAGCTCTGACTTTTGTGGTAACTCAGCAGGTGATTCTTCATCAGAGGAACCCCTATCATTATCTTGTGATGACCTTTTCCTCTGACGACTTTTGCCTGGTAATTCGAGACCTTCCTTATCCGTTCGTGCAGAATCACACTCCATTGGCTCCTGGACTTGAACAGGAGACCCTGACGATTTGCTTGTTTCGTTCTGCTTTCCTGCTTCCTGCTCATTGGTCTGGATGTCATTCAGTGACATCCTTGATCCAGAGAACTCCATGTTGAGTGGCATCGGAATAAATGGCAGTTCATCAATATCTTCATCAGAATCTGAGGACGATGAAGGCAACGGTGAACCTTCTTTAAGGTTCCTGGGAACCGCAATGGAGATATGGCTGGAGGAATCGTTCAGCAACTCAGGTATGGACCTCATGACCATTTTTGATTTATAGCTTATTATTGAGCGCTGTGAAAAAGGAAATAGGATAAAGTTTTAAAAAAACAAGAAAAACGTGACTATTAGATAATTTATATTCATTTGGGGTATAGTGTTTTATAGAAATCAGAATAGGACATAAAAAATCCCTTACCTGCCATTTTCTGCGTGATACAAACTTCCTCAGGGCCTCTGTACTTATGGCTTTCCCCTTGCTTAATGTCTGTGCAAAAATAGACACAAAATGTGATAAAAAGGAAAAAGGAATAGGACTTTAAAAAAGAAGTTATTGCAGAAACAGGTTTGTGAATGATTGATTACCTTGAACCAATTGTGTCGGAGACATTCCTGAGTATCAGGTCTCCTAGAAAAATATAACAGCATATTTCATTCTTTTATGTTAATAAATATTTGTCCCATTATCTCACCTGATAAACTGCACTGTCTTAGCAGTCTTAAATTAAAAGATCATGAGGAAGACAGTATGGAAGTTGAAGGCAGAGGCCAGGAAAAAGGATATAAACACCAAATTTCCATCTGTATGCAGCTGATATTAAAACAATGTTGTATATACATTTATATTTGTATTTTGCACAGTAATACTAAATATGTTGGACACTAGGGATCCTGCAGTGTTACTCACAGCCTGTCTGCTACCAGCAGCTTTATGATGAACCCTTTAGCCTCTCTGCACTCAGCAAACATGCTCTCCTCGAAGGCCACATTGTAGTTCCTGATGTTCAGCACGGAGCTGCGGTCATTTTCTCCAGCAAACGGCGAAACTCCTGTTAGACTGATAACAAAATACTTACACTTAGTGATTAGCCTTTGATAGTGCTTACTTTCCTTTTCTCAAAGGAAAACACTGCTTGCCAGCACAGTTTGATTAGATTTGTATATTTTGTCTCACATTGTTGCCTGTTGCTGAGAGTGTTGGACAAGAAGTTATTTGTGTGTGCACACTTTCCTTGAATATTGCTGTTTATTTGTAAATATGCAATGTATTAAATCCTACCTTGTTTATGTATTGCATGTATTTGAGGCCCTAATTTAAAGACAAACAGCAACAACAACATATTTAATGATAGTAATAATGACAATAATTTTACTCACCATAGATATGCAATAACTCCAACTGACCTAAAATAATAAGGAAGAAAATTTGAAAAAGGTGGATGAAACAAAAAAGATCAGAAATGAACCAAACAAAGAAAACATTTAGTCTTAATTTCAAGAGATACTTTACCAGATATCTGATGCTTTTGAAACAGGAGTCTGGTTGACAATTTCTGGTGCAACAAACTCCGGAGTGCCGTATTTGCAGTACTGAGCCTCGTCAGGTGTGATCGCCATCGCGTTGCCGAAGTCACAGATTCGGATCTGATCACTGTGGGAGTCCGCCATGAGGATGTTATCAGGCTGAGGAGAGAATTAAGAAAATTATTACTTTATCATGTTCCTATGATCAATATTTTTTCATCCAAAAGTTTGATTGCGTGAATACGTGTCCATGAGTTTCTACCTTAATGTCCAGATGAATGATGTTTAGACGATGAAGGTAATCGAGTCCCTCGAGCAGCTGTCTTATACAGGAACGCACCTGTTGGTCCGAAAAAAACACAAATGTACAAGCAAAGCTGTTAGATTATATTAAATTAAATCTCACACATTTATCATTTCAATGAATTTGATATTGAGATGTCATAAAACTCAGAACTTACATCAGACTCCATGACTGCAGATTTTCTTGTGAATCTGTCGAGCAGCTCCTCATGACATCTTTAAAAATGAGTTAAGCCTTTTTTTTCTAACACTTGAAAACAAACAGTCGATGTATTTCAGAGTTGCAAGGATGCACATATTCACATTATGGATGCGTTTATTTCACCTTCAAAGAGACAGAGCTATAATAAAAAGCTTTTCAGAACAACACAATGCATTCAATGAAAGTTAACAAGTAAACAAGTGAAAAGACCAGATTTTTCATTCAGATCACTTCATTCACAGTCTGAGGTTAACTGTGTACTCAGAGTGTTCAGTGTTTTATCCACACAAGGATACATTTCAGTGATAATAACGACTGTGTTCTTTTTCTCAAAGGCATCGTGAAAGTAAAGGACTCTCTCGTGGTCCAGCTTGGAGAGCAGGTTCATCTCCCTCAGAGCAGACACCTTCTTCTTGGCTCGTGTGGAGATAAACTTTGCAGCGTACTCTATTTTGTCAACCTTCTGGGTCACACGTTTTATGTAGGAAAATGCACCTCTGGAAAAAAAAGGAGGAGGGAAACTTCAGTTCAACCTTAGCTCAAATACAGCCTGATTTTAAACATTCACTGCCAGTTCAAGTCAATGCAGACGGTGGTTCTTTTGCATTATATTGCTTAATGAAGTACAGGACTTCAAAAAAGGTCACCTTCCAATTTCCTTGTGGATGTCATAGTGGTCAGTTAATCGGCGCATTTTCCTTAGAATAGTCTCCTCGTCCATTGGCTCCTCTGTACTTTTAGCTACAATAACGAGCAAGTTTCAATTAGACAAAAGAAAATGTACAACAGACTCAAAGTGCAGATAATTAGAGAAAAGATTGGTTGTTTATTCAGTTTCTTCACCTCAAAAAGGTTACTAGATTTTTATGTCTCGTACCTTCATGGATGGTGAGTTCAGCTTTACAGGACACAGATCCTGCCAAGTTCCTTGCAGTGCAGGTGTAAACCCCCGAGTCTTCTGGACGAGCATTGAGGACCACCAGCGAACACTCATTATCATCGTACACAAATGTGTAATGACTGCTCTCCGACAGCAGGATGTCATTCTGAAAGCAAATAGTACGAGTTTCTTCATTGGTTTTTTGAAGATTGATAGCAAAAATGATCTTTTTTGGTAAATTTCCATTTTAAAAGTTAGCCAACTGTGCATTTTGGTCTATCTATTGCTAAAACGGATTGAAACCTTGAACCAGAGGATGTCAGGAACGGGTTTGCCCTCCACAACCACAGCAAAACGAGGGGTCTCCCCAGCACAAACGTCCAAATCCTCCATGATGGTTTCAAAAGTTGGAGGAGCTGTGAACAGAGTTGCAAAGCTACAATACCAAGTTATGTTAGCTTAAAATGTAGAAATCAATAGACGGATCAATCTATTACCTACCTGCCATCTCCACATTGAAGGTGCAGGTGTCGCTGCCGTACTCGTTGGAGGCCGTAAACACCATCTCTCCGATGTCGGTGCTCTTCACTTTGAGCAGCTTCAGTGTGTGCTGGTCGTCATCCGGCATCGTCATCTCATACAGGCCTGGTTTGTTGGAAAGGACGGCTCCCCTCCTAAGAAACAGGGTTTGTTTTGTAAACCAGAGTTAGCGTGTCGAAGGTAGGAGAGCGGCGGACTCTCACTGATGGATGTTTGGCTCCTGCTCAAGTGTAAAGTCGAGGGCACAGAAATAAACTCTTTTCACAGCTCTGGAATCTTTGCTGCTGCTAATTGTGCTGCTAAATGTGGCCTTGACTTGAGACTGAACAGCTGCCTGTGTGCATTGTCATGCTGCATTTATGCCTGTCAGTCACACACCCTGATTGTCCTGTAATTCTCTCGGTCAACTAGGTCGCAACCTTTGGACTGGCTGAATTAACTCATCATGCAATAACGGCATGGATGTAATGCTGGAGACTAAAAATATAACAGTATTGTTATTATAGTGTCACCAGTTGCAGCTTTTTACAATGTGTTAATTTGTTCGGTGTGATTAAAATAAAATATCACAGGGACGCACATGTAGATTTCATTCATACAAGCAGATATTTTTTCATGTTTTATACATAAAACTTAGTTCAGTTATTCCTTTTCTAAGCATAAAATAAATAACACATGAAAAAGAGACGTGACAGAGTTACAGGTACCTTTTCCAGATGACCGTAGCGTTGACGTGATTGAGGGTGACGGTGATGGTGACTGACTGGTTTTCCATCACATAAACGATGTCTGGTTTATCAATAATCACTGGAGCCTCCTGAAGATATGAACCTAGAAAAACATCAAGATGTTAACACAGAAAATGTTAAAGAAACAGGAAGTGCACTCTGTTAGATGGATGGATGCTCTCGAACGCTGAATGCACCTCGATCCAGGAGCTGCACCGGGTCGGTGGCGGGTGAGGGCTTGCTGAAGGCTTTGGAGGTGATTGTTAGGACTCTGAAAGCGTAGCGCACGCTTTTGGAGAGGGTGGTGATGGTGTAGGTGGTCTCCTTCAGGCCCGAGGCTATGATGATCCACTGGATGGAGCCCAGAGCTTGTTGTTGGATGGCGTACATCAGGGTGCTGGGATCTAAAAGAGTAAAAGGTTCAAATTCAAAATGAAACGTGAAAATCAAAACTGCTTTATTCTGTCCTCTAAAAAATGCATTTTAAATCAAAACTTCTTATTTTCAGAAAATTCTTAAAAATCTTCATGTCTTCAGTCCATGTTAGAAGTTATTTTGTTGAATGTGTTTGCACTAATGTCAGCAGGATCATTTCTAACGATAAAAACATTATTTCCTTATCTAAAATGGTAAAAATTGACTCTGAATATTGTTTCTGTGTACCAATTGAAGGGTCCAGCCTCCTTGGTTTCTTCCAGCTTAAGGTGATGGTTTTACCGGTGATGGACTCAATCACTGGAGTGCCATCAGGAGGGTCAGGGAGGATGTCTGGAAACGATGATGACAAAGACATTAAAGGTCCATAAATGTGTGCGACCTGCCTTTGTCAGAGTTGCAGAGTGCTTTGACCTCTTATGCTGCAAGAAAAAAAGGAATGAAAATCACCTGTGACATAGAGATGAGCATAGCAGGTGGCTTTGCCAACTTTGTTGGAGATGACGCTCTTGTAGACGCCACCGTGTGCGTGGCACACGGATCGGATGACCAGACTGTGGACGTCACGGACTGTAAGCAGAGAAGAAGAGAAATGAACTTAACTGGTCTGATGGCCTCTTTATTCAGATTAGCTGACTGTATTCAACCGGATAACAGTGTCAGATTAAACCCTGCATGTAAAATTAAATAATCTTGATCAGGAAAAAGAATGAATGTTAAAATACTAACATGAACTACGTCTGAAATGCAGCCTCCTACACTTTTAACTGTCACCTGCCATGAACACTTTCTTTTTACTTCTTTTACTCCAGCTGAATTGTTTTTGTTGTATAATTTAAGTTTAACATATAGAGTGCATATTGTGTTTCTTTCTAAATTAAGATTCCATCTTCACAATTTGCACAAAAGTAAGTATAAATGAAACTCTTGCACACTTATTTTTCCTCTGATGCTTTTATAATTCAAACATACTGATTTAACCTGAGAAAGTTTATTTTTTAAAATAGTTTCTATAAAGTTCATTTCTCATTTAAATTTTGATTAAGCTATTAAATTTGCTTTAAATTTTTATACAAACCAAAATTAGAGTTCTTTAAAATAAATTCCTCATAGGTAATAGCTTTGACAGACGTGAACACTGACTGAATTTTAATCGGTTTTGAGACACTCACACTGAGTCATCTTTCTGTCCTCGGTGCTGTCGATCCTTTTCCCGTTGTGGAACCAGACGATGGTGGGATACGGCAAACCTGCCACTTTACATTTGAGCACAGCCTCCTTTCCCTCGATCACATCCAGGTCATAAAGGGGCTTGATGAAGTCAGGCATCGTGAAACGCTCCACCTCGTTCTCTGGGACCTCCGGCTCCTCTGGGATCGATGGCATCTTCTCCAGTTTAGCCCTAAAAGGGAGAGAAACCAGGGAACAGAAGGATGGAGAAAGTGACATATTGCATGATATGTGGATTATTTCAGTTACTGCATAAAAATAAAAACTTGAAATCCATAATCTGGAAAATTTAAAACTGCTTTGGCCCAACATCCAATGAATAACATGTTCTTACATCTGGGATGAGATGGCCGGTCGTGGCTCTTGAATGTAAAGTTCAGCAGAGCTCTCGGCCTCGCCGTGACAGTTTCGGGCCATGACGGTGAAAAAACCCTCATCCTCATTGGTCACATGAGAAATGATGAGAGAGTGGCGGCCGCCCTCCTGCAGGATACGAATGTCCTCACTCTCTGTGAGCACATGGTCTGAAGAGAGAAGAGTTTGTACTTAAAACATCACTTTAATTTGTTCTTAATCACAAAAACATCAGAAAAACTCGAAGAGGGTGAGAAAAAAGATGATTATTTGAAGATTAACAGGTGATGCGTATAATCATAATATCTAAATCCTACCAAAGTGACTCCAGGTGACCTTAGGAGCAGGTGTGCCACTGACTTTGCAGTCGAATCGAGCGTTTCGCCCCTCGATCACCTCGAGGACGTCCAGCTTACGAGTGAAGAGAGGTTCAATGGACGGGATGACTTTGAGTTTGCCACATGAGGTCACTTCCTCTGGAGAGTTAAAACATTAATTCAAAGGCAGCAAAGGAGGCAGACAGCACAATAAGTTAATCTTAATTTGACATGACTCATTTTTACGACACCGGTTCTTGCGTCACACCTTTAGCTGTGCTGATCTTGCACATGTAAGTCCCGCTGTCGTCCTCGTGCACCGAGTTGAGCAGCAGCCGACATTTCCTTCCATCAAAGTGCATCTTACAGTTGAGCAGCGCCGGCTGGATCAGTTTTCCATCTGCGAGCCAGTCCACATCAGTGTCCTTCGGCCCGATGACATGACACTCAAACAAAACGGTCTCTCCGGCCTTGGCTGTGATGTCCCTGACTGGGCGGATGACGGCCAGACCGGGTTCAACGGGTGGTGCTGAGTGTGAGACGAGGACATTTTCATTTCAGAGTGCAGTTCACTGATACTTGTCACAGTCAATGTTTCATTTATTTGGCCTTAAAATATCAATGTACATGCTGACTGAAAGGTAAACTAGTGTCATGAATTAAGTTGACAAAAGTAACAGATGCATCAACCACAGGAAGAGAGTGAAATATGGATAAATGCACTTCCTCACAATGAAAAGAGACGTACCTTGTACCTGCAGCTTTCCCTCACACTGCTTCGTCCCATACTCATTAATGATCTTACAGGTGTAGATCCCAGAGTCTGATCTCACTGCTGACTTGATGATCATCTCAAAAGTACCGTCGTCTCTCTCACGTACGATGTGACGTGGGCCTGTTTTCACTGTGACTCTGTCCCGCAGCCTACAAAAGAGCAAGAATTAAGAGAGCAATTGTTGCTTTTCTTTAAAAAAAAAGAAAAGAAAAGAGGGATGAATCACTCATAGACCTCTCTGGGTTTTTTAAAATTCATTTATGCGATGAAAGGATGACCAGATAACCACTTTTTCAACTGCAAGCTGTATTCCTGGTGGTTAAAGGGAGGTGGGATTTTTTTTTTTTTTTTTTTTGCTATTGTCTCTCAAGAGTCATGACTAACTCTGATGACAAAACCTGCCAGTGTGATTCAGCCCGTTCTCTGTCCTCTTTATTAAAAGAAAAGGCTCGAATTATAATGCGTTCATTGTCGACAAATAAACTAAAAAGACCAAAACCTACAAGGTGTTAGTCCATCTGTCAATACATTTCATTTTTCTCACACCGCTGAGAGGTGTGAGAGAGTATTTTTAATTCAACACCATAGATGGTGCACTGGTGAGTATTTACAGCAGCAGGATGGTGAACGTGGGACTGACTCAAAATCAAACACACCGCCCGTGCTCATGAAAATGGAGGAACTCATCGTGCAGTTAACAGTGTGGCTCACTATGCAGTTTCTTTAGTAGGACCTCAGCTACAACAGAGCCGCACAGAGCAGAGGATTAAGATTTACTCGGCTTTGGTCTTTGCATGGGATTTTTTTTTTTTAAAGAGACATAAGGACAATATGGATCCAGCTGTTCTTATTAACAACAGCAACAAAGAAGCAGACGCCGATGTGAGGAAGTGTGGTGCAAACATTAAAGGACCTGACCTTTTGTGGAGAAAGTGCAATTAAGATCCGGCTCTTTCTGGATGGCATCAGCATAACGAGAAAATTCCAGATTGTTGTCTAACAGCCAGACATTCATGTTTCACTGAGCAGCTCTGTGGTAATTGGGGAAGTCGGGGGGTTATTCTTTCCTTTACTCTATTGAGACTCTTTCTGTCAGCCCGGAGGCAATAAACAATAAGCTTCTACTTCCTTTAACAGATGCAATAAAGCAGCAAACTCAAGAGCTAAAAAATGCAGTCAAGCACGCATGCTCATGGGTTATTTTAGAAACAGATTAAATCTTTTTTTTTTTTTTTCATGTCTCATGCAGGAAATGAGTTTAAGTAGTAGATGAAGTGAGGAGACCTACCAATAGAGCATGGGTTTGGGTTGTCCACTTATTCGGACAGACATGGTGACTTCCTGTCCTTCAATGACAGCTTGATCACTCATTGTTACCTGTTTGAAATGTAATGTAAGTTAGAAGTTTGGAGATGCATTTTGCTGAGTTTTATTTGATAGATGTGTTGATGGGATGACCAGGCAGTGGACAACAACATGTTCATTCAGGAAAATTAATAACAATAAATCAACGACATCCTGTACATGAAACATTTTCATGCAAATATTTCGCAACCAATCATTCAAAAATGCAGTAAGTGTCATAAACTAATGTCATACCGAAGTCAATTAGGTTTCTAATGAGGCTTAGCTCTGTACAGTCTCACCAGGAATGCAGGAGGTTTCCTGAATCGTGCGTCAATACTTCTCATCGGCTCCGGCCCTCCGAAGTCGATGCCTTCCTCCAGGGGGCTGAGATACTCCTCATCAGATGTTATGGGGCTGCTGATGTCCATAGGGACCCCCAGGTTTCCCCTCAGCTCTTTTACAGACTCTGCAGACAGTTTGCATGATGTTTTAATGATGTTGATGTTTCATGATGAACTTCATTTTTAGAGCACAGGTCATTAAAAACACAGACACTTTGGGAGTTCATGTAACATAAATAAAAAAAACTCAAATTCCTCTTAAAATACAATTAAAACCTGAGAAGTCAAATGTGATTTTCAAACAATAGTGGACTCAGAGTGGGCGGAGCCAGCGAGCCTCGGTGGGCAATTTATAGGTTCAGTTTTGCCTCCGAGTTGCTATGGTAACTATAAGAGAGGTTGTTCAGCTGGAATATATGGCACAGACATGTTGCTCGGAGAGATAATGAAAAGAGAGCAGGAAAGAAATGAGCTGAAACACAATGCAATGTGGGAAGAGACCACACAATGTTTTTTTTTCTTAAAGAGATGATCAAAAATAAAGAACGTTGGCTCGTTTTTGATCGTGTAGAGTATTTTTAAATTCACCTAAGCACAGAAATAAGTCTGCAATTCCATGTTTTAACTAACTTGAAAAAAAAAATTCATGCCAAAAATGGCTTCATCCAAATTAAATGAGCTGATATATATATACTAGTTTGGATAATTATAAAATAAACATGTCTGTTTTGGAGAAGCATGATGTTTGTCATATTAAGTCTGCTTCAATTATTAATGAACAACAGTTTTATTCAAAAACACAGTTAAAACCCATTCAAATGATACATATGTACATTTTGACTAACCAAGCCACGACTACCATTCTTTTATGTAACAATGCTTATCAAATAATTTACAGTTTTAAAGGTCAGAATTAAATTATGTCTTCAAAAAGCAGCTCTGTATGTATTCAGTTAGGTTTCATCATCACACTCACCTGCTTTGACTATAAGCGTGGCACTGCTGGATGCTTGGCCCATCTGATTAACAGCAGTCGCACAGTATTTCCCACCATCACTTGGTCTTGCCGACTTGATGAGCAGACTGTGTCGCTCTCCCTCCACTTTGACTGTGTAATTTGCAATGCTGATAACTTCGGTGTTGTTCTTTGTCCAGGTGACTTCAAGAGCAAAGACAGAGGAGAAAAAAAACAACAAATGGTGCATTGATTTCTTTAATAAATTCAAATACACCTTTGAGATTTAGTTTTTATGAAACACGTTACCTTCAGGAATGGGGGTGCCAGCAATGATACACTTTAGTAGCACATCTGCACCGGCAGATGCTACGGTGTCTTGGAGGGGAAACTCAAAAACAGGAGCCTCCATTGGATCTTCACCGGCAGACACATACGAATCATCTGAAGAATCTGCAGAGTTTCACAAAAGAAAAGCATGAAGACATTTGTTTCCCCTTTAGAGGAGTTAGGAAAAAGTAAATGATATATTGAACTGAAAATAAAAAGTTAAACTGGAGCTTCACATCATAGAAAGCTGAATAAAAAGAAGCATTAAAAGAAATCCAACCTAACTCTGGAGACATGGGTCGAGTGCGACGTTTCTTTCCTTTGGTCTTCTGCTGTTGTCCTTCTTTGGCACCAGTGCTGATCTGCTGAGGCTCACTCGTTTTCACAGGAACATCCACCTCCATTTTCTCATCTTCAACAATAATTGCTGGGATTCTTATCTTCAAGGCCGGTTTAAGTTGCTCCACTTCCATTTTCTCCTCCTGCGGACTGACTGGTGACATCCTCGGGGCTTTAGATGGAGGTTGAGGAGGAAGATCTTGTACAACAACAGCCCTTTTTTGAACCAATGGACTTTCAGGTCTGTTTTCAATTTTTCTTAATACTATTTCTATTGGCGTCTTTCTCCCTGACGTCTCATCCTTTTGAGATTCCTGGATGTGTTGGGTTTCTTGCATCCGAGACACTCTTTGCACAAGCGGACTTGGCGGTCTTCGCTCAACCTTGCGTAACGTCATCTCAGCGACATTTCTGCTCGGCGAATCTTCCCTTTGTTGATAATGTAACGCTGGTGATGACGACCTCTGAATGATTTCTGTGACCGGACTGACTCTACTTAATTCTCTCACAGATTGTTGTCCCGGTAAGTCGGATAACTGCATGGATTCTGGGGTTCCTGCAACTTCTCCAAGTCTGCTGACTGCTACATTTGTTGAACCGGCGCTTGCTGTCTTTTGGGGTTGGGTTTTATGATGTTCTTGCGGTATTTGCTGTTGTTGCTGCATTGGCTGCTGACTCAGTTCCTTTTCTCTTTGTTCCTTTGCCCACTGGGCACGTTCCCGTTCTTGGAGCTTTTGAAGGACTTGTGGAGGAATAGGTTCGATTTTCCTCAGAGGCTGGCGCAGCTTGCTCTTAAGCGTGAGCTGCTCTGTTGAAAACGACTTCTTCATATGAGGTTTCCCGACAAGTTTCTTAATGCGCTGCAGCTCCTCAGTGAACTTGTTCTCGATGTCCTGAACTTTTTGGGAGTAGCGAGGTTTCTCCTCCAGCGAAGCAGCTCTCTGTCTGAACATAGATCTCCGTTCAGCAGCATCCTCTTTCAAAGCTTCCCTCAGATCTTCTCTTGAACTTTCTCTAGAGATGCCCAACCGGCTTCCTCCATCATCCGAGTCTACAGATCCGGCACGATTGAACCCTGCCCAGGATCGTCCTGAGATGGAGCCTTCTGGAAGATCGAGGCTTCGTCTCCGTTCTTCTAAGCCACGGACCTTCTCAAAAACCTTCGAGCTTGCCCTGGTGAGCTTTGGGGAGGGTCTGAAGGTAAACTCTTTCCGGGAGTACTCACTCAGTGGAGTCTGAGGTCGGGAGTCCTGGGTGTTGCCCTGAGACGCAGATTTTGGCTGCTTAACTTTTTCTTCGAACTCACTGGGCACTGTGTCCTGGTAGTCAGTTGGCACAACAATTTTCTTCCGCAAGCTGAGAGGTGTAGTTGAACCAGAGCGACTTGGCATCGGAGAGGTGGAGAGACGTTTGACGAGTCTCGGAGATGGAGGTGGGAGGACTTGGGGAGGAGATTCTCGAGAGAAATTCTCTGACTGGTTCCTGAAAAAGACGATCCGAAGCAAAGTTCATCGGAATCAATAAGCTATCGATATTGTTTTACTTTGAACTTTGAACTTGTTATGGAGTCCAAAAATACAAAGAGAACTCATGTTTCTTTCTTGCCTGGTTGTGTTAGAGTGATCCTCATGTCCAAGTGATCTGTTGTCATCTTCTGCACATTTTTCCATCACTGCATCCCATGCAAAGAAGAGATATGGTATAATGCACAAGTAAGCAATCAGGTATTTGGATTGATACGAAAAATGTAAAATGTAATGTTATTATTTTTTGTAAACATTGGATAAGGTATCAAATTTTTAACAAGTCACTTTTAGTGACGAACCCATGGAAAATCAAAACATCCACCAATGCAATTTGTTTCAGTCAATAAGCTCGTTATGTTGTTTTTTCTCTCTGAACATCACTTCACAACTGCTGGATGTTTTCTGCCTTTACAACTTTATAAGGTGATAATATGTTATAATTTTGTTTTTTGCTCATGTCACAAATTGTAAGTGGCCCAAAAATAATTTTAAAAAAACTATCACTGAATGAAGGTTTAAGAGAAAATAAGTCACAAGGGACTTTTCAGAATAATTTATAATGTCTATAAATATGTTAATACTTTATTAATACTTTAACACTGATAGAAATAATAAATCAGTCTCAAAGAAAATGGCATGCAGGAATAATATCAAGCTAGAAACATGGTGGAAACCTGTATGCACAGCCTGGTCCTCGACATCCCCACCATCTTCTTTGGTCTCATATTGGTCTTCACCTTCATCCTCTGTTGTTTCGGAATCTGATAAAAAACATAATTAAAAAAAATTGATTTACAAAATGTATTTTTAAACTAAATTTGATTAAAGTGGGATGATGCTTGAAGAACATGACTAAGAAAAATTAAAAAGTTAAAAAAATTAACTTGAACAAAAGAGAATCGGTGTCAATAAAAAACAATTTTACAAAAAAAAAAGAATATTGTTCAATCTTTGATCTTTCAGCCATCGTGGAAAACAATGTTTACACAGCGGCAGCAGAAAGAGAAGAGAAAGAGCACACTGTTACTATAGGAACCAACAAACTACATTATCCCTTTAGTTTAATCTTTAATGGTGTTTGGTGAAAGGCGAAGGAAAAAAATCCCTCTGTGAACTGATGCTGAAGGTGATACATTTCAAAGCTCCAAGTTGTTTTATTTAGATCAGAATCAAAAGAAAAACAGGTTTTCTACCTAAAAACACGTCATCTGAAGTATTTAAGAAACTGCATATCCAAGATTAAAACAACCCCACTCAACTAAAAGTACAGTTTTCTGTTTTATTGGCATCTATAATCATGACAGACGTTAAGCATAGTTGAGCTAAAGTTGCCAGTTTCGGAGCCTTTTTTTTAATTTTAATATCATCAGCGTTTACAAAATTAACTCCCCTCTTTTTAATCCCTTTCAAGCCTGTTTGTTACAGCTATAATAACTGGAAGATTTGTCTTTTTTTTTCTCAGACAGAGAAAAAAACAGTCATTGGTGGAACTTAAAATAGAAAGCACTATTGAGTCACTGGCATCCCAGCAGCTCTCATGAGGTGTTTGCTTCACAGTAGGTGGAATCACTTATAAAAACCAGAGGCTATCTGTTGTTCCCCAGCATTGAAAGAACACAAAAGGATAATTCTGGTGTTACTGAACACAGCTGAGAAATAATGGAAATGCTCTTTTGAATCCAGTGGAAAGACAAAAGCCACCAAGTGTTACACAATTAATTTGGTGACTGGTTTTTATCTCCACCAGTCTTTTTTTTTTTTAAAAAAAACAGTTATTTCTGATTGTTTTACATTTTGTGTGAGTCAAGCTCATGATGACACTTAATGCATTCATGAATAAATTACATAATACGACCACATCGCAGGAAATAAAGTTACAATTATGGATGATTTATTTAAGATCATACCTTCAATGTGACCATGACTCTTACAAAATGTTAAACTTTTCCCAAAGCATTCATGAACAATTGCAGATTTAGTGTTCACCTGCCACAACGTAACACAAATATACAGAAATCATGTCTAAAATTAAAGGAATAAAAAGTTTTTTTATAGCTAGCCATGACTCAGCTTCATAATCTATTCATGTAAACCTCTGTTTCCAAGAAAAGCTTTTATTTTAACACAATTATTAATAACTAAGAAAAATACACTAAAAGAATCAGATATGATGCAGGTTTTGATAGATTTTGGGTAAAAATAAGAGGAGAGGCATTATGAGAAAGAGATATTAAAAGAACTGCAAAAGCAGACAAGAGCTCAAAACACAAAAGGGGGAACATTTTGTTACGGCATATTTACTTTAATCATTAAAAAAAATTGAATTTCTGCAAATAATTGTATGTTTCTACAACAACACAAAGACGCAAGTCATTATGACATGTCAAAAGTTGCATTTAAGGTGGTATTGCATGTACTTCATTACCAGAACTGAGTATAAACAAGTATTTATATAACTGTTGACTAGTTTTTAGCCACATGTGTGATGCCGCTAAAGAAATGAAATACCAACAACTTCTGGATCAGTTGCCACAAGAGTTCACACAGACATTCATGGTTCCCAGAAGATAAATCATATTGACTCTGGCGGTTTCCTGTTTTTGCCTGGAGCATAACAATGACGTCAACAGTTGTTTTCTTAGTAAAATGGCTCAAAAACTCCTGTTTTGCCATTAAATGTTTCCATGGTGTCCAGAAAATCCCTGATTTTTTACCAAACACCACCAGCAGGTCAAAATGCATCAATGAAATGTATCAATGCACATACATTCAACCACTAACTGATGGTGATAACATGCACAAATATATTATAAAGTGCAAGAAAGTAAGGAAAAGGGAGATTTCATGATTGCAAATATGGATAAAAACAACAGAGGTCTCAGTGTTTTAAAAATTACTTTGCAAATTTTTGAGTAAAAAATGCATTCATTGTGTGTTTGTTAGGTTTTGAGGATGCACACTATTAAGCTTTGTGAGAAACAAAATATAACATAAACACAGAGTTTTAAGGGCAAGAAAACTCTGATTACTTTCTGATTCTGACTTCTCCATTAAAAGCTCTGACTGTTTTTTCCATCTAAGCTTTAAATTCACTTTTCTTCAAATGGAGACAGGTTCCACCCAGACACCAAACAGCTCAATTAGTTAATGTTATGGCGACAGTGGGGCGACTGCATGGGGTCTCACTGTACGTATCTCACTGAAGTCTCAGGGAAACGTTGTTCGTAAACCTGTCACTGCAACCCCACAGAAAACCTCAACGCTCAAGTTACATCTTTCAAAATGTGATTTACACTTTGCTGAGAACTGAATCAGTGTCTCAGTGTCACAGTCTTTGCTGTATCATAAGAGAAGAATGAAAGGAAGATTTTCTCTCTCAGTTATCTCATCGTTTTTTTTTCCATATCTGCTAATTTAAGATTCACACTGTAAAGTTAGGGGGAGAAAATGTTTCAGTCATTGTGTTTTTACAATAAAAATGAAAATAATTAGATAGGAAACTCCAGAAACTTCCGCCCACCTCGTTATATGAGCAACATCAGTCTGAGAAACATTTAAATGCATCAGCATCTGAAAGTCTGCGATTTTTTGAAGTTGGTTTAAAGCTACAGCTGTGCCTTAAGGTTGGGATCATTATATTCCACAATAACACTGATTTATTCATGTTTTCCTTTTGATTAATGGTGTCATTGTTGACTGCATCTGACACTGTTCGCTGATCAAAAACAACAACAGTGTGGCCAGTTGTTGAGCAGCAATTTTAAAAAATATGCTTCTGTCAACATTTTGCATTAAAGCTCTGCGTGAGAAGTTGAATCAAGAATAATATGAAGATATGTAACTGACTCTGATGTAATATAGATTTGCACTTGCCTGATTTTTTCTTTGGTCTGGGTTTTTTCTCATGGCCACTGTCGGTATGTCCTCGACAGGTATTTTTTGTCTTGGCTTGTATTCAGCAGCAGGGTATTCCCCGAGATAGACTGGGGTTTCCGAGCCATTACTACACGCCTAAAACAGGAAATTCTCTACGAAGACACCAGCAAAGTACCATCTGACTCAGATGTAAGACATCCAACTTGTTATTTACTCTAAACCCTGTGACATGCAGGTAAAAAGCTTCTCAATCAAGTGCGAGCAAAAAAAATGAAAAAGAAGGCACTTTGGTCTGTTACATAACAAGTTGCACCTCAGTGTCTCTTCTTTTTCTTCTTCTTCTTCTGAGAGAATCCGTTTCTGAAAAGCACAGCGCATAGACCTCCATCCGCGAGTGCAAATGTCTGTTGAATGCATATCATCCACTCTGAGGGAGCCCCTCTGTCCACACAATAGCCAGCGACAGTGTGAGCATCTTCCCCCGCTGCGTTCCACCCTGCAGGCAGCGCACACCGATAGGCAGAAAAACCAGTGGGAGTGATCCAGCCCTCTTGAGATCAGCGTTCTACAGCATCGCTTGGCATTTTTCATTTTTTCCTCGCTGCCCATGTGCCTTCGTCTTATTCTTCAGCTGGTGTAATCAGCTGATGTGGTGCTGTTGTCGGCAGGAGAAGGGGAGAATCACTGCAACGGCTGAAGGGACCACTTCACTCCTCTGCATTGCTGGATCACTGTTAGCTCTCGCAGCAAATGTGTTACTGGCTGCTCAGACTGAATGCACAAAGACATCCGATATTTCCCAGAGATACGA
This sequence comes from Acanthurus leucopareius, assembly GCA_029814765.1. Taxonomy (NCBI): domain Eukaryota; kingdom Metazoa; phylum Chordata; class Actinopteri; order Acanthuriformes; family Acanthuridae; genus Acanthurus; species Acanthurus leucopareius. The sequence continues at coordinate 20,096,102 of JAQMCX010000011.1, read as the reverse complement.
TAGATTTAATGCTACAATCCCAAAAGGATGATACAGCTCTCTGTTTTAGCTCTCAATAGTTTATTTTTACAAATTTAGTATACCCATCTTTGAGTGTTCTGTAAATGTTATCCCACAGTACATTTTGAATGACTCAGTATCTAAAAATTTCTTCCACCTGAGGGAAAGGCGAAGGCGTCACTGCTTACACATTTCATTTCACCATCAAGTATAAATCACTGCACAGAAATAGCTACGCTCGGGAATGACATTTCAATGCACAGCGAGACAAAATAACACCGCGAGCCTGGTCAGAGTTCACTCACACACCTCAGCAAATAGGTATAAATAAACCGAGGCAAAATAAGAAAAAAAAAAGGCACTGACTCACGATAAACACCAAAATACATCAATAAAAATTCATACTAACTATCTAATGGATTACAGCTGCAGTTGCCTGTTGTGCAGACAATTTGTAAATACCTACAGGCTTAATTACATGCTCTGATGATTATGTAATCTCAGGTCATGCAGAGTGTGCTGCACTTTGTGGACTTTTTCTCTCTTTTTGTGTGTATATAAGATTTCAACATTAATTGAACAAAGGGGAAATCCGCTTGTCTTGTGACACAAATGATGCAATGTTTTAGTGTTAGCTGCAGCATGCTTTGGCACAGGCTATGTGCTGGAATAATAAACCTGTGGCAGAGAGATGATGTGCTCTCAGTGTAACTGTATATATATTAGTTATTAGATGGCTAATGTATTAGACATTAAAGCGATATTTCACAGTTTGTTATCTTCAGCGCTGCTGGTGAAACTGTCAGTCTGCTCAGCTTTTACTCTACATCATTTTATGATTTGTGAGAGTGACTTAATGATGCTTAAATGATAAATATTCCACCTTAAATGTAGAAATTAACATTTTTAAAGTTAACAGATGTTTTATGAAAGGAACATTGGTTCTGACAAACCTGTCAGTTTACAGAGCTTATAAGTCTTTCATTAGCTCTTTGCTTTTAAATTAGTTTACATTTTGCAGTGTATTGACAGATGCAAGTCTATGCAGTCTTTGTAGTTTGCTGTACATCATTACACTGTCTTTGTTTTGCATTTGCTGTAAATTCAGACTCTGGTCATCAAAAGGTCAGAAATATTTCTAACCCTCCTGAAAATAAAATGCAATATTTAAATCACAAAAACTGCCATCAAGGGAGTTTTTATGGCTGATCTTGTCCATTAATTTGTCGACGTACTATTATTAAATCTATTTATCAAAGCAGCCAGCCGATGTAGGGGATTTCCACGGTGTAACTGCAGCTCCACCTGTTCACTCACATTCATGGTCCTGGAGGAAGACAACATGGGGAACGAGGAAACTATCCAAACACCTTGGACGGAGGCCATCGTCACGCTCAGAGGAGACATCTAAAGTTCTCAGTGTTAGGTCTCTTCAAACGGTGTAATTACTCTGCAAGCTTTAAAACTACAACATAGTTTTTTTTTCCTTTTTTAGTATAAGTACTCAGTTGTTTACTGGTTGATAATCCAACCCCACTGCTCTCCACAGCTCTGTGCAGCTCTTTGAGCATTTTTTCACTAATTGCTTATAAAGCCGGGCCTGTTTAACCACCTCACGCTCAAAAAAGTGAAAATATCTTTGTGTTTTGTTTACAGTTTCTTTCTGCAATTGCTAGTAACATAAAAAGTTAACACAGACTTAACTTAAAGTGATATATCATTTCTGTTTTGATTCACTTTCTCAGTTCTTATCTGCGTTTTTTACAGCTGCAGCAATCAGCTATTTTCAGCTAGAAAGCTGCGTAACATGCCTCACCTGCCTAGCAACAAATGGCAGACAGACATTTGTCTCATAAGTTTTGTTGTACAGACAGATGCACAGCATGTTGCATTGATACTGACTCACTCTTTACTGTGCTGAACTGTTAGCATAAGAGTGTTGTAATGCAAAAGAAGCTGAAACCAAAGAGTTTTCAGTGATTTATCGACTTTAAATAAGTCAAAGAGTATTGTAATTATGTAAACTAACATGTCTCATGACGTTTTAAAACAAGATCACGTTCACTATCAGTGACTAAACAATTCAAAACCTGGTTAAATCTGCTTCACAATGATAGGAGGAGCCAAAATAGAAGAATCTTGCATCAATTTAGCAAAACTGAATATCAGACAGGTGAACACAGTTAGCATTAAAAATGCTAAAATGAAAAAAATATTTTCTCAGAGTTGCTTGAGATCAGAACAGATCTAATGAGAGGTGGCTGGAAAAACACATCTTCAGACGGATAAAAAGGAAGTAGCAGACATTTGCTAATGAATTAGCGATAACAAGTTCCCTCAGTGTAAGAGGATAATATTTTAATATTGTGTTTACAACTTATTTTTCTGCCCCCAAGTGGCAAAAAAATTAATAATGTAGATTTAATTGAACATTAAGGTTTTATAATTATGATTCATCCATTGCTTGTTCTGCTCATCTGTTTATCAATACGTCAAATTAACACAATCAAACACAGAACTCGAAAAAAAGACGAAGACATCGTCGACCAACAACAGTATTGATCAGAAAAGATGCATGACGTCACAACGTATCATAGACATGCTTATTTACTTGATGTTCTGGATATAAAACTGGACATTTTCCTGATCAGTAGAGGCGAGTCAAACACGGCCGGCGGGCTAAAATTAGCAGTGATGTCTTCCTATGTAACAGGAGAGATGTTAGCCTGCTAACATCACAAAAATCTAAGGCCTGGCACATTCCACTGTATAAATAACTGAGTTGGTGGATGAGGGGGGGCAGTCCAAAGAGACACTTTCAAAGAGGGAGAGAGAGAGAGACAGAGAGAGAGAGAGAGAGACAGAGAGGGAGACAGAGAGGGAGAAAGGGCTCTGGCAGGATCATTGAGTGATGGGACAGCTGTAGACGACGCACATGGCAGAGCAGCAGAGAGCCGAATCAAACTGAAGGTTAAAATGGAGAGTCAGAGAACAAACCTCTGAACCAAGATCTTATTTTCAAAACCTTCGCTTAAGGTTTGAAAAAAAGCTGAAATACAGAGAAGTTTGTATGTCTGTCTGCATCCTCTACAATGTACGCTGCATAAATATAATGCAATCTGCTCAGCTGAGATCATTATGAGAGAATCGCAATAAAAAAACAGATTGTTGCTGATGATGCTCTCGTCCAGCTGCAAGTAGCAGAACTGATTACAAGGTAATTTACTGGATAACAAGGTCACACAATGAAATGGAAGTATTGCTTATATGCTGGGTTTTTCTGATTTTACATCAAACAGAATTACTGGAACTGCAGGCGACTGTCGCGGTACATGATAAACATGCAACACCTTTTTTGAAATTTCCTGAACAATCTGTTTCACCTAAATTACCAGCATCGTACTGTATTTCCAAATACAGTGACGCATGCAATGCATCAATGAGACGACACAGAAGTGCTGTTGTGAAACTTGAAACAACTTACTGATGCTGAAAAAATACAATTTACTCAACTTGTGGATCAAGAATCAAACCTAAAATCTGTACCAACTAATTATTGATCATTTACAGGAAGAAACTGATGTGATGGCTTTAAAAAAGCTTAATTTCTTCTCCAAGATTCACTCACAGAGCAGCATCTTTTTCGTAAACTAGGCAATTTTCAGGGCCTCGTGTTTGATCTTTTATGTCGACTCTGTCCAAGAAACCAATATTTATGTAGAGTGAAGGAAATATAATACACTGTGGCTTCTTGCAGCACACATTAAAAGGAATCTTGTCATCACGTTGTCCACTCTGCAGGCGTCACCACTCTTTTACTACACAAATTTAAGCCTGTGGAGTGAAATCAGCAGGGATGGTTACGTAAGCACCATCTACAACATCAGAGGATGCTATCGTTTGCCAGCCCTTATGTTAAACTAATTGATATGTACGCAGCAGTGATGATTCTTGACACCCTCGTGCATGCAAATGCATGTTTTCATACAGTATCGTCTCTGAGCAGGAAAAGGCAGCTGTAAATTGAAGGATGGGTTTCCGCTGCACACTCACGCCGAGCACTGCAGAACTATAACAAAGTACTTGAGCTGAGATATAAAAGGCACATTTGTGAACCTGGAAAAGCAGCTGAGGTGGTCAAAGCACTCAAGTGGGCTGAGTTTAGTTCAGTGGTAGAGATCACAAGTGCATAAAAAAGAGGGTTTTTGTAGATCAGAATTAAGTCTTTTTTTACAGGGAAGTGCTACTCATGAGCATCTTTGGGTTCGACATCGAGGAGTTTGACTGTAATTCTCACTTTGGCCAAATTTTGTGAGGGGAAAAAAAAGGGTTCATATAAGTTCTTTATAATAGAAACTTAATCATCTTTCTCTGGTTTACAGTTCTTATAAACTAAAAAAAAGGATTATGAAATGATGAAATTTCAGAATATTGAAAATCAAATTCACAGGTTGTCTGTGTTCGCAAAATATGCAACATAAACGTCCATCACTCCAGAAAACCTTCTCTAACAAAGAGAGTATTTCATATTTCTATCCTCTTTTCAGTATAAAAGTATAACCTGAAAATCCTAATAAAAATTAAGTGCATGGGAATTAATTTATCACACCTTCAATTACACTAAATTTTAAAAAATAAATCTTGTTGACACTGATGTTTTTGCTCAGTGCCTTTGTGTTCCCAGTTGCTTTAAAAAACATAAAACTGATCACAACATTTGCCATTAACAACATTTGTCTGTGGGGGAAATATGCACTGAGTAATCAATCAGTTGCATATAATATTTTGCAATTCCTCAAATGATTATTTTCACTCTCACTGTCAGTTCCATATATGGTGAATTTCATTTAAAACATCTATAAAAAAAGAAGAAGAAGCTCTGAAATAATCTAAAATCCAGAAACAACATACATGCATCCATGTGTTTAAACATACAAGATTATATATATATATATATACATATATATATATATGTTGTATACTTGGTTGTGTGTATTTATGCCTGTGTATATTTTTGGATTTTGTGTCATCTATTTATTTTCGAGGTCATTTCAGACAAATAAAATTAGATTTTCTTGTTATTCTTGGTGACTTGCACCCTGCAGTTTTCTAAAAAAATCTGGGAAATAAAAGTTAAAAGATGAAGTTAAAAAGTACCAGATAATAACAAAACTACTTAGCTCAAAAAACCACCTCTGAATGGTATTAAATCCTGTTTTCACAATGACTGTTTTTAGCTCGTGTCCTGGTTGAGATATCAGTCAGCTGTGACTCAAGAAACTGAACAAGCTCACGTTTTTTAGTCTGTTCTTGCTGGTCGGGGGGCCGGGCCTCTTGGACGACAGTGGCATGCTGGGTAATTTTCATGGACGTATTTAAAACAAACAGTATTTCAGATAAGACCCCATTGTTACACTTAACTTTACTGGTGTTATTGTCTTTAAATTGATGTGCAGTGGATTAGATGATTGATATTGTGATTTTAGATATAAGGCCATGTTCGTTATTATAGATTACTTAATCAGAGGAACAGCAGATCAATTAATCTAGAAACAACTGCATCTTTTCCATAACTGGACCAGACCAGGAGCAGGGGTGGTGTTTAGGAGTATTACCTTCACCCAGATCCAGCACAGCGAGCACGGCGCTGCTCCTCGCCTCCCCCAGGTGATTGTTGGCGATGCAGGTGTAGAGGCCAGCATCACTGGGTTTGCAATCCCTAATCCAGAGCCCTCCGTACTCCTGGTTATCCATGTTGAGGAGGTCGTCGTTGTGGTACCAGTACAGGGAGGGCTGGGGGTCTCCAGCCACAGTTACCTTGAGACGGATGTCGCAGCCCGTCCCCACGGCGGCGTTCCTCATTTTGCGTATAAAAACGGGTGGAGTTGGCGTGAGGTAACCAGGTCCTTGAGGTTCAGGTACAACCTGGTCTGAGCTCGCTTTGGACCGCTTTGGGGGGATGATGGGACTCGGGGGTGCCACTGCTTCATCGGCCCCTTTTTTCAGGGTCATTTGCACCTCAGCTTTTCTCATGGTTCAACCGATTTGATAGATTTTACAGTGAAATCTGTAACTCTGGATGTGGATTTTATAGTTACAACCCTGACTGGGCCCTCTGTGAGCAAAATCCAGCAAGGCCACTCGAGTCTGGAGCAGGTTTTACATATAAACTACCATTCAAAAGGTTCTCACATTTTGGATTTATCATAGTCTATAACTTTACAAGAAAAGCCAAATTAAAAATATGTAGAAAAGCACATCTGCTGTGGATAAACTCTGCAACTTAAATCACCGCTCTCTGACCTCTGTTGATGTCGAATGAAGAAAAAAGAAATTGTTGATTACCAGGTGATTAAGCAGATAGAGATAGCTGCCACTCTCCTGCCCGGAGGTATTTTTAGGGCAAGACCCGCTGGATCATGTTGCATTAACAGCTCCCTTGACTTGCCTCTTGGAAGTGGCGGCCCCTGCTCCTTCTCCTTCCTTTTTTCCTGATGACTTTCAGTTCTTAGTAGGCATTTCCCAACAGTGTGAAACTTCTCGTAACTTCTCCTCAGAACAAGGTGAGCGAATCCTCACTGAGTTTCCTCTTTGTTTCCAGCAGCTCTGAGATGTGAGATGTGGGTTTTTTGCTTGGCTTCTGTTTGAAACGAAAGCATCAAGTCCTGTACAGCAAGTTGTTACCCCCCCTCCCAATCTTTTCCCATGAGCTAAATCACCCCACTCATGATCTCCCCCCTACCTCTGCCAGTCAGTCCGAACGGGGAAATGACAGTCACAGTCCAGCACGCCTTACCATGACAGCTGCACGGTGATCCGTCTGCCCACTCACCGCGAGGCTCCCGCCCCCTTGTCAATTTTAGCCAACCTGAGGTCAGTAGAACATGTGAGATGGTGCAACACTTGGCAGGAGGGCGGGGGGGCGATCAGTATGGGATAGAAATGTAATTTGTAGGTCAAATGTAGAGAAGCTGAAGTTGGCCTCCCAATGGTGCTGACGTGCCCCAACATCATGAAAAAGAAAATATCACTAACGTTGTGAGTTTGCAGTTGTGGCTTTGTGAGAGTTTTTTTTAAGTATCTGCTATATTTACCAACAGTTTAGGCCTTATCACAAGTTTAGGTCTTATCAAAGACTCTGTATGGGTAATTTGATCAGATTTGCAGTAAAATATCCATGAAAGAATTTTGTACTTCAGTGGAAAAAACACCTAAAACATAAATAAAATGAATGAAAGCTAAGTTAGCATTAGCTTTGCCAAAATTTCTAATTGAATTGAAGTCAAATGATCTTTAATGATGGAGATTTCAACAATTTAAAATCTAATTAGTGCTTTTGCTTTGAATAAAGCTTAACTCTACTGCTAACATGAGCATGTTGCACCAAATATAATAGCACATATTTTAAAGGAGAAGTCAGATCAGGTGGAACAGTTAAAGAGAGATTTTAAAAATGAAACTGTAGCTTACTGATATAACGAAACGTTGCAGCCAAATAGCTGCTTGAAAACAATGCGTCGCTTGCATGTCACATTGAACCCAGATCAACCACAGAAAGACAAACTTAATGAGGCCTTTCAAAACTGAAATCATTAAATCAAGTTATCTTTTACCTGCACTTTTTCAAGGATCGTTTGGTAGCAAAACAGGATTTTTAAAAGCAAATATCTTCTATAGGAGGCAGAAAAGTTTGCCTCTCTGACCAATAACAGCATTATTATCACTGCTACAGTCATAACTTCTATTATTTTAAGCTGTTGTGGTTGTAAACACAAAAAAAGTACCTGTTGGTTTCATAACAGGAAAGTCCTGTAATGAAACCAGCAATCAGAATCAATGAGTTTATCTAATAATCAGAAACACAGACTCGTGTACATGTTTGTATTTAACTTTAATAATGATTGCAAACACACAAATACACAGTTGTTTGACATATAAATGACAGCCTGCTACCTTCAGCTGAATATACAAAAACACAGTATTTACAACTATTTGAATACATATAAAAAATATAATAGATATTTGTTTTTCTGTACAAATAATTAATTTAAATGCTACAGTATATTCAGTGTTCACTTGGAGGAAATAAAAGTTTTTTTAAAAGAGTGATCTTTATTTTTTTTAAACCCTCACCATTTTTTGCAATTTCCTGATTATACAGGTGAGATATTTTACCATTTAACACTGAATTGTCCCAACTAAAGGTCCAGTTCCTCTGCAGCACATTCAGTGGTATGTCAAGGTGTTTCGTCTTTAGAGGTTTCGTCTTAATGTTGTAACAAAGTGTTATTATGTTGAAAGAAGGTCAGGCTCAAAATTGACGCCTGACAAACATGTTTTGCACAGCTTCCTCACGTCAGTTCAAAGTGGGGAAATTCAAATGCAAAACCACAAAAAAAGTCCACAACTTAACTTAAAGCAATAACTTTCTGAAAACATCGGACTGAAACAAAAACCAAAACCAAAACAAGTTAAATAAGACAAAACAAATGGAACAAACTGTGAAAAAATATTTACTATTTTAGCCAAAAAAAAGGCAAATCTTTTAAAAAATGTTTTGCTTTTGCTCAACAAATAGAAGCAGCAATAAAAAAAAGTCTCAAAAAAGTCCCTTTTGAACTTAATACTCTGGTGTGTTTAATTTATTAGAAAAGTTTAAAATGTCTTCTCGGGTTTTTTCATATGAAAGTGGATGTGATTTCAGACGAGAGTGAAGACCTGCTGCTTCTCGCCACTGATGTTTTCTTCATGAGGCCCATCTTCCTCATTTTCTGTGTCAGCCTCCTCCTGAACTTCTCCCCAACGAAAGCATAGAGCACGGGGTTGACGCAGCTGTGGAGAAGACCCAGACTCTGGGTGGCAAACATGGCCTGATCCACCGCCATCCTCGCTTTGCAGTCGTACGGCACGATCTTCGCCCTGAAAAACGTGTCCGTCATGACTGTGATGTGATACGGCGTCCAGCAGAGCAAGAAGGCAACGACCACAAACGCAATCACCCTCATGGCTCTTTGACGCTGGAACCCCCCTCGGATGAGCAGGAGGCGCTTGATGGTGACTCCGTAACAGGGCAGCATGATGGCCAAGGGGATGATGAAACCCAGAGTGTGGCGAAGAATTCTGGTGGTCAGCCGCCAAATGTCGGCGTTGCTGGGGTCGTATTGTTCAGCACAAACTAACTGACCCGAGTTTTGAGACTTAAAGGAAGAGCTGAAAAGCCCTGGAAGAGACAGAGACGCTCCAACCGCCCAGACAGCAGCACACACTCCCAAGCTGACACACTGCCGGTTCGCCTTTCGAGCCTCCATCGCTCTCACAATCACCATGTACCGATCCATACTGATGCAGGTCAGGAAGAGGATGCTGGAGTAGAAGCTGAGCTCCTGGAGGATGGTGACAATTTTGCACATGGCGTCTTCAAACACCCAACCTTTGGTGACAGAAATGGCCCAGAACGGCAGAGTGACGGCCAGGAGGAGGTCTGCAATTGCCAGGTGGAGGAGGTAAAGGTCAGAGGGCGGCAGCGGCTGCTTGCTGAGGCCGATCACCAACGCCACAATCAGATTTCCAGGAATGGCCAGCAGGAAGATGAGGACGTAAAATCCACTGACAACGGACATCACCGAGTCCGGGATGGAGACGGTGCTGCACGGCTGCGTTTCAGGGTTGAAATAGAACTCTGAGTAATTATAAGTGAAGTTGAGTTCTTCATATATCGAGCCGAAGTCTAAGACAAAAGCAGATGTGTTTGGATCTGAGGACAGCAATCAAAGTAAAATTTCAGTTACACAAAATAAACTTTTCAACATAGATCTAATGAAAATATTCTATATATGTTTAAGTGATCACACTGGCTACATGCAGCCTGTTATACAGAGGTTGTCTCAGCACATCTGTACATCTACGACAAAGCAAATCCTAATGAGCTCTGCTGATTTATTAGCATTTTCTGGAACAAACAGCATAAAACAAAACAATTTTTACTAACTTTTTTAAAGACAAAGTACTTAAGATGATAATAACTGATATTTATTTACATTTAATACAGAATTTTCATCTGGAAATTGAATTTTAACTGTAATTGCCTTTTACATTTCACAGTAAATGCTACAATTTATCTGTTTTGTTATGAAAATATATGTTAACATATGACTAAATTCTTTAAAAAGCTGTAATTCCAGATGTAAAATAACTACTCACCAGTCATCGTGGTGTCCTGTTGGAGTGAAGCAGTAAGTATGACACAAGAAGAGACGAGGAGGACTCTAAGTATCCCTCTACACTCCTCCCATCACTCTGACCAGAAGCCCAGTTTCTCATTTTACTCATGTGAGCAGGTTGTGATTTGCTCAACGGTTCATACAGGAAGATGTTTTCAAACACATCAAAACAAATCACATCTTGAAAACATTGTTGGAAGTTGTTAAGTGCATTTTTTATCACATTTTTGTAGATGTAGTACAGTGTAAAACTAATTTTGTATAATAAAAGTGTTAAAAATTGTTCAATTTTGTTTCATAAAATGTTTAATTTTACACTTTTCATGTGTTTCAACTTCAAGTGTAAAAGCTGCTGCAAAGTTACTTTAGGTGGAATTACACAAACATGTTTTAAAAAGAAAAAATCAAACAATTTGGATCTATAAAATTAATATTAAACATACAGTCATACAGTTTACTCAGTACTTTATTTATGATCCCATTTTGATTTCTGTACCAACTTTTCAATTCAAGATGCTCTTAGATTTTTCATTTCTTGCTATTTCTAAATTACACCCATGTAATTAGTCGTAATCGGTTGTGTTGATGTATCAGACTTTTTTCAGTTGTCATTGTTTGGTTTTTCATAAACCGCAGTGCTTCCCTTTTAAATAAATCTGGGCCAGATTTTGTGAATCATCAGCATCATGAGTTGTATTGTCACACTCGAGCCAAAATTGAAAGAGAAACCATTAGTTCATCTGAGGTTTACAAATTCAAAATAAACACTGGCTAATAACAGTCAAACTGTTTGAGAAAAACAGAATATGAGAAATGTTTGAATGTCATTGTTACTCCCCTTTTTTTTTCCAGGCTCTTTAATTTTGCAACAAGCTTATATCTTATGTTTTTAAATTTTCTTTTTTGTGCTCTTTTTTTTATACAGTCAGGAATTAATAAGAAAAGAAAAATATAATGTTCATAATACTTCCAGATTCTTATTTTTAGAAATATTATCTTAGCTATAAATTGTCATTTTTATGTCACAGGAACTCACTAAACAAGCTCCACAGGCTGAAATCTGGATCTGAGCCTCTATCAACATGAAGTGAAAATATTAACCATCCGAAGCCACATGATGTGCCTAATTCGCCGACTGACCACCGCAAAGAGGAAGTTCCCGGCTCATGACATGCGTCTGTGTTGACACGAGTGACTAGCATCACATTTCCTGCCGCACTTCTCATGTGTTTCAACTTCCAGTGTCACAAGTGCTGAAATTTTACCATAGGAGGAAGAACACAAACATGTTTTTGAACACATGGTTAAGAGCCATGTGGGAAATGAATAAAAATTAGGCAACTTAACACCGGGACTGTGTTTTTGTAAAGTTCACTGTGTTCCCATCCCAATTTTACATTTAATGAAGCAACGGTGCCACATAATCAGGACAGATGGTGGTGTTTCTATCAGACCTACTTGGCCACTTAAATCTCTTACTGAATAAAATGGAGCTTTTATGTAAAAACAACTGAGAACTGTTCCTTCGACTAAACAGACTCCTTTTGTGCAATTTGAAATGTTGATCATGTGTAAACTTAACTACATTCAAACAGCATCTTCACTCCTAAATCAGTTTAGAAACACTGAACGAGAGAAAAGGGCACCAAAAGTGAAGTAGGTGGCATCGTCATCAATGCTGAGGTCATAGTGTTCAGGTGCTTGGTGCAACAAAGGATGTGAGGAAACAGGGTTACGTTGAGTGCAATGCATTACTTTGAAATGGAGTACTTACAACAAATGCTTACGTTTTATGAAACTGTAAATGTGTCATTTCACTGTGAGAGTGTTTGATGATTATGAAGAAAATAAGTCCTCTGATTATTATTTTGTGATTTAATCTGTCTAAGGGGGTAAAAGGCATAAACCAGCACTCATAATTAGCACATTTTGGAGCATTTTACAAATAAGTTCATTTTTGTGGGCACTAGATGGCGTTGTAGAGTTGAAACAGCTTGTGAAATATGATGGGGGACTCACTGTAAATGTGTTTGCAGCAGCTGTAACACACACACGACTTGAACGGTCAGCAGAAAGGCTTATAAACCTGCTCATTGTTGTTGACTACGGTGCAGAAACACTGATGTCAAACTGCATCAATAAAACAGGTCTGACTGTTCAGCTTTGGCCATTTTACTCCAGAAAGCAGCTTTGAACATTTTGAAGTGCATTTTTTTTTACAAATTCAACATACATTTTCTTGACATTAGCAGTAACTTGCGTTCAAATGTCGAACAGACTACAGAAAACCCAAACGTGGCAGCAGAATTACTGTAAAATTTATTTGGTGAACCGTTTTGCCAGTAATGGAAGTGGTCCCACCATGATCAAAGTACAATTGATGGCAAACAAGAAAAACATGTCTTATGAAAAAAAAACAAAAAACAAAAAAAAACAGTTTAATATCAATCTAACTACCATTAAAAATTCAAAACTAACACCTTTCCTGTCACAGAGTCACTTATGATACGGTTTGGTTAAGAGAGAAGACCCTTTTGACAAATGTCTCGCGTTTCGCATTCAGTCCAAGAACTCATTTCCACCAACTTAAGGCCTTTTCCACTAAAAAAGCAGAAACTGATTTCCTGATTTAAATGACAGGCAACCTTGCCCAGACATAAATTAAGAGAAGAAAGTGCATCAAGTGTTCAAGTAGGGTGTATAGTCTGAAAGAACACAACAGGGGAGGGGGCTGGGAGAGTGTGTTTGGGGAGGTAACACTGGCACAGGACTGGCGATAAGTAAGAGAGAGAGGAAAAGGACGTGACTGAGAAGGTTGACCACAACTCAACCACCGAAGGCTTGGTTATAGAAGAACTCCTGCTAGTGCATCAAGTGGTGGTGATCACAATCACACTGTGCTGCTTTGCTGAGAGCGCTACTACGCATGATGAACGACACATCTGACTATGTTAGCCTCTATAAAAAAATGATGCAAGTAGTCCATGTTTAATCATTATTTTTTTTTTGATAGCCGATATAGGCTGATGGGGGTAAAGGGGAGAAGAGTTTAAAAAACAAAAACAAACAAAAAAAAGGGGTCAGGGGGAAAAAGGGACATCCAATGTTTTTCCACATGATCCCCCGTGACCCTGATTTCATCTTTTGGCACGCCTTGGGTCCCTGCCGTTGCTAATGGTAACCGAAGACTTTGCAGCTGCCGGGGCTCCTGCGGCGGTAACTGGAGGTGCTCCGTTTCCAGGCGACCGACCATTGGGTCGTCCCATGCCCCCGAACGCAGGGTCACGGGGTGCACCGGATGATGGGTTGTTGTTGTTGTTGTTGGCAAATGGCGGCATGGCACCATTACCTGCAGGTTGAGAAATACAAGTTAATATTCACAGAAAGAAACAAGCATCTTGGGCCATTTTTACAGAGGACGTTTGACATGTCAAAGTAGGAAAAACACAGGTGAGAACTATTTTAAATAACTAATGAAGGCTAAATTTAATTTGACTGCTTTTATTTCAGCGTCCTGGTATTTTGCTTGTTGTCTTGCTGCTTGGACTTGCTGAAACATGAAAGTGTCTGTTCTCAAGACACATCAAAAATGTCAATGATGTCTCATTTCAGACTCATTCAAGCAAATAAAAAAACAAGGCACATGACATTACCATGTTCCCTTCAGTCAGAAGACGTGAGTCATAAAGTAATAAAACAAACTGATAATAAAAATGACTTCTGTGGTAATGACACACCACAGCAACATTTTAGTCACTTTGTGCCGTCACCATAAATCTGTACTTTTAACACAGAACAAGCCTGTAAGTCAGTGACTGGTGGAGCAGTGATCATCTGCTTTCAGCAAAATATACTTACCTGGTGGGACAGGTGTACCTGAATTCTGATTGGGCGGAGAGTTTCCCCTCTGATTCTGGTCTGGCTTACCCTGAAAAAGAGGAATGAAGGAGAATGTCACCTTTGACTCCCCTCATCAATGCTGCTGGGCTGGACTGAGCACTTTACTTCAAATACAGTTAATCAATTAAAATAGTAACATATGAAGGCTGTAAAACAGGTGTGTTTTAAAAAAAAGGGGTCAGTGGGTTATAACTTGGATTGATTTGCTTTTCGGGCTTAGTGGCTACTCACAGACTTGTTTTGCTGGTTTGCTTGGGCTAGCAGCTCCGGGTTTGGTTCACTGAAGTTGGGCACTTCTGAATACACCATGCAGAACCTGTGGAGACAAAACCCATGTTTTAACATAATTTTAGAAACTATGTGTTTGGTATAGTTGATGATGATCAACTAACTACATGGAAATATTAAGATTTGAATCCCTTTCAAAAAGAAAGCGATGAAACTTAGTTCTCAACAGGAAGCTGATCATTTATAGTGAAACACCAATAGTAGAGTCAACTTGATTTCAAGATTTATAGGTGAAGTTGTTTACAGAAACTATATACATTGAGCTCCTGAATAATAAAACTAAGCATTGTACTGTGCACAAATGCTCTTTAACCATGTTTTAAAACCCACATATTCCAGACAGAGTTTACTAAACACCCTGGTCTTGTATGATGACACTTAAGGGAAGAAATGATGGTCTGAATTTCAACAGAAACCAAAATTAACTGAAACAGATTTGTTTCCTGCTACTTACTCTCCAATCTTCTGTAGATCCCCTCCTCTTCCAGTGTATAGGGTCAGGCAGCCTTTCCATATGGATGCATAACTATAAAACAAAACATCACGACTTAAATATACAAGAAAATTTCAGTTCTCCCACATTATAAGAAAATGTTATCCAGGTGAACATTCATGTACTTGTCTGCTGCAAATATATCAGTGTGTGTGCTAATCTGAGAGTAAAAGTCATATTAGTTTTTTTGTTAGCATGAGAGCATATTTACCCTCTGGTCAGCTTGATGATGTCCCCTGGCTGTATGAGGCTGCCCAGCTCGTCCCAAACAGAGATGGCAATGCTCCCACTCTTGTCTGCCACCTTACACGAGCGGACCTCATGACCATCTTTCGTTTTAGTTACTCGTCCTGATGAAACAAAGCAGGAATAGGTTGGATATGAGGGTCAAACTAATAAAAAAAAATAAACCAAAGTCTGTGTTGACAGTTATTGTTGGTCCCTTTAAGAAAAGACACGAGTTGATGGTATTGGGACAGACGCTTTAACAGACTACTTACCTATTTCCAATACGATGAAAACGATATTCAAATTTTTCGAGCCAGGCTTCACATCCTTTATCAAAAACAAGGCCTCGGTTGTGGGGGTTGCCATTGTTTTTCACGAAGTATAATAACTACCTGTCGTTCCTTTCCGTCACTTCAGCTGACTCTATAGCAATAAATGCTGGGTGTTGTTACTTTGCAATGGACAGTCACACCGTTAGCTTTAGCTCTGCTAATTAGCCTGCTAGCCGATTGCTAACTATGCTCTACTTCATACACTATAATATTATCGTAATTGTTCATAGACAGTGGGGCAAGCTGCTTGGATAACCGATAATGTTAAACCCAAATGCCATAAAATAACAATAAAGAAACGGTCTGACAAATAACAGTTATCTGGCCTCTTTAAAACAAAACGGCAAACAGTAACTGAACTTGCTAACAAGTTAGCTTTGCTAAGGAACACTTCGCTAAACGTTAGCTAGCTCGTCCTGAAGGCTAGCTAGCTACCTTCTTCTAATTTCAGGATATGAGCCTCTGTGCATCTTTCTTTTCACGATTAACGCCATAATGGCAACTTCATTTCTCACATAGCGTAAACTAACGTTAAAACCGTCCTGATGTGGCAACTGATAACTAAACGTCTTAGCAATACGGTTGGTCAAAAAATGTCGAAATCAGATAAAATAGTATTGATGTACTGACAAAATCCAGAACCGCGAGTCAAATCTGAGATGGGTTTTTTTTTGTTTGTTTGTTTTACCAGACAGCGATCAACTAAGTTACACCAAAGCCTAAGAAATTATCTGTGTTGCTAACAGTTTTTTAAAAAAGATAACAGTTTTCTCCATCGAATATATAAACAGTCCCTAGTTTACGTCGATCACTTCAAATCGACCGCATTTCTTTTGTCAGCCTCTTTTGGAGTAAGAAGAACTGTTAGCTTTGCTAGCGGTTTGTTATAGGACTAGTGTGTCTACATCTAACTGTGGCCCCTATAGCGTTACAGTTTTTCGAAAAGCCTTGTGTGGAGTGTCCAAGTTATTCATGCCTAAACAATATCAAAGCCCCAAAAACGCTGTTTAAAATCTGTACAAGCTTTTCACTTCTACACGCTTTCACCCGTTTTAACAATGCCCCAAAAACTACGTCAGCTAGTCCTGCCGGTCAGTTTTATTTAACATGGCCGGTTCCATTATATTTGTTCTGAAGGGGTGTACACGAAGAATATTCTTGGTTCGTGCTCTTATAAAATCAGGTCGGCATATTTTAGCATGCTTTTAGACTTCTTTATATAAATATAATACAGTGTCAAATATAAACAGACACTCTGCTTAAGCTTGGAAGATAAAAAAGAAAATAGTTGGTTCGTACCAAATGAATTTCACCCCGAAGCAACGCGAGAACAAGAGAACGAACGTGAGAGTTCAGTTGCAACTATGAAACTAATAAAGATGAAATGTGTTACATGAAACCACATTATGCGTTAATCTAGTAATCATGTTTCTTTGTTATTTTTGAAACGTAAAATTAATATTCACAACACAATGTACTCACAGGGGACACGGTTCAAATAGTTGATAAAAAAGTTGATGCGTTAAATCAATACCTTAAACAAGTCACAGGTTTACAGTGGTCAGAGATCATTGAAGTAACTCATCTTATGTTTGTTACTCAAAGAAATAAACTCAAAATAATCTCCGTCACGAACAGGATTCGAACCTGTGCGGGGAAACCCCATTGGATTTCGAGTCCAACGCCTTAACCTCTCGGCCACCGTGACTATATAGCCTGAGTGAAGTATGACGTCACAAAATAAACATAGCAATCAAACAAATACGACGACGATACAGTTTATACATCTTTTAAAATGGCTTCATTAGAGATTACTATATTTTTTCTCGGCTATTATCGATAATATATGTCGTTGATCACATGTGGAAAAGGCAGAAGGTGCTGACCAGTTTGAACATAGGAGGGAGACAAACACCATGAAACCGCCTCCACTTCCACACGGAAATTGAACGCTACCCGCCCATTACTGGTCCAATTAACTTCCTCCCTGCCTTACCGAGTAAATCTCCAATTTATTTCACCTGATTCCAATACAGTGGGGGGAATGGAAGTTTGATATATGGTGCTTATATTATATAAAAATAATTCTTCAGAAATTTGCACTTTTAGTACTTTGTTCTCCACAGAGCGTGTTATTAAGAGTTTTAAAAGGGACTATTTTTCCATACAAAGTGTAATAAAAAATTATTTAGCAGACAGTGCATTCTGGCCAATACTCTGGGTAACAGGAAACAGTTTCTGTAAAAAAAAAAAGGTTCATATTTATTTTTCTTTAAAGTGTAAATCTCCTTGTGCCTCAAGAAGTACAAAAAGAAACCAAAAACACAACTTTAATGTTATAAAATCTTTATTGATGTATACAATACTATACTTTGAAAGGCAAATTCCTGCATTTTTACAAGATGCTTGAAACAAGTGTCAGGAGGAGTACATTGAAACACTCAAGTGGCAGGGAATTTTCAGCTGTGAAAGAAACATCTTTGGTTTATGTGATTAACTAAATGAATGGGTCACAATATATGATTTTTGTATGGGTAAAGATTATGTTTAACATGTTACCACTACCCGACCGACAATGCTGTACATACGTGGTGTTTGAACTCTCTCACAAAAAAAATAGTCCTTGCATATAATCCATAATTAAAGAGTCTGATATCATTACACTAAAACAGACTCTTTTGCAGATTCACAAAACTAGAAAGCACATTTTACATTAGCAGACAGAGATATCATCAAAGTAACACATTTGTATGAATAAGCAAAAAAAACACCACAAAGCTAGTCACATTTGAACCTCTACGGTACACATAATTTACACATATGTAAGCCTAGTGTTCGATCCCTTTTCATCAAGCTGATTAGAACAAAAAACTAAAAAGAAATATTAACTCAGAATGACTAATCATACTCAATAAACACAACTAACGATTTATTTATGATCACTTCTTTTTAATTACTTATTTACTTATAAATCCCATCAAATAAAGGTTATTTTTGTAAGGACTTTAGGCACTTTAAGGCTTTAAGTCAACTACAGTTTAACACAGTTGTGCACTGCTTTTCTCCTGAGTTTAGCAAGCAGACCTCGATAAAATATGACAGCGATTTTTTTTTCTTGCATAGTTAAAATATCAAAAATATTTGGGGCACCACATTTTGACCTCAAGAAGCTAAGAATCAATTTCTCGATCTTATCCAGAGGAAATATAAGTCAGATAATGGTATGTATGCCTCCTACAACACCATTCAAGGCTCATGTTCCAATGCATTCCACTTTTTGTTAATTTTAACACCTTTCTGCAAAAACTGCACATATGCCTAGCCCCTAGGCAACTTAATCATCCTTTCCAAAAACTGAAGACCTTTTCTCGCACTTTCTAACACACACACACACACACACCTGTCCCCCTTTTCCCTACTAACTCATGCCCGGGAGCCTCAGAACACCTGTGGCTCTGGAGAGCCTCTTCCTCTTTTTGCACTGTCTCAACAAGGAGGCCAAGAGAATGAAAAATGGGCTGAGGAGGAGTCATCCGTCAAAGCAAGGAATGCTGTCCTCTGTCTTTGACCACTTCTATGACCTCTCTAGCGTCTGGATCCTTGGTATCACTTGCTAAATTATTTTTTTTGGGAGTCATGGCACTGTAATCCGTAACCCAGGCTGGTGAAGCACTAACAGTGTGCAACAAGAGCAAGGTCACTTTATAGAAACTTTCAGACATGACTTTCAAATATGAAGTTGACTGTGACTGTGTTTGCACCTCCTTCGAACTTATAACTTTGTCAGTTTGTACTAAGTTGGTATCAAACCTTAACTGTGCCCAATAAACATGAAAGCAAGAAGGAATTCCTCCGAGAAGAAATAATTAGGCATATTTTTCTCTCACTCTTATCTACAAAAACATAGGAATCCATTCCTTCTTGAGTGCAATTACTTATACCAGCGTGTGCCAGGTAAAGGCACTGTAGAAGTATGTGTGCTAATCTATGAAGGAAGGACGTTGCTCTGTCAAATGAATGAGATACTGTTTGTTTTCAACATATGAAACTGAGTAAACTCTTCGCCATGCAATTTATGGACGCCTGAAAGACAAAGACGGATTGAAATCACCCAAATATCATCTGACAACTCAAAAAAAAAAACAGATACAACATTAATATTATGAAGTACACATAGGCAAGGAATTTATCAGGCAGTTACTAATTTATAGCCAAGAATAGCTGGAGAGCAGTGTGCCGCACATAAAAAAAGAACAACCAAAAAACAAAACAAAGGCCTGTAACATTTAGTACATCAATGTTAAAACCTTCTGGGTTCTGTGTGTCACTATACTGTGTTTTTCTCTCCATCTAGAGCAGCTTTTATCCAGCAATGATGTCCCTCATTTGTATAATTGTGACCGAGCACAGATGTGCTAACTGGTACTTGTAAACTATTTAGTCTTTCACCATACTTACAGTATTGATTAGTGTCATTCTCATTAAAGGTAGGTGGGTCATTGGAAAGTTGGAAATGATTAATTGGATATAACTGTGAAAGTAATTAACAATCTGTGTAGGTGAAGGACTGAAGACAAGACAACAGCACTCAGATTAGTGAAGTAAAGTCACCTGTTATGTTAAGAAGTGGGCTTTTAGAGCAGAGGTCCAAAGAATTTAGTAAACAACCTCTACTTCACTACAAAACACCCCAGGACCTTTTCATTGAAAACCCAGGAACTCCCCATTCCAACTCTTGCACAACCTGGCAACCCACTGCCTCGACAACACGGGGGCAGCACCACTGTTGCCAAAGATTTACTATTATTCCCCAAGAAACACCCCCCCCCCAACACAAAGAATAAAAAGGCTATCTGTCAGTGAGGAAAAGCTCTCCGGAGGCCGAAAAACACAGCAGGAGGGAGATGGTTGGCCCAGCACCCTGGAGATGTGCTGCTATTGAGGAGGTGGGCACCAGTTGATGGGACTGAGTTACGGTGCATTGCCTCAGTGTTGCTTTTGGGTTTAGGAAGCACCTGCACTGGGTTTTAAGTCTGCACAATGTGGGGTCTAATTGCTGAGGCAGTATTTTTTTGGACTATGCTAATGTGCAGCAGGGATGGACTACCTTAAGAGGCCACTTTATGTTTCTGGGGTAGGTGGGTGTTTTTGACAGGAACGGACTGCTTACGATGGAGGGATACTTTGTGTCTGCTAAGTTTAAATATATCAAGAAACTATAGGAAAACAAAGGAAAGATGGTAAAATTTGATTTGATGCTCATTGAAATCAAATCATATTAAGACACCTGCTCTACAGTGATCGCCGCTGTGGGGATCTGGGTATCTGCTGCCGTCTCAGCAGGGCTTTTGTGATTCTCCTTTCCTTCTTCCTCCTCTTCCTCCTCCTCCTCCTCGCCAATATCCTCCACGTTCTCTGGAACTGCCAGGCCGGCATGGTGATCACCATTTATCTCGCACTCAACGCTCGGTGGATCTCCATTGATAGACAGCTCTGCTTTACAGCTCTCAGGACTGGAGGGACTCACGGCCTCCTGAAGCTCCTCCACAACTTCCTGGGTGTGCACCTCTGCCAGGGAACTCTCTCCATCTAAGCTTCCCAGAGCAGGAATCACCACATGGGCGTCTTCCACAGGTGAGCCTGAATCTTGTGAGGGGGCCTCTCCGTCTCTGACTTTCTTAACGTTGAAGGTCATGGGAGACACCTTGAAAGAGGAGCTCTTGGCAGTCGGGCTCTTGGGATGGTTGGGTGTTAGGCTCTTCATGATCTTCTCACGTTTCTCTGGTGGAACAATCTTGGTGGTGATCTGGGTCACCTTTTTCTCGATGCTCTGGCGCGAGAAGGCCTTCTTGAGGCTATCAACCTTCTTCAGGCTGGAACGCTTGAACCTGTCAGCCCTTCTCTCAAATGTGTGGGAGGTGCCTGGACTCAAGGCCTCCTCTCCCTGCAGCATCTCCTCCGACTCGTGGTGTATTGTGAGATTATCTTCATCATCAGAAGACAGGCTAATGGTCTGAAGACCCCCCTCTTGGGCGCAATCGACAGAGCCTGCAATAGATGGGGTGGGCAGGGTGGATTCTGCATCATACTGGCTTGGTTGTGGGGTCTTGAGGGAGTCCTTGACATGCACGCTGGTAGGGATCTCATTGTCTTCCTATTGGGAAACAGAAAAAAGATGGTTTAAGATTCAAGTTCCAGTGATTTCGGTGGAAGTATTGACTATTATAATCAAAGTCGAGACACTTCAGATGTATTTTCAAGCACACAACTTCCATTAACATGATTATCTATACCTCAACCCATGGTTTGACCATTGTGAGTGGATGTGTGTGTTTTATACACTCTATGCATAACATATGTCGGGTTAGTCTGCCTGCTTGAGGACTGAGGAAACCCGTCTCTGCATGCCTCCTCAGTTTTCTCCTCAGGACATCTGAGAAATTCCACATTTCTCTGCAGGAATTACACACTTTTCTCTCTCCATTTTCTCTCTTTTATATTTGTCTCTGCCTTTAACCAACTGTCCTTGAACACATTGTTGACCATAAACACTGTGAAACGGACAGCGGTTAAGTTCAATATCCGGAGCTTCACTTTGTTTCTCCTCAATCTCCTTCTCTTCCTTCTTACTTGTGGACAATCCATCTGCGCACAATCAGGCACGCATACATGCAGGAACACACTAGGGAGTTATGAGCTGCAGTTCTCACCCCCCATTTGCCCCTTTTCTTTCACACCCAGGGGCGAGTGGAGAGTGAAGGTGCAGCTTCAGTGGTTGACACACTCCACCACACATTTGAAATGCTCGTAAAAGATAACCTCCCAGCGGCATCAGCTTGCAGCATCACCAGTGGAAACTTGGTTTAGCACAGAACGAGAAACTGCCCATTTTCATATGTTTTTAAATGCAAGTACAATGCATTTCTATGTAAAGGCAGTTGATGTAAAATCTTGAATTTGCCAATATTGAAAAAATGCCTGATAGATCCCTTCTAAGCCCCCTTCGTTCCTCACATTGCTGAGTGCTTTGACTGGTTTCAGTTACCATGTTTACATATGATGCAAGAATTACATCTTACATACTAGTTTCTGTGCATCATGCATGTAAGAATGAGTGTGCATTAAAGTATGACTGCATTTCAAAGAATGCATGGCAGCAGCTCTTAAGACATTTTAAGAGTGCTGTAAGTGACTGGATGCCTGTAGGTTGTCGAAGGAGTGCGCAATGCATCTTTCCTGGGGTGTCATTAGCACATACTTAAGGACTGGGCCGACCAGATGGTCTAGAAGAGTCCTGCCTTCTGTCCATCCATCAGTCATCACAAATAGTGGGGGGGGTTTGTGTGTGTGTGCTTTTTGTTTTGTTTTTTTTTTGCTGAAAAGGACAATGTTATTGTTCCTGCAATCTGTCACTGTCAGTGTTTGCCCATTAAAACCTATTTTTTCCTTTATTTTGTTCTATTTTTTTGTGTTCAGTGATTCATTATCTATCTGACGATTATATTACAGAGGGCAACAAGACCGTATATGTTAACTGTTCACAATTAATCAATACTGTTGCTGTTTTGTCATTAATAATACTTAGACTCAGCCCATCACAAGAAGATAT
The DNA here is from genome assembly GCA_029814765.1 of Acanthurus leucopareius. NCBI lineage: Eukaryota > Metazoa > Chordata > Actinopteri > Acanthuriformes > Acanthuridae > Acanthurus > Acanthurus leucopareius. The sequence goes on along the minus strand of JAQMCX010000011.1, from coordinate 20,073,032 downwards.
TAAGTGTTTATTGCAAAACCACTTGTAGAACTTTTGTTTCTGCTCTTTCCTCGTTGCATAAACTCTGTTCATGGACACCTGAGGCACTTTGAAATCAGCTCTCATGATTGTGTCCAACCACTGCTTTACTTTATTCTGATCCACAGCAGCTTACGCCACTGAATTGAAATCCTGAAACAATTTCATAGTGCATAAAAAAGCTCTCGAGAACTCTTGAGACAGCTATGCAGAAACCCTCCAGTTTTTACTACCTTGCAGACACCTGATAGCTTTTGCCTTGATCTCAAACATGCAGGCATGGTTCACAGTTCAGCCTCTGTGCCAAACATGTGTGGTATCTCTCAGGTTTTTGCTACTGTCGGCATGACCTTAATGGCACAACTTCAACCTCGAGAACAGGGTCACCCTTTTTCTTTTAGAGGGTAAAAGGAAAAACCTATTAGTGTTTTCAAATGATACAAAATATGGTTTTATATATACAGAAAAGAGTATAACTTATAGTTGATAAATTATGTATGCTAGTTCTCTTTTAATGGCAGCTCTAAATGGTTGTGTGTGTGTATGTTGGAAGTCTGTAAGTTTCTGTTCACCACCAACAACCACTAGGGGGTATGTCATCATCCCAGAGAAGCTGGGAGTGGTGCTGCCCTGCAGGTTTGTAACTCAAAATTCAAAATGACAAAAGATAGCAGCTTGGGAAACAGCTCTGGTTACCACTTCCTTTGTTTTGTTTTCACTGTAATTCTTTTCTTTCAGTTTTGTCCTCTGCAGCTTGCAGCTCCCCCCCCGCCACATATAAATGAGCAGCGTCTACATGCCCCACTTTGCCGTTGGTCTGACACTGTGCCACACCCACAGTGTGTGTGTGTGTGCGTGTGTGTGAGGATCTGAGCATGTCGATGCAGAATCAAAACCAGTCAGGAACTGTGTGTGTGACAGCTTTTGTAAACGGTGTGTTAGATGTTACAGGGATATCAGAGAGCTTGCTCAGAGGAAGGTGATATTAATCTTGACTTTATCTGCGTTTCCTTTCATGCACATTTCAAGTCAGATAAGAATCAAATAGTATTAATCAGCTTGAGGTGTGACATAACTTATGCGTTCAGCACCCGCCCAAATCCAACTGGTCATGATTGCAAAATTGTCAAACATGCTCCTCATAAAAAATGTAGAAGTGTTTATAATTCTGCAAACCACAGATTTGTAATATTTGTATATTTCACATGTTAGACATCATTACTTCAGACGTCTATAATAATCTGACAGTTCTGATTATATGAAGGCCAACATGACTTTATGATTCTTCAACCAGAAGGTTAGATGAGGTGATCATGGTGTTACACCTTGGTGAGACTGATGCCAGCGTTCAAGACCACAAATGGTTTATTAAGGTAATAAAGTAATTTAAAATTCTCAAACAGCAAGTCTGAGAATTTTAAATTACTTTAAATTACAGGGTGTTTTTAAAGAGACGTCAGAGATTATCGTCGGGTTTGTGGTGACCCAAACAGGATGTTTTTGAAGAGACAATGGAGGAGTTTTCAACCATAACTCCAGCAACAAATCTGGGTTTGTTAATCCAACAGAAGACCCACGAGTTTTAAAATATCTGTGGTTTGCAGAAACGTAAAAATGTCAACATTAATTGCGAGCAACTGGGTTAATCCTGAACCTCATTCCTTGGTAATGAACAATAATCTTCTCTTGATTGTTTGAGGGTTTTAAGGTTCTCAAAGATTCAGTCTTCACTCCTCTGCTCTAGTCTGGGCTTGCCATGGACTTTCTGATTTGGCTCAAACATGTTTGATATCATCAGTGTGGGTATTGGAGTGAGTAATAAGTGTGGGAGGCAGCAACTGAAGCCCACACACCCTCCAATGAAAATTCAGCTCTCCTACTACCCACTATTGCAGTGTTAAAGACCTGAAGTGGCACAGCTTTAAAGTTATTTTATTGATCATTACCCCTGGTGGCAAATGCAATTAATGCATCAAGTGCTTTTTTCAGTTGAAGGGTATTTAATTAATCATACAGACGAACTCTCAAGTGGTCATCTCCACCTTTTCCCCGCCAGCCTTGAATTAATCTGGTTTATCTCCGACATCTTTTTTATTTGGATTAACTGGTGAGAGCTCTGTTTATGTGTTTTACTGGGTAAATAATGAAATACTGGGAAATTAGTGTGTCCTCAGTTTAACCCCCTACAAACTTGGCAAACAAGCCAGAACAAACAAAATTTTTCTAAATACCATTTGACCCAGGTCCGTCCTCTGTGTGTGTGTGTGTGTATAAAAATGTGTGTGTGCAGAACTAGCATTCTGGGATTTTTCTCTTGGGAACCCCGTTAATTAATGTAGCCTCTAAGCAAGCGCTCATTAGCCACTAGAGAATGTGATATGTGTGTGTTCAAGTATTTATGTGCCGGTGTGTATTTGTGTGCAGCCATGTAGGACATCATTGTTTAAAAAAAAAAACAACAACAAAAAAAAAAACTGTTTAGGAGAGCGAGATGAAAAAGACTTTAAATAAATTCGGAGCAAATGGAAAAAACAAAGTTAATTCAGTGAGACAGCGAGTTTATTGTACGTTACAGGTCACACACACTTCAAAGATATTTCGCATGCTTATGCAACGGAGTTCAACGTCTCACTTAACAATCGCATGGTAGAATTGCCATCTAATTACAAGTGCTGCTACGTGCTAATAAGCCATAACGTGTGTGTGGCGGCTCTCTGGAGTCTCCGCTTCATTGTGAGCAGACAGATCAGGGCGGGGCACAAGCCACCACCACTGATTGTAAAGAGCTCCAGTAGGCTCATGTTACCATATTTGTAATGATATCCTTTACCGCCTCTCATGCATCTGTTTCTCTCTCTTTTGTTTGTGTATGTAGGCATCTGCACACATTTGTAATGATATACTGTGTTACGGTTGGGAGATTTGCTTTAATTGCCAGGGAATTCCCTTGATTCATGACGCTCAGAGGATGAATCCTGATGACTGGTGATCCGCTAAGTTTTCCATAATGCCACAAGCAGGTCAAAGTTTCACTTAATTAGCGAAATATTTCAGTAATTTTTGTACAGATTTCTGTGACACTTGGTACGGACTTTCTCAGGATGATTTGCAAGAACTTTGACCTTTAATCCAGTCACAATTAATTTTTATCTAATAGTTTGGTTCATGACTAAATACATGTGTCACTAATGATACTTCCATCACCCTCAAATATGCTTTTTGTTTGGTGCTAATAAGCAAACATAAGCTTCCTATAATGCTAAACTATGACAGTAAACATGCATAACATCATACCTCATAAACATCATACTGATATTGTTAATAATAGCTTGTTAGCAGGCTGATGTTAGCATTTAGCTTAAAGCATTGCTGTGCTTACAGTCTCTCAGTGCTGCATAGCTATAACCTCTAAGGTTTGTTCCTTTATTAGCCCAGCCTTTTTATTAATCTGTGTTCAAATAACACAACGTTGATAGCACGTAATGCATACACCAAAATTTAATTTTGCCTGTAGGTGAGTCTCATATCCATTAACTTCAGCTGAAAGCAAATATGTCCTAACACATTAAAACGTCAGGTGATTTGATATAAAGAGTGAAGAAGTCTGCATGAGGAAGATGGATGTGAGACAAACACAGGACTTCAAGCTGCTCTGTGCAAAACCAGAAGTCAGTGTTTGTTCATTTGAAGTTAATGGACTTAACCTGCGTCACAAGTATGATCGTTAACCGACTGGTTTTATTACCTAAAAATAACCCGACTGCGATCAATTCACAACTTTAATCACAATAGTCTCCTCCTCTTAACAAAAAACCCTCCAGTAATTCTGTTTTGTCACTTTTTTTAACAGACCTTTGCATTGCAATTTAAGATAGGAGAATATTTTGTAGGAGTGTTGATGTGATATAGAGATATCACTGTACAATAATATTTTTTAAAGCCCAGCCTTGTTATAAGGTCTTATAAATCTACTTCTATCTCTTGAATACTGTAAGTATGTGTGCATCGTTATCATCTAAAGCTGCAAAAACCATATTATATCCCCTCCTAACATCAATCATCGGCTTACTTTGTAATATCTTCCCATTTCTTCAGACCAGCTGGATTATGTTACGCTTTCAGCTGCACTATAGATGAAGGGTTCAGATTCAAGGACCACTCACATCAAGAATTAATTAAAAACAGCTCATAGATGTATTAATCAACAGAAAGCTCCTCATTTACCCGTAACCACAACACAGCATCCTCTTCGGACTGTAAGTAGTGCGGTTTGCAGATAGTTATGTGTCTTGATGTGCATGTGTGCATGTGAGGTAATACTTTGAACAGGTGTGTTCTCATTCGGAGGATGGAGAGTCGTTTACCCAATCCAAACAGGTGAGGTTGGTACAGGTGTGTTGGTGCAGTGAGTCAGGTGCCTCCGGCGGACTGAACCAATGACAGGGGAAACCATCTCCACACAGAAATACATGTGTGCACACATTTTCATTGAGAACTCTCTGAAATTATTTTGTAACAGAATGATAAAGATAGAAGGCTTTTATTTAAAGATAAAGTGAGAAAGAGATGGGATTAAAAGTTAATGCTGCTTTAAAAATGTACATTTTCAGGTGTTTTCTTAAAATTAAAAGACTTTTTGATCTGTATATTTAAATAAAAGGGTTAAAGATGAAGTTCTGGTGCTAAATATCCCAACTTTTATTCTCTTATTCTCTAGATTAACCTCTTTTTCCACCAGTAAAACATCCTCTCTTCATTCATGCCATCTTAAGAAAACCTCATCCCTGATGCTGAAGTCTCTGCACCTTCACACACTCAAACACAAACAACTTCTTTGGAAAATTTGCCTCGATCTGCATATGTTTTGATTGCATCCTTTGCCTTTACAGTGCAGTGAGTTTTTTTTTTTTCTGTTTTTTGACAGCTCACCCCCACCCAGTTTGTTGCATAACACCATGTCCCCCCTCATGCTTTCATGATGAGCCATCTGTGGACAGAGGAAGTAGGGAGGAAAGGAAGGAAAGGAAATGGAATTCGGTAATTTGTCATGGGACGGGGTAACATGATAAACTCTCGCTCTGTGAACTCTGCACACTCACTCGCATCAATAAACACACATAGAAACAATCCACAACTTCAGAGCAGCTGAGATCGTAGCCCAACGGCGTCAGCCACGACTCCAAGAATGATCAAATTGGTACGAAATCATCGTAAATACCTCATCAGCATATCCTGCCAACTTCGATCATGCCTCCTGGCTCAGAGATTTGCATAACAAGTCAGAGCACTCTTTCCCATCCACACCCCTCCCATATCTGCCTCACCAAAGAAAACACGGCATGTTTACCGGCCTCGCTAGCTTGCGTAATCGCACGACACAATAACCAATTCAGGCGCACTGTCATGCTGACGGGCGAGTAAAATGAAGATCGTGGTAACGGAGAGGCGACTGTTTTTTTTACTGCAGACAAAAATGATGATGTTGGACGTGTGACGTGTGAAACCTGTTCACTCAACCCATAATTCACAGGACGGCAGTCTGTGCACTGCGGATGATGACATGTTTCATATTCTGCTGTATTTGCTCATGGTTACCTGCACGGATGACACGGTATTCATTAAAATAACTCCATGGTTGGCTGAGTCATTATGTTTCTCGTCATTCACCACACTTCTTCTCCTTTAACCAGCTCACACTGTTGAACTTTTTCTCTTCTTGCTCCTCTTTTTTTTTCTGTTAATCTCCTTTGACTCTTTTTGTTCAAATCTGCCACATCTCGCTGAAGTACAATTCCCAAACTGGGCCTATCAGAGCCATTGTTTGATAAGGGCTGTGTGGAGATATCATGAGCTTTTTTGATACGGTTACCACCAATTGTCACCATGTTTACTCCACACGGAGGTCAGAGGGCACGAGTATCTGCAGAGAAGCCGGAAAGGCATCATGTTATCTCAAGCTGTGCTGTATTTTCTCGTTATATTGAAGAGCAGAGAAATAAGAACACTGAGAATCAACATGGCCATTGTTGTCTCTTTTCCTGCTGTGGGGTTTTTGTGGCCTTGAGAGGTTGGACTGGATGGACACCGAGGTTTGAGAAACCAAGAAGGAGCAGACGCTCAGATTGAGCCCTGAAGTCTAATGATTGAATAATGAGGAGGGTGATGGGAGGAGTCAAGAGACGATATCGTAACTGGCTTCATTCTGCCTGATTATATAATAGGACCTTGAGATTTATTGGAAGAATACCAGCGCCAAAACACCGTTTCCGCAGCCGTTTAGATAACCTCATCCGTTCGATAAATTACCACCTGCGTTGTCAACACGTCATGCTGTGAATGTGTGTGAGAGAGAAAAGAGGCGGCTCAAATAAAAAACCAGCAAGTCAGAGCAAAAATACAAACATCTTACTGGAAATGTGCAAAAGAGTTGAATGGCGTTACTTTATCAATACCGGAGGCATAATGAAAAACATGCCAAGTGCTGTTAAAAATGCGGGAGACAAAGAGGTGCAGTGCGTCAGGGAGAATGCTGGAAGGTTACACCGTCTCCAGAGCTACTATCTCCATTCATCTTTGTGCATACTGTTGTATTGTCCCTCTGTAAAAACTTCAATTTCGGAAATTATTTTGTGGATCTTTTCCCCTAAAAATGACATAACTAAACAAGTATAAAGCTAGGATGTCATTTCATGTCATGTCAGCTCGCTCTCACTCTGTGCATCATCATCCCCTTCCTGTGTTATTAAAGCCGTTCAAACCAGACTTTCACACCAGGAAACTGTAGTTGCAACATTGCCTTTCGCCTCGGAGACCGAGACAGTCGATCAGACTCGTCAAACCTGAACGTGACATCAGTCCGAGGGATGAGCAGCTGAGTTAAAACTTTCCCCGTCTGCATGCATGTCTTTCACTAATGCAGTGAGCAAACTTAAGGAATAATCTCTTATCCAAACTGACTCTGATGGTCTCATGAGCAGCTGACAAAAACAGATCTCATATCACTTCTGCCCATTGTTTCTCAATCTTTTTTTATCTCTCCTTTGCTATTTTCTCTGCTTTCTTTTCTGTTTTTTTGTGCAAATCCAGAGGATTATCTGAGGAATGAACCCCGAAAGGAAAATAAGAACGATAGCAAAACAAGAAAGTGTGCTGTAAACAAACCTTATTGTCCATTTGGAAAGCATGCCTCAAAGGCTGTGCAGTCTTTTATCACTGAGGACATTTTTTCATTCTTTTATCAAACATCTCTCCTCTGGAAAACCTTGACGATGAAGGACACAATGTGTGAAAGTTACTTCTTGTGAACTGCTGGTCAGTTTTCACTGCCACATTTCTAAGCAAAAATAAAATTACAACATTATCTATTAACTCAAGCCCTTTATATGCTGTCTGCATTGTATTTTTCCTCTTGTGATATGTTATGGATACTCATATATCTTAATTTTTCTGCTCTTTTAGCAGAAACTGACTGAATGCAGTTATAGCTGATTGTATCAAACATACTTTCACATTTTCTGCTATGACATGGAAATGTCTGACTTGAAAAAGTTTTATTATAAACATCACATCCCTGTTATTCTGATATATTCTGACTTTTCATTCTGACAGCTGTCATCATTTACACTGAGCTGTTTGCAATCATCTCGATCAAAATAGGTTCCTGTACAAATCTCCAGAGCTTCAGCCATGTTACACGTTATTTTCCTGTTGTGTGCCTTCTTAATGCACCTTTAATGTGCTTAACCATTTAAAAGTGTAATTTCTTATGTTACTTGCTAGCTGCTCTGAAAATATCTAATCATATTAACTCAACTCTACATTTTAAATATAATCAGCATAAAAAAAAATCAAAAAACATGGCATATAGGATTTCTTTTTAAGTAACTGTTAGTTGGGGGCTGTCATTCAAGTTTTTCTATATTTAACGTTTCTGGGTTTTTGTTGTCCATTTATCTTTATCTGCAGTGCCAACAGCTGCATAAGTTACAGTAACTAACCTGTAACTTTAAGTTAACTATCTCATTACTTTAAACATGTCTGTGGGTCAAAGCTTGGTTATATGTTGTTGCCGGGGTAACAAACATGTTGCCCCGGCATGTTTGAATGCACTGAAACAGTCAGCACTGCTTTGGGGCAATAAGCCAGTGCAATTTATCACCTGGCTGAGGGAAACACACACACACACACACACACACAACAAATCTCAGTTGTAGCCTACAGCCAGCGGCCTGCTCCAACCTGTGGAGATGGATTTGACTTTCTAATGCAGGATTCAGCAGCGAATGTAGGCAATCTGAGCACTGAAATAGCATTCAAATATTGAAATATGGGGTGAGAATATTTCTTGGGATGAGGGTCCTTGAATGAGTATTTTACATTTAAGTTTGGCTCTTCAGTACTGAGATTTTTCTCTCTCTTGCTTTTCCTTTTGCAGGGTTTCGGTTTAAGGAGTTTCTCTTGTAGTAAAACTTGTGTCACATTTGATTTATACAAACAAGACAGGACCCAAATCGATCTGACAGAGCGGAGCACTGCTCATTTATTAGAGCATTATTTAGCTTCTTTGAACACCGGAGTGTTGAGAGTATTTATGTTGTTAAAGTAAAAGGTAAGAGCGCGGGGCGAGGCCGAGAATTACCAGTTTGTCCTCCATCTTGACGCCTGAACAGCGTGCGGAAAAAACAGCCTTTACTTCATGCTGCTGAAAGCTGAGATTAAGGCACAACCTTTGGTCAAGTGCCGACGAACAGGAGCACAAAGATGACTGGCAGCAAAGCAAACACAGTGACAGCGACTGAAGTTAAGCCAGTCACTCACAACCTTTAACCCTTTGTACGCAAACTTTGCACCGAATGATGAATCAGGATGTGATGACAGACGAAAGAGTTCCCGTCTGTAAAACTTTTAGCTTACAATGATTGATTTTATTTGACAATTATTAAACAGTATCACTCAATAAATGAATGATGAGAAATAACAGAATATATTTTTTAAGGAACGAATGGCATTACAGCTCCAACCGCACGTCTGTCAACAAAAAAAGCTCTCTGCAATCATGGTGTTTGGTTTGGCTGGGGAACACGTTTCTCTTTCCCTGATACGTGATATGAGCCTTCTTTGATAGTGTGTGAGAGCTCTGACTGTTGTCACTCCCTGCCACTCTGCGATTAGAAATCCCCCCAAAAAAACAGAGACAATCACCAAACATCCTCTTCCCATCACACCGGGAGAGAAACACAACCCTTTTCTCACTTGCTAAATATCTTGCAAAAAAGTCAGAACGGGGCCCTCCTGTGTAAAGCTGGAGAACAAATGCAATTCTCCCAGTGTTCAAATTCAATTTGCCATTGTGGTTGCCTTGTTTGTTGTGATGAAAATCCACAGTGAAATGAACACAGATGGAGAGATTACGATCTATTCAGAAATAAATGACGTTTGTCGCAGGAAATGACATTCCAAGTGCGCCTTATTTCATGTTACGTGCCACAGCGATGCAAATAGGATAAGATATAAGATCTCCGGGGTGATTGCAGATATTTGAGCACTCAGGCAATGAGCTCTGAAAATAACCTGTGTGACAAACAACAGAAAAAAAAAAGAAAGAAAGAAATATCTGCAATTTGCAATCCAACGCAAAACATTTTATCCGGCCCCAAAGTAATTACCAAAGCAGTTTCTACACTGTACACACTGGAATCTCAGATGGCTGGGAAATGTGTGTATCAGCGTGAGAGTGTGAGTCCCTGTGTGTGTGTGATAGTGTGTGTGTGTGCAGGAGAAAAGGCCTAGAGAGGAGGGGAGGTCCAAATGGAGACAGGAAAAGCACTGGTGCACAAAAACAAACAAACAAGGCCCAAGCAGCAGTAATTAAGTCCTCATTAGTCCTTGTTATGCGCTGAAACGCAGCCGAGCGGCAGACAGCGATGTCATATCTGACAAACAGTAGCCAAAAGCCTGGAGCTGGTATAGACCTTTGCTCCATTTTACCCAGAAACCCTCTGTGTTTCCACCTCAGCTGGCATGTACAGGGTGATGAGTGTTCTGGATCAATTTTGCCGAGCGGGCCGGGACCGGAGAGGAGGAGGGCCCCTCGGCCAAAAGCTACTGGGCTGATATAGGACGTCTGGCTGTTGGGTGTGCAGCGAATGCTCTTTATCAAAGAGCAGCGTGAGGCACACAGCATGTGCTTTCATGTTGTTTCGGGGAATTAGGATAGGAGGGTTGACCTGAGATGAAAAAAAAAAATTAGTCACATGCAAGTTTGAGTTTGCATGGAAGACAAAGAAGAAGAGGGAGGGAGCAACGTGAGAACTCAGCAACGATTGGACTTTTTAAGAAAGAACAAAATGCATCAGACAGGAACAGTTAAAGCGCCACAGCGGAGAATGAAAATAAAGTGAAAGACATGATCCTGCAGGCAAAAAAAAAAGAAATGGGGTGAGGCAGATAGTGATGGACACAGAAAAGAGTCAACACAAGCTCACAGGAGAGAAGGAACAAGGGCTGCACTTAGTTCTTTTATTTCCTGCTCCCCTCAGGCACGCCAAGTCTCATTTACCAGCTCTGTAACTGCATACACCTGACCCGACACATCAGCATAACATCCAACAGGCCAAGCTGTGCACACACACATGCTACACACACGCCTTTGAGATCATAACTGGCCCTTCTTCAACACACAAATGTGCCACCGTAGTGAAAATTAAAAGAGAAAAAAAAAATCAAATCAGCGCTTTTGACTGAGAAACAAAACAACCATGATGGAAGCGAACTTTAAAGTCGCCACTTTCCTGCTTAAATAATGTTAATATGAAAGAGATCGAACAAACAAAACACTTTTTTAAACACATTTACATGATGCAGGGACGGGAGAGAGAAAAGGAATCCATATTTGCTGCCTGTAAAACCTGACAGAAAAAAAAAAAAAATCCAAAGGAGGCGAAGAAGCAGTGTCCACTCTCACAATCTGTAAAGCAGCAGGACACTCCCGCCTAGCAAATAAAAAACTGACCGGGGGTTCAATCGAATCGATCAAGCGTCGCCTCGCCCACTGAAACACACAGCCACCTTTTTTTTTTTTTTTTAAAACAGGGTAAGGTTTTGGCACCTGTTGCATTTGAACAACAGAGCCTCAGTACCTGGGAAACCAGATAACAACGGCGGCGGTTAAGAGCTCTCAGTGGTTCTGGCTGTGTCAACAATGCCCCCCCACCCCATTTCGCCTGCCTGGGCACACACTTGTACACACACACACACACTCCCACAAGTACACACACTTAAAAATAAAACTCACGCACGTACTCATGCACCGACAACACTTGGAGACGACGCCTCACGCCGTGTTTGTTTGGTCGAGTGGACGTGCGTCTGTCAGATACAATATGGCGCCGCTTTCATCTTGCATGGCAACCGCGTGCTGAATAAACTGGCATATGAAGAATCGAGGCTGAAACCGGGGTGGGGGGGCTGTATTTTAACATGCTGCGCAAATATAGGAAGTGCCAGCTATTTTTATGCTTTGAGATAAGTGAGAGATGGGTTGCATAAGGATACTCCTCATACTTTCCACTCGTAATGTTCTGGAGATATTGAAACGTTTATCTCTGGTTTTTTTTACTATTTTCCAGTTTATAGTTTTACCCTCACAGGTGTGTGATGGCAGCTGAAGTGATAAATCCATCCAAAAGCCTTCTGTCTGTCTGAATTATGACTGTAGGGTGTAAACAGAGCTAGTCAAAGTCAGAGTCTGAGCCCTCCTCTATTATCCTCCATAGCTCCATTCTCAGACACACCCTTCATCTCACACACACACACACACAAGCACAGATTGCATGGGAGGGAAAACACACGTGTCCAAAAATAGTTTAGATCTTAGCATATGAAGAAAACATGTGGGCATTATTTGTAAAGAAGAATTCATTCAGTACGAGTGTGAGATTCCAGCGTCAGGAAACAGGAAGTGTTCGGTGTAAGAGGCTTTTGTGTGCTGGGATCAACAGGTTGCTTCAGTCCTGCTGGACGAGTTTGAAGTGTGTAAAATATAATAACGTGCTGTGCAACCGAAGCATATCATCTTTCTGTGCGAAGCAGGCAAACAAGACATGTGCTCACATCTGAACACACCCACCACTGCAGTCAAATATGAATGCAAATATGGCTTACACACACACCCATCCACTCATACACACACACACCCACACACACACACACACACACAAATAAAGGTGAGGCTTCAAGGGAAGTTCATGATGCAAATGAAAATAATCTTAAAAAATAAAATTATGTGTCTAGACTTTATAAAGTTGGTGAACTGACAAGAGGAAACAAGTTGTTCCAACTTTAAGACTCTGAGAAAACTGGATCCTACATTTCCCACAATGCAGCTTGATAGCTTATTACTTCAGATGTTATCAAGTTGCCTCCTATATGCATTTTTTTTTCAAACTCTAAACCTCCAGTTTGCAACGCTGACGTCTGAAGCACAACCTGAGATAACCCGATGACATCACTGTAACGTCATTAAGGACGAACATCATGAGAACATCATGACAAATAATAAAACTGTTCTCCAATAAACTGACTGAACTCCAACACTTTAACTCTATAATTATTCTGTCTGTTGTCTGTAATATTAAAAAATCTTCTTAACACTGAGTTCCGCTGTTTTTATGTCCTCTCACCTGGAAGATCAGCACTTTAAAGTGGTTCCTCTTCAGCAGGTGAGAGTGGTTCGCCTCCAGCTTCTTCACCTGGACCGCCTGCTTGTCCATGCGCTCCCTCACATCCTTCAGGTTACCGCTGACTTTGCGGGAGCGCTCGAGCAGCTTGTTCACGTTGTTTGACGTGGAGACGTGGGTTTTGGACAGGCGGGTCACGTCTCCCTGCACGACCCGCACCGCGCCCTCCAGCTCGGCCTGCCTCTGCTCCATCCGCCGCTGGTTGTTCTGCACCTCCTCCACCATGTTGACCAGCTTGTCCAGCAGCGCCACCACGGTGATGGCGCTCACCTGGCCGCGGTCGACGGGGCTGCCGGGGGCGACCGCGCCCGGGCTGGTGGGGCTTTTGAAGCCCAGCCGGGACAGGGTGCTGGTCTGGGACGGGGAGGACGGGGCGGAAGACTGGCCGCAGCTCGGGATGACCACCTCCAGATTTTCGATTTGCGGCTGCTGCGGGATGGTGTGGGTGCTGCCGGAGACGCTGCTGCTGAGCTCGGCGTGGGACGCGTCTTCTTCCATGGTTCACAGGTGGTCAGGTGTCCCGGTTTAATGGGCTAATTCACCTGAGCACAAAGAGTTTTCTTGGAGCGGGTCTGTTGGCTCTTTGATGCTGCGTTCACTGACTCCTGCTGGGAACTGAAAGGACGGTGTTTTACTTCTTGGGAGTTGATTCGGCATCCACGCCCCTGTCTGTTTCTTTCTCTGTCCCACACACACACACATACACACACATACACACACACACACACTCACACACACATATACACACACGCGCGCACAAACAGGCTCTGAACTTTCAAAACACCTCCCCTGCAAGCCAAAAGGGAGGGGCCTGGTTGCCATGGAACCGAGCAGGCCTAGCCCTGTTGACAGAACAGAGGTAGAGTTGCAGTGTGTGTGTGAGTGTGTGTGTGTGTGTGTGTGTGTGTCCTTCCTTGTATGCCTGCTTGCCTTGTATTTTCATGTGAATGCCAACAATTCCACTTTGTGCATGTTTGCCTGCATTTGCAAAAATATGTGTGTGAAGGCTGCTTTTGTTTACTCGGTTTTTGTGTTGTACCAAACTGTACGGGACTGCATTGTAATTGAGGTGAAATGGGTGTGTGTGTGTGTGTGTGTGTGTGTGTGCGTGTGTGTGTGTTAGCCTGGGTGTATTTTTGTGTGACTTCTTGTGTAACTCTGACAAAACAATAAAGCGAAGATTAAAACTACTATTCAAATAGGCCTGTGTTGCTCTTGTGTTTCAGGAACTTCACTGCATGTTTCCACTGTAGCCTGAGATAAAACCATGAACCATACTTTCTCTATGCTCGACTCTGTGTGTGTGTGTGTGTGTGTGTGTGTCCCTGTGTGTCCTGCGAGCGCCCCTTTCCTCTCCCCTCTTGTTTTTGTCCCCTCTGTGTAGTGCCATGGGGGCAAACTGACATGGAAATGTGGAAATCCCTGTTTCAACAATGAGCTCATCTGTGCCCTCTGGCCTCTCTTCATCTCTATCTCTTACCATCACTGTAAATATTTAATTCATGGAAACAAAATCAGGCTTTAAATCTCACATTTTGAAAATTAAACATATAGTGTAAACAGGAATGTGTCAGTGTGTGTGTGTTGCAACAAAAGTGCCTGGATGTGTTTGTCATGAAGGGAGAGAACCTACAGCACTACAGCTATGAGAAGAATCTATGTTATCACTGAAACTATGGAAAGCATTCAAGACACCTGGATTTTATTGGATTCGGCCTGATACAGTAAAGGCTTGGTCATCCACCGTCTCAGCCAAAATCAATACAAAGTAAACTGAGATTAAATTTTCTGCAACTACTTGTATAGGCACACAGAAGGTGTGTCTTCCTCAGAAAAGTTTAAAAATGTGTTGGCAGAGTCCACAATCTTTCTCTGATCCAAAAAACATTAATTAATTTTTTGTTATATCTTTTTCCTTTTAAATTGTGATGTTTTTTCAGTGTTGTGGTCCCCAGGAAGAGTAGATGCTACTTATGGGGATGCAAATACATAAAAATAAATGCAAATAAATAAAAAAATCTTTTTAAGTTTAAAAGTTTCTCTGTCATGCTTTGCATTTGAACAAAAAATACATCTTACTTGATGTCATTTTGATACCATTTGTATGTTTTACAGTGATATGACGCTACAGCTAGGACACAGTTAGCTTAGCTTAGCATGAAGACTGGAAACAGAGAAAGAGCCAGCTGTCTCTGCCCAAAGGTAAAATAGTCCAGAACGTCACACACACTGCATCTATTATGTTAAACCTGGATAAAAACCAAAGTGCAGAAATGACTCACTTGGATATTATGAGAAAGGTGTGTGACTAGACTATTTACTGACTAGGTGCAGTGACTTACTTGGATTTTGTACAGATAAATGAATGATAAATGCTGATCAAGGAGTCTCAGAGTTTTCAGACCAACTGCTTTGCTTCGTTTTAGACTGTAGCCTAAATAAAGATAAAGATGTTTGTTTAATACCACCCACTGTATTAAAACTAAGCCGAAATATCCCAAACACAGGCATCTTGCCAATAACTCTTGGTATAGTAGTTGTCAATAGTGACAATGCAACCCTTTGGGGAATTGAACAATTAATTAAAACCACACTGCACTGGAAGAATGCACACTTAGTTATGCATCACTGTGATAAAACTGACAGTAATGACAGGGACCATATTTTGAGGGGGGGGTTTTCGCCCCATCATCCCATCTGCTAACACTGAGGAGCAGGTATTCACTACCTTTACTGCAGCCGGCCACCAGGGGGCTTTACTTTTGGGGAGCTGTCATGTGGTCCATATAAAGATGCAGTCAGTGCATCACACACAGCCAGGCTAGCTGCTGTCTTTGTGCTTGGCTATGTTAACTGGACGTGACGGGTACATTCATATTTGACGGACGGATATAAAAGTGACTTCAATCTCCAAATCTAACGCTTGTCAAGATATATCAAATAAACTTAGGCCTGTTCCCCATAATGTCAAACTCTTCCTTTAAAAACAAGCTTCTACCTTTTTTTTTTTTTGAAATGTTAGTAATTTTCCTGCCACAGCTAAATCTTTTCACCAGCTATAGAGGAGCTCTTGACAGATTTTCCCATGTCAACATCTAAGACTAACACCTCTTCTTGAGGTTACTCCCTTAACAAGCTTCAAAGCTGTCAGAGTAGAGTGGAAGTGCTAGACACACACTCCAAAAAAACAAATTTCCTTCCTCGTCTGACTGAAAACCCCAGTGTTTCTGACCCCTCTCACTGTCACCGCCGCCTCCCCTCGGAGACACACACTTCTGTCCACATGAAAGTGCGACCTCCCATCCTTACCTCTCGAACTCTGACTTTTCCCACTTTCACCCCCTCTGGGATGAGAGTGGAGGGAATGACGCTCCCATCCTGTCATTCTTCCATGTTTCCCCCCTCCTTTCCTCTCCTCTGCTCCTTTCCCCTTTTCCCCTTCCCTGTCTGTATCCTATCATCTGCTTTCCTGAATTCCTGCAGCGTTCCCGATGGTCTGGCACTTGTTTCACACATACCCGGTGTTGTGTCAAGGAACGTTGTCTTTCCATTGCCTTTTTTGTGATAACACTTTCCATTTATATAAGGTTTTCATAAAATGTGCTATAAAGATAATTATGTCATACATGTAAGAATGAGTTAAGAAGAATTGGTGAATGTTTTTTTTTAGTGTCAAATTGAAGGGATGGATGCAATTATTTGCCCTCTGGAGGCCAAGTCATGCAATTACATGCCTACTTCTGACAGTTTGCGGTGTTTGTAAAACACAGTAAGGTCCAAGAAGAATTTTTACTGCATTTTCCATCATGATTGATGTCTTTATCTCATGCTAGAGGTTGTGATTTACTCCCTTCTATTTATCTTATTCTCCCTTTCATTATTGACTGTTAAAGTCACAGTTAAATGCACTTTTATTTTATAGAAGAAAGTTTCCACAATCAAATCTTCAGCTGTAAAAATTCTGTTTAAAAACAAGCAATGTGTGCAGGCACTGCAGCAGAAACAGGATTCAGCATATTCCAAAATTTCAACAAACATGCTGCTGCAAGTCGCATCATTAAATGAATGAGCCATCCTGGGAAACCTTCCTGGAGTAGCTTTCAAACCTTCAGCGGGGGGTGTGGCGTTGCTGTAACCGTTGGCTGTTGGCAGACTACCTGGGTTGGTGACGGTTTTTTTCAAGAGTGGTTGATGAACGAGTTCCTTTGAATGTGCAGTGCAATCTCATGCAGATGGGGGATTATTTCAAAAATCTTTGCATAGAAGTCATTTATTTTTTTCTTTTCCCTGAAGGCAACCTAACTTGTTTTCTTTTGAATGCAAACACCACCTCATAATGCCTTTTATCATTCAACAAAGGGCAGAAATGATGGTTGACATTTAATTTTTTGACCGAGCGGCAACAACTAATACAACTGATACAAACTCAGTAACTTGCACATGGTGGTTTTCCCTCTTTGTTCGTCACTGTGGATCATCTGCTATCTGATGAAGATGGTGACGTGGGTCTTATCCTCCTCTTCTTGCCTCAGGCTCTGTGTTCGTCTAAGTGCCCACTTGATGAGTGTACATGAATGTAACTACACCACCTTGAGGCAAAACTTCATGAGGACTTTGATGATAAGTTTCCCACACAGATGGAGACGTTTTGCTTTAACACCAAAGAGGAAAAAACTCTTGTGGAAGAATTCTGTCTACATGAGTTGCCTCTGACGCTTTAATAGTGTGTCCATGTTTATATGCTGTTAAATGCTCAGTGTAAACTTTGTGGTCGCAGCAAAAATAAAGAACAGTGATAATAGTAATAATAAAGAATTTAATTTATAGGGAACTTTAAAGAACAAGTGTAACAAAATGCTGCACAAAGGAACAAAATGAATACAAAAAAATTTGATACACAAGTAAAAGTGACCATTATTAAAAGGTTAAATAGACTGATACGCAGACCAAACTGAGGCCAAGACAATGAAATATTCTGTGAAGGACAGACTCCAATTTTTAATAAGTCTATTTTGTTGAAAATAGTTACAAGCCACTTACTTTTAAAGACGATCATACTCTTGTTTGCTGTAATCATCCTTCTTCCCCATAGCTTTACCTTAGTGGGTGGAGCGATTGTCCTGGTGGTTGTATGTCGGTTTGTCACCGGCAAACAAAAACAGATGAGGATGCAGACTCAGGCTGCTGTAGTGTTAGAAAAGCTGGGTTTAGCTGAGTTGTAACATGCCTGTGCGTAGGGAACATTAACCATGGGATTGTTATCTTTTACAGCGTGGCCGCCCTGCAGGATCACAGCCACAAGAGGAACCTCAAAATAATTAGCATGTTGGAGGAAGAGTCGTGCCATGTTCAGCTCTGCTGTATTTACTTTTTCAAAGTTAATGAAATATCTAGAATTTGGTTATCTCTCCATGCTGTCATGGCTTTGGCATTCAAATCTACAGGAAGTCCCATTTTCTTTTCCTCTAAACAAAGGCAGTTCCTCAGAACCATCATCCACCAATTCCTCATATTTCACAGTCACTTTTGTTCACTCCTGGTCATGTGATATCTGCAAGAGACACAACAAACAGGTTCCCTGATCAGTGTTTAAATGGGACCCCTAATGCTTGTGATTACCATCAACAGTCCCACACAGGTGGTCATACCTATGATGATCCGATGGATGGCGGGCAGCGTTTGATTTGTATAGCCAGCTCAGACTGAATGTCTGGTCGCACAGTGGGAAAGAAGCAAGCAATGGTACCCTTTTGTCACTAAATCAAAGGCGCCCACAGAGGGGAAAATGGCATGCTGGGACCAAAACAGATGGCGATGGATCTTTAAATGACCCTTTTTCACAGACCAGCGTGTGTTGGACACACGCTCACTTAAAGGTGGCCTTTTACGCTACTAAAGGAGTGTGTATGTGTTTGCTGTTGTGTGTCGTTTCCGTGATGCTATCAATTGCGAAGCTAATAGACCAATTTTCAAGGTGTTGAGCTTTACACACCCCCAATGTGTGAGGAATGTGTGTGTGTGCTTGTTTAGTTCAT
The DNA here is from genome assembly GCA_029814765.1 of Acanthurus leucopareius. Taxonomy (NCBI): domain Eukaryota; kingdom Metazoa; phylum Chordata; class Actinopteri; order Acanthuriformes; family Acanthuridae; genus Acanthurus; species Acanthurus leucopareius. The sequence continues at coordinate 20,054,242 of JAQMCX010000011.1, read as the reverse complement.
GTGAGTGTGTGTATGTTGTTATGTGTCCAACACCATCAATTTTCAAACCAATGGGCCAATCCTTTCCTGCCAGAGGAGTTGAGGTGCAGTTTGCTGATTGTAAAATCAATATGAAGGCTCTCCTGGCCGCTCATTCAGCCTGCCGGGTGCCAAAGTGTGGATTCCTTATAGACAGCCACGCACCTTCCAGCAAAATGGTTTGATTTTGCTGTTATTTCATTCATCATTGGTACTTCTCTCCACACCATCAATAGAGGAAATTTTTATTATTCAGCGGCATGCACGTTATCTGCATTTGAAAGCCTCGGAAAACAAGCCCGCATGTTCAAACATGCTGTCTTAAAAGGTAGGGAGTTAGCTGAGGAGTAATGTTTTTCTGAGATAAGTGTCAGATTCCAAAGCAAAGTGCCTATCTGTTTGGCTCAGTAGGTGTTGGGAATGTGCGTGAGCTGGATGTTGAACGCTGAAAACAGAATGAGAGTTTGGGTGGTAAAAGTTTTTCTGTTAAGGACTTTAAGCCTGCGATATTTGATTTTATTTGGCCACTTAATGCAGTGGAAACAAGTTGTGAGCTCAGCATTGGCATGTCAATGCATTTTTGAGTTGATTTCACAAACTTGTTAGCAAACACTTCACACATTCAGAAGTTAGAGGGCGACATCATATTTCATTTTAACTCAATTTGAGACCATCTGTTAGATCTAAGTCCACAGCCACTCTCATTTAGCTCTTTTTTTGGTCTACACCAGCTCCAGAGCAGAGCCCTACATGGGCCTAAAACCCCAGTCTTGCAGTCTGGCCCTAGTCTAAAAAACCACAGAGCGTGACCTGAGACGACACCAATATTACCTGAAGCTCCTGCTAATGTGTGCTTGTTGATGCATGCTCTGTCTCATACAAAAATTACAAAATGATACTGAGAAGTAAATTTATTCTAGGCCTCAAAAAAACTGCCAGTACCAGTCTGATCCCAGATTTGATTTATTTCCCATTCAGCGTATACTTAAGAATAAGCTAATTTAGCCATCACTGAAAGTGTATTTGCTATTATACTTTTATGTTAGAAAAGTGATGCACCTCATGCCTGATGTGAGGTCTGCATACTTGGATTTGAGGCGGCAGGGACACTATTAAATGCTTCCTCTTTATTGTTGGCAGCATCTAAATGTCCAGATGTAATTTTAAAGTTAACAGTACATTTAAAGTTGTATCCAAGTTTTAACACTCGTACAGTATGTTCCTCCTTTACTAATCACCTCTCGCAAGCTGTTACCTAAAAAAAACTCTCTTTAAACTCGATCATGCAAATACAAGTAATTGCGATAAATGGTACAACCGCAGATGTTAGAGGTCTGTCTTTATTACTGGAGACAAGGTGGGAATTTCATATTTTGGCAACATTTTGTTCAAACATAGTTTTTTAACATAAGTAAGACTGTGATCCACTGCGGGATGACCTTTTCTGTTCATTAATGATAGTGTTCACCACATTCCTTGACCTTAGACAAGAACAGACACTCAGACATTCACAGAAATTTCCTTCCTACTCCTCCCTGGCCTCGAGCTTGCTGGATGGGAGCTGAAACCTCCAGGAGAAGACAGGAAACTGACAGGATTACACCGACTGGGTCTGTGGGGTGCTCTGCAGATACACAGATGTGTACAAATAAGGCTGTACCTGCAGGGTGCAGCAGCACAGAGGGTGTCACAGAGTAAATAAAATGAAATCCATACCGTTGAATCCTGATGTAATAATTGGTGCTACAGAATTATTAACTGTGCTTTTGATTTAATATTGTTTTTGATGCCTGGCAGCTGCTTTCAGCCTGCCGGGCCTTAATTAAAAATGCAGAGTTGCTGTTTAGATTGACTTCTGCTCCCTGTACACAACAACATCTGAACATTTTTTTGCACATTCAGTCTTTCAGGTTCATAAACTCTACAAAAGCTGGCAGAATAAAAATGGCCCCTTCCAAGTAAAGAATAGATCCCTCTTTGCATAGCAGTGTTAACTTCAATGTCATGATGCAATTTTCTGTGTTCAACTTGGCGAAGTCGTATTGACATAATTATGTGCCTAAAGTTAATAAAAGGCTGAGGATATGATCTTTAGAAAAATAAACATGCTTGTACTATTTGCCTCCAGGTTCATTAAAAACAGGCTGGGAGCATTTTTAAGTCTGCCAGAGTGACCTGCGAGTGACCCTGGTTCTCCCTCAGAGCTTCATATACAAACCATGGTCTCTTGCCTTATTAGAGAGGTCTTGTGTCTCTTGTAGTGATGCGAATTTATGTTTTTAAACAACATTTAATGAGCAACATGGGTGGATGTGCACTTGCTTAAGGCTGCAAATAAATTGATGGAAACATTAACATGCTATAAAGTAAAGGTTAATAGTTTAATAATTCTTTAAAAATGCAGCATTTTGCTAAAGTAAAATGAGAATACGGCAACTGGCTGTAAAACAGAATAAAGTATTAAATACAATATGTTGTGAAACAGAGTTATAAATAAGATAAATTAAGACAAAAGATAAAAGTATCTGAGTGAAAGAACTTGATTTTCAAGGCTATTGTGGACCTCAATTATGAATATTTAATCTGAAATACTGATGATTAATGGCTTGCTTTTGTATTAAGGAGTCTTTCTACAAGTAATGAACACGATTCATGCTTAAGTTGTCTCATATTAATTGATCTACCTGATTGATGAAATGGCTGCTTAGTAGGCTCCAACCCTCTAACACCTGATGAAATCATGTTTAAAATTTTTAAAAAACACACACCTCTGTGACACTGTAATAACTCAAGGACCTTGAAATATTTATATAAAATGCTATGTAATTCCTATAGAAAATAAAATTAAATAATCATCCAAAGAGGAAAACGATGCGTTGTCGGCAGGATTCGAACCTGCGCGGGGAGACCCCAATGGATTTCTAGTCCATCGCCTTAACCACTCGGCCACGACAACTGCTTACTCTTACTCGTGTTATCAATAAAATTAAAGTCGACTGAATATCGATTTTGGCTAATACATGGAACAATTATCGCCACCCCATTAAGTAACAGAAACAATGTTTACTACTTCGGTACACAGGACAAACCTTATATAAGACACCAAAAGGGAAAGGGAGACACTAAAGTAGTCCGCTTTGCGCACTCTGCTGTACGTTAAATGAGCATGCTAAAGTTAGGTTAGCTAGCAATATTCATTGACAAATATCATTGCGTAGAGTTTCACATCAACAACTAAACCATATCACTCGGTATTACAACAAGACAGGATTCCTTTAAAACGATGTAATGTTAATAGTCCACAAATCAATAAAGTTTTTACGAACAAATAAAATGACGTGTAGTTCCTGGCCCTGGATGGCGGATTAGACATGTGATAAAGTACTTGTGTGATAAAACAGAGTTCAGAGGGGCAGTGTAGTTCTTACCGCTTGTGTTGTACAGTCGCCATCCTGTGGTGTTTAAAGGTTGAGGCCCCTAAGGACCACATTGTTATGGATTAGGTACTCTTTTTATAAACCCTTATTTCTTATAAAAATAAGTTGTTTAGACACAAATAACGGCTGAGCCAGCGCATTAATTTAGAACGGTTAACAGACAGTTTGACTGGAACTACTTTGGAGTTCTTCTTCATCCCCCTGCAGCCAATCAGGAGTGAGTTTTCACCCTTTAATCAACGTTTAATCAACAGTACCTTTAATCATCGCGAGAAATCATGGGGACAGTGGAGCCGGCACGCGACACGAGAGCGAAACACGGCCAGAGAAGAAGAGGAGGCTCGAGATGATATATATTTTTTTAAAGGCGGAAAAGTTTAAATCGAGATTGTATTAATTAAAAATTAAACATTGAAAAACTATACTCTAGAGATTGGACTGATTTTGTCTCCTCTATCGTCGCCATGTTTGTGGTTATTGTTGTTGCCATGGCGACAGAAACTTTTTTTTTCACTTTCTTTATTAATATGCAGAAACACGAATATAGACTTTTGACTCTAAACTGACTTCCAGTCACTGTACTGCGTTAAATAAGCGCTAATGCAAATGATGCACGGAGGAAACCTTTGTGAGCAGTGATGTTTACAGTGTTGATGGCAGCCCGTTTGTTAATTAACAAGGGAATATTGATGAGGCCTTCTTCGGACTTACCTTTTTTAAGGTAACCGATCAGTTTCATCCTGGCTGTGGTGAACACAGCGCCACCATGTGTGGCTGACACATTACTGTTTGACATGACTTTTCTTTGAACGCATTATTTCACTTTTAATCTTTGAAAGTAAAAGCAGGGTTAAAAATTCTGTTAGTTATGAAAAAAAAACAGTGCAAAGTACTGCAATTATAAAATCTGAACACACACGAGAAAAGACATGGAATAAAATCAGAGACTACCAGGCAACCTTAAATTATTTGCTTACCAGTTATTTTTGCTCTTACTCTCCTTATTTTTGATAAATATCTTTGTTTCTGTATGACCAGAATCAATTTAAGATTTACTGAATCCAAATGTACTCTAAATGCATCACATACTGTGAGCTTTCCAACATTTGAATGTGAAAATAACTCTTAAAGTAAGAAAAAAAAGTAGCTCTTGAAAAGTGGAGTAATAGTGAAGTGTAATAAAAATGAAAAAACTCTAGTTATGTGCAGTTATGTACGCAGATGAGCATTTGCATCTTTACGTCTTGTAGATTTGCAACCATAATGTCAGCGTTTTGTTCTGGAGTCACATCTTTTGTGTGATTTACACAAAAAGGATCAGAACATAAATAAATCTTTAAAAAATAATGAACATTTCTCACATTATTTATAAATTAAATCCCCTGCATGTTAGAGAACATTATTATAACAACAATAAATAATAATAAATGATGAATATAATAACTTTCCACACCACAAACATAGACTGACACAGTTTGTTACATTTCGTGATATAAATTATTTATTTACATTTACAGAAAAATTACCCCATCAAGACAATGTAGTAATAACTATTGGAAATAGAACCCAAGATACAGAAGCTGACGTCATCGTCACAACCGAACAGAGAGCTCTATAATAACATTGTGCCCTCTGTCAAAGGTCTCCTATAACACAAGGTGCAAGGCATCACGTGTAGCCCCGAACCCCCCCAACCCCCCCACCCCCCTCCCAGACCAGACAACACACACTTCATTTAAAGCCCATGACCCTGCTTTGCACTACCCCAGTTTGCTTAACCCCAATCTACAAATGACAGACACCTGCTAACCCGCCTCTACCAAAGCTCACACATCTAATACACATCCACACACACACACACACATCCACACACACACATACATACATACATACATACACACATTCTGTATCCTCAGCGCCCCCATGGTTCAGTTTGTCAGAAAAACCCTGGGCGGAAGTGACAAGGTGCAAGGAGACACATCGGCAACCTTGGGGGAGGGTTCAGCGGCGACTGGTGGCGACTGATGACAACGTTATCATCAGCGACCGGTCCTCGCCAGCTCTGTCTCTGTCTCATGCCACCGTCCTCCCTGGGCATTCTTTAAGTTCATACTGGGAGAGAGGGCGAGGAGTGAGGGGAAGCAGATCCTAGTTTTCAGGGTTGGCCTACAGGGGGGGAACATCTAACGCCACAGCGCTCCGTAAAGTGGAGGGGGACTCTGTCCGTCGTGTCTGGGCTCAGATAAGTCGAGTGGAGGCGCGCATGGTGTTTTCTGAACTGAAGTGGACATTGTTCTGCTTCTGTCGGTTGATCCTGTTGGTCCGCGGGCACTTCCTGTATGTGGGAAGAGGTGAGAAGATGCATGTTGGGGTTATTCACGCAGCTGTGGAAGCTCATTGAGATGCAGCTCTTGTTTCGTTGACTCTAGTTAAGTCCTGAAATAAATTAAAGGATAAGGTTGGCAATGGTAATTTTTTTTCTTATTGTCAACAAATCCCATGAAAATAGCAAAACCAACAATGAAATGATTCTATTAATGAGTTCTGTCTGTGTGAATAAAGCCTGATGTATTTTTTTTTCCTCTGTGCCACAGAGCTCAAGTGTGTTGTGAATTTTGATTCAGTCTCAAATAAACTGATGCTGTAAATATTCAGCAGCCACCAAATGTTCCATTGCATTGGTCCACAGATGAAGATAGTCCCCAAAATTGTCCAAAATTTGGGTTTTGGTTTATTGCTATCAATTTAATGAAGGTTATCATGCTTTTGTAAATTATATGGTATAAGAAAATTAAGAAGGTATGTATCTATCTTTGTACTGACACGCTATTCCTTGTTAAATCACATTAATTTTAGTTTTTTTTATAGTGACTTCACACTTAATGACAGATTATGTTGTATTAGCATTTGCAAAAGTAAGTAGAGAGATTAAATACTTTTCCAAACTAAAAAAATGGAGCTTAAAATCCTGTTTCAGCATTGAGTCGTTCTTGTAGTCTTCCTCTTTGCCTGCATACATTCAACAACATGTAGCCTGACAGGCGAAACCCAGGGCAGAACATTTTGCTTTAACACTCAGTGCTGCTTATAAAGTCCACAGCTTCATGAGCAAAACAACACATTTTTGAAAATACATATATAGGATTTGTCTTCAGTGGGAGAAATATAGAATTATCTGGTAACAACATGGTATCTCTTGCAGCCAAAAACCTTTCAAGCTGACTTTTTCCGAGATGTGACAGAATGTCGTACACAGGAGGCAAAGCACAGAGATGACCTTTTCCACTCCCACCTGTTTGTCCTTCAAGTGAATGGCAAATCTTTATAATACGAAGAAATCAAATACAATTCCAGAAACATCCATATATCTCAGTCTGTCCAGCAGAGATAGGACACTGAAGGGAGTGAGTCACGGGGCACTGAAATGTACGTCCATGTGGTTTCCCTCATTCGTTCACACTTTGGTTTATGAACTCCGTTGTAACGGCAGAAAGCAGCCTGATGTATTGTTAGTTTTTACAAGGCTGAGTATTTTCATATTTGTTGCTTTAAATGAATATCGCTGAGCAGCAGGAAGCATTAATGGCACTGTGGCTGTGTTCACTGTTATAATTCTAGCTCTCCTTCTTTATCTTCTCTCCTTACCCTCTCACCCTGCCCTCCCTTTATAACTGCTCGCTCTCTCATTTCATCCCTCCTCCTCCTCCTCCTCCTCCTTTCTCCTCCTCCTCCTCCTCCTTTGCTCAGAGAAGCAGTTTCGTGTCGGCCAAAACTCTTTTAAAATCTTTTATTAAATGTCATAAATTGCTTAGGTCAGCCGGAGGCAGACAAGCTGCAGTGTGTGCTTATGTGTGTGTGTGTGCATGTGTGTGTGTGTGTGTGTGTGTGTGGGTTTCTACTGTGAATACAAAACGCCTCTACAAACACAAATGTGTACACTTGCCTACACAGATATCGCCGTGTATCTATGCTTGTACACACACATGCTGTAGGTTTTCAGATATATCTGTGTGCGTGCGTGCGTGTGTGTGTGTGTGTGTGTGTGTGTCGTCATGGGGAAAGTGACAGCACATTCCTCTGAGGATCAAGCAAGGTGACCTTTCAGTTGTTTCCTCCAGGCTCAGGAGCTCCACATCCCCTCGTGTGTCTCCCAGATACACAGAACATGGAAAATACTGCTCCCAGGCTCATTAGCAAGCTTTGTTTGTGTTTGTGTGTGTGCATGTGTGTGTGTGTGTGCCTGTTGGGGCATGACTCACCTGGTAATGCAGAGCACCACCACACAGATGATGACCACCTGGAGTGCTCCAATGATAGAGGCGATGAGGACATAGTGCAGTTTGCCAGAGCCTGGCACCACGTAGAGCACATTGTACTCTTTGATGTCACACTGGGGGCCTCTGAAACCCGAGTGACAGCTGAGATATCACACACACACACACACACACACCAACACACAAGTGAGAAGAGAGAGAGAGAGAGAGAGAGAGGGAGAGAGTCATTTCTTTGCACTGAGAGACAGGTTAATTATTTCTGGGTTTCTAATTGAGACATCAGTACCTGTTTGGGAGAGACATTGCGGTGGAACAAAGCACCTGAGTGACAGTGTAATGACTGAGCTTTTCCTTTTTTTTGTGTGTCTGTTCAGATGAACATGGTCGATAAGGTTTGCAGCAGGCGGGGAAAGAAGGAAGAGAGTGCAAGTTCACACTTAGCACCCTAATTTGAAAACGCATCATTTCCTTTTTGTTTTGGGACACTTTTCCCACCACAGCTGGAATTACGTTCGCGCGTTGAAGCTATGGGACCTACTTTAGCTGCAGAAGCTGCTGTGGAGCTACCACATGGAAACTGCAAGAACCGTGATTGGTCAGGTCTCTGATGCCAGTGGAGATTATTGATAGTGAAGACAACATTAAAGAGGCTGGTTCAGTTGACTCAGCAGTCCTGTCCTTTGCAGTAACACACTTTCAGCAAAGCCCTTCACACTGCAGACCTTCTGCTCTCCATGATCCCAGCTGTCTGTTACGGAGGATGCACAGCTTTAGTCCACCACTTTGGTAATAAGACTCAATGAAATGGTATCCACAGTGCTGAATCTCCAGTGACAGTACAAATGTAACCCACTGTCAGACCATCAGCTCCTCTAAAAATAATTATAGCAGAATATTTTCTTTTTTCTATTCTCTTTTCTAACCTGACTCAATTTGAATCGCTGCTTTAAGATGTTTTATGACAGAAACTGTGTGAAGCTCATGACCAGACTAGTCATACTTTCTGTCTCAGAGATTATAGTGACGATACAATAGACTCTCTTTAGCTGAGGTCCTCCTGAAACCCTTGAAAAGACCCCTGGGGGTCCCCATACCCCACTTTTTAGAACCACTGAGTTGAGGTAAAATAATAGGGAGGATGATCTTTAGGAAAACAACCCGAAAAGCTGGTGTGGAGGCATATTTATTCTCACATGTAATTGGTGTTTGATTTTGATTTGGTGTCAGATTTAACCAGCTGTGTGTGGTATAAGTCTGAGATAGCCAAGCACACATACAACACATGCAGGGGGGAGGGAGGGAGAAAGAGAGAGAGAGAGAGAGGGAGAGAGAGAGAGAGAGAGAGAGGGAGAGAGAGAGAGAGAGAGAGAGAGGGAGAGACTGGAACTGAGGTGCTCTTTGTCCTCACAGAAGAGCTAAATAATCTTTCTTCCTCTCTCCATCCCCGATTCTTTACCTGATTTTTCTGTCTCTGGGGAGGTTGTTACCCACCAACACCTGCATATCCTTGTTTGGTGCCAACATACACACACACATACACACACACATGCACACACACACACACACATGCACACACACACACACATGCACACACACACACACACAGACAGTCTCCTTCACGTTCTCTACCCCTTCGACCTGACAGTGTGTAAGATAAACACTGCAACCTTGTTCTGTTTGTGGTTTGTGCTCTGTTTCCACACACACACACACACACACACAAACATGCTCCACTCCCATGGACACCACTATGTTTCCTCTCTCATTAGGGTACAGCCTCTAATTCCTGCGACCAGTAGGGGGCAGCAGAGACATTTAACACTCCCTCTCTGCTCCCTCTCTGTTCTGTATGCACGAAGAATGTCTGGCTCTGCAAGCTGGGGCGGGCGAGGTTAGAAAGAAAGGATAGAAATAGAGGGAGTGAGAGATACCAAGACCCCCTGGCTGCTACACTATCAGGCTGTAAAAGATGGCAGACCTGAGCAGCACACATGTGCATTCACTGTGTGGGTGGTGGGATTTAATATCATTCGTCATTTGGGCTTTATGTAAATGCATGTCTGTGTCTGCCTGTGTTCAAGTGCATCCTGTGTGCTCATGTGAGTGTGTGCTGTCACTTGCACCTGTGTGACTGCTGTTCTGCAACTGTGTGTGTGATGGGCGTCTGCAGTCTGCTGCCATCTTCTTGTATTTCTATTCTGATGACTGAGGATGTTTTACTGCTCCTTTCTTTTTGTAGGATTTATCTAATTTTATTTATCTAATTTTTATTAAGCCATTGTTTTTAATGTTCAGATAACATTATATCCACCAAAGTCATTGCTTACATCCGGGAATCTCTGAAATAAAACATCTGATGGGGGTTTATATAAAGCCTCTGGTGAACTAAACTTAGAGGAGAAACACAGTCATCACAGTTCACAGACTGACTTGGAGGCTTCATTGTGCTCACACAGGTCACCAGGCTGGTTTGCCAGAGGTGAAGAGAGGAGCAACCAAAGCGATGGAGAAAGTTACAGCAACTGGGAGAATTGCAGATCTATTAGCATTATTGACTAATTATAACCAAACTTATCATGAGAGTGATTGTTGAACAAGATGACAAGATGATTAGCAGTCCTAAAATGAAAGAAAACATCTTTCCAGGGAAAATTTATTTGATATACTTTGATTTTTTTGGTTTGGTCCACATTTTATCTGCTGAATTTATGACATGTACTGCACTCAGCCACCAGGGGGCGATTGAGATGTTTTGGCTGCACTTCTGAGGAGCTGTCATTTTGTTTACCTTTGCTTATGTTTATGTCTTCATTAATCCCTGTGGGAAATATCTGCTCCTTTAGCTAATAAATGCTGCACTTTGTTTACCGACTAGCTAACTTCTTCTGCCTGGTGTTTGGTGCTGAGCAGGTAGTGAAGAGCTGGTTCACCAGAGCTGTTGATCAGCTGATGAAAATAAAACAATAAGCTCAGAGTTGCTAAATATAATACATCATTTACTCTAATGTTGATGTAACATTCATTTGGAGGCTTTATGAAGAGGCTGATTCATTTGAGGTCATGTTATGGGGTTAAGCACCTACTGGAAAAGGCCACTAATAACTAACAGTTCAAGATTGTTAACAGTACTGATGTCAGCTACTTGCAAATGATGCTTTTTATAAACTCAAATCCACTCTGCTGTTGTAAACAATACTATAATATTTTATAGCTTCAGGGAACTCACTGATGACACACACACTCAAGGTGTCAGTCATCACTGATGTTGACGTAGCACGGCGGTGTGATTACAGCCAACCATCATCACTGACAGAAAGACGACAAAGTGTGGGCTCTCAAGATGAAATCACCGGCAAATTAAATTGAAGATCATAATGTGTGCGAGGATGGAAACAACAACATCCTAATTTAGCAGTGAGAAATCCAACATGGGATCAATTTGAAGCCCTGCTGCATTTCTGACTTGTAAACCAGTCTGCTGCTGCAGGATGAGGGCTCTCAAACACTTCCTGGATTGTATTAATACAAGATAAACAAGTCAGATTAAAAAAATAAATGGACTATAGCACTTGCCGAGTAATTGCTGAGTGTAACAACTGATTAGCCCTCTCACATTACATGCCTTCTTTTGCTGTCCGCAGATTAGGAGAGGAGAGGGTGTGTAAGCATCATTAAATCTGTAGTGAAAACAAAGAGCTGGTCTCACTTCTCTTGCTTTGTGGATGGTTTGTTTATGGCCATACAACAGATAGAGTTGTTTACATTGTAAAATCATTGTAGCCAATAATAGCTAGTATAAGGATTGTTTTCATTGATTGCTACATAAGAATCTGTGCACTGTTGGCCATAATTAGCTATGAAACACTATGACCATATTGACTGTTAGCTTTTATATCTCGTTATGAATCAATGTGTCATGCTTAAATTGCAGTTTATTTAGAAAAAGATGTTTGTTACCTTATTTCAGTGATTTTTTTTTTTAAAATAATGTGGCCATAGACTGTATATATGAATAGTGGATGAAGGCACCCTGACATTATCCATTGGTTTGTGAATTACTGTTCTGGAGCCTTGAGTTTGGCGATATGGTCGTCGCCATCTTGATTTTCTGGAGCCAGAAGTGACCATATTTGGACAAGAGGTTGCAGTTTGAGAAATGCACATTGCCACCAATGACAGTATGACACCTAGCAGTCAGCTTCTGTCACTCAAAGTGCCAACTCCATCACTTTCTGTATAACTTTAAGACATAATGTAAATAAAATAAGAGTTATAATAAAAAAAGTCATCTCTGTGTAGTTGTCATTACAAGAAAAAAACAGGCTGTTAACATGTTTATTTCTGCTGTAAAGTTGGGTATTTTAATATGAGGCTCTAAATGGATTGTCTTGCTTTTGAAGTCAACCTCCAGTGGTCATTCAAGGTACTGCACTTTAGCTATAAACTGTTTAATAGGATTGAAAATTGGGTGTCTTGGTGACTAAAATGCAAACCATATAATGTCATTACACCATTGCTGGTTGATTAGGTATGAATATTGCACCCCCCCATCATTTCTTATCACCTATGAATAAAAAGCCAACATGCAAAAAAAGACTGAGGTTGAGATGTAAGATGTAGCATCAGTTTCTGTTTGTTAATATACCTATTCATCCTTTGTCCTCACAAACATGTAATATAATCCTTCTCTATGTATCTGTAGCTGTGTGTGTGTGTGTGTGTGTGTGAGAGTGTGTGCGTACCTGCAGGAGGGCTGGGCAAGGATACTGGGGTACTGACAGTCTCCATGGACGCAGTAGTTCTTATAGTTATCTGGACAGGGGATGTACAGGCCGCGGGCCAACGGATCCTCTTTTTCCCTTACTATGTAAACACACAAACACACACACACACACACACGATCCATAAATAATGCATGCACATATGCTCAAGGCTGCCTGTGCACATACATTACTGTCCTGTACTGTACAAGAGAGGCAGAGATTTCAATCAGAGAGGAGGAGATAAATAATAAAGAGTAAAAAAGTGCACGCAGGAAGAGAGAAAGCCTGAGACTGACAGACCAAAGTGAACTGAACATAACTGAGTCAGGGCTGATGCAGCTTTTGAGTGGCAGCACATGTTATTTGGCGAGCCGCCACCGCACATGCACTCACCTGTGATGTCGGTCCGTGCAAAGTGCCCGTCTTCGCCTTTGTTCCCCGTTATGATGTCGCCTGAAAAGGCCAAAGACACATTTAAGCTGATCTCAGGTCAGCGGTAATTCACGACCTCTCCTGTAGCTTCACCCCTTCCATTATGGGTTACATGTTCAAACTGAGGCCTGTGCAGGTACAGAGGGTTCGGTGTGAACCATCACCTCAACAAAGGGTTCATGTGGTGTGTGCACCTGTCTAGTTAATGCGTATAAATGTGAACTACTCTCTTCAAAAGTCGCAAACTATCTCCTCTAATGCATCAGGCTGAACAAAGGGAAGAATGGAGCAAAGCCCGGCAGAAAAAATCAGAGGGAATAATGCATTTTTGCTCACCTTATTGACGCTGAATTGAATTCATCTTTTCAAAGTGGCTAGACAATATCTCCTTCTAGTATTATCATTTTATTGCAATCGATTTTTTTTCAGTGGTCAGTGAATTTGTTTCCTCAAACCGACTTTGTGAGAGCATTTCCGAGGTTTATGATGTGAGAAATGTGCCACTTTTAATTTATTTTTCATATTTATTTGCTCCTAGAACATCAGGAGAAGACTGAAAGAAGAAAAGAAACAAAGCGGTGAGATGAGGAGGTGGAGCCTTGTGTGCATGTCGACCACTTACGAAAGATAAAATATGAAACAGAAATAATTTCCTGAGCTGTTCAGAGGGGAGATAAACTCTACAAGAAAACAGTACAAACTCCCTTTTTTCATTCTTTTTCCTTTTTTTTCCTTCACACATTGATGACAACATGGGGTCTTAATGATATAACACCTGATTTAATGATCATCGGGTGCAGAGGTGACAAAATAAAATGCAAATCTGAGGCTTAATCAGTATTTTTTCTTCATAAGCTACAGTAAAAAGCAGGACTAGACCGAGTAAAAGTAAAAGAAATGTTAAAATGTGTCTCTTTTCCAAGTAAAACCTGGAAGTACGAGGCAGCATACATTAAGAATGGATTAAAAGCCTTTTGTTTTGTTCTCTACTCATATTGTCTGTGGACTTTTAAAGACATTTTGCGAAAGCAGGGTCCAGTTATCCGCTAATGTTCTGTAAGAGAGGGGGCTTGGATTGGAAAAGTCACTGCCCTGACTAACAAGAAGGTCTAAATCTCTCCGTTTCATGACATTTGTTTTTCCCTGGTTGCAACAGAACGCACAGAAGCGTGATGGGATCGATCAGGGTGGTCTGACCCAAAGGCTGCAATGTGGACGAATACAGATTTGTGTTTGTGTTCCAGAGCTGGTTAGCTCTGATTGCTTTACTCCCCATTTACTTCTTAAGGCCGTCATATTGGCTCACGCATCTCGATCAATTGTCCCGTTTGTCCCGTGTGAATGCAGAGCCGATCAAATGCTTGCAAATGTACTCATACACAATACAAGCCACTGACGGCTGAGATTTGAACATCTCTCTCTCTCTCTCTTCATAAGTCTCTGCCTTTCTTCATTACCTGATGGGTTTCAGTCAGATCTTTTGGCTGAATGATGCAAAATGAGTCAGAATAAAGAGAAATTAAGATGTTGATGGATCAAACCCAAATAAAATGTAGTAAAAAAAAAAAAAACATATTCAAAAGAATTCTTATGTGCCTTTTGTTTTCTCCAACATAGATCAGAAATATGACTCAGTTTAGGGATTTAACCACAAAGATTAATAATAAAACAACTTTATACCGAGAACCGTTAAAAAACAAAAAAGTGCACCCAAATAAAAGGATCCTGCACTAAACCATGGGGGGATTACCATTTGTTAAAATTATCAATACACATAGCTGCAGAGGCTACGCGGGGTTGTGAGGATTATCTTTGCACACCGTTTCCAAAATAAGACTGAGTGAGAACATTTGCAATCATGAAATGTGTCCGGGCTTTCAGCTGGAGGGAGATACAGAAACACGCTGTCTGCATTTAGCTCTGCAAGCCGCCTCATTTGCCTCCGTGGCCTCACTTCAACTTGAACTGAACACCTGCCCCGACAGATTGACGGCTTCCGCTGTGTGTGTGTGTGTGTGTGTGTGTGTGATTATGAGTGTGTTTTTATGAGTGTGTGTGTGTGTTTTTGAGGGTCTGACCTTGGCAGTGGCCCAGGTACTTGACCTCGATGCGTTCCTGCTTCTGACAGGACGCCTCCTTCACCTGGCAGGGGTTGTCATAGGAACGGCCGTCTGAGGCGCACACCGGGTTGAAGCTGATGTGGGAACAGTCGATGTTGCAAACACACCTGCGAAACACGAAAATCATATCAGAGCGGTAAAAAAAAACAAAAAAACAAAAAAAAACGTCCTTGCATTTTATGTATTAGTTGTGTTAAGTTCTAAAATAAATGAGATCTGAAATATTAATGAAAATGAGAGCATCTTCATCCCGCAGAGACTTCTGTGTGTGTGTGTGTGTGTGTTTCACTGTGAGGGACGGAGACTGAAAATTTGCTCAGGGATTAAAAATGAGACAGGAAAAAAAACCCAAAAACATACAGATTGCACTCATTCAGGATGTTGGACCATGCATAGTAATCCTGTTGAGACTGGGTTCGACACATTAAATCTGACACAATAGCAAATGGATTTAACTTTATAAAAAAAAAAAAAAAAAGAGAGAGACAGGCTGCACAGAGGGCTTGATTGACAAGTGATGTAGCATTACAATGGCAGGAAGCTATTAATAATGAAAGAGAGGAGATAACAACACTGTACATTTTAGTGTTGCAGAGGAAATTGTCGCACAAAGAGCCGAAACCATTCTTAAGCTTTCAGATGTGCCGTTAATTTTAGATAACACTGGAAATAGTCAAAATGGAAAATAATTACTTACCGGTTTAAGCTCATGCTAAAACAGCTTGGCGTATAAGGACACTAAATATTGAAAAACAGCTGGTTTCTATCTTTACACTGTGGTTTTTTTTAACGTCCTCCAAGAAAAACCACTCAGCTAAGAAATTCTAAGAGTGATCTCGATGAGGTGTGGATTATATTACCTTCAAATGGAAAATCTGTTGTTTTTACAAGAAAGCTATAAAAACTAATTAGCTTAAGATAGAGCTTTTTACTGAAGATCATGACTTAAAGTACAAGTTTTCAATCTAAAGTTTGGAAAAGCTTTTTATTTTTCCTCACAACTTTATAAAAGTCAAATTAAAAGTCTGTTATTTTTAGTCTTCGGCTAATAGCTGCTAACACTCATATGCTTTGAATATGAGTCGTGTTTTGTCTTCTCCATATATATCGAGTCAGTTCAGTCAGTTCATTTCTTCCAAAAGCTGATACTTCTGATGTGTTTTCGTGCCAGACTGTAATGCATTCATTTCTCAGTGAATCAGGCGCTTTGATGCTTTTAGCTCTCGTAAATTAACCGGGCAATTTGCTGTCGCACCACAATTTTCGGCAAAATTTAAGTGTGAGTCATTTTGGGTTTTGCGTGTCCTGTGTGTGTGTGTGTGTGTGTGTGCACAAATGGGAGAGAGAGAGCACACACACACACCTGCATGGATGTGCATATGTGTGTGTTTGTGTCTGTGTGTAAGGCAGTGTGACCCTTAAGTGCGTGGCAGGCCTGATCAGCAGAAATTACGCCCAGATTGCCGTCCCCAGACAGTTGCTGCTGAGTAGCGCTGAACGTTAGATTCTGTAATTATAAATCTGTCATTATTCTCCCGGTCTTTTCATTTTCCCCCGGTGCCGTGCTCTCAGTAAAGCACAGGCATTCAGCTGTCTTACCGCTGCATTTGCATACAGGCCCACGTGGGCGCACGCCAACACATAAACGTGTGCCCACACACACACACACGCACACGCATGCACACACCGACGCCATCACAATCAGCCATGATAATTCGTACCGCTGACATTGATGTTGATTGAAATGCTGTGCAGCAAAGCGTGGCAGCGCTCTGCTACTGTTGTAATGATGGAGCAGCAAAGTAAGACTGATGTGAAGAAAAGGCTTCGTTATGCATCAGAGGCGACACAGTTTTATGAAGGCAAAAAATCCCAAAATCCCACATGACACTGAAGGTGAACCCACGCGGCTATGAACGACCTGCCACTGCAGAGGGGTTACACAACGAGACCGTGACACTGATTTGAGAGGGTCACTTCACCCAAATTACCCAAAAAATACATGTATATCTTTCCCACGTTGGTCACAGACAGTCTGGAGTCGTGCAGCAGACAGTTTGGTTTATCTGCAGAGGTTCTGACGCGTCCGCCTGGAGACCTCACTGTCAACAGTTTTCATTAGAAACGGAGAAACAATCCAGAAAATAACTGCTGACAGCGGGTTTATGCGTTACCCACAGCAGCGAGGATAAAGTCTGTGGGAAGATAGTTTGTCCTCGAATTATTTAAATGAATTTCTGTTTTTGTCCGCAAATGAATTTCCATTCGCTTCCAGTCAGACGTGTAAAATTTTCAAGAGAATCAATAAAAATGGCTGCATCAATACACAACCAAGGATCCGACAAATGCTTGGTGACACTTGGCAAAAGCTGAAATGGCTGTCTGAAGAAACGATGCTTTCAACACGGTCTCACTCTTTTGTGTCATTTGTGAGGGTCTTTCAGTGTGTTTAGCCCACCTCTTTTTAGCTAGCTAGCTACATTTTCACATGTGCAAGGCTTAAAAAAATATCCTGAACTGAAAGACAAACCAGACTCTCATGAAGAAACTGAGTGAAAACTGAACTTTTTACTCATTACAGAAGCAACATGATGACTAACAAACTAATGCTGCTTTAAAGGAGGCTAGACCATGAAATCCTCTTGATTAAAGAGAAAAACTTGAGTATTTTGCTAATCTGGTCCTGCTAAAAAAACAAATTTATAATATTGACCTTTTGTCTTTGCAGTCTAGACAGACTTACTTTCTCATTCAAGGATAGATATGAAAATTAAAGAAATAATCCCATTTTTAGTTATTAAGTCAAAATATTACATAGTTCTTAAATACACAAAAATATCAAATCTTTTGCAGTTAAATTGTTAAATACTGAGTTGTTTTTGTGTTTCCACTCATTAGCCAAAATAAATGCTGCCGCTGTGTTTCTGCAAACCGAAGCGAACGTTGGTGTTGGAGTGGTCTTGAACAGGATGCTGTTGCTTGGCAGCCATCTTGCCTTCCACCTTCCTCTCCATCGCCTAATGAGAGGATCAGCTCATGCAACTATAATGTGAACTACAACCCTTTGATATGCATTGTTGGAGCTTTGATGTGATACATATAAAATGCACAAATTTAACACATCTGGCAACCGGGCTGCTGCTTTGAATCTCATTGTGCTAGTTGCAAATTTACCTTTTTTATCATGTTTTGTATCAGAGCAGAGAGTGTGTATCTAAACAAGTGTTAAATCCTCTGAGAGGGACACTTCGATTGTATGAAGGTGGATCAGATATCCCAGCAGAGATTTCATTTAAAGCCAAAATTATTTGCATAGCTAAATACCACTAAAGGCAAGTGAAGGGAAAAAAAAAATTATCCAAGTTTGGGTTAACCTTTAAAGATTACAAAACAGAGACTGTAATTTTGCAACAGCCGCCCCAAGACAAGATTAAGCTTACAATTAAACCGCCTGCGTTATCGTACGAAGCATCTAAATGAAAATAGTTTAAGCATGAAAGGAGGCAGCGGGAAAAAGAACCGTGAGGAACTAAGCATCAAAGCAACATCTAAAGAGCTTCTGAGTTAAAAGGAAATTTCCTCACGTCCGCCCCTGTAAAAAAAAAAAAAAAAAAAAAAAGGGCTTAACACTGCACACATGTACATGTATACATCGCACCACGCACCCCCACATCCACCATCCACCCGTTGTAGAGCTTTCAGACTCTCAGCCGATCCCGAGAGGCCGCCGCTGGTCGGTGGCTTATGTCTGGTCCCCATACATTTTTAATGAGGCCTCTCACTTTCTCCGCAATAGGCACTATACCACCAGACTGCAGTGCGTCAACACATCGTAATGCAACTCGCACACACACACGCTCGAATACCCGTGCAGGTGTGCACAAACAGTCACACACATGACCAAGACAACAATCGGTTTGTGAAAAAACTCCTCTTCTCTCTCACACACACACACACACACACCGAATAATGGCTTCACACTTTCTGCAACAAGGTACAAAGGGGTAAAAATGTTAAATGAAAGTTAGCGGTGTGTGACTGTGTGTACTGCACTCATGTGTGTGTGTGTGTGTGTGATGTGTGCATGAGGGTACTTTCTTACTTAGATGTGCCCTCACGATTATTTCCCTCCCATCAAAGCCCCTCGCCACCCACCCACACCCCCCTTGGACTGTATGCTGACTCCTAACTAAAATGGCCACTTTATACACATGTAAACACACTCTCTCTACTACACAAACACACACACACATACACACACACACACAAAATGGAACTGAGGCCAACATATCCACCGACTGACTCTGACTCGTGTTGTGTACAAATCCTTAGCAGCAAACCTTCTTGCAACTGAACATAGCATTGATTTTCATAATCCTTAGCCTCAAATTTCACTGTAATCCTTTGAAAAAATGAGCGAGAGGCAAACAGACTGAGAGAGAGAGAGAGAGAGAGAGAGAGGACAAACAGGCAATGTAAAAAAGAGAGAAAAGGAAAGAACGAGAGATGATAAATATGTATTACAAACATACAAATGATTAGAGACTAATTGGTGACTTCAGTTATCACAGATGGATAACTTATGTCACTCTGGGTCGAAGAGTCCTGAAACAATAATGACCACAGAGACACAAAGCAACAACAAGAAAGAGACAAGAGACAAAAGTAGAAGAAAAATTCTTTGTCAAATACAATTACACTCAGTGCAACATGGTGAAAGTGGATTTCTGTGGTTAATCCAGTCCTGGCAGCTGCTCATCAGCACCTAGTGACCAACTCCAGTGATGAGCAGCGCTTTGGTCAAAGATACCAACAGGAGAATGAACACATAACAGGTTTTTGATGGTGAGAAAAGTGGAGCACAGGCGGCACATTCAAACTCCACAGGAGGAAATCAAACAACTACAAAGAGACAGAAGACAACTACAAAGGCATGACATGACTACAGAAGCACAAAACGACTGCCAAAAGAGTCACAAAATGACTGAAAAAAGAACAAAAATGTCTACAAAGTGGTGCAAAAACCTCCAGTTTGACACATAAAATGATCATATTGATATGAAAAACGCTTTGCAAAAGCTGCAAAACATTTCCAAAGAGACACAAAACAACCACAGACAGACACAAAGAGACACAAAACCACCACAAACAGACACAAAGAGACACAAAATGACCATTCAGAGACTTGATCTCTTACATGCTGAACCCAGTGGCCCACTGGCTTCACAATCCGTCCATGTCTACTTTCTCTGTACAGTTTTTTTGATTAAAATCCAAGTATTTATATGCTTCTGATCATTAATTTTATTATTTTTCTGCATTTCTGCTTCTATCTCCGTCTTTGTGCTGCAGCGATACCTGGATTTTTTCCCCTTGGAGACTCAGTGAAAGTGTATCTTATCTCATGTCAGAAATGTGAGGGGGATCCCGGTGATGTCTCTGTGTGTGTGGGCATGAACCGAGCTCGAGGAAAATAAAGGCTGTTTACCACCTCGTCTGTTGGCCTGTGACTCCTCTGGCTTTTCATTGAAATTCCTTTTTTGCTCTCCATAGAACGGGTTTCAATAAGGACACAAGTGCTGGCTTTGAAAAGCCTCCAGCTCCTTTCTCAGGTCCAAAAACCAGTATTTACCCTGCAAGTGTCCCTGCAGCCCCTCTCTCTCGCTCTATGACTTGCTCGCTATCTTCTCCTCCTCTACCTTAATTCTATCAACACTGATGGGTGCTATTGATGGGTTTGAAAGCATGGGTTTTTGTGGGTAATTACAGTTTTACACCACAAATGGATCTAAATGGGTTTTCAAGACACTCTATTGATCCTTCAGGGGTACCGTGGTCTCTTTTTTTTTGCCCGCCGCCTGCCTTCAGAGCTTAGCGAGCTAAGGAGGGGTTGTGCAAGGATAGCAGGCCTCTTTTGCCACAGCAGGGTCAAATACAGCACAGTTCAGCCAGACGAGGTTTCACCAACATGCATTTTTCTTCTCCTCTTTTGACTCCAGATGATCATAAATGACGAATGAAATAGCAATTTTTCTCCTGACGAGACGTCTCAGGCAAAGTCAGAACATTTATATCCAAGCACATTATGAAAATACCCCGTCATTATTACCAGGCATGCATTCTGTTATGCTGTCAAATTGTATAAAAATAATAATCAGGTATGAAAAATCAAAGAAAAAAAAACGTCTTGTCATGATTTCACTGCAAAGCACGTTGATAGATTATTTTTCACCACAGCTACAGACTATTGTTGATGCCACCAGCAGTTAGTGCCTTGACATTTCTTTACATTTTGAAAAATAATGCCTCCGTCACACTCTGGCTTTTAAAGACATTTCAGTCTAGTCTGGCTCCAGACGACAAATGGAATAATGTTGTTCTCTATTGGCCCAATCAAGGCTTTCTTAGGTCGAATAAAGAAGGTCATCGTCTTTTATACGAGACAGAAAAAAAAAGGTTGACGCAGGTTCAATTATGCCAAGTTCAGAGCTCATGATATCATCTAAATAATGGCTCGACCAAACAGACCGGGGGCGACAGGTTCGCAAATTAGCATTACAAATCACTTGATTAGTGCTGTGTGTCATAGTTTGAACCCAGCCGACAAGACCGGAGAGAAGCATGGCAGGATATTTTTGCCTTTTATTGCCAGATTTAACAACTTCTATGACGTCTTTCATGAAGTACAAACCATTTCTTCAGCTGTCAAAATGGCAAAGCAATATAAGACTGCCATTGTTGGTAATGTGAGGAGGAGGAACAGTAAAGTCTGCTTCTGGCACTTTAAAAGTTGCCTTTGCATGACCGCAAAACAAGCTCTTAAAGACATGAAGCTCTGATTGGTCAGAAGCCAAATCTGTCCAACATAAAAAACTACTTTCAAAGGAAAAGACTGACATTTTGGGAAAAAATTTCATGACTTTCTTACTGAGAGTTAGATGAGAAGATTCATACCTTTATAAAGCTGCCCATTGAATACAAAGAAAAAAGACAGCTAGCTTAAATTAGTAGAAAACAGTTAGCATGGCTAAGTCCAAAGGTTACTAACACATCCACCAGCACCTCTTAAGTCTGCTATAATTACATGTTTCTTTAATTTAAAAATGCCTGTTAGTGTAAAAATCTGTAAAAATCACTGGAACGGTCATGTGACAAACTGTTTTCAGTCTTTATGCCAAGCTAATCTAAGATAAGCTAAACTAAGCTAAGATAAGCTAAACTAAGCTAAGATAAGCTAAACTAAGCTAGGCTAAACTAAGCTAAGCTAAGCTTTTCCCAACTGTAGCTTCATATTTAACTGGCAGACTTGAACGGTATCGATCTTCTCATTCAAAAAGGTAAAAAAGCTGATTTTCCAAAAGAATATATAAACTTGTTAGAAACTAATTTCATCTTGGATCAACGTGATAAACATTGTATGAACAAATATAACATGAAAACATCACTCACTACTGATTGGGAGAAATGAAATAAAAAGCTTCCACACAAAAACTCAACTAGCACGAATAAAAACTTCAGGCTGAATTATGTAGCGAGAGTAAAAAAATCACTTTGGCCTGATTATCAGGCTACTTTGAGTCCCACAATTCTTAAAGCACATTTTTAAACACTTCATCCAGCGGCTTATTTATCCCTCTGTATTGTTTGTATGAAAATAAGAATAATGCCTCACTATAAACACATCACTTTAGCGTCACCTGGTCTTTGATTACAGTCATCTCTCTCCTCTCATTGTTTGATTAACTGACAGTTTGTTTGATTAAAATCAGCTGCTGCCTGATTGGAATAACCTGTCATTTTAATCAAAATGATCCCACGCTAAGCCAGAGGTTGGCTGTTGTTTGATGAAAATTACCTGCTGTTGGGGTTGCAATTACCTGTCTGATTATTCACCAGACACAGTCTTATCAAAACACCTTGGGGCTTTCGAAAGATTAAAGAGAACCTGTAGTTTTCGGTGGAGAAGTAGGAGCACTGAGATATTCCTGTGTCTGTTTGTGTCACTCGCCTTTTCAAACAAGATACGTTATTGACTTTGACTACATCTATTGTCTGGTCAGTTTTCTCTCCTTATTGTGGATGTAAACCTCCTATACTGTACGTTGTGTAATTGCTTTAGTTCCAGTTATGCTGCAAATGCCTGAGGCTCCATTTTCTTTTATGTTTTTCACCATTGTCTGCACACATTATCGACAGTGCACCGGGTGGTTGTGACCTTATGAATTCCACCTTTGGGGATTTAGAAATTGCCAATAAATCCATTTCCGTGTTTTAGTGGAATATTAAGGTGCATTTGTGAAAAGTGGGTGACATCAGGAGGAGTGGATTCCAGCTGTTCGGTATTTGCAACGAGGCTCAGAATGCAGCATGAAGCTGTTTCTTTGCATTATGGTTATTGCACACCAGGGTACATTATCTTTCCATTACATCAAGCAATGTGATAGAGTCATACTCTCAGGGCACTTCTAATTTCTAGCGGCACATCTGGGATTTCTTGTAAGCACTGCCTCCCCCTTTTCGCTGATACCAGCCGATTCTCGTTCCACATCAAATCAGTAACGTTGGTTCATTTAAGCCTCATTCACACTATTAAAAAAAAGAAAAAAATACACTGATGCAACTAGCTGGTGCTGGAAACAGTTCACCAGTTGAGCCTTCATCTAATTGTCTCTGCAACCGCATGTTTATTGCGTACCCCTGAGGATGGTTTTAGTGCTGCCTCCTTGCTAATGCATGTGGGGGAGGCGATAACATATTACCTGCATCCGTCTCATCAGCAATAAATGGTTAAATTTATGACAAACATTATTTCTTCTCTGAGCTAGTTTTCCCTTGTATGAGTCAAAGCCACGTTTTGGCCTGACACTGCCAAGTTCTGTAAGGACAGTAATTGGATTTCCAGAATAAGCGAAAATCTCCTTTCTCTCTGTGCCCTGCTCTGGTAATTGAGGTTAAATGAAATGGTCAACCGTGCGCTAAACCTTCAGTGAGTGTTCGGCGGCGAGAATAAAGAGCTATAATCTAAATTCTCAGTTTTCAAACTTGCTAAAATGTTTCAAATAATAAATACAGGAGAATAGAAAATGTTGAAGGTGTCAACTTGATTTTAGCCGTGCGGGTCAAATGGTGTCAGGTGGCTTTAACAAAAAAAAAACAACTGTAGTTTTACGCTGTTTGTGTGTGTGTGTGTGTGTGTTGGAATAAACTCACCAAACATCCTCTGCATCCACATCACACTCGGCCCCAAACTGGCAAATATCACAGGTGGAGGTTTCCTTCTGCCCCGCCTCGGCTGAGCCTTCTCCACCTGAGATGACAGAAAGAGACAGAAGAGCATTAACACCTGTTTCATCCATGACAGGTAGGTAATAAACTTCCTTTTTCATCTTAACCCAGCTGTTTTATAAAAAAAAAACAGAGACAATACCACTCTTGCAATGCAACATGACCGTGAGAAATCAACCTCAGACGGCTCGAGTGCATTTATATTCTCCCACATCTTCCCCATAATGCCACCTAAGCTATATCACTCCTGATACCCCTGCAGATCTCTTTTCAGAGTCCCACTTTTATTTCAGAGCGTTGAGTTTTTTCATCGGGCGACGACTCCCAGGCGGCAGTAAGGGTACTGACGTCAGGCTTATGGCGGCTTAGGGACCTCGCCAGTGCATATCACACTTCATGAGCGGCCAAGAGGGAGAAGGAAGAAAGGGGTAAAAAAAAAAAAAGAAAAAGCAATCTGGCCAATCTCAAATTGCATTCCCCTACCACAGAGGACTCCTCCAGCCTCTGCACGCTTCCACTCTTCTCTCTTTCCCCTCGGCCCTCTTCTCCATTAGAAAAGCTCTATTTTTAAATTTACGAGGGGGCCCGTGAGGACAACTTCGGAAAAGAAGACGAAGAGGTGGAACTCGGCATCATTTTCCCCGTGTCATATCTTTAATCTCCTTGATGCACACACATGCACATACGCCCAGCATGCATCGCTCCCTTTTTCGTCGCCTCTGAAACTTTTTGTTATTTCTTGCGATCCCTGGCGACACGCTGGGTAAATTGGAAAGAACTTTGGTAGAGAGGTTTAACCTGATTTTCCGCTGCAGAGCCTAAGTTGGGTTCGACTCGTATTTCGAGGTCAAATTGAGATGACTTTAACTCTCCCCTGTTGAATCCTGCTAAAATTTGACTCGCCTCCTCTGTGACTCAGTTTGGATTGTGCTGCTGTTGGGTCAAAACATCCCAACAGCTTCATTCGCCTATTAGCCTGTGTCCAAAAAAACAATGCAGACTACAGGGGTGAAAAGTTCTTCTGCTGAAGATGTTAAGCTACTTTCAAACGTCCTGCCTTCCAGTGTTTCTCCTTTTGAAGCTGAATGTGAAGCTGCAGGTGTTGGAAGGCAGCCACGGCGGCGAGGCCAGTGCGTCCTCTGAATGCTGAACATTCGCAGCCGGGTGGTGAGACGTACATTCTGTATTCACAGCTTTGGTTTACCGTCAGGTCACTTGACTGGCAGGACTACCGGGTGTGAAGCTGTGCTGGCGCGTCGCCCGCCGGTCTCACTGTTCTCACTGTGAAAACGATTTCAAATCTCCATTGTCGTGTCGTTCTGGACGCTTTTCTATTTTAAGATCCACTGAAGCTTCATTTGTTTTCTTGAAATTTTGTCAAAATTGAAAGTTTTCTTTCATTTGTTGATCAAACTTATTGAATTGAACAAAGTGAATGCTTTATTTAATCAAAAAATTATGTATTTTTTTTACTTTGAACAATATTATTTATACAATTTAATCAAAAGTGTGAAGGTATGTATGTGTCGACACTGAGACCATGAACCTCATCATAAATTAGCAAAACTTTGATTTGCTGAGATCCATCAGCTTCCAGACAAACACATTTGAAGTTGTTTTACAGTGAATCTGAAGGAGAAGTTCTTGGTCACACACTAATATAAAAAAGTGTCCACTGTTTTGTTTTTTGTAGCACATTTTATTGCGGAGACACTCCACCGGTTTTATTTACGGAGCTCAGTTTACTGGTCACGAGGCGAATCAGCCAGTGAAAACAGTTGTATAACATCTTCTGTTGCTCTGACTTTAAATTTGTAAAAAAGAGAGATTGTTTTAGGGTTCGGGGAGGTGTGGGGTTTGAAGGAGTGGGCTTTTAGTTCTCAGGAGGCTCTGATGAAAGTGGCTATCAAGTTGCATTCTGGGAATTTACAGCAGGATCCAATTTTTTTAAAAAACGTGTTTGATATTCAAGACTAAAAGTCAGAATATCTTACTTTCTGCGACACAAATTTTGATTAACCAATCCAATTAAATTATAACTGCTAATATATAAAATCCTAAACTTCAAAAGCTTTGCCACGAATTTCCTGTTACAAATTTTTCACACTCATTGCCGGGGCGATTATTTCCTTCAAGCCAAAGGAGGAAATTACACAACTCACAGTTCAAACTAAACTGATCTTGATGTGTAAAAACCAAAGTTCCCCTTTCAAACTCGCCAATGCCAGTCACACTTACAGATCCATGTGTCTTAATTCAAATACTGTCAAGGTCTGTTGTTAGTCTCGCTCTAAAATGTTTCAGTGTACATGACAGCTCAATTATACGGCCTTGTTTTTCATCTCGGAGTTTAAGGTTCTGTTGACGCTCAGGCTGCAGCTGATTGAATTAGCCGCTTGTGACTACTCCACCACTGACGTACATGTAATTTCCAGCATTTCCACATGCGTGTTGTTGTGTAAACCATCCACAGGGCTCCCCCCCTCGCAGCCGTCCGACCCATCCAGCCTCTCCAGCAGCTCTGTACTTTGTCAAATGATCAGCTCCACATAAAGGCTTGTGGGCAGGGAAGCATGTAAGCTCTCCCACGACTCGCCTCTCGTAGGAGAGGAGCGACGTGGTATTTCTTACAAAAACATGCGCGTACGTGCACGAACGCAAATGCCAACCTTGTATCCCTTCCCTCTTCTTTCTGTCCTTCACTCCCTAACACTAAAGCTAACACATCTCGTATGCGCACTCTCACACACTTCTCCCCAGGTCCCCATACACGGTGCTGCAGGCACAATTACCGGAGGCGACTGGGGACAGGCAGTGTTTTCCACTGCTCAAATCCCTGATAGAGTCTCCTGTAGCACTAACACAACATCTCCCCTGTTTCTGTGTCTGCTAATCCCTCGATTCAGGAGACACGGACGCGTAATGACTGAAATGATTAGCCCTTCTACTGCCCCCGCAATCACCCCCCGACCAGCTCCTACATCACCTAGTATCGATCCACGCCTGGACTAGACCGGTCGGCTGGCCTCCTCCGTGACTGCTGTCCTAGCCTCACCTTCATCTCTACAAAGTCCTCTTTTTCCTTTGTTTATTTTGTTTCAAGAAGTTCAGTGTGACTTTAGCACAAAGGGAAAGGGTAGAGAAGAGGGAAACTTTAAGATTAAGTTACAAGGAAGAGAAGATTAGAGGGGAATGATGAGTTGAAGGGCAGATAAGCAGGATAAAAGATAAAACAACAGAGGAGGGATAGTCGGTGGATCGTTCACAAAGGTGCTGCGGACCTTCATCTCGGGGCCTGACAGGGTCTTTAATCCCTTAACTCATGTCTGGAGCTTGGCAATACTTCAAATACCATATGCATGTATTGTCTGAATGCACACAAATTCACTTAGAAACACAACAGACAGTGTGTTTTATTCTGCATTTCAACCTGAGAGACCTGCAGTGTTGTTGACTTTTCGCATGCAGAAACATCAGGGAAACAAAATGTTTTTTAGGAGGAGAGACAATAAGAAAAATCATTTGAGTGAAAATACTGAGTATACGAGACACACACCAAAACACAGACGGGAGATTTAGGGCAGTGTAGCATGCGGCTATCATACGGATGATGAATGAAGCCCACACAGCTCTGTAAAACAGAGCAAGACCACTGCGACCTTGGTTGCAAACACACTGGAGAGAGACGGGGAGGAGAGAGGAACGAGAGAGAGGAATGAGCTGATACATCCTACACATGCTTCTGTGTGTGTGTGTGTGTGGTGTGTGTGTGGTTACTGCAACAGATTCAGTGTAAAACCCCACATGGCTCCCTATTGTTAGTGAATCACCCTTCAAAAGGTTTCGACTGGGCTCAGTCGAGGGAGGTGGAGAGAGAGTTTGTGAACACAGCGGTGCAAAAATGCACAAAAAGAACAAAAAGCACAATTACAAATAATGATTTTTTACGTTTTATGGCAGGTAGCAACCAGTGTTAAAAAGCATTACTGCAGCCTACTGTGGCAAAACAAGAACAGACAGAAACAGCCATGATTTCAAAGGTGCTGCATTATTTACACTGGTATTATCACATATGTATTATTTACATGATATCAATATTTAATTTTTAAATATCAGGGGTCATCAACACCCCTACATGCATGAAATCCCTAAAAATAAATAATATATTGCACATGGAAAACTGGTAAATGCTGATCACATATTGACGGAATTCATCCATGCAATTTAAACATCATAAATACTGGTAGACGGTATGCTTTCGCCTACCTTGAACAGATAGAAACACATCTCAGTGTAATACAACACAATTGCAACAGCAGGAAAAACTGCAGCCTTCAAAATTACCATTAAGTTGAATAAAACTTCAAACTTTAAACAGCTTCGACAAAAACTAAACATTATAACCCTCATAAAGGTGCAGGACTGTCAAATGCATTGAGTTTTTATAAAGACTGTACACAAGCCATAAAATTACCGCACTATTTCAGCAAAACAAAATTAAGCCTATTGGCAGGTGTGATAAATCGTGCAGAGGGCTGTTTTCTTCCCGCAAACGGACATGTGATCCATGAAAGGTGATACAGGAAGCAATAAACATGAGCCGCAGAGCTGATAATGGCCCTGGATGATGATACTGAATCTCTGCTGCAGTCACATCGTATCTGAATCACCCTGCGAGCGCTACTCGCAGTTTGAACTCTGACTCATCCAAGATGTACTCTTTCAGTTGTGTGGGGAAGCTCCACGAAGAGAAGACCCTGCTGACAATTAAACTATGAAACCCATCAATCAAAATGGCATTATCAACGGGCCGCTGCCCCAAGTGGCCGATCTGACAGGGCGAGCTGGGCCAGAGAGCAGAAGACAGCCAAATAATCCATAAACATAATGGACATCAATATTGAAAAAATGACAGATGAGACTGCCGACAGAGGCTAGGATTCAATTTCTACTCTTTTTTTTTTTTTTTTTTTCCTGCAGGAGACCGTATCGCTTTTCACAGAGTCATTTGTCAGCCATGAGGCCGATGAGGAGAAGCCAAGCTCCTCAAAAAGTGAGCCAAGGGCGGTTGTCCCCGTGACGCAAATGACAGAATGAATCAGGCACGAGGTTTTAATGACTGACGTATAAATAATGATAGCATCAGATGGCTTGGTGGCCTTTGTCAGGGAAACACAATACACACTCCATGCAGTGGAAATCCTGCAAGCAACATTAGTAACATCTTAAAAAAAAGGTTTGAAATGAGGACACAAAGCAGTTTTGTTTATAATAAATGAGAGAAAAAGCATCAGATTTTGAATGATGGAGCCAAAATTTGCTCTCTGTTCATTTAAGTGATGGAGAAGGTGAGATCCATTTGCCTCCACCTGTGAGCTGATCTCACTTTATTCACACTGTGCACACTTCAGCCTAACTGCACTCTGAAAAGCAAAAAAACAAGGCTTTATGGGTGATGTTACACTGTGTGTGTGTGTTGCTCCTGATGTTCAGGCCTCTGCCACCAGTGTATGAATGTGTGTGTGAATGAATAAAGGCTAGCATCTGCTGTAAAGCACTTTGAGTCACTGGTAAGAGCAGAAAAGCCCAATTTGTTTTACACTTTCAACTTCCAGCCAGTTGAAGAGGTGAGAGGCTGTCGTCTAATTCAGAAAAGATGGATTGGAAATATATTTATTTGCATCTGCGTGGAGAATTAACAGAAGCAGCAGAGATGAAGTGATGCTGTTGAGCAGCAGTGAGCTGCCAAGTTGGGCCTGACCCCACAATAACTCAGATTACGTCTTCAACGGAGTGGATTTATTACTGACCTGCTCTCATGTTTTAACGAGACGCAATCAGAAATGACAGTGATCATTTGTAAATGAGGCATGTGAGTGAATACTGATGAGATCATTCGCGGGCGACCTTGCAGCTTTTTTCTGTGACATCACATTGCTGGTTTCTTTTCGTACCATTAGCGGGTTTGTGTTTCATGCAGAGTCATGTCAAAGGCAAAATCTCCACCACTCTGTCATGAAAAACTCAATTATTTTGATTCAGATTTGGATTCTTGTTTACTAACCTGCAACCCTGAACCTGCTTTTTGTCGACTAACTCTCAAATTACATCTCAAAGGGCCCCTTTGATCACATCATTTTACAATATTTTCACATTTTTTTTAAGCATCTTTTAATTCTCTCTGCTGTCACATTTCTCTGATGACCTGATGAGTCTTATGAAGACCACAACAGGAAGCGTTTCTGTCCTATAAGTAAGCTGAAAGTTGCTGGATTTTGACAATTTGCAGAAATAAACTTAAGTCAACGTTTTACCTGCTTAGGAAGCGATTAGCCTTTAAAATTGATATTTTAGAAATCAGAGGTTCCTTTTTGTTTGTTGTTGTGGTTGTTTCAACTGTCACTAAAAGAAAATTGTCTTCCTCTCACAATAAAAGGGCTTCTTAAGCAAACAGAGGAACCTTCAGTGAAGTAAATCCGGCAGGTAACAGTGATTTGACTAAATAATTAGCGAATGCATTTTGCACACTGTTGCCTTTCAGACTCTGGACATATTTGGCCTTTTGAAAATGTTGTCACCTAATTTTAAAGGTGTCAGCTGTTCAGACATACAGAGGATTCAGTGCAGCCCCTTTCATTTCAGCTTTAACAAGAAAAAGTATCTGTTAATACCAGACAAATGCAGACAATGACGCACACTTGCTCTGCTCTGTACGATGAACTGTGGAGCTGTGTCCATGAATGACTGTCTAAAATCCCTCCTGCACCATGATCATGCAAATAAAAATTCAAATTCAACACACAGACAATGACCTCTGACTCACTGCACCGAATCCCACAGTGCCTCGGTGCAGCTGCAGCCAGGTACAACGCTGCTAGTGACAGTGTAGCTGTTTACGAATCCATGAACAAGGTCCCCAACTGGGTCAGAGCCTTTGTGAATGGATTAAAAGGAGAATTGTGGCTTTAAAAACTTCATCTTTCCCAGCTTTGAGAGGATTAGACCCTGCATTCTGTTCTCCTCTCGCCTGAATGGCTCAGTGACTGTCTTTGAATCCTGTCACCTATCTGCAGTCAACCAGACCTCTGGGAAAAGTGCATTCAGGTTGCTCGAAAAACTTTTAGGAGAAGTGGTTTTGTACCTCGACCTCCATCTCCACCTCGTTTCTTTAGTCTTAATCAAACAAGAGTGAGACGAGTAAGGGATTTATAACTCAATGTTGAGGTGCATTCACATCTCCAGAAACTTGTCTTTGATACTAATGCCAATGCAGACGGGAAAACTTTGACATTGTAGTTCATACGCTTATTCTCTCTCTCTTGCCGAGAGGGAGATGAAAGATCGATACCACTCTCATGTCTGTGCATTAACTATGGACCAGCAGCCGATTAGCTTTGTTTAGCCTATAGGCTGGAAACAGGGGGAAACAGAAAGCCTTGCTATGTCCAAATTTTATTAACATGGTGCATGGAGGCTCTGCAGGTTTACTCCAGGAAGTCACTGCCAAAAATCTGCTTTTTGCTAAGAAATGGAATATGTTTCTCCTCTTAAAACTGAATAAACGGAATAGATTTAGACACGGTTGTAGCTGTATTTTTAAACTTTGTTCAGATGGAGGCTAGCTGTTTCCCCCCTGCTTCCAGTCTTTATGCTAAGCTAGCCTCCTGGCATTAACTCCATAGTTGAATTAGTCATGTACCCTTTAAAAATCACCATAAATACTGGGCATTTGTGTTGATTTCTACCATAAAAACTTCAGTTTATGAAGTCAGCGCCGAACATCTGGAATTCAGAAGAGCTCAGAATTATGCTAAAGGCATTTCACAGTGCATTGCTTCAACAACAACAGCAGCGTGTGGAATTAGCTTTTGTGCCTTTCCTTTCTCTATATTTGCTATGGCCCTTTTTTGAAACAGTCCCTTTCTGTGTTGGGACCCAGACGAGATTCCTGTTTTAATCCGGAAACATGCTGAAGTAGCCCGAAGCGAGTCACACTGGACTTCAAATAGCACGGGGACAAAGCAACGCAGGCTATTCTTCCCTAAAGAGGACACCCATCTATTTTAAGTTTGATTTTACTAATGCATTATGACAAAGCCACAGCTCTGGCCCACAGCACTCACTGCCTATTAAGCTGGAAAAGGGCTTTTTTTCAATAAACCATATTAAAACATTCATGCCTTTGTTTCCTGTAAATTTCACGTCTATTTAATTTTGCATAAGTGTGACATATAGAAACACCAAGACATCAAACAGATCGCCATTATCTGACCACCGCTTTTTGCCTTCAAATGTCTCTCCTTCCTCTATTTACTCCATTATTTGTTCTCATACATACATCTCACAAGGATTTTGAGTTTCCTATCCACATCTCACATCAGCACTCTCATTGGAAATTCAATTAATTTCCCCTCCAGTTTGCACTAGCAGCTAGGCCTCTCTAACCTTGGCATATTTACTCTCCAAGCCGCAGCACGACATGGAGAATATACAGGAGCGAACTGCCCGGGAGCATCAAAAAACATCTTCCCTTTCTCTGCCTCTGTCTCTTTCTATTCACCCTTGTTCAAAATAGTGATGCACTCTTATTAGTCGAGTGGTCCTTCTGCAAAAAAAAACACTCTCTTTTGTGTGGTTTGTATTGGCCACTTGCACCAGAGCTTCAGCTGACAGATACTGAGACACACTTCATTATACTGTGTATGTTGTACACAGTTGACAATTACCCAAAAATTTTTTTTACAGACCCTGAAACTGACAGAGCTAAAACATGACTGTCAAGTTATTCTAGAAATCCTCACACAGGTGGTTTGAGTGCGGATAATTGGGTCTGAGTTTTTTTTAAAGTGGAGATGTTTTCACCTGAATGTTGCACACACAGCTTCCATAAATCTAAAAAATGGGACTTAAAGCGATGGACTGACACTTCAGGAAGTTATTTGCTTTCTTTTTGAGAGTTGGATTGGAGGAATCGCAACCACTCATATGTGGAGTCACGGCCGGGAGACAGGTAAGCTAGCTTAGCATAAACAAACAGAAGTGGGATGAAACAGCTAGCCTGACTCAGTCCAAAACAAAAAAATGTTAGCGCTCAGGTGCAGTGGCACTAAACAAAGCTAGGCTAGCTGTTTCTCTGCTTCCAGCTGCAATGACAGACTATCCAAATGACCTATTAGAAAATGAGATTATTTGTTTTTTTCATCTAATGAGGAAGCAAATAAGCTAAAATGTCGAACTTCCTTTTTGCTTCTGGAAAGTACTAACGAATGTTTGTTTATTTACTTTAAACTGGCAGAGATTTAAATGTCACAATCAAACAAGCAGATACTAATTTACAACAGATTACCAGTAACCAGTATGATGTTTTGATTTTTTTTAATGAAACAAGGCTTTAAAGGCACAAACACACCGTGGAATGAAGCCCTAATGAAAAACACGAGCCAGCCAAGAAACTGGGCAGTGTTTGAGCTTTTCTTTCATTTTTAACTATTTTTGTCACTGTCTAGAAATGCTGATTATTTTTTTTAGGTTCATGGCTCAAAGTTAAAACCAAAAAAAAAACCTCATCCAGCTTTGACTAGAAGCTCAGCAAATCCACCGATATTTTGCCGCTCAGTGGACTCGTATTTCTTCTCATTGCAGATGGCAAACGAACAAGCCGGCAGCTGACTAATGAATGTTTCTGTAAGCTAATGCCACGTTTGACCAGCAATATAATTACATACCATGTCATTTTCTGTAGGCTTAGTTATTACTGCTCAACACGGCTACTCTGGCTGCCTGCAGTAGCTAACTGGGGGCTAATGTGGGTTTGCAGACAGTGTTTCAAGTGCTTTCAAACTGCACCACGAGTAGCTACTGTTCAGTCGTCGAGTAGCTCATATAATAAAAGCCATTTTTGTCCATATGTTCAAGTGTTGTATCACTCTCAGCCAGTAGCTCTGAACTGTATTCACATTTGTTGAAAAAAATGACAGCTCCTAGATGTTTTCTGTGGAGTTTTTCTTTTTTTTTAAACCAAGGTTAATGTCGGTTTGTTTTAGATTACTTTCCCCTAAAGCATTACCTGATTGATGTTAAAAAGCAGCAAAAACGGCCCTTTTAAATCTGTTTGTCTGTGAAGGTCTGTTTCCTTCAGGAAGGACGAAGAGATGACAAAATGATGGAGATATGAGAGAAATGAGAGAGACAGAGAGAGAGAGACAAAGTGTGCTTTTAGTTTACTGTTTTTTTTTGTGTGAGTTGAAAATAAAGATGGTTAAAAGTATGAAATATAATAGAGGAGTGATCGTTATGCTCGGGTGCATGATGCGGATGGGTTTATTAGCATTCAGCTGTTGATTTAAACATTTGCAAATGTGTGTTTCTGCATGCACGGTCATATAAAGGCTCAAGGCAAACATTTACATACTTTATACGTACACTGTAACCTTGCTTGTGATCTACGATGAAAAGTCAAAGCAGTAAAACAAAGAGTGGTCGCTAATTTAATTTTCCGCTTTCGTGAAATAAGATTTTGCATCCCTCACATAAATATTTGTGAATCAAAATGTCAGCTCAAGGTTCTCCAGAAGCAGATTGTCATTGAATGTAACGTTTAAGGGCACTTTGGAGGATATAAAGAGGGTATTTCAAAGCCTCTGCTAACCCTGGGAGACTTAAAAAAAATTAAACATCTTCAACATTCTCACATTAACTAATTAAAACAGGCTCTTCAGCCTTCAAAAGGCTGGTGTTTACTTGCTGGTATTATTCCAGTAACAAGAAAATTTTGCTTTGACTGAAAAACTGACGTCAATTCAGGCTGGAATCTTATCTTTCTTGTTTTCACAAGCAGACTAAGTAATCTGTTAAAATTTTGATTGGATACTGAAACAGATACCAGGCAGCAGCCAGAAAGGAAGCAGCTGTCTTTTGGGAAGCTGCTATTAAAAAGCTTTTGTACTCACATGTTCTTTCAGCATCCGACAGTTGTTTCAAAAAGCTCCATTTTCATTTTGCCACTTATTGCTCAGAGCCATTCAGAGGCACTTCAATCACTTGAAAAATGAAAGGTATTTGCTGTGTTTAACTCTCCATGAAACCAAAATATGCCTTTTTACCAGGGCTGTCAGAGTGCAGAGGGAGATATCTGCAGTGTCACTTAAGCAGATAGAGCTGCAGAGTTTGGATAGAAAGTTTCCTACATGTGAAAAAAGAGACACTTGAATTTATACTTTTTAGAGTATAATTTTAGAGTTTATACGTCTACATTATTAGTTTTTATATTAAAAAGTCAGATAGATTAAAAACAAGTTCTCCTTCAGTTGAAACATCTTGTGCAAAAAAGCAAACAGCACATAATCAACATGACAAAACAAGCCCACGTTGATGGTGTGGTTACCTTCAAGTCTGACACAAAACAGACTCATATAATATAAACTTTGCTGAAAATCTACTCTGCCATCAACTCCTACAGAAGCACACAGAGCGTACGACCACAGAGCTTCAAACACTCAACATTTCAAAACCAAACTTTCCCCCTGAAATGAGCAGCAAAGCACTCAGAGAAGCAGCCCGGCAAACGGTAATCAGTCATTCAAGCGCTGCTCGCTACGACAAACAGAGAACTGAGATACTGAGGACTGAAGCTGATGAACATAACTGGTCCGATGATGTGACACGAGCTTCATCTGGGAGGTTTATATGGATCTATACTGAAAAACACTCTGGTTTTTTGTTTATTGTTGCACAAAATGTTTTAATTTTTGTTGGTTTCTGCAGCCGATGTAATTTTTAACACGTTTTTATGTTTACACACTCATAGTATAACTGCTGGCATAATCTTTCAACATATATATTGATTGTTGTCAAGTCTTCCATTCAAACTCACACCCTGTCTGTACATCAAAAGATTCATTGTTTGTTGTCATTATTGATCCTGTCAATGCCGACTAAGGACAGATCTCGTCCTTTAATGACTCCATTTGAAAGGTCTTCACACGAGGCTGAAATGCCTCTGAGGTTCAGTTTAAGTCACGATGAGGCTTCAGCGGTTGGAGTCACACAAATCCGGTGGATCTCTGCCCTTTCAGTCATGTGGAGGTTCATTGCAGGTGTCGTGCCTTGGCAACAGACCTGCATGTGACTACTGGGAAAAATGTGATAAAAACACTGAAACTTTCCAAAACTCCCACTAGGTTTGACTTTTTTAGACTGAAAAAGAAGAAAAAAGAATGATACTCATAGAGGAAAGTCAGAAGAAGAATATGAAAATGTTCTTGCATTGTGTTTTGGTGAGTTTCACTGATTGTAACACTAAACTAGTTTGTTTAATCACAAAACCACGACAGCAGATTTTGTTCCCCATCTTATATTAAAGTGTGCTCATGTCTGGCTTCATGGCTGTAAGGTCAGGAGGAACAACTAGAGTGACCACTAACTCAAGTTTGCACAAATCAATTTGAACCATAAACTTTAAAAATCCTAAACCTATTCTTTAACTTTAATGCCTTCGCCTCCTCCAAGCAGACGATCCCCCATCACTCCCATCCACTGACCCCTGCGTCCTTGGCCAAACACTCACTTTAGTGATCTTGGCACAGTGATGCCCCTTCTGTCCCCATCACCTGCTCCTTCCATTATGCTTCGGTGGCAGAAAATCTCAGGAAATATCGGCTTCCAGCCTGCAACTTCTCTGCACCAACTCCACAGGTGTGAGCTGGCTGCCCACTGAGCCCTGCCATGCCACGTCTAATCTCGCCACCAGCCTGCGGGGCCAATCGTGCGCTGGCAAGCGTTGGAGAGGAGCCTTTGGACAGCCGGACGGCTGGAGATGGTGGCAGGGTTCGGTCTCGCGGGGGAAGAGGAAGAGAAAACTACAAGCTAATGGATAATCCTGTGTGCACAAGACCACCATGGAGGATTGGCCGGGGCTAAAGAGAGAGCAACAGGGGATAGAGGATTGAGGATCAGACCGGGCAAGAGAAAAGGGGCTGGAGAAAAGGGAGGACAGAGTGAAGCCTTATCAGGGTGTGGGACATGAGCTGGGATAATATAATCAGAAGAGGAAAGATCTGGTGGTCAGCGGCTGAGATATCTGACAGCTCGGGTGTTTTTGGTAATCAATTATACCCCAAAAATCATTGACTTGTTGATTAATTGCAGGAGATATGTCATTTTCTTTTCACCCACCAACAATGATCATTTTTCTGTCATTTAATTTCATCTGCCGAGATAAATATCTGCCTCTGCAGCTGCCAAATGCTCCGTCATTTTCACAAGTTAGCTGCTAACTCTGTCTGTCTGCCGTTTGATGCTGAGTTGAGGTAATCTTCAGCACTTTCAGAGCTTCTCTCATTAAAAAAAAAAAAACACAGCTGCCTGTCAGCTGAAACCAAAACAGTAAAAACCAGTTTGGTAGGAAACAATGAACAATGACTCAACAGAAGCTTGTAGAGCCGAGATACAACAGACCGGCCGATGGAAAGCTGATCAGAGAGCAGTCTTCAGACACGAGACTCTCGTCCTTGGACAGGAAAGGCCTTCAACAGCCGTCAGAGGCATTCAAGTCTAACACAAGCGAGAGGAATGCAGCAGCAGTAAACTTCACCAACACTTAAGACATTTCTTTTCGCTCTCATCTCACAGGAAGCCTCATTTAGTGCCGAGAACGACAGCAACAATTCAATAAAGACGATATTGTGCAACAAAGATTGTACATTCAGAAACACTGTGTGCACCAAACTAGGTTAGGGCTGTTTTTTTTTGTTTGTTTTGTTTTTTTTTTACCTTGAAGCAACTTGTTTTTCTTCTGTTCAATATTTGCATTTGTTTAATATTTTTTCATTTATATAACTTATTTAAGATATCGACCTAGATGCAAGCTGCCCATGAAGCACTTTGTTGATTTGCTTCAAAAAGCATTATACGAGTTCAGTTTCATTATTGATCGCGCTACATTGAAAATGTATCGAACGCAACAAAAAAACAAAAAACAAACAACCCTCTGCCAAAGAAATTTGACAAGTCTGTTCTTGGACTGACTGAGTTTTTCCATGGCAGTGAGAAGCATTGGAAGGAAAATGTGGCAGGGCGACGAGCCAGCAGAGAAAAGAAGCACAGACACTGAAGTGATTTCTTGCTCTTTTTGTAGTTAAGACTGTTTTGATTTTTTTTTTTTTAGCCCATGCTGATGTGTCTCTTTCCGCAACACACACACACACACACACATAAAAAGTCACAGTTTAAGAGGCAAATCTTTAAAAAAAAAAAGATGAGAATCTTCAAGAAAACGTGTTAATTGTCTCATT
Source organism: Acanthurus leucopareius (assembly GCA_029814765.1). Classification (NCBI taxonomy): domain Eukaryota; kingdom Metazoa; phylum Chordata; class Actinopteri; order Acanthuriformes; family Acanthuridae; genus Acanthurus; species Acanthurus leucopareius. Next base: position 20,015,622 of record JAQMCX010000011.1, on the reverse strand, counting down.
GTCCTTAAACTACTCAGCACCTACAGGAGGAACGTCATTACCAGCCGTTTAACACGTCCTCGCTGTTTCTTCCTCCTGATCTGTGAGATTTTAAACACACAGTTCATTCAAGGTGATGACAACGTGACACTTACACAACTTGTACCAAGAAGATTTAACTGCAGGGGGGGCCATCAGTGAAGAAGCAGTCAGATACAAAAATACAGTCATACAGATTTATTTCAATGTCACCTGTTGATTAACCTTTTTTTTGAAACCTGTATTTAGTTTTTAAAACTGTGATTCAAACATTATAATCAGTGAAACATTATAAAAAATGTTAAATCAGTGGTTTGGAGGAAAATAGATGAAACTGGATAATGAATGGTGATGCCCCTCACTCCAAACATAATATTACACTTTACACTTCAATAAAAGACCAAATATAGACTATGTTCTTTTAAAAACAGGAGATATTTTTGTATTAAAACTATGACATTTTCCTTCCAGAGGAGAGTTTTAGCAGATTCTTAGAAATGATCTCCATCCAGACTTACATGTCTACAGACACGAATCATATGACCATTCACACACACTGATCATCAGTTTACTGGGTCGAACAGGAAGTAGATTGCTGATTGCAGGAATAATCAAAGGAGGCACAGATTTCTTTGCTTACACTGATGAGGAGGTGGAACAACAAGGACAAGGTCAATAATTTGTCATCAGTGTCGAGTTGACAGCTTGTAGAAAATATACAGGCTGTTTGTGTTCTCACATCATGACTTGAATGTGATGAATCAGGAACTTATATGTCATCTTAAAGTTTTAGGGGGTTCTTAGTTTAGTTTGTGACAGATGTATGTAAAGTCCACCAGCTTTTGAACAAGGTATGATGCATAAAATCATTTCTCAGGAACTCGTGCTAATCTGATATTTAAGGTGATCACAGAGAAACTTTCCCCTCCAGCAGCTGACGTCAAACAGACATACTTAAACACAGCCAAGCTCAACACGGTGATAAATGCATATTTAAGTGGAGGGAAGTTGTTTGGATCTAATTTTTTCTATCATCTTCATCTGTGTTTTATAGCTGTAACTAATCGAGATCAAGACAGAATGAGGGCTTCTTTTTAAAATAGGTTACTTTGCATCCTCTTTAACAGTCACGCAGGAAAAAATTCAACAAAAAACGAGCAGAGGTTCTTGTTTCTGCACAGAAAGAAATCTAAAAAGGTGTCCTTCGAGGACAGAATGAGATTATTTTCCACCAAATATACAATGATTCAAACACAAACACTCGAGATGTCGTTGAAAGGTAGTTTAGAAAATAAGAAATAAAAAAAAGCAACTTAGGCTCAAGGAGATGTAACCAGATTGTATTTAAGTGTGTAGAAACCGACAACAATCAGAGAAAGTAAGTTTTCTATTTAAAATAATAGAAACTATAAATAAACTCTGTTGGAAATGCTGAGGATATAAAAAGTGTTGGGTAGTTTTTCCAAAAGTGTGATTTTCTTTTCCACTCTTTCCTCCGAATACACTGTAATATTTAGAGCCCGTTTGCTGAACAAATACATATTTTCTTTACTCGTCCTCACTTTATCATGCAGCACTTTTTAATCTAAACAGTTTCTCTCGGGGATTAAATTTCAGAGGGTAAATAAACACTTCGACAAGCTGTGCACGTCTCTCCCCGCAGAATGATCTGCTTCTTAGATGTAAACAAACCGCTCGCCACGCCGGGCGTTCCCAAAGCTCAGCCTATAAGTTCTGCTCTCAAAACACAAAGCCTTTAGCCTCCCCCTCATTTAGGGCCACATGAGATCTGCACGTTCCTCTTGAGAAGAGCGTCGAAAGCCCGCAAACAAACATCCGTCAGATATTTACATATGGAGCACGACGCCGTGGAAGGCCTCCAGAGATGAAGCGTAAAGCTCATTTGCATTGTCGATGAGAAAAATCAGAAATTGCATCCTCTGATTTGTGACGATTGAGATTGTATTGAGGTTAAAAGGGAAACATGAAAGACTCAGAGACAAAGTACAGCTTGTTTGAAGCAAAACTGGTGAGCAATATTTTCACATTGTACTTTTTATGCTTTTTTTTCAAGAATATAAACCAAATCTTAATTTTTTTAAGTCAGGAACAATCAGGAATAATAATTGGCAAGTTACATTTCTATAAACCAACATAATCTTGAATCTTTTTTTTACTTTTTCCTTGTTAAAACTTTAAAGTTCTGTGGTTAAGATCTTGTCCGCTTTCGGACGCACTTGTTCGGTTTTTCTAAATTTAAAGGTCTGGTTCTGTTTGGACCCAAAACTAGTTGGTTTAGGTTTTTTAAAGTTGTCCATCTTTAAGTCAAACAGACCAGATTTTTGCTGCAAGAAACACATTTAGAAAATTCCCCAAATCTCCTTAAAAACGTGGTTTGTGTCGCCGCAAAACCAGCTGGAAAACTTTCGACATCTCCTTAAGAAGACCTGGTTTGTTGTCAGAAGCAGAATCATATATTTCTTCAATTATCTTCCAAAAGTCTCCTGGTTTTGGCAACAACAAACAACTGTAAAATATCCTGATTGTTGCTTAAACTCTGGGTTTAAATGATCCATCCATTCATTATAAGATGTCAGGCCACCACGTCCTATCTAACGTCCTGTCGGGAAATCATCAGCGTAAACAGGTTTGCATTCAATCAAAACTGCAGAATGTTACAAAAAAAATTTGTATTTTACTTGCGAAATGTACAATTTTTACGTATTTGTTATCTGCAAAAAACTGTGGATGTTTAAAAAGATATTTGTGGCTGAGGACCGTGACATGTAATCTAACTGTAAACTGTAAAAACAGATGCACTAATGAAGCCCACCGGTGAATCTCTTTTTAATGTTATCATCTCTTCTACCAGCGTGGATTACCATAACGACCAGTAACGTCTTCTGTAAACAATAAACTGTTAAAAAAAAAAAAAAAAAGTCGACAAAACAGAAAACATCTTGGAGGTATCCGGCTGATATTGCACCTTAGCTGTGAGTATGAGTCCAATATAAAATGACCTGTTCTGGGTTACTGCTTAACTGAGCATCAGCAGAATAATAACTGCTGCAATTATCTTCAAGCAAATGAGAAAATGTTCTTCTTCGTGGTAGAATGACCCACAAGAGAGACCATAATGTGAATCTTCACCATCCTCTCTTCCCTCTCTCTCTCTGAATATCTCCCTCTTTCTTTCTCTCTCTCTCTCTCTCTCTCTCTCCCCCACACTTGCTTTTATGTCTTCCTTCATACCTGGAATTGAGGCCAACATCCCTCTGTGAGCTCGTAGCTCAAATTGCTTTGCTAGCATCTTCCAGCCACACACACACACACACACACACACACACACACACACACACACACACACACACACACACACACACACACACA